>OX439382.1:15895375-16495375 GCA_949319315.1 Zelleria hepariella
AGTAGGTATCTGCGAAGTTAATATCAGATCATCCAAATCATTCATGTACAATTGACCACACAAAAAAAATCTAGTCATACGCAATGAACTTTTTGTTACGAATTTTTTTGTTACTTTGTTAATTAAGCTATTTATTTATTGTACTTATACATTTTTTTACCACTTATTTATTACCATTTATACTTTAAATTGTGTAATAAATGTATTGCTCTGGTATTAAATGTTAATAAAGAGTATTAAATACGAACATGACTGTGTTGTTTTCATCTACTTCAAATTCTAAGTTGCTTCAAATTGAAGGTCGGCAATGAAATAAAAACATGAATACTTTTTGTAAAATGTCTATTGACCTTACCAGAGGTTAAAAACTGCATAAACCTTGACTGAGCAAGTGAGCATTGTTTTTTTTTACAATTTACAGCGAGCGCTGAAGATGAAGACGAAGATAATGCACTTACTTTTGGTGTAATATAAGACGTGTTCTTTAGCTCTATGTATGCAGGGTGTTAAAAGACTGCCGACAGACCCGAAAGGCACGCATGCTACACACCAAAACAGTACATTTTCCATAAATGATTACTGGGAAATAATTTTGGAGAAATCCTACTTTCAACACAATATGTGGTTTTCACCTTTGTTGGTGGTCTTTTAACATCCTGTATTTGTTACATGCACCAGTATCATAGATATTGAATTACATACCTGCAATAATAATTTATGAAAGTATGTAAATTGTATGTATAAAATATTAAAAAGTAACGATAATGATGCAATGCACACAATGAACAATAATTAAAACCTTGTTTACCAAATGTATTTGCTGATAATGAGTATTTGCTTAAAAAATATAAATAATAATAAATGAAATTACTATACCTAGTAAGGCCTTGTGTAGACAACAAACTGTCCACTGGTGGACTTTACACCTGAAAATTACACTGGAATTTTATTAAGGCCCATAGTTGTAGCCCATTGTTCTAGGTTCGATTCCCGGTGGTACCATGCATTGAACTCTAAGTTAGCAGTGATGAAATGATATTGTCTAAACTTTCAGAGAAGCCTGTCACCACCAAAGAGACCTTGGTAGAATCATTATCAGCAGGGAAATATTTGCCTAATTTTGGTGGCGTGTTTTATTTATGGTAAAAAAAAAGATGATCTAGATAAAAAAAGATGATATTTTAGTATAGTTATACAGTAACTAGTAGTACCATATTATCCTGCATCAATTTCCCTGAAATAACATAAAATACTCCACCGAAATAAGGCGAGTAACTATTTATCTTCTGATATTATAGGGTACATAATAATATCTCGCTCTTAGAACGCACACTAGCGCAAAATCTACGGAACAAAACGTTGTTCCATCCAGTGAATCTCGATTAATAAATTCCATCGCAAAACTCATCTTCACAAGGCCTCCCAATTCATTGTTACAATATAAAATCACTATGTTTGCTTTCACTCCTATTTATGACTTAGTATCCACCGCAGGGGCCGCTCTCATCTCTTGGACCCGGAGAGAGAGATGTAATGTTGCACTTTTGCTTCAAATTCTATTTTGTTCTGTTTGTAAAGTTCGGCTGCTTCTATGTTCAAAGGGTCGTCAAAGTTGAGGAGATCCTGCAAGCAGAGGGAAGTAATATTGCTGAAATTAAAAACCAAATCCTAAGAATTTTAAAGATAACAGATAAAAGTCATACGGGTTGGATAAGTTTGCATCGAAAGTTGGCTCCGTAGCTCAATTGGTAAAGCGCCTGCACGGTATGCAAGAGGTTGCGGATTCAAGTCATGTCCTGAGCATATTTTTTCAACTTTATAATAAATCTAGTGCACAAAAATATTAAGCCTGACCAATGAGTCATACTCACAGTAAATAGTGAATTAAGTCCCCACACGACATCCTTTAGTCTCCGCGTGGGCGCCCAGCCGTGCTCGTCGATGGAGGTCTGCCGCAGCAGAGACAGGCAGATGTCACCGTCCTCACTTATGTTCGGGTGCCACAGTTTCGTCAGGCATTTCACCTTTGGGGGCTGGAATTCAGAAAAGAATGTGCGTTTTATAAAATAAATATTCTTTCACTGCCATATCCCTGAAGGAATAAGCAGCATGTCTCAACACCTTTCTCAAAAATACTAAAAAATAAACTAAAACCTTTAACTGGTGTCCTTGTTTAGTAAGAACATATCTGGTGATGTGACATCCGCATGACGTAAAATATAAATTGTGCCCAGAACGGAAAATGGTTCTTTCAGCAGGGTTAGTCAAAACAAATTTATACATAAGGTACCTAATGTAAATAAATATGTAATAACTGCATCCAAATTGTGTGGAGATGAAATCCTCTCAACAAGGAGTAAAATGTCAAGGCCGTAGCTAGATGGTGTACATTAAGCTAGAAATGGGTTACTTACAGCCATATTATAGTCCTCAGTGACGAACACACTGAATTTAAACTTCCCACCCTGCCAGTACCCTTCGTCAGGGGTGACAGTCAATATGAACTCGTAAAGCACGTCACAGTCCTCGAAAGTCACTGCACAAGTCGCCGGAAGGTTATCGTTCATCTCCTGCACCTCTTTGAGAAGAAGGTGATCTCTGACGGAGATCCTCCGGGAGGGCTCGGTTTTAATGCCATTGCTGACCTCAGGAGCGTCCTTTTTGAATTTCCTATTTAAGGTTATCATATTGTCCTTTAAGTTTCAGTTCAACTATTAAACATCACAAGGTTATTGAATAAAAATATTGGAAAAAAAGGGAGAAGAAAAAGCGCCTCAAACTCGAATAATTTTTGAGAAATGTCTCGTTTTTGTTAATCTGTGGAAATGTCAACCTAACGTCACAAACGTTCTGAAGCTAGTTTTGTCGTCTGAAGGTGTCTTGTCTGTCATTTCTTCGTCGATTTCTTGGAACAAACGAGCTAAAGAAGGCTTTGAACAAACCCATCTGGTATTTATTTTTTAGATCGGCTGTAAGATAGGAGTGTATATTCAATAAAACTGTTTTATTGAAAATAGCCTCCTTTCGAAAAGAGTCAATGACGCGAGGTAGCCAACATTTTTGATTTACGAGCGGCCCGCAGCTAAGCCCACAGAACAGATTAGTGAGCAAGAAAAAAATATAAAAATTTAACCCGAAAACAAAATGATGGTCCCGATAATACAAGGTGTTACAAAAGATGCAAGGAGTAGGAATTTTTCGAAAAGTTTTCTTCTACATACCTAAAGTTTTCTTCGAAAAGTTTTCTTCTACACGTAATAATCTGTTGCGCGAAACGCTTCAGTGAAAAGAAAAGAATGATATACTTCATTTCCTTCACTGAACTAGTTCACTCTTTTAGTTCATAGTTCACTTATAGTTCATTCATAGTTCACAGCTCATTCATAGTTCATTCATAGTTCATTCACAGTTCATTCACAGTTCATTCATAGTTCATAGCTCATTCATAGCTCAGTAGTTCGTTCACATATCTTTTGACTCACGGTAGTCCGCGAATGACAAAGGTGACAAAGGCGAGACACCTGAGTTACAGAATTTTGGTTCTTAGTGTGGTAGATTTAAGAATGTTTCTTGAAGAATGAACTACGTGGACTAGAGTGAATGTGATATATAAAGATTTACAGAATTTTGGTTCTTAGTGTGGTAGATTTAAGAATGTTTCTTGAAGAATGAACTACGTGGACTAGAGTGAATGTGATATGTAAAGATTGGTAGTGAATGAATGAATGAATGGTTTCATATAACGAATGCATTCAATCGAAGCATTCATTCGCGAACTACACACCTCTACAATCAATCTTGCTTGTCCAACTGTCCAACTAATCTGTGGTCAAAGCGGAGCGATTGCACCTTGCACCATAAATATTAGTTATTTTATTGTTTTGGAAGAAACGACTTGATAAAGCAGTAGTGTACCCATCTCTTACAAAGCATACATAATGGCAGAAATAACGTGGCCCTGGCAGTACAACTTCCCTCCATTCTTTACGTAAGTAAAGCTCTTTTCCTCCTATTCAAAGTAGCTTCGCTTATATCGTTGGCCAAGATGAGCATGCTAGGCGCACCCTGGAAGTACATCAATGAGGGGAACCTTCACATCGTCCTGCAAGTCCTAGGGACGGACTACGTCATACGCCTCGTCAAAGAAGACGAGAAACCCGTTGATCTACAAAACATTCGCAACGCCGTCGACTTCGTCAACTTTGTCATGCATCCACTCCTGTCCATCTCTGATAAGCACCACGAAATAATAGAGATATCTTCAGAAGAACTGCAAAAGCTGACTAAGGATTTATTTGAAGTAAGACCAGAGAAACGCAGACTCAAGTCTGTACTGAGTCGCTATGCAATCAAAGCTCCTAATTTGGCCATACTGAGTGTTGACTGTGAGGAAAACTATTGTGTAGAGATAAAACCCAAAGAGGGGTACAAAGCGTCCAGTTTGAACCATACAGGCAAGTGTTATTACTGCTTGAAACAGTTTTTGAAGTTGGAAGAGAATCTGATAAATAGCAAGAGTCAGTACTGCCCTGTAGATCTGTTTTCTGGCCAAAGAAACAAAATGAAAAGAGCTCTAAGAAGCTTAGTTAACAATCCACAGAATAATTTTAAAGTTTTCAAAGATGGTGTTGTGATTTTTCATGACAAGTCAAATGAAAATGACTTGCAACTAATAGTAAATGAGATCCCGGCATTTAAACAGTCAACCAATACCTTCTTTGACTTCATTACTGAAGTACTGTTGAGTCACAAGGACACTAACAGTGTTTTAAAGCATGACAAAGACACAGAAAGTTATGAAAGAGATGATAAACAATGTATTGAACAGAATACCTTAGACTCTGGTACATTTCTTCACAAACTATTCACTTTACAATACTTAGCAGAAGGCATCAAGTTTAACTATGATAATGTGTCTCTAAAGAACCAAACCAACTATGTTTCTGAAATGATTGAAACAGCTCATAATGCACCCAAAGAGTTGTTGCTAAATAAATTCAGTCAAACGGAATTAGCACTAATATCGGCTGTAGCCAAAGATTGTTCAATAATGATCACTTTCACGCCGAAGTATGAAAAAAATTGTCCTTACATCCAAATTAGAGAACACAAAGTGGGCTACAAAGTTTCAGTGACAGATTTAGAACCAAAAGGTGTTAAGACTCTGATCAAGAGAGGCAAAACAGAAAATAAGCTGTTGGAGATTCATCAGAAGCATGTACAAGAAAATAAACATAATAGCTGATGTAAGTATGGAAAGAAATTAATATAATTTTAGTACATTAGAATACCTATAACACTCTGTTAACCTCTGACTGCCAAAGTTATTAATTATGTAGTACTCAGAAGAGTAACTTTTAAAGATTGGCAATATTCATTCAGCCATAATTTGGTAAAGCCATATAATTTGGTTCACTTGGCAAGAAATAGAAAAGAAGATGAAGAGCTGACGGCCAACCTCCATTAGTGGAGAGGCACGCCAAGAAGAAGAATTTGGTACCTATCATACCATTACCAATATTTCCAGCCTATATGAGGTTAAATTTTGGCAGGGAATAGACTGTTTCATTAACTGTTCAACTAGTATTTTTTTATTTCTCGCTTTTGAGTTCCTGCTGCATCATGCATCACACAAATCTTTACCTTAGTTACAGCAAATGCCCAACTAAAATCTCATCTCCATTGCTCCAGGATCCAGCCGCACACAGAGACGCGCGCGCGGCAGCTGGAGGCGTGGCAGCAGCTCATCGGGGAGTACCTGCGAGTGAACAAGCTGTCCACCATTGACGTGCGAGAGGCGCAGAACAGGCCGCTCTTTAACAACACCGCCATCAATAGGAAACTGTCGCAGGTGAGCTAAACTTCAAATAATTATGAGCCTGTTTATCATCATCAATGATGATTCATCCATCATCAATGGATCAGTTCCTGATATCCCTAATTCACCGCTTTTAAATAAAGCTTCGACTGTGCAATATGTAGCTATAGGGAAACTCAGACATTGTCTCTCGCACACTTCTGGCAATTGTAATATTTTCGGTGATTCTATTTCTATTTATTTCTAAATATCTAAATGTATACACAAAAGCACGTCGACACGATGTTAGCACTGTACTCGGTTACGTTAAAGGCGACTTTACAACAAAAGTGTACACTCGGATGTGCTGTCGTGCGTGTGTACGAGCAATAGCGAAGACATTGAAGCCAACACGATGTTAGCACTCTACTCGGTTACGTTAAGGGCGACTTTACAACAAAATTGTACACTCGGATGTGCTGTCGTGCGTGTGTACGAGCAATAGCGAAGACATTGAAGCCAAGTCTAAAGGAACAAAAAATTTTGAATGTGCAACTATAAACGTGTTTTCATTTTAAAATTAATACTACTTTAGCCACCAACAATACTTACAAAACCAACCCTCCCCATTTTCAGGAAGCAATCCAAACAATTCTAGAAGACATGGCGCGCACAGGGCGCGCGGCGCCGACGGACAAAAGCAAAACGGTGTGGGAGGTCTACTGGCACTCGCTAGATGAATGGGGCAATATTGTCTACACCTGGGCTTGCAACAACGGCATGAATAACACAGTCTGCACCTTGTTTGAGCTGCGGGAGGGCGATACCACTACGGAAGAAGGTTTGTGACTAGAAGTTCTTATTTGGAAAGCTTTAACGTCTCTCAGAAGCGCGTTTCATTGATCGCACTCCTTGCCGCATAGCTCGCGGGTAAGACAGATCTGTCTCTTTCCGCCATTGTTCGCTAATTGGCATGCTCTAGCCTAGTTTTAGACAACCGACGACACTAAATACCGACAGCGATTAAATAGTCACGGGCGATGCCGAGCTCCACACAGATGCCAGTAACAGTGGTGTTGGTGGTGTTGTAGCGAACAAGTGATAAACTGTCTGGAATGTGTACTGGCACTAGAAAAATGGGAGAATATAATATACCCTACACATGCTGAGCTAAGACTTTAGTCCACTTATGTTATTCTGAATAAAAATAAAAATAAACTGATATGAAGTATTGTTTGTCAGTAACACTTATTTTCTGTTTTTTGCCAGAGTTTCACGGACTGGACATGAACGTGTTGATAAAGGCGCTAAAGAATTTAGAAACGAAAGGCAAGTGCGAACTAATAGAATTCGATGACAGCCAAGGTGTCAAGTTCTTCTGAGTGAGACTCAGATGGTTCTAAGTGACTCGTCGTCTGTAAGTAGCTTTAAGCTTAACGTCGACTAGGCTGGCTGGACCAGCGCCTCTATTATCTAAAAATTCCACTCAACCTCCGAGCGTTAAAACACTCGAAAATAGCCCTTATTGAAATGAACAATCTTTATTTTGACATTTAAAAACCGTTATTTTTACGGTGGATATTTTAGATAATACAGGGGCAGAGCGCGGCAAGTCCACAAACATTTTCGTCTCATTTTTCTGCGCTCTAAGAATAGAACTAAGACTAGAAACAGCCAGCGATTCGCTAGAATACAATTTGTTAGATTGACGCCCTTTTGCCGCGCGCGATAACAGATTCCATGGGGTATCCCGGCGTGTTACTGTCTGTACTTGGCAGGTGGACTTTGGTCCCGACCGACTATAGTTGAGGTTAAGCATTATCCTCTATCTAAAGCAACATGTTATTTATAATTATAATATTATTATATTTTCTATGTTGAAATATATTGTGTAAGATTTTATGTCTTTGATCTTTGATTGATTGACGAACAGACTGACGTACAGGAGGGGAGAAAAGTGAGTTCACAAAAAATATAAGTATTAATAATTTATTTCATTACACAATTTTTACTAAACGTATAAAAGGTACATTTACAAAATTTATTGACTTATGTTTGACTTTCATGGTCGTTACAATATAAAATTGTAAAATGTGTACCTATAAAACTTGAGCCAAGATAGCGGTTTACATTGTACTTGGAATGTAGTTTAGATTCATAAGTAGTAATACTGTGAAGATTATTATTAAAACAACACAAATTAACTAGAAAATCCAATAAAACAACTGTTACACCTCTTAAAGTGGATGGCAAATAGAAGTCAGTATAGTCCACCTAAGATGTGAATCGTATTTCATAAAACTTTTTTGACTTCTTAGGTTTCTCAATAGGAGAAGCACGGAAAGATATTGAAGAGAATCCTTAAACAATCAGTCTTCAACCGAAAATAAAACAACAAACTCCCATTTAAGGCTCCGTATAAGGCTAACTAGCGCCACCAATGTTAAAAAAATCATATCTTCCTTTAGAAGAAGTTTCTGAAAAAATCCTAAGATGAGCCTATGCGCCATGCTTTTCTAGATTTTTAAGTGTAGATACCCTCTTCGAAATTTACTTTTAAGCTAAAAAATTTTCGATAACCGCCAAAAGCGGCCGTTTTTGGCGGTTATCGAAAATTTTTTAGCTTAAGACTAGAAATTGAGTTGGGTACCTACACTTAAAAATCTAGAAAAGCATGGCGCATGAGCTCATCTTAGGATTTTTTCAGAAACTTCTTCTGAAGGAAGATATGATTTTTTCAACATTGGTGGCGCTAGTTAGCCTTATACGGAGCCTTAAAATAAAACAAAATAAATAATTTCTATACAATTATGTAAAAGTGATGCAAAAATTCCACAATCTGTTATAAAACCATTGTGCGCTCATAAAATTGTACTTTCTACATTAAAAACTATGACAACAAATAAATAGCAGCATTCTGGCTGATACAAATAGATATTAAAACCACTTAGCCTAGTTCCTTAGTGGCTATTTAAAAACTACAACATCACAGATATTTTACAACAAATCTTTATACACGCGGAAACATTTACTGTTTGATATTACGTATGACTCTAGGCTCTAGGGTACTGCTCTGAAATCTCACACTTAGATGTTTGCACGATCCTTCACGATCTCAATGTCCGTTTCTTTATTGTCGTGAGTCATAGTGAGCCTCTTGTTGTAATCATAAAACGATTTATTATGCATGTACTTTTTAATCTTAAAATCTCTACAGTTTTCTCCGTGACTGTACCCAATATAATACACAAATGTGTAATGCTCTTACATGCCTACAAAATATTAATTTTATATTATACTGATTGATATACAATGATTTTGAACACAATTTCAAAATTGGTAGTAAACAGACACCTTTATAAAACTTACCAATTAAACATTGCCATGTAGCTTTTTGATACAAAAACATAGAGTCACCATGTCGCATTATTCCTCTTATTTTTCATGCTGTAGGTAAGAAAACCTATTGTTTTTGGGTAAAATTATATTTTTTACGAGTAAACATTATCTAGTCTACAAACGTCATCTAAATGGCACTTGATTGCCTCATAGACCTAACTGGCGACTGACATTTTCTGCTCGCTGGATATTATGTAATAGATAGATAGAATTAAATCGACATTGTGTGATGTCATCAGCATAGCTCAAAACTCAAATGACTATCCGTATTACTAAAAGCTACAACAGTGTCTTGCCACTAGAAGGCACCAGCCAACCAAGGGACCAATTAAAAATATTTGTAAAATATGCAACTGTCAAAGGAAATCTTAAAGAAAATTAACGATAAACCCGTTGCCAATATTCTCGCCAATTTCACCGTCTACAGCTACACTCCAGCGCGGCGTTGGTTTAAAAAATCATGAATCATTTCATTACAATCAAGCGCAGCGTCGCAGTACAAATCTGTTTCCAACACTATCGCCATCGTTGACCACTCCGTTAGTCTTGCCACTATTTGGGACGAGCTGCTCAAGAGACAAAAATCTTACAAATGGTCGCTACACTCCAGCGCGGCGTTGCAGTACCCGTTGCCAACGTTCTCGCCACCGTTGGCCACCCCGTTGGTCTTGTCACTGGTGAGCACGAGGTCTACGGAGGGCACGACGGCGTTCCCGTTCTTGGCGTTATTGGGCGGGCGGTAGCACCACCACGCCAGGAAGAAGAAGAGGAGCGAGCAGAGCTTTCCCACGAGTGCTAGAGCTAGCATGTACCTGGAATTTTGGAGGTAGTGGTTTAAGATGGTACAAAAAATCGGACCATTCCATTTTGCCCCACCAGAGTTGCCCCACTGGTAGGGTAAAATGGAATGAAGAATACCATCAACTTTTGATTTTTTTGATACACTCTATTAAAAATGGAAAATTTGGGTGAAAAAATGTTTTTGATACGACTTATAGTTCTCGAGATATTTAATTTTAAACTACCTGTGCGACGGGCGCGCGGTCGTCAGCTGCTGTGACGTCACAACTCCACACGCACCCGACACATACACCGTAACACTCATTCAAAGGGCTGTATCTTTGGAACCGTACTAGGTAGCCAGTTGAAATTTTCAGAGATTATGTTTTATTATAGTGGATTACCAAATCAATAATAAAAATTAAAAAATATTAAAAAATAAGAGGGGTCCCCATACAAAAAACGTTGTTTTATACTTTTTGCTCTATAGAAAAAACGGTAAGACATACAAGCAACAAACTTGGTATGATCATAGGGCTTACTCCATAGTATAACAAAATAATATTAAAACTGGCCAAGTGCGAGTCGGACTTGCGCACGAAGGGTTCCTTACCATCTATAAGAAAGGTGAAAAAATCACAATTGTTGTATGGGAGCCTCCTTAAATGTTTATTTTATTCTGATTTTTGGTATTTGTTGTTATGACGGCATTAGAAATACATCATCTGTGAAAATTTCAACTGTCTAACTATCATGGTTCATGAGATACAGCCTGGTGACAGACTGACGGACAGACGGACAGACAGACGGACAGACAGACAGACGGACAGACAGCGGAGTCTTAGTAATAGTGTCCCGTGTGGAACCCTTCGGGTACGAAACCCTAAAAACCGTCAAGCGCGACTCGGATTCACGCGCCGAGGGTCCGTATAACCAGTTTTTTTATTGTATGGCGGTAGGGAACTCTCAGTGCGCGAGTTCTACTCGCACTTGGCCAGTTTTTTTGTGTGTTTAGTCAGGTCATTTTTCATTTTTCAAAGTCGTCATCCATAGCTAAGTAAGAATATATTATTTTAAGTACAAACCCGTGCTAGGGAATATTTTAAACAGAGCTTGCGGCTTTAAAACCTGTCCCAAGCGAATTTTTAACGTTATAACTAAGTAATATTATATTAAAACACTACTGTAACACTGACTAAACACATAAAAACTGACCAAGTGCGAGTAGAAATCGCGCACTGAGAGTTCTGTACCACCATACATTAAAAAAAAACTGGTTATACGGACCCTCGGCGCGTGAGTCCGAGTTGCGCTTGACCGTTTTTTATATTTTTTTGTTATACTATGGAGTAAGTCCTATAATCATACCAAGTTTGATGCTTGTATTTCTTACCGTTTTTTCTAAAGAGCAAAAAGTATAAAACAACGTTTTTTGTATGGGGACCCCTCTTATTTTTTAATATATTTTATTTTTATTATTTCTTGGGTAATCCACCATAATAAAACATAATCTCTTAAAATTTCAACTGGCTACCTAGTACGGTTCCAAAGATACAGCCGTTTGAATGAGTGTTACGGTGTATGTGTCGGGTGCGTGTAGAGTTGTGACGTCACGCGAGTTTGCCGCGCTCGCGCGAAAAACTCCAAAAGGACGGAAACTAAAACCGTCGTAACTTTAAAACTACTGGCTCGATTTGAATGAAACAAAAACAGGTGTATTTCTAAATTTTTAGGCTACACGGTCATAAAGTTTCAAGTGATTTAACAGACCCACGGACATTCTTCATTATTGTATGTGTGATTTCATTTTTCTCTACCAGTGGGGCAACTCTGGTGGGGCAAAATGGAATGGTCCAAAAAATCTGATATAATCCGTGCGGGATCAGAATGGGATAATACCTTTTGGAACTGAGACGCTCGCGGTCCTGTAGCGTCAGCATTTCGGCAAACTCTAGTTGTCTATGGCAAACTCACGTCGAAACTTGCTTGTGTTTTCTTTGCGCGTGGGTGTCTGCTCGAGTTTTATCACGTTTTATTAAATTAATGCAATAACATTGAATCCTTTTAGATTCCAACCATTAAACATTTTTGTGTATTTCCAATTTCATAACCCTATGATAGAACGTAAAACTAAATTTTTTTTTACTGACGCTATTCGAGAACTGTCATTTTCGATTCAGTTCCAAAAGGTATTATCCCATTCTGATTCCGCACGGATTATACCAGGAAGTATGATTTAGTGACATTTTGGAGTCATTAAATTCCAGCCAAAAAGAGATGTGTTTTGAGACAAGATGAAAATGTTTTTAATGTATTATTACCTAAAACACTTCTCTGCTCCCATATCCGCTTTGCTGGATTATGAAGTTTAGAACTATCCTAATCTAACCTCTCGGCTCGCGCGAGAGCCATCTCTGCATCGTTCCACTATAAATATTGGTGACCTTGGCAGCTTGGTCTACTTAAGCTTGGTCCCGGTTAAGAAGGAGATTAAATATTAGACTACTTTTAAGGCCCAGACTAACAAAGTGCTATTCCAGATATATTGGGAACTCCCGTTTAAATTCTGCACCAAAACTTACCGACTCATATTGACGTTGTCGTAGAGCAGACAGGCTCCCGTACTGCCGCAGTTGTTGGCCCACAGCGAGCACGATAAGTCGATCAGGAACCCGAACAGAAGCGGCGCCGGGATGGTGCCCAAGAGTCGTACTTTGATCCACTGGATGCCCAGCGCGAATGAGCGCTGGTCCTCGCGAACGCATCTGCGGATTAACGGACGTTTATGAAAGGTTCGTAAGTTAGAAAGAATCGACTTTTTTAAATTAAAGTAGGTGGGGGTCTATCTGCACTTCGTTATGGGTCTCTTCGAGTCTCATCTTTTTGAGTCCTGCTCATGTTCCTATTGCCATTTATGTTGCGTTGCTGCCCGTTTTGCAATAACATGAATGCGTTGGCGAATCACTGTATTTTGTATCCTGTCACGGAGGGTTATTCCGAGCATCCACCCCTGTTTCTTCTACTTGTCTTGCAGCGTAGGTCGTGAACTCATGACTGATCCCCCCACATACTTACTACACTGGCTCAGCGACCCGAAGTGGATCTTGGCCTCCGCAACCAAAAGATCTTCCAGCTGGAGATCGCGCAAGTCCTTTAAGACTTCGTCAATCCAGCGATACTTGGGACGTCCAACTGGTCGACGTCCAGAAGACCCAACATAAGTTTGTCAATCAGCCAACATAGTGGAGAAATAAAAACTGAGCTATCCCCAAAGCTCTCCCCAATTCCCCAGTGGTCTTACCTCAAAGTGGCGGAGAGCGCCGGCATGGTGGCCAGGAATGTGAACAGCATCACGCAGAAGGACAGAAACACGAAGAGCCACAGGTAGGGGCAGTCCGACGCGCACACGCTGTTTATCGCCTCGTACGAGACCGATGCGTTAGGGGCCGCTGGGGGAGGAAAATAAAGATGTTGCTTGCACTGCTGAAAACGGCTTAGGGACTTTTCCACTTTCTCCCACTAGAAAATAAAAAGTTTAATATTTTAGTAATAAAGTTGTTGATGGGGCGAAAGGAAAAACTTTTTGACGAGTCGTTCACCACTTCCGTCAGCCATATTATGGGCATGACAAATAGAAGAAAAACTTACCTCCTTCAGCCATGTACACTGGCAGCTCTATATTGCTGCTGTTGACGCAGCCACAGTCCCCATATAGTTGAGCAGTCCCTAGCATAGTCCGGGAGGCGCAACCAGCATGGCACGGCGAGTAGTAGACGATGCCGTCGGCACCGCAGACGGGCGCGTAGGGCGCGTGGAGGCACGAGCAGCCCGCGTTGCAGAGGGAGGATAGGCGGTCACCGCTAGAAATGAAAGTGCCCATGATTGAGAAGCGAAACTAGTCAGCTATGCAGACGTTAATAAAAGTTATCACATTCGCTGCCTTTGACGCGTTAACGCTAATTCACCGAGTGCCTTGCACGCAAATAATATCAACCATAATAAACAGACCACACGTACGCTAGGCGTCTTTGAACGCGTATGTGCGTCATATACGTACGCTCGGTGCCTTTCAACGCGTCAGTGCGACTTCGTTTATTACGTATACCTTTCCACATTTTTATTGCCCCTCGCAAAAAACTCATCTACCGGGAACGCACATAATCGTTCAAAGTCACTGCTAAATAGTCACGAGTGACGCATAGACGCGACGGCGGCGGTACCGGGCGTACGTTCGCGATAAAATTGCGAGTTCGCGCAAAAACACGACAAAATCTATGGCTGCCATCTTTTCCCGGCTAAATCCTCATCTCTCTCTTCATGCAGTATTTACTAGAGCTGCCTTCTCGCTTACCCAGTGATGGAGGGCGCGCTATAGGGCACCGTGACGCCTGCGAACGGATAGTCGTCGCAGGACAGCACGAAGCTGAAGGTGAAGGCAGCCGCCACCAGCGTGGCCAGCACGCAGAGTTTGATGATGCCCGCGCACGCCAAGTTCCATCGCTTGACCAACCAGCCGCCCAGGAATGTGCCGCCGCCGCCCGCTGGCACCGTGATGACTCCTGGAAGAAGAGTTTGGGTTAGAGAAGTTCACATTTTCATCTCGACCCACATTTCGTCGGCGGCTGGACTCAAGGCATCTGCCCCCTTAGCACGCTGGCCTTTTGTCTACTCTCAACTGTCACCTTAGCCACTGTTAACTGTCACCTCAGTAGTGTTAAGTGGCTAAGGTGACAGTTGAGAGTAGGCAAAATGGTAGCATGCTAAGGGGGCTGGACATATTCATCCATGACTTGAGAGCAGAGATGGGTAAATGCCCGGGTTAAAATCCACCGCTGGATTAAAATCCATTTCTGCCCAATAAATGCCGGGCATTTATAATAAACGCCGGGCGGAAATGAAATACATTTTGTCCTTACATTCGGTGCATAATCGGTAACAAAAGAAGCTACAAACAGGTGAAATACGAACTTAATTCAAATGTTTGAACATGAAACCTCATGTGAAGATTATTAAATGAGAAAAGAGAAAAAAAAGTAGGGACTGGACAAAATTGTAAAAGACAAAACGTTGGCGAGAGTTTGAAATTACCCTGTGAGTGACGGTTTCCTATCGTACCATCGAATGTCTTTTCACCGAATATCGTTTCATCGACAACGAATCACCGAATGGTCGGATCATCGAAAGGTTCGTTTTATCTAACGTTTTACTTTATTATTTAAAAATAACTCTTATTGAAAATTATATGATGTCATTGTGATGGATGAGTAAGTGAGTTTCAAGCAATATTATGCGTTGTGTGAGGTTTACAAGCTAAAATTTAACATTGGTTCCCCTAAAGTAGCGTGGCGGGAAAATATATATATTTTTTCAGTTTCGTTACAGGTTTGATTTCCAGTGGCAGCATTTAATAGTGACTTTACACCTGTTTTGGTTTCCTTACCCGAAGGATGCCAAACGGGACTTACAAACTCTGCCTTTGCTGTCTGTCTATCTGTCCTACATTTGTAGTGACAATACTTGCTAATGAAGGGAAAATCGTGAGGAAACCTGAACGTCGGGCATATACTTAGCGCTAAAAACGCCAATCCGCAGTGGGCACGCGCGTGGTGGGACATTTGAATATGTACTGCCGGGTGGCAGCTTGTGAAACGACAGTTGTAGTAGGTACCTACTGGGCTACCACTGCTCTAGCTCTAAATATTGGTATAGGGCATTTGATAAAACGACCTATTCGATGAAGTGTACCATCGGTGATCCGACGATACGGTGATTCGTTGTCGATGAAACTACATTCGGTGAAAAGACATTCGATGATACGATAGGAATCTCCTGTGATACCCGTTGGGGAAGTCATTGCTTAGGTATGCTTTCAAAGTATGCAAAACACTAAAGTTTCCCTTCATACCTTGGCTGTCCACGAAAAGGCTAGGTACACACTTAATTACCAATGGAAGATAACCCAAATCAGCACTACTAGTTTAAGATTTTTGTAAAATGTTGAAACAATGCCACCTGTTTCTGGAACCCATTACAGAGGCTATAATAGAATCCAATCAAAAAACCATAAGGATTTTTTAACTTTACAAAACATGCATTCCAATTTTCAAGTTACTTTTCTGTTTGTTGATGGTTCACAGAATAGAAAAACAATCACACTAAGCTATACACTGTACTGCATAAAAAAATATCGGAATAGTTAACTGTGTCCATCTTGTGCTTGAGGTCTAGGTGATATAGACTAAAATGTACTTCAAATTTTAAATTACTGTTTTAGTGAAATCAAACTTTTTTTGACGGGAATTGCTTGGGTAGGCGCTAGGAACACTTAGTGCTGGAATACGCATCGTTTTTTAAATATGAGATCTTGAAAAAAAACTCAAACTTATTCTGTCGGGCGTCGGGAAACTAGTAACTGGGTCGCTTTGGAGGTGTTTTTTTTATGGGAATCGGTTGGGTAGGTCCTAGGAAGCAAAAAAGGTCCCGTCACTTGGTGCCGGGTAACGTACCGTTTTTTGGAAATGAGGCTTTGATAAAAAAAAATAAACATAACTCAAAAACAGTGCGTTTCCCGGCATCAAGTTACAGGACTTTTTTGTTCTCCAGAACCTAACCAATCAGTAACCGGTCAAAAAAAAAGAATAATTTTATTTGTAAAAAATTCTAAGTTTTCGGCCCATAGCGCCGATAGCGCCCCCAACACTACACCGCAACCAATTTTCTTTCCTATTATCGTCATTTAATGTTTTCCGTATAAGGTTTTGTAAACAAAAAGTAATTTGTAGTGAATTTCTATTTATGCCCGCCGAAATGGGCAAAAATCCATTTCTGCCCGATTTTAACCCTTTCTGCCCGATTAAAATCGTTTGGGCAGAAAAGGCAGAAATCCATCGCCCATCTCTGCTTGAGAGTCGCAGAGTTCACACAGGATTATTGTCCAAACGAATACATACCTACGCTGGGTAGGCGTGTCTGTTTACCCGTCGCCGACCGTTCACTCAAAGCTATACAGGGTGTTAAAAGACCGCCAACAAATCGGGAAACCACGTATTGTCCTCATCATAATGAACATTTTTGCCCAAGGAACTATGCCTGGGAAATCAACGGTTTCCGAGATAATGAGGTTCAAAGTCAGACTTTTCAAAACTTTTTTTTTGCAGAAATGTATTCAGTATCTAGTTCTTAACATACCTTCTCAAGAAGCCACACCAAAATTATGAATATTTCTTACAAAAAATGACGTTAAAATTGCAACCCGCAATGTATTCTAAACATCGGCACTTCAAGCTTAAGTAACATAAAATTATACCTACGCTTGCGCAATATGACTTCTGTGCATTACACGTGCATTGCGTGATAATAGTATATTTCATTACAAGTGTGGAAAGGCTGTCATTGCAACGAGTTCCGACAAATGGCTACCCGAGCCGAGGCGCAGCCGAAGGCGAGGGTTGATAGTCGGAACAAGTTGCAATGACGGTTCCGCACGTGTACTGAACGACTATTTTTAATACAGTTGCGAAAAAATTAAGCAATTTAATAAAATAATAAAAACACAATAAACTCAACTAACCTAGCATTTTTTACTTTTCCGGTAAAATGTTCTCCGAAGCATTTTGTGCAATTATACTGAGTTCCTGTGGCTGTTAATTAAAAAAACTAGGGTCGAAATTACTCATTTTGTGCAACAAACAACTAAAGCAAAGAAAATTTCTGAAAAATCAAAATGGCGCCAACCGTAGAAAATAAGCAGAGTTTTTTTTTCTTCACCCATTCTGGTAGGCAAAGGCAACTATGCATACAGCCAAGTCTTCAGTAGAAGTTTTTTATTGATATGAAATGAAAATGAAATTTAATGAAATGAAACCTAACCAAACTCATTCAATATAATAATTAAATCTGATATTGAAACAAATTAGTAGCTTCTTTTTAGAAATAAACGTATTTGAATGAATCATAAAAACTTTTTTAGTAAAAACTTCATGGTTGGTTTTTCTTTTTAATAGACATTATTTTGACAGTTGGGAAAGAAAATGCACGAGTGCGGGAAAGGTAAAAAAAAAGCACGAGTGTGTAATAGCCCACATCCCGAACGCTATACGTCCCTGCAATATGCCACTTTTTGAGCAACTGTATTAAAATAGTATATTTCATTACAAGTGTGGAAAGGCTGTCATTGCAAAGAGTTCCGACAAATGGCTACCCGAGCCGAAGCGCAGCCGAAGGCGAGGGTTGACAGTCGGAACAAGTTGCAATGACGGTTCCGAACGTGTACTGAACGACTATTTTTAATACAGTTGCGAAAAAATAAAGCAATTTAATAAAATAATAAAAACACAATAAACTCAACTAACTTAACATTTTTGACTTTTCCGGTAAAATGTTCTCCGAAGCATTTTGTGCAATTATACTGAGTTCCGGTGGTGTTAATAAAAAAAAACTAGGGTCGAAATTACTCATTTTGTGCAACAAACAACTAAAGCAAAGAAAATTTCTGAAAAACCAAAATGGCGCCAACCGTAGAATATAAGCAGAGTTTTTTTTCTTCACCCATTCTGGTAGGCAAAGGCAACTATGCCCATACAGCCAAGTCTTCAGTAGAAGTTTTTTATTGATATGAAATGAAAATGAAATTTAATGAAATGAAACCTAACCAAACTCATTCAATCAAATCATTAAATCTGATATTGAAACAAATTAGTAGCTTCTTTTTAGAAATATACGTATTTGCATGAATCATAAAAACTTTTTTAGTAAAAACTTCATGGTTGGTTTTTCTTTTTAATAGACATTATTTTGACAGTTGGGAAAGAAAACGCACGAGTGCGGGAAAGGTAAAAAAAAAGCACGCGTGTGTAATAGCCCACATCCCGAACGCTATACGTCCCTGCAATACGCCACTTTTTGAGCAAGTGTATTAAAAAATATTTTTCAAAATTATAACCTAAAAACAAAAATCATTTCCCAGCAATATAATTTATCGAAAAAGTACTTTGTTTTGGTGTCAAGCATGCGTGGCTTTCGGGTCTGTTGGCGGTCTTTTAACACCCTGTATAGCCATGTGGAATCCACATTGTGGATATCTAATCGCGTTATTATGAGTCGCTACCATGGAATCTGCCCATGGTGGTTTGCGAATGGACTTTCTACGTTGGTAAAGAGAACATCGTCACTTCTGGCTCGGACCAAAGTCGAGGGATGATTGTCATAATATAAGTAGTTCTATGTAGGTAGAAGCGGCTCTCAGAGATTTAAATGAGGAGTCTTTAAAAAGAAGACGTGCATAAGGTCCTCATCATTTCGACCACTGCCATCAAACTGTCTGTAAAAGCTTAGGATATTTTTACCCAAAAGTAACGCCGCCTCGGACGCGTTGACCGCGAACTGGTTCTCAATGAGCTTCGGCAGGAAGGCCGCGAAGCCCGAGATGAGCATTCCCTCGGAGGCGCCAGCGAGGTTCAGGAACAGGAACGTGGGGTTCTTCAGTAGGGCTGCGGCTGCCCTCGGAAGCTCGTGGAGCGCATTGAATGCGGCCGACTTTGAGGCCTCGCCCTCGTGCGCTTCCGAGACCTTGGACGCGCGGATTTCCGCTGCACCTGGGGGTTGAACGATCGGTTAACCTTCCGGCAGGAATCCACCTCGGGAGATGATATAAGAGAATTAGGTATTTTCATACGTTTGGAGTCGACAAAGGTCGAGAAAGAGTTCAGATGTATGAAAACACATATCTCCGCCCATTTTCGCTTCCGTAGATTGTGCGGTTATCTATTGTCGGTAAGTAGGTAGGTAGTACATTCGACAGCACGTCGACCCTTACACGCTAGCACTCTACTCGGTTACGTTACGGACGACTTTACAACAAAAGTGTACAGTCTGATGTGCTGTCGTGTGTATGTACCTAAAGTCTTGAACCTTGGAAACAAAATTTGATTTTTCGAAGATGATCTTGCTTGCCTCTACTAGCTGTTAGCTGTTAGATAAGTGCCTATAGCAGAGAAGAATTATCTCAATAATAGTCTGGATTTATTGCGATAGAAAAAAGCAGGGATGTGCCAGTGCCTTTTTGTTCGATTGATATGCCCTTATGAGGCGCGCCACACATGCGTGGGGTTTCCTAGTGTGCCCCTGACATACTTATTACTGTTTAGTAAGTCAGATCTGAAGATCCAACTAACCTGGTAGCTCATGGGGGAAGGCCAGTAGCGGTATCGCGACGATCAAGCACAGCACAGCAGAGAGGATGAACCCGACCCACCACGCGCCGATCCAAACCGAGCTCAGTGGCGTGATGCCAATCCTGAAAACAAAAACGCCTGCCATGAATGTCTTGGCAATAACTACAAATTTAAAATACCCCTGACATTTTAGCTTAGAATTAGTACATCTCATAAACGGCTCAACCGATTTTGATCAAACATATCTAAGAACACTCGCTAGAAAACCAGCTTTCAAATTAAAACCCCATCCAAATTGGTTCACCCGTTTAAGAGCTACGTACGGTGCCACAGACAGCCAGACACACAAAGCGGTCAAACTTATAACACTCCTCTTTTTTAATCGGGATTAAAAACACAAGGCATTGACATTGCTATATGATTTTATACAGGCACTCTGGTCTGATAATAAAAACATCGCGTGCATCTAATTCAGGGATAAAGAACCCGCAAAAAGGGGTCGGAAAATAATGTAAACAATACGTAAGGTAGATCAACGTTCTGAATTCGATAGCAGCTGTGAGCAAGGAATTGGGGATTGCACGCAAACGGGGCAACGCGAATATTGCAGGCGCACCAATCGGATGCCCCATGTATATTCAATTGTTTTCTTATGCTAATTCAATAAGGCTGCGGGTGTAACGCAAACTGTTTGGGCCGTTCTACGCCGGCTACTATTGTTTGTATTACGCGAAGTAGGTAAGGTAGGGAGGTACCTCCTGCTTGAGAGCTTTTCAGAAAATGAAGTGGTGTCTGTGGTGTGATCATGTAATGTAAGTTAAATAATATTAAACCCAGAGCAGAAACTAAGGAATTATTAACTTAAACTTTCGTGAGCGCTGCAGAATTCGGTACGCAAAGTTTTTTGTTCGAAAGTCCGTTATTGACTTAAACTTATCTTTAGACAATATTGAGAAACTAATTTAAATATTTTTTATTTTGGTCGAGTAGTTTTGTTTTTATGCGCTAAAATTTTTTGTTCCTATGACCGCCAACAGTATGCAGACCGTCGCGTGACGTCATAAAACCGTATCTTTGAAACGTTGTAAAATCCAAACTACTGAACCAATATCCAAACTACTGAATTAAGCCAATAACGGACTTTCGAACAAAAAACTTTGCGTACCGAATTAAGGACGCAAACATTTTGGTAGAGACATATGGCTGAAAATATGGATGATAATGTATGGGAGTGTCATCACCCTCCATTGATTCCAGTTACCTACCTGTAGCTCTGTAATCGGTAGGTACCTACAACTTAAAGTGGTGGAGGATGAAAAATTAATTTCTTTTTCAAGTCCGCAATCATCAATCTTTGTTCGCCGACCGCAAATTATTATTAAATAACTTTTTTCCAGGGGGTAATTCGAAACTCGTTTGTGCTGAAATGATATTTCGCGTGCTGAAGCCATGGAAGTACCAAAACGGTGGAATTAATTTGGCTCCAAAGTTGGCTCGAAAGCGCACAATGAGATGAAAGCGAGAGGGCAACTTTGGGCTAAATGAAACCCTGCTCGCTGTCGAAAACAAAAAAAAAATTAAAAAAAAAAACGAGACACGGTTTATTTTGGTTTTGCGATTGATTCGCAGAATTCACTTGATTGAAGTGAAGACGTAGATGTAATATTAAATTGCATTTTAAGGTTTTGATTGCTGCTTATCTACTTCTTTCTTACTTATAAATTCTGGGAAAAAATATGTCGTCTGGAATCTAATTAGGTACCTACTTAGTACGACTACTTAGATACCGAAAGAGTCTTTGGAACTTTTAGTAAAAGTGCCTACATATATGCTCGCTCACGTGTGCTGTACCTACACTGGCTACACTTGACTTTACAACGTGTAAAGTGTGAATAAGTATTTATTTTTTATTACCACGAAGTACAGGGCAACGCAAAGATACGATCGTCGCATTTACACTCTATAGGGCTAGCAATTTCGAATCGCGCAAACATAATTTAGATACACCGTCTTGCCTCATCATATGATATCTACAGGGTGTACTCTAAGTCGATAGCGGAATTTTATGTAGGCTATCTGCTGATCAATACAAACTAGTTGTGGTAGGTGGCTAAAAAAATGAAGCGAAAAAAATATCAGCTATTCCATACAAAAGGTCGCCTCAGTACTGCACCAAATGTATGAAACAGATGATATTTTTTCCGCTCCATTTTTTTCGCCACCTAGTACAAGTTGTTTGTACAGATCAGTAGACAGCCTACTTAAAGTTCCGCTATCGGATTAGAGTGCACCCTGTAGTAACATGCTAGTAACAGCCTACTTTCCAATTACTACTCTACTACTGGGAGATGAAAGAGTCATTTGTATTGTTGAGTAGAAAGCCTGCCTAGAGTTCGAAATATCGAATTCGATTGTACCCTCTAGACAAGAGTCAAAGAAAAGAGCACTTACGTAGTAGAGTCCACAGTGACAAAGTCTGTGTAGAGCTTGAGCATCTGCCCCCCGATGACGTATCCCATGGCTGGACCCACCACCGCCATGGTGTAGTAGACACCTGCAACAATACCAGCAAGGTTTACGACAACTGATAAGTGTGGGAAAACTTTAATCCACATGGTAACGGGGCCTCTGAACAAGTCCTCAAAACCGGTTTATTCATATTCGGGAAAATAGCTCTTATCGAAATAAACTTTTTTTAAATATTTCCCTCCAATAAACCGATTTGAAGGACTAGCAACAGTGCGTTTTTTACAGAATAAGTCACTGTATTTTTACAGCGTTTGACGCGTTGTAGTTCACACGACAGCACGTTGACCCTTACAAGCTTGCACTCTACTCGGTTACGTTACGGGCGACTTTACAACAAAAGTGTACAGTCTGACGTGCTGTCGTGTGTACGAAACATGTCGGCTATTCCGACAAATAATAAAAGTAAGTGAAACCGATAGATGATTAGATCAATTTATAAATATGCAGTGCTTATGAAAGTTTAAGTTGTAAAATTGTAATACAACGTTTCAATTTTGAGTTTTATTCCGAGGCAATTTTACCGAATTAGTCTTAAATTAACTTAAATCCTTATTCAGACTATTATGTAATTAAAAAATGCTATTCGGGCCAGGCGTTTGCAAGTGATGCGCTAACATAAACATTAAGCATTTAACTAACAGCATTTAATTTTATTTATAGGTAAAATATTTATATTAAAAAGAGAGATTAATAGAAAAGGTCTACTCGTACATAATCTACCTACATAGGTACCCTAGCGGGTTTTCTTTGAGCGTCTAAACAGCTTAAACATTTTAATCCTTATACAACCCCAACAAACCATCTTAACTAAACATCAATTTACACAACTTAAGGGTCCGTATAAGGCTAACTAGCGCCACCAATGTTGAAAAAATCATATCTTCCTTTAGAAGAAGTTTCTGGAAAAATCCTAAGATGAGCCTATGCGCCATGCTTTTCTAGATTTTTAAGTGTAGATACCCTCTTCGAAATTTACTTTTAAGCTAAAAAATTTTCGATAACCGCCAAAAACGGCCGTTTTTGGCGGTTATCGAAAATTTTTTAGCTTAAGACTAGAAATTGAGTTGGGTACCCACACTTAAAAATCTAGAAAAGCATGGCGCATGGGCTCATCTTAGGATTTTGTCAGAAACTTCTTCTGAAGCGAGATATGATTTTTTCAACATTGGTGGCGCTAGTTAGCCTTATACGGACCCTTAACAGTCGCGTAAACGAATAAAGCTTTATGATACCTTTTATTTAACCCTTGAGCAAATACATTAGTGTATTTGCAAAGTACAAACAGCGATACCATTCGATGATCGCACTTAATACGCACATAATAAAAGCTATGAGATTCACCCACAGTACAAAATACAAATCCATTTGAAACAAGAGCCCTAAACGTTTGAACAATACAATGAAACCAGTTATTTAGAGCTGTGGGTTGAAGTAGATAATAACAAGCAATGAGGTCACCAGCTGTTTGGGTATTATGGAGCGGAGCGGTGAACTTTCTTTTAAAACCGCACCCACCATCTTGAGGGCTCACCCCATATTTTCACAGCTAAAAGCTGCAATGGAGCTGGCTTAGGACCACTTTACACTAAGGGAGAGAGAGAGAGAGATAACTGTAAGCTAGGAACTATAATAAGCGCCGACGAATCCTGAAGAAGTTTTATCAAAATCGGTTCAGCCGTTTATAAGATAAGCTAATTAAAGCTAAAAGATCGGGGGTATTTTAAATTTTAAATTTTGTAGTTATATTTCCTTTGCTATGCACCTAAAATATAATCGAATTATTGTTGCCTTCTTTAACATAATATCGTGTTGCCTCATTTCCGTAGCTCAATAATAATTACCACAGAAATTTTTTTTTTTATTCGCTTGTCTGTGTCAATAACAATAAGTTGTTGCGTTTATTTGAGTACCTTTTCGGGGATATAAAATGAAATCTACGAATAGAAAAAACAAACCCAGATAAGAGTGAAAAACGCTACGGACTACGGCGTAGAGCCGCTACGACGTAGCGCTACGAGACGATTGCACGCATAATAAATTTTGGGATCGAAATAAGTTTTTTCTTTTATTTTATGACACCCTTATTCTGGCACTGAGGTTGTTGGAAGATACGAGTATACAACTATGTATTTTTTGATAAATCTTATTTTTTATGAGTTTAACTTAGCGTAGCCATCGTGTGCTTAGTTGTTTTTAGTCTTTTTTGAGTACAATGAACAAAATGTATTATCTTTTATTGTTTACTAATGTATCAAGTTACTTTCTGATAGATCTATGAAGATTGAAATAAAAACTCCTATCACGCAACGGCGCAGTTTTTAGCATTTCACGCGAAATAACAGCTTAGTTGAGGAAACCTTCATCGTCACTAATGGCGAAAAATAGCTCTTAGTACGCGCCCGTCCTTACCCAAGACGCATCTCGAACATCTCAAGGGGGCAGCACAGAGCCTGAATGCCCGTCTGTGTGTTGAAAGGGCCGAGAGCTCTGCACATTCAGGCCCTATGAGTCGCCTCATACGAGCGTTTTTCGTGCCACGTGACGCCAAGACGAGTAGCGAGCCAAAACGGCCAAGCCACATACTCCGTGCAATTTTAGTGGTTTTAAAGCCGAAGGTATTTGGTTGCACTGGTGATTCTGAGCAAATTACAAAATTTCATTCCAAAACGCGTCAAAAGACAATTCACTTCTCCATACAAATGGTGTCGCTTGGCGATAGCCGTTTGTATTGGGATGTGGTTTTTTTTTTCGCTCGTTTTGAAGTTTTGGAATTTGGCTCAGAATCACGAGTACAACTAAATACCTTCGGCTTTAAAACCACTAAAATTGCACGGTGTATTTTTGAATTGAAGGTGTAGAGTTTGTGAAGTTAGGGCGTGTGGAGTTAGAAGCTTGGCTCTACGTGAGATCTGATAGCTTTTAGACAGTACGAGGTATATGGTGTCGTCTTGGCAACATTTTTTACATGAACATTTTTTTTGTGGTAATTATTTTCCTTGCAAAGTCACTCGTAAACGTTAGAGTGTTCGGGCGAGCGTGTAAAGTTGGATGCACTGTTCAATGTACTTACAAAAAAAGTCATCAGAGCGCAAGTGTATAAAAACTTTAATTAAAATTAATAGCTTTTTCCCAGTTGGTGGCATACGCAACCAATGAATGGCGGTAACAGTTTCCAACGTGAACTTTATTCCGAGATGTACGGTCGGCCACAGTCACAGATACCCCATGGCAGCTCTTACCGCGCGCGGCATAAGGGCGCCAATCGAACAAAAAGGGGTATCCTAGCGTGTGGCCGACTGTACTAGGCGTTTGCCACCCGGTTAGCAAACTAGGGTCGCAAAGAAAACGCGCTTTTTCCATTCATACGAAGACACGAATCTCGAACCTACAGGTATGGTCCAAGAAACTAATGCGTCATAATCGCTGCGTTCTGTTTAAAAACGCCAGCGTGTGGATACCGTGCTTTGAGCCTCCACTTCTCATCTCCTGCCCTATGAGTAGCATCTCGAACACCGGGGGTCAAAAGAGCGAGTGGGATCGAGTGGTGACAAAATTGTAGCTTGGGCTCGTACTAAGAGTACTGGTTCTACTGGGACATTCAATCTGATAAGGATCTTCATTCAAAATCTAGGAAATCGGTTTTTTTAACCCTCGACCAAAAAATTATAAAAATTATAATTAATTAATGTTATAAGGTTTGATCGCTATGTGTGTCTGACTGTCTGGGTTTGTGTCTGTGGGACTGTCTGTGGCACCGTAGTAGCTCTTAAACAGTTGAAATTATTTGTATGGGTTTTTTTATTTGAAAGCAGGTTTTCTAGCGAGTGTTCTTAGATATGTTTTTGTCAAAATCAGTTCAGCCGTTTATAAGATATGCTTATTTGATTTCGTAGATATAATATCCTTGGCAAGTCGACTCCTGTTAGGTAGCTGTAAACTTAAACTCTTCTTCCCATATTTTATGTGATTTCTCCTGTTTCTTGTGTACTTTTCGTTTTGCCTAGAGCAAAGAAAGCCTTTAATTATTCAGTCCCTCTACTAAAACCTTCAGAAAAACAGTCGTGATGGTTTATCATTATTGTCACAATAACTCGTGCGGCGAAGAATTGCCAGCATAAATCGGGCAGAGTGCTTTCTTGTGTTTATGGTCACGAGAGAGAGTCAATAACACTAACACTTCCAGGCACTTCGCTAACAGATCCCTGGGATGCCATTTGTGGAATTATTATTCCCAGGTTATTATTATTAATTATTGATCACTTTGTATTGTATTTTTCTTTTTGGTAAATAAACTTATTGTATTGTATTTGTATTGTATAGGTTATTACCTGCTTTGCGTTACATCTTATTTAGTTATTATTTATACTAGTTGTGCCCGCGACTTCGTATGCGTTTTTACACATTTGACATTTAATTTAAATTCGCTGTGGAGGAAAACTCAAAAGGAAGGTTTTTTTTAACCCCCGACCAAAAAAGAGGGGTGTTATAAGTTTGACAGCTTTGTGAGTGTGTCTGTATAAGTGTTTATGAGGGTGTGTCTGTCTGTGGCACCGTAGGTCTTAAATGGGTGAACGATTTGGAAGTTTTAGGTTTTTTTTTTAATTTGAAAGCAGGTTTTCTAGCGAATGTTCTTAGTTATGTTTTGTCAAAATTGGTTCAGCAATTTATTAAATATGCTTATACGAAGCTAAAATGTCGGGGGTATTTTAATAGTTATTATTTCTTAACTTGCGGTAGCAGGGCTCAAAAGAAAGCAATAGAATAAAATAGAATAAAAACCCTAATCTAAACAATACATTTATAAATTTAATAATAAATATGTATTGTTTACATTGAGGTATCGCCCGTGATAAGATACCAGGAAGCTTAGCATAAGAATTGATTAGGAAGTAAAAGGGTTTATAATATGTATCTCCCTCGACGTAGAGTGGGATAGATAAAGTTATAAGCCCATAGATAAGGTCTTACTTATTCTCATGCTAAGCCAGCAAGCAAAGCATACGGCTAATAACTCTGTCTATCCAGCTCACAACAATAGTTATTTGTTATGCAAGAATGCAAAATTATTGTTTGCGGCGAGTGCTTGTATTGAATACCGAGCGGTGTTAAAAGACCGCCAACAAAGTGGGAGACCACATACAGGGTGTTAAAAGACCGCCAACAAAGCGGGAAACCACGTATTTTCCTCATCATAAGGAACATTTTTGCCCAAGGAACTATGCCTGGGAAATCAACGGTTTCCGAGATAATGAGGTTCAAAGTCGGATTTTTCAAAACTTTTTGTTTGCAGAAATGTATTCAGTATCTAGTTCTTCAGTATGAAGCTCTGCAGCCCTCTCGCTCCCACTTTTCAACATTTTAATTGATTGTAAGAGAATGATTAAACTTTGGACGATAAAATATAGTTGCAGACATCGATAATAAAGCTATCGACATGTGGACACACTTTTGATTTCATATTCCTACTAATAAAAAAAAATATCACTGAACTTCTGTTAAAAGTAGTAGTTCAGTAATTTATTT
Source organism: Zelleria hepariella (assembly GCA_949319315.1). NCBI lineage: Eukaryota > Metazoa > Arthropoda > Insecta > Lepidoptera > Yponomeutidae > Zelleria > Zelleria hepariella. The sequence continues at coordinate 15,923,576 of OX439382.1, forward strand.
TTTAAACTATAAATGTGAAATTTAAAGTATGTCTACATGTCGATAGCTTTATTATCTATGTCTGCAACTATATTTTATCGTCCAAAGTTGAATCATTCTCTTACAATAAATTAAAATGTTCAAAAGTGCGAGCGAGAGGGCTGCAGAGCTTCAGGGGATTCTTAACATACCTTTTCAAGAAGCCATATTAAAATTATGAATATTTCTTACAAAAAACGACGTTAAAGTTGCAACCCGCAATGTATTCTAAACATCGGCACTTCAAGCTTAAGTAACATAATCTGATACCTACGCTTGCGCAATATGACTTCTGTGCGTTACACGTCCATTGCGTGAAAAAATATTTTTCAAAATTATAACCTAAAAAACCAAAATAATTTCCCAACAATAATTTATCGAAAAAGTACTTTTTTTTGGTGTCTAGTGGCTTTCGGGTCTGTTGGCGGTCTTTTAACACCCTGTATAGTCCTCATCATAACGATCATTTTTGCTCAAGGAACTATGCCTAGGAAATCAACGGTTTCCGAGATAATGAGGTTCCAAGTCGGATATTTTTTTCCGGAAATGCAATTTTTTTTTCGGAAATGTGTTCTGTATCACGTTATTAACATATCTTCTCAAGAAGCTATATCAAAATTATGAATATTTCTTACAAAAAACGAAGTTAAAATTGCAACCCGCAATGTATTCTGAACATCGGATAGCCTAGATTGTTCCCAGAACCAGGACTTATCACGGTCCTAAATTTGACTGAAAACTATTCAGCGGTATTCGCGTGATGAGGTAACACACAGACAGACAGACAGACAGACAGACAGACAGACAGACAGACAGACAGACAGACAGACAGACAGACATAGACCGATTTTTTTGCATTTTTGTATTCAGTATAGTTTACTTAGTAACCCCTGATAGTTTTTTTCTAAAAATATTCAATGTACAGAATTGACTTCGCTAGAGTTTTATTATAAGTATAGATTATTTTTTATACGGGTTCCGACGGCAGCCGGAGACTTCGATTTTATCTAAGTATAATATTTTTGGGTCGGGAGTTTAAAAAAATGGGTCTACTTTTACTAATGCCATGAAAGGTGACTAACCGCATATTAGAAAGGGTGATTTTTTGACGTATTGCAAGCGGTGGCGCAGTTCTTGCGCGACCACTGCAAGATACGTAATCAAAGTGCCCGTGTCATGCGCGTGACACATTGACGAGCGTTACCAGCGTTTGTCTGCCACCCTTCGTGACGAAAAGACCGTAATTATCACAACAATGAAATCGTATGCATGAGTGACCCGCTACCACCCAGTCCGTTCACCTATCGATCTAATAACACCACAATAACACCGAGCACCTCTCGCGTGCTCAGCGGCTAATTCGACGTCGCGTAGCAACCGTGTTGCTGCTGCACTTCAATGGCAATTAACTATGCGATACACTGCTACTATCATACATAAGGCAGGATATGCACTGCATTAAATCCTGCCGCTTGAACGAAACTTCAAAACGGACATAAGCACGGGGGTGGAAAAGGTAAGCTGCCCCTGTATTATCTAAAATATCCATCGTAAAAATAACGGTTTATAATGTCAAAAAAAGGATTGTTCATTTCAATAAGGGCTATTTTCGATTGTTTTGACGCTCGTAGATTGAGTGGGTTTTTTAGATAATAGAGGCGCTGAGGGCACTAATTCATTTGAACAAATGGTAAACCTGTGGCTACGACGCTATTGTCCTATCAGGTTTCAGAGTCTCTACATTTGAACTTTAGTAACAAGCAGTGGTTGCGCCTGGCCCAGGATCGTGAGAGGTGACGTGAGCATAAAGAGGCCTTTACTCAGCAGTGGGTGCTAACGGATGAACAAGCGTCTGTCAATTCGCTAACTAACGATGTTGACAATAATAGTCCACTGAATAACTAACGATATGTTGACAATAATAGTCCACTGAATCAAACGAGTGGTTTTCGCTACTTCAAATTCACATTATACGTAATTAACTTTGAAAAGAAACAAAGTCAAGCCTGCGCTGGGAATTTTTTGAACCTGGCTGGGGGATTACCCTTGACGCTATTGCGATCAACTTGAAAAAGTTTTAAAATTTATTTCTCTTTGAATTCGCATAGTAATGCTTTGATTTTAAATACTCTGTAATGTTTATTCAAGGGTAAGGCTGTTTTATTCAATAAAAACACAAAATGCGTCTTAATTAGTAAAATATTAAATTTTGTAAATTGCGCCATATTGCGGCCGTAGAGGGGCTGGTCGCTTCCGAGTCCAATGTTGGTAATGTTCTACCACCAGGCCCCCACCGCTCTATAAACACGTGAATAGGAAGCATGCACAATGGTTTTAGTTGCATTTCCCTATGAGGTTTCTCTCGATTAAGCCCTAATATCACAAAGTGACAGCGCGCCGACTGTCGTCGGTAAGGCATCGGATGCATTTCAATGTTGTCGATATTGAATTATGTCCTTATTAGGTTGCAATGTACCTATACGCGAAATGCATGAACCTTATGAACTGTGTTCGGTACCGCCCAAAATATTTTATCCACCTCGCATCATGTCTTGCGTGCCCTAACAGGTGTTAGGGCACGCAAGACATGATGCGAGGTGGATAAAATAGGTACACGCAGGAGGATCTTAGGCCGCTAGCGATAACGCAATGGCCAGTTTTCAACCGACAGTTAAAAGCCGAATTCAAAGCCCTTGGTAGATGGCACTCATAGGCTTAGCCATACAAGAACCGGAATGTGGCTGTCAATTTTCGCTTACACAAATTAATAATCTCTTCAGAAAAAGCGAATTTTGACAGCCGTGAAAACGGCTCATTAGTTTTGCCAAATTCTGGGCCAAAACAATGTAGGTTAAAGTATCTATTTGCCACCGAAACTTAAGATTTAAAATTTAATCGAAGATTTAATTGAATCGAAAAGATTTAATCGAAGCAAAGAGCAAATACATCGAAGGGTGCATACTTGGGCGGTTTATTGGACCCACAGATTGGACTTATACAGGGAAATTTTTAAATTGCTTTTTTCCTGAAACACGTCAACTTCTAAATGTGATTTCCAACAACTTTTGTTCTACGACTTTTCGAAAAGCTCAATACTTTTAATTTGTTGAACGTTTATTATTCTTTAAAATCTACCTATAAAGTTACCAAAATTGTATATTTTACCAAAATTTTACCAAAATTGTAGAACGAAAGTTGTTGGAAATCACATTTACAAGTTGGGGTCTTTGAAGAACAAAGCTATTTAAAAATTGCTCTGTGTAGCATACTCATTTGAAATCAATCCAATCTTGGCGAATTATCATTAATTGTCTCTATCAATAAAAAAAATGTCTAAAATAATTGATAATAAATTAACCAGGGTCTTTGTTATTTCACTAAACAGTCAATTGTGATATGATGCTTCGATCGGCACGTAGGAATATGTTAAGGTACTCATGCTTGTCTATTATCTTCTTATTGATAAGATCACGTAACTCATACCCATACCCATAACCCTCAATACGTAAGCCACAGAATCAAATAATGACTTTGGGGACTATGACCTCAAACATAATAATAATATTATGTAGTGGTTCTATAGGAAAAATGCACGAAAAAGACTGTTAGCACAAATAGCATTCTCGTCTCGAGTTCTCAGCGATTAAAAATTGCATCTTATAAAGAATACAAGCTGCTTGTAGCCCAGCGTGCTTACCAATTCTGTAATCATAATAAAAAAAAACCGCACAGTAAAGTTGCTAGTCCCCAAAACCGGTTTATTTCCGGAAAATCCCTCTTTTCAAAATAAACAATATATTTTTTTCGACCTATAATATGTACTAAGTACTTATTTACCGAAAAAAAGATTGTAATTATTTTATATTTTCCCGAAAATAAACCTTTACATGACCACAATCGCTATAAATGGCAGTTTGTCTCCAATAGATGCTGTCTGAATATTAGCGAAATCTTTCTGATGTCAAATTCGGAGAGATCATGACTTTGACCTTAGATTACAGTGGGTGTAACATTGATCTTCGGCCAACTTACCCAAGTAAACGGAAGACATCTTCTTGGAGACGTTCTCGTCGATATAAGTGACGCCGAGCGTGAAGAGTGGCGTTGCGCCTGCGCCGTGTAACAGCTGTGCGCAAACAAACACTGCCACGGCCCACGCGCCTCCCTCCGCCGGCGCATCCGTGCTACAGTGACTGTTGGCCTGGGAGGGAAAGGTTTGTTTTGTTATTTGCAAACACTAACTAGCTCGGCCTGTGACCTCGCTAGAGCCGCTAGAGCGAGCTCGGCCTTCGGTTTCGTGGTAGAGTTGGTGTGAGCGTCTACAGGCCGCTCAAAGCTAGCACTTGTCCTACGGACCTAGATTCAATTACTACAGAGTTCGCCCTTCGGCCTCGCGGGAGTTCAGTTGTTTTGGTGGGAGTGTCTGAGCCGCTCCGAGCATCACACTACGCAGAGTCAAGGCTTCTGTCGCCAAACATCACACGCCCTCACCAAGGTCCGGTTAGGGCGGCAGAGGTCGTCGGGCTCCTCGCTGGCGCCCCGGTAGGGCGGGACGAGGAAGTGGGGCAGCGCGAAGAGCAGGCTCCCGCCGCCCATCAGCAGCACGCCCAGTCCGAGCCACCGCGGCTTGGAGGCACCTGCGCGCCCGCCCAGGTACGTCACTGGGGCCAGGCACGCGAACGAGGCCATGTCGTAGCTGGTGAAGAGATATCCTCGATTTAGTAGGTAACTTTTGCAGAGGATGAATAATTGGTGACCACCAACAGGTTAATTGTACGTCTCACGAGCGCTCACAGCCTAGTTGAACTATCCATTCTTCCATTCTATCGATTGGCGAAATTAAGCAACATCGGGCGCGGTCAGTCCATGGATGGGTGACAGTGGTTAGGAGTGAATTAAACTTTGCTGTTTTTGTAGCGTATAGAGTGAGTATGCTGTGCGTGCATAGATCAACAGCCCATCTCGCCCACTTTTGGGTAGGATAGGCCGAATTCCGCTCGCACCAACCACCTCGCTCACGGTCCCTCGCCATCCGCATCCATGGACCCTCCGCCGTTATTAAATGACAATGTCGTCCTAAATACTTATTAGAACTACGAGTAGATATGTAAATCCAAGTTACTCACCCTCCCGCAATGACCCCGGTCTGCATGGAGCGCAGCCCAAACCGCTTCTCTATAGTCGTGATCACCACGTTCACGAAACCGTTCACCACCATCCCTGCGGACAATATGAACATTATTTACATACCTAGGTAAGTAGGTACATAGCTAAGGCCTTTGCATCTTCGCAAAGAGATGATTTATGCAGCGTCCAGTGGCACTTTCACTCACACTAGAGTGGTTGACGCTGCTGTGCCTGGGACATTTTTAGGTAAATAAGATACGTAGATATATCTCCCGCGAGTGACTAACTAACAGAGAAAGAAAATATTCAACTCATAGACTTAATTGTATGATTCAACACTTTTTGTTTTTTCTAAAGCACTAACCCGTGCTAGGGAATAACAACTATGATTCAACTTATGAAAAACTATTCTCCACCACTAAAACCGTGGTGGAGTGGAGAAAGTCGATGCATGGAAATAAAAAATATATTATCGAGTTGCACTCACTCGAAATCTTCTCAAAACAAAAGTCGGACAAATTTGCGGATAAAAACCTTAGGCAAACAATAAGAGTAGAATTTAAGTCAGTAAATAATCCGCCATCCCCGTCCACCATATCTGGATAAAAATAGCTCCAAAATCGACAGGCGCTGTTATTAAACTTGCACGTCCCGGAACTGAACCCGCTATACTCCGACAGACAGGCTCAATATTTAAACTGATCGGGCAAAAATATAACTCGGTAACGTGTGTCCTGGTAGCGCGTCCATCTTAATTTACTAGGAATTAGGGTTCATACGTTTTTAGGTCGATAAATAAATTTTATGATATGTAGGTATGAATGAATAGCTAATCTTTAAATCGATTCTCGACAAAAATGGCCACTTTTGACGAGAATCGATTGCATTCTTAAGTTTTAGGATTCAAACCTTAGGTCTTAAAAATAGTTAAGCATCGCGTTGAGAAATCGCAGGAGCGTTTTTTGCTAAAAAAGCATCCAAAAAAATATTTGTGATTTTTTTTTTCATTGGCGGCGCTAGTTGTGCGTCGTATTTCGTGGATTTTGATTTTCACATTCGGTTTTCAAGAGTGACACTACACAAAGGCGAATGTAACGTTGGTAGGTAGTCACACTAAAGAACAAAATTATTTTCACAAACAACATCTTTACATTTTGTCAGCCCTCCTTCATCGGTTATCAGTAGAGTCAGCAACAAGCTGAGATATAAAAAGGGGTATCTCAGTGTGTCACTGTCTATACATTCCAGATAGAACATTTGTTGTTTTTATGACGTCTTTTAATACTTACCTCAAGGACGAGGCAACATAAATTATTGTCAAAGATGACGGTTGTACGTTACAGAGTCAGTGCACCATGACAGAAAGGCAATCTTCCGGCCTGCGCCGGCAGTCATTACACAACATTATCAAAGCAGTCTAGCACCTAGGCACAGGCTGGGAAGACACGAAAGGTCTGCCTAGGCGAAGCTTGACTTTGGGCAAGCCGAACTAATACACACCTCTAGTAGAGAACCAAAGCACACAGTTTATATTATTATTAGGTAGGTATTAAAATCAAGAAAGAACATATTTACTCAATGACATTTTGTATTAGAATGTCATTGTATTTACTACTTATTGAAATCCTTACCTAAGTTATCTAATATAGTTTTTGCCCGCGACTAAGTCCGCGCAGACTTAGTTTTTTTCCCGTTATCACAACAAAAATAGCCTATGTGGGAATTTTTTTTAAAATCGGATGAGAAGTTTTGGTGATTACCCCCTAACGTACATACATACAAACTTTTCCTCTTTTTATTTAATACTAGTTGTGCCCGCGACTTCGTATGCGTTTTTACACATTTTACATTTAATTTAAATTCGACTGTGGAGGAAAAGTCAAACCCCCGACCAAAAAAGAGGGGTGTTATAAGTTTCACAGCTTTGTGAGTGTGTCTGTATAAGTGTATATGACGGTGTGTCTGTCTGTGGCACCGTAGCTTTTAAATGGGTGAACGATTTGGAAGTTTTAGGTTTATTTTTTATTTGTAAGCAGGTTTTCTAGCGAATGTTCTTAGTTATGTTTTGTCAAAATTGGTTCAGCTATTTATTACATATGCTTATTCGAAGCTAAAATGTCGGGAGTATTTTAATAGTTATTATTTCTAAACTTGCGGTAGCAGGGCTCAAAAGAAAGCAATAGAATAAAATAGAATAAAAACCCTAATCTAAACAATACATTTATAAATTTAATAATAAATATATATTGTTTACATTAAGGCATCGCCCGTGATAAGATACCAGGAAGCTTATCATAAGAATTGCTTAGGAAGTAAAAGGGTTTATATGTATCTCCCTCGACGTAGAGTGGGATAGATAAAGTTATAAGCCCATAGATAAGGTCTTACCCATTCTCATGCTAAGCCAGCAAGCAAAGTATAAGGTTGATAACTCTGTCTATCCAGCTCAACGGTAAACAATAGTTATTTGTTATGCAAGAATACAAAATTATTGTTTGCGGCGAGTGCTTGTATTGAATACCGAGCGGTGTTAAAAGACCGCCAACAAAGTGAGAGACCACATACAGGGTGTTAAAAGACCGCCAACAAAGCGGGAAACCACGTATTGTCCTCATCATAAGGAACATTTTTTCCCAAGGAACTATGCCTGGGAAATCAACGGTTTCCGAGATAATGAGGTACAAAGTCGGATTTTTCAAAACTTTTTAGTGCAGAAATTTATTCAGTATCTAGTTCTTAAGAATCCCCTGAAGCTCTGCAGTCCTCTCGCTCGCACTTTTCAACATTTTAATTTATTGTAAGAGAATGATTCAACTTTGGACGATAAAATATAGTTGCAGACATAGATAATAAAGCTATCGACATGTGGACACACTTTTGATTTCATATTCCTACTAATAAAAAAATATCACAGAACTTCGGTTAAAAGTAGTAGTTCAGTAATATTTATTTTTTAAACTATAAATGTGAAATTTAAAGAATGTCTACATGTCGATAGCTTTATTATCTATGTCTGCAACTATATTTTATCGTCCAAAGTTGAATCATTCTCTTACAATAAATTAAAATGTTGAAAAGTGCGAGCGAGAGGGCTGCAGAGCTTCAGGGGATTCTTAACATACATTTTCAAGAAGCCATATCAAAATTATAAATATTTCTTTCAAAAAAACGACGTTAAAGTTGCAACCCGCAATGTATTCTAAACATCGGCACTTGAAGCTTAAGTAACATAATCTGATACCTACGCTTGCACAATATGACTTTTGTGCGTTACACGTCCATTGCGTGAAAAAATATTTTTCAAAATTATAACCTAAAAAACCAAAATCATTTCCCAATAATAATTTATCGAAAAAGTACTTTGTTTTGGTGTCTAGTGGCTTTCGGGTCTGTTGGCGGTCTTTTAACACCCTGTATAGTCCTCATCATAACGAACATTTTTGCCCAAGAAACTATGCCTAGGAAATCAACGGTTTCCGAGATAATGAGGTTCCAAGTCGGATTTATTTTTCCGGTTTTTTTTTTTTTTCGGAAATGTGTTTAGTATCACGTTATTAAAATATCTTCTCAAGAAGCTATATCAAAATTATGAATATTTCTTACAAAAAATGAAGTTAAAATTGCAACCCGCAATGTATTCTGAACATTGGATAGCCTAGATTGTGCCCAGAACCAGGACTTATCACGGTCCTAAATTTGACTGAAAACTATTCAGCGGTATTCGCGTGATGAGGTAACACACAGACAGACAGACAGACAGACAGACAGACAGACAGACAGACAGACAGACAGACAGACAGACATAGACCGATTTTTTTGCATTTTTGTATTCAGTATAGTTTACTTAGTAACCCCTGCTAGTTTTTTTCTTAAAATATTCAATGTACAGAATTGACTTCGCTAGAGTTTTATTATAAGTATAGATTATTTCTTTTTAATATTACATAATGTAGATTAGTGTAGATAGCTGCTTGCAATGGCCAGTAAATGGGTTCTGGCTCAGCATATGCAATGGGATGGATAGAATCACATGCCCATAGCGCTGGTATTCAGATCAGCGCGCCCAGACTCCCTCGGAAATCACCACGCATAACTACGCCCTCTAGCTCTCTGAAGATTTTTGCCTTGAGGATAATGACACGCTCAGGTTACCTCATAAGTGCAAGTAGGTAACAGACAAAATAGTCATCTCTACATGCTTATTTCGATTTTCGAACTCTCTTTTCAGGCCATAGCCAATATAGACTAGACTGCCTTACATGCCTTACCAATGTTTGTTTGTGTGAGCAAGTCCACATCGGTTAATGTCAAAGTGTTCGTGTAATGTAGGTACTTACTGTTTTTATGTTTTTATTTATATTATTTTGTTTGGTTGGGCCTTTGTTGCCCTAAACAAGTTTTATAATAATAAAACCTACGTCGTACCGCTAAACCTTCAGCCACCTTGTCACTTAGGCAAGCCTATACTATCGCCTATATCCGAGCAGGATTTTTTAAGGGGAACCTTTTGTACATTTACATTTTGCGGCTTACTTAAGCACCAGACATAAAATCAGATAATAAACTGTATGATGTGATGTTATTGCCTGGTATAGTCGCCCATACGCCAGGATAACCCTTTTTGTTCGATTGGCGCCCTTATGCCGCGCGCGGTAAGAGCTGCTATGGGGTATCTGTGACTGTGGCCGACCGTACCAGTTAGCCCAGTTAAACACCTTCGACCTAACTGAACCACAGGATACCGAAAGTGGTTTGATTTTATTACTACAAGGTCTAGTTGCCTTGGCGGATCCGTACCTACATACATATGACTTGGTTGTTAGTAAAAGTCAGCAATCGTAGCATTAGGCTGGGTTAGACATATATTTATAAACCCAAGTTACGCTCTAACCCAGCCTTATGTTACGCTTGCGGGTTTTCTAAACGGGATTAGAAATCATTTCAATAAGCTAGGTTTTCTTGAAATCTAAGCAGGTATCTGCTATTCCCTGCCCTATGTACTTTAGAACTAGGTACAAAATTTCTCAAAAAATCCGTTAAAAGAGCAAAAGAACGTGCACACACATAATTTCAAAGAGAAGACCAAACATGAATAAATATGCATATTTTGAACAGAAAAGTAACTCTCCAGATAGAGTTTCCAACCCCTGTGGTGAATCCTGTGATATACCTTAGGTAATTATACCAGTACTGAGGAGTTATTTTTTTATGAACTGATTTTTTTTAATGCAACGGAAAAGGAGCTAAAACTCCAATAAGCAGAACACCAAATTACTATTACAGAGGTAACTCTATGGAACATTATGCAAGGCTACTACAATAACAAAATCTCCAAACATTATCACACCATGAGTAAGCACAGCGGGAAAAACGTCGAATTAATCATCTCGGTACACAACAATGGTCCCGAAACCATTTTGCTGAAATACTTTGCGTCCTATTAGGCCCAAATCTGTTGAAAAGGCAGTCACAAGCCGTGGGCACACCGGGAGGAGAGTTTTGATTTGACATTCTGATTAATTTAGTAAACTTGGTATCCCTTATAGCAGCTACTTTAAACAGCGTCCAGTGTGCTTACCGCACAGTTGGTAGTCCTGAAAATTGGTAAAACTTACTAGGAAGGTACTTTGACTGTTTTTTACACAATACATTATGTATAGGTATAATGCTGAAAACCTTTGCTTTCAAATTTCAGCATCAACGAAAAATATGAATATTTGTTTACGCCCAGTGTGTCCTCAACTTAAGGCTTTATTTTTGTTAGGCGTGACTTTGCATTTAAAGTTCATATCATCTGGAGATTTATAATTATGGGCGCCCCTGACTCCTGCCCTTCCGAGACGGCAGAAATTATAGTCTTCTACCTACTTGTACACAATTTATTATGATAAGAGCGAGTCTAACTTGAAGGGCCATATCAAGCTTTCACAACTCTATAAACCAGTGCCTGCCTATCCCGCTCTAAATAGATTAAAAGAGTGAGAGAAAGTAGAGTCGTGCAAAGCTAACTTTGCAGTGGAGCATCCGAAATAGTAATTTCCGTACGTTGTAGTGGTACCAGGTACATGTTACAAGTTCTACAAGTGGTACATGTTACGTCAGTTATTGTCTGTTACAATTTTGTTTTGTGGAATACATTGAAAATATGGTTAAAACATACAAAAGCAACGTACGGAAATTACTATTTCGGATGCTCCACTGCAAAGTTAGCTTTGCACGACTCTATTGTATCCCACGTTATTGAGTTAAGAGGTAAGTTAAGATAAGATAACATAAACGATATGTATTTAAAGAACCCGAACAGTGAACTCGCGATGTGCGTTGTTGTTACTTTTGGCTAACACCATTCGCGCAGGCGCGCGCGCTTAGCTTATAAACTTTACAACTCCATATTATGTCGGCAATTCCTCGACCAATTTGGATCATGTTCAAACTAAAAAAAAATTTTAATGTCATTTACCCGCCTACAAAATTTCATGACGATCCAACGAAATTTACTCAAGCTATCGTCGAACGAACATTCAACACACATACAACCGCCGGATTGTTCAAGTAGACTGGGAGAACTTTGCTCGCTTCGCTCGCTCGTTCAATTATTTATACAGACAGCATTTTCATTGAGGTGGGCTGATAATGATGATAGCAAACAAATTCCAATCTTCTTCTTACTAAGTATTGAAGCTACCTCCGTATCGAAATAAGTTCAAAAAGGGAATGGGGAAGATAACCCAATTAGGTATTAAAAGTTTGCGAGTATTATTATTATCAGCGTCACGGGTGAATGGATCTGCAAAGTTTGCGAAGTCCCACGGAAATTATTTACCGGTTAAATTATTCCAATGATGCATGGAAAAACTTTCTCGGAAAAGTCTCGAGCGGAAAACACGTACCCAATTATAAATCTATTAAGGTGAATTTATAGAAGCAATACCACTCACTAACCGTGAAGGAAAATATCGTAAAGAAACCTGAGCGTCTGAGGCATAAATAAATACCCTATACGCGAAAATCGCCAATCCGCAGTGGGAACGGGACTAGGCCCGATCTCTCTCTTTCTCTTTCAGAGAGAAAGTCTACCCCGAATGTACCTAGATATAAAGCCCGTAAGAAGCTACCTACTTATTATTACGATGCGACGAAATATTTCAAACAGTATCGGGCAAATCCTCTAAACACCGGCCGGGCCGAAACTGCCGGTACAGTTTCATTGTTTTCCGGCGACTCCGGCAAAGCCTGCTGATACCGGGCATTTGTAAGGATTCCGGACGGACAGACGGAATCACGGACTTAGGAAGGTCCGTTTATGAGCTGGCAAAACTGTTATTTACGGACGTGGGGTCGGAGTTTACTTATTTTCACTTAGGTACGCCGTTTTTCTCTGAGGTTGGTAGAGCACCCAAGGTGACAAGAAATAAAATTGTGTTTTATAACGGATGGTAGCGAATCGTGATATTTAGCACCATTACTTAGATTATCGTTAACGTTAAGTAAAACTAACTGTATCCCATGCCTATGCATGAACGCAAAAAATAAAATACCCGAATGAATTTCATGGGTGCAAGTACCCGGGTATTTTAACATGTTGGGAACATGTTGGCAAGTACCCTGGTGGAACCTCATCAGTATGTCTGATCAATCATTTATTTGAAGCTTATATTATCTAGAATAAAAGTTTAGGATTTCAATATAATAAAAAAAAAATAGCAGGAAAACCCCTTTTCAGTCTATTTCAGGAACAAAATTCACGAAACCGCGACCGTCCTGCTAGTTTCAAAAGAGTACTCAAAGAGAATATGATCCTATTGTATTGCTTCAATCCTCTGTGAATGGGTTTTGTAAATTCGGAGGATGTTACTACGCTCTACATATCAGAACATGTCACGCTTTCAATCCTTGCTATTTCTATAAGGTTTGCTCGGAACAAACGATGTTTTAATTTTGATATTTGTGGGTATTATAACATGAGCCTGCCACCCACATTCACGGTCTTGCATGAGCTCCCTGATAGTTTAATCGGCTTTCAACATATTCTCTGAAGAGTCGGTAGAACGAGCTTAAATCTGGACAATGGAGGTTTTTTTTTTAGGTTTATCAACGGGGTACTTTGCCACTCTGCAGTAGTTTATTTTGTTTAAAATTTTACTCCGAACATAAATAAATGGGCCTGCCGTTGATCTTTAACATTTTCTTTTGGCGACAAATACCTAATTACGCGCAAGGTGGGATTTCACAAAAAAAAAAAAACCTATGTAGGTAGGGACATTCATTGGTAGTGATGGTTTCACTTTCAATTCTTGGTGTTACAGACTTACAGTTGCAAAATATGACTATACACCGTGCTATTTTAGTGGTTTTAAAGCCGAAGGTATTTTGTTGCACTGGTGATTTTGAGCTAAATTCCAAAATTTTACTCCAAAATGAGCGAAAAAAAAACATTTCCCAATACAAATGTCTATCGCTAATCGACACCATTTGTATGGAGAAGTGAATTTTTTTTTTGGCGCGCTTTGGAATGAAATTTTTTAATTTGGCTCAGAATCACCAGTGCAACAAAATACCTTCGGCTTTAAAACCACTAAAATAGCACGGTGAAATATATTATAGTGATTATTGTAATGTAATAAATAATAAAAATTAATAAATAAAAGGAATACAAAGGAAACGTATTTCCTAGCCATAAAACCGGCTGTAGGTAAGTAATAGGCTTAGGCAAGATGACACGCTCCGCGGCGCGCCGCCGCCGTATCGGAAATCACGCGTATTACCGACGTCATACATAAATGAGGTAATATTTTTGTATGCCACAGCCTTTGAATTTGTAAGCCGATTACTTGAAGAGTTTTTTTCTTGGTGCTGGCTTATAAAAGGTTATTATGGTGAAGACTGATGTCACAGAAAGGTCACTCAAAGTTTTGCACAAATTATGAGAGCTACTGTTTTTTTTTTTCGAAATTTAAGACTTCGCTAAAAGTCGCATATTGATAGGCTAATGCCGTTTTCACCAACCACCCCTAACTTTAAAAGACCTGTGGCGACTAAAATTAGGGGTACTTGGTGAAAGCGGGAATGAGGTTGATGAGGTAACAGTAAGTGTGTTTATCCGTCCAGTAAGGTTCCCTCCCCCGCCCTAAACGCCATGAATATGCGAGTCTCAAACACGGTCCCATCACGGTCCCTAATCCAACTTGCGCGACCTGCCTGCCTGCCGTTATAAATGCAAAAGTTCCCGCGTCCCGGGATTAGTTCGCGAATTATGTACAACACGGTGTTACACCGACTAATAGAGTTTTCAACTCGCGCTTTCTTATGCAGGGAGATGAGTTTTTAGCTTGTTGTTAGCTACCTCTGTCGTGCACAATCTCGTTGTGATTACTTTGATAACAAGAGGCTCGAAAGGTCAATTTTGTTTTCTAAGTCCCCAAGGGGATTCTAGGGTGGATTTTTTAGAGGAAGACTTTGTCTTTGGTTTTTGAATATCTGTTTGAAATTTTAATAAATGTACGAAGCGTATAGGAATCGTTATAGCGGAAGACTTATTTTCATCTATCTTTTTCAGGTTTCAGCTGACTTTAAATTGTAAATATTTGTAGTCTGGTGTAATCTCTCTCTATATTTTTCTAAGCAGCACACGAATGACGCCTAGGTACTCAATTGGGCATAGTTAGACATCTTTCCTGTCACACCAATACCTTTCGACTTGACAAGGAGTTGAAGGAACTTCATCCCATCGAAAACATCATTCGATATGATTGGACGATTCAGGATAATATCATTGATTTAAAATTTAAATCACTTTTAGCCGTAACTGGAACCAATTTTGACTAAGAGTTTTCACACACAAACGTGCAGCTAATCAGAAAAGTTCTCCATGGGTAGGGTAAGTAAGTAATCAAATCATGAAAGGAATCAACAAATAGCAGCTCAAATTGCGATGCAATTTTTTCGCCATACCTCGGTGAAATGTATAAAGAGATACATGCAAATAAACTCAATCAAACTTACCAGAGCGTGATATGACTTCCAATTTTTTTCGTAATGAATGCCTATGTTTTAACTTCAGGTGTTAACTAGTATAACAGCCACACTTTGCATATAAAATCGGTAGAAAGTCACGCTGAATACAATTTGCGACATGCAAACGGTTTGACGGTCGTTTATCTTAAATACGTGGTACCTACTCACTAACATAAATTATTAATTAGTTTGTAAACTGCGATAATAATTAAACGATCGTCGTTTATAATTTTAGCTAACAAGATCGTCTGTACGATCGATACATGTCTCTAGGCAGATTTGATTGCAATATAAACGAAAACGGTCTAAGCTTGTAGCTTAATTAGCTACTTTAAATTATTGTAAAATTGAATTTATTGATCATTTATTTATTGATTTATTGATAAATAAATCATGATAAGAAAAAATATTTAAGGGTTTCCTACGCTTGAAAGTATTTCCTGAGCGGTTAAATAGCTTCGTGAAAACAATATTCCTTGTCACTGTTTACACTTGAAGGAACACCCCAACATCCTGAAAATTTACAGTCACGAGTAAAATATATCACAGGGTGTTACATTAAGGTTTGTCAAACTTTAAGTTCTATTCATTGGTATGAACAACTTTTACCAATGCTGGAATGAGATGATTTATACAGCGACCCGTGGCACCTTCACTCGTACTAGATGGGTGAAGAGACCACTCGGCGCTGCAGTGCCTGGGATATTGTTTTAGATGGAGTAGGCTTGTCCAGCCCCTATACCATCCTGATAATTAAGACGGCCTAGCCCACTGGAAAGACAAGTCAATACGTGAATCTCAAAAACGTATCAAAAATATTGATGGTAGAGATAAATGAAGCATCAAATGTGAAATCTATAACTAAAGGCTGAAATGGATTTTAAATTTTATTGTGTTCACTGGACTCCTAAAATACAGGGCAACCTAGTTTAGGAGACAGGGTATCATCTATTGATGTATCAATCATCAGCCATCGTATTTGTATCAAATATTTTTGTTATTTTAGTACCTTGATTGTGTTTTTTGTGTCAATACCTGAATCAATTTGAATTTGACATGAACGAATTTTTCAAGAACGACAGTTACTTTCTGTATCATTCTGTAGAGCTGAAGCTCATACAGAAAAAGCTGTAGAATCACCTCACATAAGCATACAATCTGGAGTCTGCTTCGGTAAGTGAGTACGGTCAGCGAGACGCTAAGATATCGCATGGTAGCTCTTATCGCTCGGTGCATAAGTGCGTCAATCAAACAAAAGGGGGTATCCTAACGTGTCGCTGACCGTACCAAGTGCGTTTAACGCTACAGTTCACTCATTCCGCGACTCGGGGCTCTCGAGGACTCGATTCGACTCGACTCGGGCTCGTGTATTAACTTGCTAATTGACAGATTTGCCGCTCCACGCATCGGCGCACACACGTGGCGATGTAATCGCTTTTCGTTTGAGAAGGCACGACTGGGGAAAACAATTCATGTGATATATTTACCCACCAAAAATAAGTCCGTTGGCTCCGCAAGTGCTGGGGCTTAACTTTGTAACGCAGGAACATTTTCATTTAAAAAATGTTGCCAAGACGAGACCATACACCTCGTATTGTCAAAAAGCTATCAGATCTCATGAAGAGTCAAGCTTCTAACTCTACACGCCCTAACTCTACAAGCCCTAACACAAACTCTACAACTTAGTCAAAATATGTGGCTTGGTCGTTTCGTTACTAAAAGAACTTGTAATAACAGAAAGTAATGAACAGTGAATAAAAATTTCACTTTTCGCCCACATGACGACAGCAAAATGGCCAAGCCACATATTTTGACTTAAGTGTAGAGTTTACTAACCAAAAATGATTTTGGTGGGATTATTTAGACAGCATTCACCTGTATATTGACATTAACACCTACCCCTGTCCCCATACAAAAAAAGACGACTTGTCAGGTTATACAATATATTTACTCTTCGATAATGGCTATTCAAGTAAATAAATACCTACTTTTTGTAACTTTTTGTATAAATAAAAAACTTAGGCCAGAAATTAAGTCTCATTCTGACACGTTCTTTTTTGTGACATCTTCAGAGACAGAACGATACTTAAGTATTTGATTCGTGAAATTCTCAATTCAGAAATCAGAGGTTAAATACAAGCAAAAAAAAATTTTTTCATGTTGTATGCACCGTGACTCAAATGTAGGGTCACGGACTTGTCCTTCAATTTTGTCGTGATCCTACATTTGGGTCACTGGACAGGAACGTGTTAAGTGACAACTCGAATGCTGCAGTGTCTGGGACAGGTTTTACATGGAAATAGGCAGTTGCGTAGCACCTATACCAGCCTCTCAGTTTAGGTTAAACACTGCTAAGAACTAAGTACGGAGCGATACACTGATAATAACGAATAATGGGGCTCGTTTTCAAATCCCCTACAAGCCGCAAGACTTGCCCATCTAAGTTACCAAGGCACAGCTGCGCCACCTTAAGTTGCTCTAACTTAGGGCCATTTAGTGGACTGCAGGTGCGCTAATGTAGCCTGTAACTTAGCTGCAAGTTGGGAAGATATGCTTCGCCTAGGAAGCCTAAAAACTTGGGTGATATATGGCTGTTAGTACTGGGGCCTGGAGTCTGTAAGGCCCTGGTATTACCTAAGTGGTTAGGTAAGACAGGGGTGATAGGTTTTTTCTACAATGTGGATCAAAAGGTACCTTTTAAATATTCAATGGTTGTTGTTATTTAGATAAATTTACAAGTATTTTGAAACTTATGTAATGTAACGTTTCACAAAATATGGGAGACAGAACCAAAGTGTGAAAAAAAAATGCGAATAACATTCAAACAAGTATATTTTCTTAGGTTTGCATGAGCACTACACATAATTTAAATACAATTTTACTCCTTTTTTACCCCCATACGAGTACAAAAGGGGTGTTATAAGTTTGATTGCTATACGATTGTGTCTGTATGCCTGCGTATCTGTGTGTGTGTGTGTGTGTGTGTGTGTGTGTGTGTGTGTGTGTGTGTGTCTGTGGCACCGTAGCAGTTGAACCGATTTAAATGCGTTTTTTTTTATTTGAAATTAAGGTTTCTAGCGAGTGTTCTTAGATATGTTTCATCAAAATCGGTTTAGCCGTTTATCAGATATTCTCATTTTAAGTTAAAATCACAAGGGTATTTTTAAATTTTGATTTTAGTTATAACTACTAAAAAGTTATATTTACTGTTTACATTTTCACCTAAGTCTACTGCGACCACGAGCCCTGGAAAGGTCTTGGAAGGTTGGGTAAATGTAAAAAAGTAAATAAAACATATAAAATCAAACAAACAAATAGACAAATCCTGTAAAATTGTGTTTAAATTATAAACAAGAATGCTAAGACCACATACCGCCACGTCGCGTTTTAATAGGCTTTTTTCGGGTTTTTTTTTTTTGTTGTTTGTCAAGACGTCTCTAGATGGCGCTATTCTTCTCACCATAGAAAATTGAGTTTAGCCAGAAAAAATGTCAAAGTCTGCCCACAGACTGTCTATTGGTCTGTGCCGAGGTTTTTTCACAGATAACTACCCTGTCGCGCGCCGCTTGCTTGCTCTTGCTCGTAATTTTTGTTTCACAAATTCACAAGTGTATCCGTCCACGGATTTTCATTATAATAATACCTACCTATAAATTATAAATGCTTTTGTACATCTTGTACAAGTCATGTATGGGAAGTGTTGTGTTTTGGGTCGAATTGAGAAACCAGTTCAGCCTAGGCCAAACCAGTCTAGCCCTATTTGAGTAGGGGTAATGCAGATTATACTTATTTATGCTAGCCTAGTACTAACCCGCCGTAATTATCTGAACAGTAGGGGACGCATTTAAAGGCCGAATTTGAAAAAGTCTACATTCAAAAAGTCTACGGTATATCCGATTTTGTCCGGTTTGAAGGACCACTCGAAAACAAAAAGAGGTAGGTAGGTATGTCAGTGTGTCGCCAACCAAACCTACTGACCTAACCTTTGTTTTAAATCTTTTTCGACTGTCTGTCACACTTCCAGGAATACCCTGTATGTTTAACACCCTATATGTCGGTTTTTAGAACACCTATATAAGTAAAAGGCCTGGTTTCGGGGTTCTTAAGGGGTTCGAAAATTTCGTTATTTTTGCGCTAAACCTCTTAGTTTACGAGATATGGTAACATTCATACCTAAAATTTCGTCAATATCAGCTCGGGCTAGGCCATACTAGTTTATCCTGGAGCGTACAATATTCTTGCTAGGCCAGACTGGATTGGCCCAGGCCAAACTGGTTTCTCCATACGAGCTTCGGCTAGACTAGTTTGGCCTAGGAAATACCGGTTTATCCATACGAGCTTCGGCTAGACTAGTTTGGCCTAGGCTATACTGGTTCGTTCATACGAGCTTAGGTTAGACTGGTTTGGCCGAGGCGAAACTAGTTTATCATGAAATCGGGTTTGGCCGGTAACATAATACAACAGAAATTGCAAGAAAATAAGGATTATTAGGGGTCAGGTCAAGCGGTTGGTCAGGTGATTATTTTCCATCACAAGTATCACAACTTAAATACCACCCGACGCCACGGTACGCCATCCGACGCGTGCAGACTTATCTGGCGTTCTTTTTGGTTATCTGTGATCTAGTTTGACATTTATTCTTACAAAAATACAGCGCCATCTAGAATTTTTATTATAACTAAAGGAAAAAACCCTATTTCAATCACTGAACCGTAGGTATAGTAAAAATTCTCTCATGCCGTCATGTAAACCCGAGTATGTAAGTAGTTCGATTCCTTCAGGAAAAGAATCCGTTATTGCTTTACTAGATATGAGATATGGTATCGGCAAATATTTGAAACGAATGTAATCGCACCCAGTCGAGCGGAACTAAAGCTGGGGACACACTGCCATTTTACAAAAAGTAGAGTTTCATACTATTATGTAGGGTTCTGCCTAACGTAACGTTCGAAAAAAAAAACACATATCTAAGCACATGAAATTCTCTAACGACGACCTAACATTCTCTTACCCAAAATTTACGTATTTCTGGAACTTATTATAAAAGGTTGTTAGGTATATTTTTTTTGGAAAACAGCCGTGTGTGATTAAATGTAACGTAAGTGTTTTTGGGTAACTTTTTAGGATATAGAAGATAATTGGGAGATAATTATATAATATACATAGGGTATTATTTGTTACATAGGACCAAGGGAATACCATCACGAAGCGACTTGGTTTTTGCCCACGGTGTATCACTCAACCCTCAACTCTATAGCGACGGAGGCGAAGTGTAATCAGTATCACGTTCGCGACACAATGTTTAAAGTGCCCCGCGCAGGCCCGGCCGGCGGCAGCTAGTTACCGTGTTATTGACTCGCTATTTAAACTGTCTTCTGCTGGAGTAACGCAGCCAGGGCCGGATTTAGTGCAGAAGACGAGACACTATGTTTAAAGTGCTCCGCGCAAGCCCGGCCGGTAGCAGCTAGTTACCGTGTTATTGAGTCGCTGTTTAAACTGTCTTCAGCAGGAGTGACGTGGCCAGGGCCGGATTTAGTGCAGAAGACGAGACACAGTGTTTAAAGTGCCCGCGCAGGCCCGGCCGGTGGCAGCTAGTTACCGTGTTATTGACTCGCTATTTAAACTGTCTTCTGCAGAAGTCACTTGGCCAGGGCCGGACTAAGTGCAGAAGACGAGACACAATGTTTAAAGTGCCCTTGGCAGCTTCTTACCGTGTTATTGACTCGCTGTTTAAACTGTCTTCTGCAGGGTAACTCTACCAGGGCTGGACTAAGTGCAGTAGAAATGAAACAAAAAATAATAATCTCGAGACAGGACTTGAACCCGCGTGAACCTGCCTAGTCATCAAACTGTAGAGCAAGATAAGTCAGTGATTTGTTTGACAAAACATATCTAATAACTTTGGGCAGTAGACAATATTCATCGTTTTATAGGAAGATTTTTGTTGGTTTTGAAAAAATAACTCGCTTCACATTCACAGCTTTTAGAGGAATAGGTTCTAAATCCACCCCTGAACAGGGCTTTACAACACGGGAATTTGTGTATTCAAAACGTGATCCAATGTAGGTTGACTGACGTATTCAATTTACTTTACTTCAGTTCAGTTGTTCACTTTGTTCAATTGCTAGTGAGTGTCCTAATTCGGTAACACTGTGGCTTTCCTGGGTATCCTTACGTAGCCAACGTAACTAAAAAAAAACTTAGGTCTTTAAATGTAACTCCACCTCTACAGAGTGTTTCAGAAAAAGTCCTGTGACTAGGGTTGCTAGATGTCCGGTATTTAAGCGTACAGTCCGGTATTTTCGAGGCCTGCCCCACTACCCTTGACGCATTTTTCCAATATGGCGCAATTTACAAAATTTAATATTTTACAAATTAAGACACATTTTGTGTTTTTTTTTAAATAAAACAGCCTTACCTTTGAATAGACATTACAAAGTATTTCAAATCAAAGCATTACTATGCGAATTCAAAAAGAAATTAATTTTAAAACTTTTTCTGTTTGGTCGCAATAGCGTCAAGGGTAACCCCCCCTGTTTGGTAAAAAATAAATGGTGGTACCGGACAAAACAATGTCCGGTATTTCGAGGAAAGTCAGTATACTACTGGTAAAAAGCGCCTACAAAAGTAAGCATATGAATTCCCTCAAAAGCAAATGTCTCCTAACACTAAAAAAACTCCTTGAACCAAAACTGTCGTGGGGCGCCATCTCCATCTAAGTTTGAGAAATAGATGATTGTTATGCTACTTAATAAAAAATACGGTTGTCCGTTTTAATTATTATTTCTTCCCACAAAAAACGGACAACCCTAACTGTCCCCTTCAGATTTTTAATTTTTTTTAAGTTTAGATATGGCTATTCAAGATTTTTTTTATTTTTTCTTATTTAAGTTTAAGTCCAAATATAAATAAAAAACTTAGCTGCAAGTCCAAGCCAAGAAAATATGTTGGAAGTTGTATCTGACTCAAATTGGGTCACGGACTTGTAATTTAATTTTATCGTTATTCGTGACCCTACATTTGGGGCACTGGACAGGGAACGTGTTAATGTCTTTAAACCCCTGTAGCCTGCAACGCAAGAGCTGTTTTCTTGTATAATATCGTCGGTAGTACTATCCTAAGCTAGGCGAATGGACCGATTATTTCAACGATTTTCAGAAACCTTGCTTTTTGGGCATTTCTATTTCCCATGACTCAATACAAAGACTGAAAAAGAGCTCTGTAACAAGTAAGTAGCTAATAAATCAATTTTCTTGAGCGTCGAACCATAAATAACATCATAACAAGACAGAATATCGGATGTCGGGCGCATCGTATTGCTCTTTGTAATAATCCCCTAAATTTATTCCAACCCACGTATCACACGAAGAGACAATACAGAAAAGTAATAGATACCTTAGGCGGACTTGCGTCACTCAGTGTTAGCCAACTAACTCCGAGTTAATTTGACATTTCAATAGAATTTTTGACGTTAACTCAGAGTTAACTGGCTAACCCTGGCTGACGCAAGTGGACCTAAGGAGTACATATTACGCATTACCCTTTGAAAGCAATACTAGTACAGAGAATAGATATTTGACGAATCTGGTCTTACCTACTTACTCCTCAAACACTGAGCGAAAGGGACAACCTACAAAATCGAGATTTCATATTCCCCATTTTTCTCTCTCAAAACTATTTTTTTTAAAGTTGTTATCAGTAAAGTTTACCACACGCCTTTTGTCGCCAATTTTTAAATACGCATTTTTTTTGGAAGGTCCTTTGTCCAATAATTATTGACCGGGGACTACGTTTGTATGCATAAAACACTATGTTGATTACATTGGTCTATCAATGCAAGGAAAGTAGAGAACTCGTACAAATACACCGCAGCGACATACTGGCCATATATCGATGATGACTTGCCAACTCAAATGTCGGCACGGCACAGTTATGGCAGTGTGTTTATTCTATTTAAAAAAAAAACGCACGGCTGTAGTCCTCAAAACCGGTTTATTTGCGGAAAAGTAAAAGCAAGTAACTGTGCGGATTTTTTTTTACAAAATTAGCACACTTGACCCGAAATGCACCTGAGAAATCTGTAACCGTCTTGGAGTTCCGTTCTCCATCTCCGAAGTTCTTCATCAGATCTTCACAATTTTTTTATGGTATCATATGGGAAGTATATCCTTTCAAACAAAAAAATATTGATCAAAATCGGTTTAGGTACTCAGGTAACAAAAAACTAAGACCTTTGCATCTACGTAATGAGATCAGTGATCAGAGATCAGAGATACAGCGTCCAGTGGCACCTTCACTCACACTAGATGAGTGAAGAGACCACTCGGCGCCGCAGTGCCTGAGGAGACAGTGTTTTAGATGGAGTAGGCTTGCCCAACACCTATACCATCCTGATAGCTTAGTCGGCCTAGCCCACAGGAAAGCTTAGTTGGCTCAGGTAACAAACATTTAGAATAATATACGCGTTGAATTGAGGACCTCCGACCAAAATCGGTTTAGGTACTTTGAAAAAAGTTAACAAACATAAAAAAAATACGCGCCGAATTGAGTACTTTCTCCTTTTTGAAGTCGGTAAATAAATCAGTTCTCAAAAACTTACCTGCATTTAAAAATCCAAGGATTTTTTCCCGTTTTCTCAGCATAATTTTAATATCAGTTTAGAAACACCTGAGTTCCCCTCCACACAAATCAAAGGTTTATAACATTTTATGCCTTCTCACTACTCCCGAGGGCTTTACAGCGTGAAGTTAAGGCTAATAGCTGTTTATTGCAATAAGGGGAGCGTTGCAAATTAAGCTTTATTGAATTCCTTTTCGGTAAGGAGCGCGTGGATACGGGTTTATATTGTTTAAACTTATATTTTTATATTGTTTAAGCAATTTAGGTAAATACCACGGAAATGGAATCATACCTTAAGTGGAAACGCGGGTAGCCGTTGCTCCATACAAAAAGTATAAAAAGGGAGACCTGTTTCCTCCCTGGATAATTATGTTAGAAAAAATATGTTTATGCCATTCAATTTATATGTACCTCTGCCTTGTCCCTATGTTTTCCTTTTTTCTATGTTTTTTATGTTTTTTAATTAAAATAAGTAAAAAAGTAAAACATATTATAGATGGCAGAGGTGATGGCAATGGCATAAAATGGCATTTAAATGTTTGTTTTTATAAAATAATTATCCAGGGAGGCAACAGGTCTCCCTTTTTGTATGGAGCAGCGGCTACCCGCGTTTCCTCTTAAGAGGAGTAACCGCTGCTCCAAAATATTTATCCAGGGAGGAAATAGGTCTCCCTTTTTATACTTTTGGTATGGAGGATCGGCTACCCGCGTTTCCACGTAATAGGGGAAATATTATGGACCAGTCCCCGTAGCATGACTTTTATCGAGGCGGATTTATCCAACAAAATGGCGGTTTATCAGCATTTTTGACGTCTATAGTGGGTTATATATCGCTCTCGACGATATATAACCCACTATACACGTCAAAAATGCTGATAAACCGCCATTTTGTTGGATAAATCCGCCTCGATAAAAGTCATGCTCCCCGCGCAGGTAGAGTTTGTCTCTACCTAAAAGGCTACACCAATAACTAGTCTGTTGGTGTAGACATTTCTAATTGGCTACCAACCCCTTCAACCCGTTGGTCCACTTGACTATTCTTATCACTTCGGAGATAATCGTATGAGAGAGTAATAAATGTTCCATGCTCAATTGCTCATGTCCAGAAGCGAACCTAATATTTATTCAAAGTTTTATACCACGTTTGCCAATCAAAAAAGTTTCGTAAACATGTCATTGTGTTTCCAGGTACCTTGGGTTTTTATAGCTAACCAGCCAGCCAGCATCAGACTACGCTACACGCGCGTCGACGGAAATCAACCAAAAAAGAAACAAAACAACTTCAAAATGGCGCCCGGAAAAATGGTTTCGTCCTCGCCCGAAATTTTCATTAGCACCGACGGGGCAGAATGCAAGTCGGGTAGTCGGCTACACCTGTTGGGCCAGCCATAACTCTTCGCCGGTCTACAATGAGCAAAGTTAACGCAGATTTATCGCAACACCAGACGGGGAACTTGCCGATTGGGTAACGGACGTGTTTGCAGCGTAATGGAGTTCTGGAATCCTCAATGTGGGAAAGGTGGTAGGTATGTCGTGGTTGATAGAGTTTATTGGAATTGCAAGCGTACTTTACCCATACTAATATGATATTTTGGTTGTACTAAAGTTACTTTCCGTTTAGTTTCACATCGTTAACGAATGTAGAGCAAAAAACAAAAACAATTAAGTAAAATCACTCTTCCAAAGATACAGCCCTAAAGGTAGGACACAGTTACCGTAATCAGAGTAGAATAGGTAATTAAGATCCCGATTGGCAACCTTCGGGTACGGAATCTTTTCTCTGGCATACCTAACACCTACTTGTGAAAAACTACTATATAAACCCTGTTAGGAAGGATAATACTACCAAAGAAACGTTTAAACGAAGAAAATCCGCGTTCAAAAACCAACCCCTCCTTTATTTGGCGACAGCATTCTCAATTCGCAGGTTCATCCTCCCACCAAGATCCACTTAGGGCGATTAAAACGAAACTCTTTATCCCGAAATTGTCGCATTACCTCGCCTCATTCACCGCAGGATGGAATCTTGGACCCGGCACTCCCGGGGGAAATTATGAGCGCCGCCGCTAATGTTGCGCATAAACTATCCTACCTACCCTTTAAGCAGTAGCATTCCTAGTGACACGCGGGTGTATAAGCTTCTTGTCGTCTGTGAATTAATATTGAAACACCAACCAAAAACCTAGGATGCAGCTTGAAGCGTTCACAGCCTAGTGGAACTACCCACTCTTAATCGATTGTTAAGCAACATCGGGCTCGGTCAGTCCATGGATGGGTGACAGCTAGTGAGATATTGTGTTTTATTAAAATCGGTGCAGCTCAGTGGCGGATCCAAGATTTTGATTTGGGGGGGCTTGAACCCATACAAAATTTAGTTTCATAGCGGTTTTAGATGGTTTCGTTTCAGGGCTTGAGCCCCTTAGCCGCCCCCCTAAATCCGCTAGTGGTTCAGCTATTTATATGATATGCTAATTTGAAGCTAAAATGTCGGGGGTATTTAAAATGTTTATTTTAGTAGTTATAGAGAAGACCGATCTAAGTAAAAGCCTGAGTTTAATGTGAGACAAGGCCCAACCAACCTCTTTTGTAGCAAGATGAAAAAACTCCACCTACATTTCCTTAACAAAACTTGACTAAACAAACTCCGTACTATCGCTAAGACAATCTTGATGAAGTGGTTAATCAATTTAAGTTAGCGGATGGGCCTCCTCATTCTTAGGAAAGTTGTGTTTGTTATGCTAATGGAGTATTCTTACCCGATCCTTGTACGATATTGTTTGCTGAGTAAATACAGTTCTTCATTCACTACTTGTTTTATATGGAGTAGATAAACAAAAAACAAGTCTTCAGGAGCTGACTTGTTCTATGGCTGTCTCTGGGAGGCTCTAACGATGCTGAGTCATAGCAAGACTTACCTTGTATAGCGAGGGCCCAGCAGAGCCAGAATAAAGCCTACTAAGCGGTTCTGAACCGTCGCAAATCGCGGCCGTAGCGCTCTAGCGCCCTGTCTTCGGGCTCCGATTTGCTCTATGACTGTCTCTAGGAGGATTTAATGATGTAGAGTCAAAACAAGACTTACTTCCGTAAGACGATTATCAATGAGGTTGGGAAATTCGCATCGACAGTTACTTGACTCGGTAGCTAAATGCACGGTATGTAAGAGTTTGTGGGTTCAAGTCCTGTCCCGAACGAATTTTTTTACCTTTTATAAAAAACATCTTTATAAAGCTTACCTTGTATAGCGCCGGCCCAGCAGAGCCAGAATAACGCCCATTTAGCGGTTCTAAACCGCTGCAGCCATCGCGGCCGCAGCGCTCCCCAGCCGCAGCGCAGCGCCCTGTCTTCGGGCTCCGTCTTGCTCTGTGGCTGGCTCTCGGGGGGCTCTGATGGTGCCTGGGGACGTGAAAAAGGTATGTGTTAGGGCTGCCTAACACTTTCGTGGACACGCGGATACTATATCATACGTGACAATAAAAATAACAATAGACCACGTGAGAGTGTCCCTGAATGTGTTAAACTTTCAAGTGATCGTGAAGGGTATGTGAAGGTAGCAACTGCTTGCTTTCTCCGCTTTTCTTGCAGATATCCCATGAAAGTATGATGAAAAAAAACTAAGGCCTTTGCATCTACGTAATGAGATGATTTATACAGCGTCCGGTGGCACCTTCACTCACGCTAGATGGGTGAAGAGACACCGCTCGGCGCTGCAGTGCCTGAGACATGAAAGATCAAAAGAGATCAAAAGCGTAGATAAATTTTTTTCCCGGCTAGTCATCTGCCAATTTACGGCTGCCATTCTATCCCGGCTAGTCATGTCTGAGCGGGAGAAACGCGAGGTAGGTACTTGTTTTAGTTTAAGAACCTTAGAAAATATGAAAACCATACTCAAATGTAGGTAAACCGTTTATGTATAACGTAAGTTACGTAATAGGGCTCCATTTCCCTTGATTTAGGAGGGACTGGATCTACTGTAAATCCCTACTCTATGATTCAGGTATAACGAAACGATTTTCATTGGTTCGCCTGATCTGTGCAGTTAAATGCACTCAAGTTCATTTAAACCGAGCTATGGTTCACTTCACACGATAAAAGGGGTTATATTGATCACGTCGTGTGCATTATGCAAACATAGTACGTATGAAGATACATAGGAAACGTATCAAATCGGGCAGTCGAGCGTGGACCAATTATTTTAACCGTAGGTACCTACCTACCTAAGTACTCTACAAAAAATTGTTATGTTTTTACTATTTTTGCATGTTGAAATTGAAAACTGAAATTATGTCTCTTTCTAAGTACTGAAATAGACAATTTCAAGTACTTAGTTGTTTTAAAAAATGTGTTCCCATATTTTCACAAATAGGTACGGCATGAGTACAAAGGCTTTCGGTCACGGATTGAGCATATCCGAGCTTGAGATGAAGGCGTAAAATCGGCCAGATTGAAAACCTGTTTTGAGAGCCCTATGTACCTGATTAGGGATAAAAGGATCTGATGATGATGATGAGGTACGGCATATTATAAATCACATTACCACAAATGTCATCGGCTGTCAATCTGATACGCGTGCTACAGATCTCGATACAGGCTTAGCTACCCATACCCCCCCTTTAATAAAATCTCCTGCCACCGACAAAAATCACGCCTCACAAACGGTGTTCCTAGCTGAATCCGTCTATTCACTCCGTCCGTCCACACATACAAGCCATACAATAGGCCGTAAGGTCCATTGAAGCGGCACTCAAGTCCAGCATCCTGCTCTTTGTGGCTCTATTAAACACATTCTGTCATGCTCGGACTTGTGTTGTGAACGCGATCAGCATCAGCACGATGGCATATACAGGGTGTTGTTTTGGTCAGTGACATCCGCCTGAGGGACGATAGTTTGAGTAACGCTTGAAACTAAAAATAAGTTTTATTTTTTTCTAATTTTTTTTTGATACACATATTACCTTGTTCAAGTTGTCCTATAATAACCGCGACGTGCGGACACCCCCGCCTTCTCAAAGCGCGCGCGCGGTATGGCGCCCGACTCGCCGCAAGCGTTAGTGTAATAGTACGGGAGACCACAATTTAATGATTTTTGGGTATTTTTCACTGACATATTTTTTTTTTTTTTTAAATATTTTTTCTGGCTTTGGTATCGTGTAAATAATCATCCCTGAGTCGGGTGTAACTTTACAAAACAACATCTTGTATAATACAAGGTGTGGTTTTGTAAAGTGACGCCCGACGCAGGGGTGATTATTTACACGATACCAACTGATGATAAAAAAAAACAAAAAAAACAGTGAAAAATACCCAAAAATCAATAAATTGTGGTTTCCCTTACTATTCTACTATCGATTGCAGCCGCACTCGCAATATCGGGCGCCAAATTGCGCACGTGCTTTGAGAAGACCGGGGAGTCCGCACGTCGCGGTTAGAGCAAATAAAAAAAAATGAAATAAATAAGACTTATTCTTAGCGTTACTAGCACTATCTTCCCTGAATCGGGTGTTACTAACCAAAACAACACCATGTAGTGCTAGTAGCGGTCCAACAGAGCAGACTTACCTCGTACCTCGACTTATCTCATAGCCTCGTGAAAAGTTTTTAACCTAGCAGCCTCTCAAATCGGTTACTTGCCAACCACATTGTCCAACTAACGTTCATTGACGTGTATACTGGAAAGGCCAATGGACGAATGTAAACTAAAAACGAATTCTTGAATAAGTAAGGTAAGGACTTTTGGACGGTGAATAAAGCAAGACAACTAAACAAATGAATGACGAACGCGTTATTTGTTACGTTACGCCCCACTCAAGTGTCCGCCCACAGTTTCCTTCTCTTGGTCAACGTTTAAATCAGTCTGAATGGAGTAATTTCCTTGGACGTCACATTAAATCATGATCAGTTCAACAATGCACGAGAATGCTACTATAAGAAGGAGATTGTTTGATATTTTGGTGCTATGATGTTGCTATGCAAGCATATTACGGTAAAAATAAGCTGCGAAATTTTCGAGAACACGTTAAGACACAAAGCAAAAAGAAAACAAAAGAGAATCGAAGATTTAAAAAAAAAATACAAATAACGTATCTGAGTTATGCCTGCCAGTATTTATTTTTTTCTTACTAAGGGGTATGTCGTTCTCACTTCTTTTTGATCCCCCCTCGTATAAACTGATCCAGTAAGGAAATCCGTCGACGGATACGTCGTGAAGGACATCATCATCATTGAATTAGCACTAAGAAAATTGAGTGGAAATGGACAGGTGAATGGTGGCTGCCCAAAAATCGGACGGGACGGTAGGTAGGTGGGAAGACCAGCAACCCAACGGTCAGAAGACATCGTTGTGTCGCGGAGGATCCATAGATGCGGATGGCGCGAGACCGTGGATCGTGGCGAGAGAGGGAAAGGGGAAAAAGGCTTATGCCCAGCAGTAGGCAGAGGTCGGCTGATGACGAATGAAAAGAAAGAATTAGTTATAGTATTACTGAAAGGCAATGGTAGGGGAACGGGGAGGTTGACATGACAAAGAGGAGACCTGTGCCTATGGGCGACATTCATGGGCTAGATAGATAGATATATGGTTATAGATAGAGGTTTGATTACCCCAGCACCGATAAGGTGACTAGAACTCTAAGTTACCCCACCCTCCGGCAATCAGGCAGGTCAATACCATGTGTCTCGGTTAGTTACCTTTCCGGTGGTCAAGATAGATATAAATAGTCACAAAGGTCAAGATAGTATTGAATTACATATTTAATTTTATTGATTTGTCAGCTGTCTACAACTCAATTATATTCATATTCAACTAAGATTAGAGTGATGTAACTTTATACATGATGGCAAATAAGGTATTTTGCGAAAGGTATTTCTCACAAAAGAGCGTGACAGAGCGATACGTAAGTATGTGCTTAGCAAAATTCTCAACTCAGAAACCGGGCCTATAGAAATAACGTAGGTAATGCATATATTTTGCCAACAATTTAGTTATTTGGGCAAGCATTTTGGATTCTGGTAACTCTGGTAACATCATGCGACGTTAGGATCAAAGGTTGACTACTTTTGTATTGTTTTACTATGTTAGTTTTTCCAATCGTGGTTCTTAGTGAATTTTGATTTGGATACAACACGTACTATATCAACTACATGTTAAAGTAGTTAAGTACACCTACCTACCTGAAAATGGTTTTAAAGTGAAGTTTGGTTCTTTTATAGTATGTTTTTTTAGCATTTTTGTTGGTGTAAAGTGACTTTATAAATCAATTCAGGGTTTTCTTATCATTTTCTTGATATTACGTTACATCCCGTTTGCGGAACATTAGAATGTGTAGGTACTAAAATAAAATGGCTACGATACTTTATTTTAGTACTGTTTAGAACTAGAACTATTTAGAACAATCTCGAGGTCACATTTAATTTCCATACTTCCATAGCGAAGTATTCACCCATAAATGTACAAATCGATATGTTTGCGGAATGGCGTGACGCCGTTGTTACCGTGTAGAGTTGTAGTCTAAACAGGGTCGTAAAACGTGCCTTTTCATATTTTATTTATGTACAGTTCAGATATTCTTCAGCAGTAGGCGCAATAGTACCTACTTAGGTTCTTTACATAAATAGGTAATTGGTAAGTACCTGATACTATTTCAAAAAATTAGGTACCTAATAGTTCATTGGCACTCTGTATTATTGTATAGGGCAATTTTTTTATACTTTTTTTCTGAAGCACGTTAACTTCTAAAGTTGGTTAACTTTTGTTCTACGGCTTTGCGAAAAGCTCGATATTTATTGAACGTTTCTTGCATTTCTTGCGAAAGTGTGCATTTCTACTAATCCAGCGCTGCCTGCGCGGCGCGCTTTCATGCCCCTCCACTCTTTACCACCTTTACATCTTCTCCCTAATCCTATCCAGCAAGAAAAATTATAATAAAAAAAAAATGTTTGCCCTTATTTTGCTACTTTACTCAGAAAATATAATGATCTACTTGTAATTTCTTTAACTCTACCATAAAAAGTAAAGCAATCTACGGACCGGAACAGTTGCAATCAAATGTAATAATTTTGGATAAGGTCATTGTTCCGTGTAATTTAGGTTTTGATAAGATCTGTATGATTGGGTCCAATGGGTAACATTATATGTGAACAAAGATTAAATCTGCTATTTTGATGAGTTGGTCATATGAGTTTTAACCTTGAATACCTGTTTTTAATTATTATTATTTTTTGTGTTGGGTGGGTCACAATCACATATATCTTGGTAAAATACTTATTTTTGCTTATTTAAACTTATGATATTTAGACTTGTCTAAAACTGCTGCCAATCCCTTAATATGCCACTGAAATAAGATATTTCACATAGAGGGGATACTAACTAAGGCCTTTGCATCTACGTAATGAGATGATTTATACAGCGTCCAGTGGCACCTTCACTCACACTAGATGGGTGAAGAGACCACTCGGCGCTGCAGTGCCTGGGACATTGTTTTAGATGGAGTAGGCTTGAGAGGGGATAATTTGAGGTAATTTCCGAAATTACTCATCCGTGTAAAAAAAAACTTTGAATGGATCTTCAGGATGGATATGCTATATAGCTTTAGACTAGATCATCATTTCAACTCGGAAAAAGTCAAAACGGAAAAAAAACAAGTCGTTATGCGAATAATAAAATATTTTTTACTACACAATACCAATTAGAAAAAAAAAGTTTCACATATGTAGGCAAACTGCCGCTAGATAATAAGGAAGCAGAAATATTTACCATTTTCCAAACCTTCCTGTCCGCAAAAAAGAAAACTAAATCATCCCTTTCAAACTTGGAACGAGCGCGGCGATTCGAAAAAGTTTACGTCCAAAGCGGTTGCGTCAGAGGGCGGAGGGAGCGACCGCACGCGGCCAACGGAGGAAGGGCACTAGCCTACAGTTACTCGCGTTATAAACAACCCACTGTGCATCGTTTAGTGGCCATAGTATATAGTACCGAAACAGATACGGCGATAGGGGATGAATTTTAGGAATTTCGGACGAGATTAGAGCTTGCCAACGACTTGAGCTGATAATTCCTGCATCTACTGCAAAACCTGCTAGCTTAGCACGAGCGCCATTTAAATTTACAGCACGATTTACCGATTTCTGTAGTCTGTACCATTCTATGTAGATCCAAAGAGTGGGATTACAAATGGTGCTCATGCTACGCTAGCTGCTACGCTAGAAATATAGAGAAAAATACAGGGTAATTTTTAAATAGCTTTATTCCTGAATCACGTCAACTTTTTAATGTGATTTCCAATCATAAAAATTGCCCTGTATACTCGATCTAAGTATTAGAATTATATCTTTGGTGATAGAGATACGGTAAGAATTTTTTTTTTGTGTGTGGATGTGGGCAGAGGTGTGCTGATGATGATGAGGAAGTGTAAAATTGTGGATGTAGTTTACTGTGATAGGAGCCATATCTAGGAGCTAGACTAGGCTAAAAATTGATAATGTTTCATCTGTAGCGTTGGTTATACTGCGCACGTGCGGAGATATTTACGTGACTTTAATTTGAATTTGGAACAAAATTAAATTCGCGCCATATTTATGGCTTTTGGAGGGAAATCGAGAACATCCGTTGAAAAGGTCTTTTCACGTCCAATTTAGGAGATAAGTAGGTAGAAGTACTTCTCGTAATATAGAAATAAGGATCTGTTTATTTGGAAGATAAACAGTTCATTAGATGTAGCCTGTACAATTGTACATGTCCCACTAGCTGGGCAAAGGCCTTCTCTCAGAGAGAGAGTTCGAGCTTAATCACCACGCGTGCTCAATGCGTCTCGTACTCGTCCCTTATGTTTGTTACCTCAGAACTTTTTTCTAGTTGAACCGATTTTGATGATCCTTTTTTTTTGTTGGAAGGATATACTTAGTGTAGTAAAAGTTCGAAGGTATAGTGCAGCCGGCTCACTTTCCTGTCCGTTTACCAGGAGATTTATAGTATGGAAGCCATCGTCAGTACCCTCGAAGCCGCGACTCACACAGACCAGGGAGCAATAGGGTCCCTACACAAGGCGAAACGGTCCTTACCCAGATCGAAAGAGTCCATACTGAGAACGAGAGGATCCATACCAGGAGCGTGAGGGTCCATACCCAGAGCGAGAGGTCCATTACCTGTTGTGCAGCTGGCTCAGGGTCCTTCCCGTTGACCCGAAGGTCGATGGTGTGGAAGCCATCATCAGTGCCTTCGAAAGCTCGGTTGACGCAGCCTCCAGAGTCCTCTGGCTTTGCAGCCGTCATGGCTGCCTCCTGAAGGAAAGAATATGAGTTATTACAGATTTGTCCAATGGTTAGACTAGATATGCTGGTTATTATGCAGAGTTCATCTATGTTTCGCACTTATGCACGAAACCCGACTGCGCTGAGTGGATGACCTATATTTATGTACTGGGCAAGTCTATACTGGATCTAAAGCATGTCCCAGGCCTTGCCTCAACGTTACGGTGCCTACCACTTATTTAGTGTCGAAGGTGTTGCTACGAGACGCCTGTTATAGACAACTCTACAAATATAGAGTACTATTTGATTATAGTAGGTGGTACCTAATGGTTCGTCCCCATTGTTAGGGTGTCGAATGGGACCATGTGACGTTTTCAGCACAAATTCACAAAGCATTTCATAGATGGTGTTGGTGCCTAGAGACAGGCGTAGCCATAGAATAAGAGGAATATGGCTGTCAAAATAATCTGTGCTAAGCGAAATTAAACAAAGCCGTGTTCCGGTTCTTCTATGGCCACGCCTGTAGGCGCCATCTATGAAATGCTTTGTGAATTTGTGCTGAGAACGGCTCATTACCCTGCCTCCGCTGTCAGTCCGTCTATCCGTCTGTACTACCTCTAAAAGGCTGTATCTTTGGAACCGTACCTCGGGTTCAGGTTTCTTAACAACAGTTTGCTTCACCGATCACTGACACACATACAATTTGTCCAACTGTTTTCTAATCATCACAGTAATAACTTTTCCGGACGCGGTTCACTGCACACGGCGGCGCACGGCGCAACATGGAGTGCGCACGCGATCTGGGAACTGGGACGCTTTGCATGCGCCCGCGCACCTTTCTATCCATCACACACAATGGCACAATGATACGTCACAAATCACAATCGCTGCTACCTACTGATTTCATATTGATTCGAACCTACGCCCCTTGGGACTAAATATAGTTAGGTACCGCTCTACTACTTAAGGAGGCGTCCATAATTATATGAAAGGCATTTGGGCGGGGGGAGGGGGTCGAGCCCGAATCTCATCCAAACTCACGTGGGGGAGAGGTGGCGATCAGGGCAAATATCACGTATTTTTTTCGAAAGATCAGCAAAATTGCCTCACGTTAATGTTTTGGTAAGATATTTACAATACAGGGACAGGAATGTCAGGAATCACTCTGAAAAAAACTCAAACAATGATAAGGTCTAAAAAATCAACTATAATTAATTTATTTCTAGCAGTCGGGACTGAACTTTGGTGATCGCGAAGTTTTTCCGATATTGTGTAGAACAGGGCCCTTAGCCTGTAACGCAATGGCGGGTCAATGGCGTCCCGCCCGGCAGAAGGACAAAACCGAGCTCTCCTCGTTTTTCTCCTACAACCAGAGAACTAATCCTCTAGAATTAGAATCAAAATATTCTTTGCTGTACTACAAAAACATTAAAAGGACAGACAGCGTTAGCAAATCGTAATTGAAGTCGTCACCTGACAGCCCATTTTGGCACCATTGTGTTACAGGCTAAGGGCCCAGGTACGAGTATTAAATTTAGGCTGCAAGCGCCATAACTACACGACCTACACAAAGACACCAATAACATAAACTAAAGTTTAGAAGGATACCCCACTCCCTAGCGTGTGTTTAAGTTTGCCATAGTAACGGTAACCCACAAGCTTAGGGGTAAACCATAGATAGCAGGCAATTTTCCACTGAGCTAACGCGACTCGGGCCCATTGCCTCGGAAAATTATGTTATCTTCAATTTTCTTCACGCATGCACTTGCAATCTGTGCTGTCATTGGTCGTAACTACGTAATAAATGGCTTTAGTAGTTGGACTAGATACCTAGTTGCCGTTCTTTACTTGAGCTTATCAAAGAAGAAGTCACAGGTATATTAGAACTAGCTTTTGCCTGCCGCTTCGTTCGGGCAGACTTAAGTAGATACTCGTAAGAAGTTGCTGGGAAAAGCTAGTGATTTATAGCCCTTGTTTTATTATGTTGTGTTAGCTATCGAATACCAAATTTTATCCAAATCCCTGCAGCCGCTTCAGGGTGAAAGAGTAATAACATCCACCCATCCATTCGAGCATCTTCCATTCAAATTTACCTACCCATTTATAACTTTAGATTTTTCGAATAATAAAATAACTAGCAGTGATAGTCAGAAAGTAGAAGTGTCATGTTGTACTTACTGTCGGTGAGACACACGATGTCAGAGTGCAGGTATGTACACTTATATCGCCCGTAACGTAACCGAGTAGAGTGCTCGCGTGTAAGGGTCTACGTGCTGTCGTGTATACCAAAAAGTACAATAAAGCGGAAGGCCTGAGATGGAGATCTATTTGGGGTATCCGAATTACCCCCATGCCGTATGTTCTGCGATTTCATATAAATATCTATTCTAAGAGTTATCGCCTTTCCTGTATACAGTATGTCCACGAACTGCACCGCGCCACTTAATTCTGTGGTAAAGCATCATTAGTGGAACACGAATAGCATAAAATAAAAATTAAAAAAAAATAAAAAAACTCAGTATTCAAAATAAACATTAGCTAATTTAATTCATAATGCATCAACCTGTGTATCGCTGACGCCAAAAGCGGCAACCAGTGCACCGAATTATCGAAATTAGATCGCGTAGATGAAAGTTTGATGTCAGGTTGATGCATTATGAATTAAATTTGCTAATGTTTATTTTGAATACTGAGTTTTTTTATTTTTTTTTATTTTTATTTTATGCTATTCGTGTTTCACTAATGATGCTTTACCACAGAATTAAGTGGCGCGGTGCAGTCCGTGGACATAAGGTAAATGTCCCCTGATTCGGTATGTTAAGGCTCTGGCAACTTTAAGGATTTTTATATTTTTTTCTAAATTAGGTATCATTTTGAAACCTTCGTTGTGATAAAGATTGGTCTTTTGCAAGTAATTTAAAGCATTAATCATATAGTTTTAGCAAGTACTTATTTTAATATGAATTTTCTTACAGACCTCTGATTTGAACCCTGTTTCGGTATAGTAATTTCGCTCTGCTCCTAAGTTCGTGAATTTCTGTCTCCTATTTCGTTATAGTTATTGATCTGTTTGTTTAACAGTTGTTAGGTACCTAGCAGGAATAATAATGAATAAAAACATAAAAATCAGTAAGTGACTTTTTAAAATAAAACATTTTAATTTTTAAGTAATCATAAAAAAACTCAGAAATAATAATGTCACTTTCTAAACTTACATAAATAAATCAACATTATCGATATACTTAAACATTTTTTTAATGCCAATAAGGTATGTATCTCCAAAGAATCGTCACCAATAAAAAAAACTGAAATTGAATGAAAATGATTTTTTTTTTCATTGCTTATGGAAATGCTGATAATACAGCAAATTTTAAATTATAAAATATATGTTTTATTACTCACTAAAATTTAAAAAAAGTTCTACAAACAGAAATCTCGTTTTTATATTTTTATGAATTAAATTCTCTTTTTAATGATAAAATTAACATAATACTTATGGAAAATTTTGTTATTATATTAATTATTTAAAAATAAAGTCGTTATTTATATACTTTACTGTTTTTCTCAAACATACATAATTTTTATAATTGTTTATGTAGATAGCCACAGTATTAAAAAAAATATTATATGTTATTTTCAGTATTTTTTTCTAAGATATAATTATATGATCCCGTTTGACACCCTTCGTGTTGGTACGGAACCTTAAAAGCAGAAATTTCATGCATTTTGGGTTTATCAATCTGGTTTTAGGTCGGGATCCTTGGCCTTAAGAAAATGTATCGCCTTCAGCAAAATTGGCCTTGTAAAATGCGAATTTAACTAATACTTTTGCTTGATACTATTAGTTTTAATTGTGTATAAGTTTTTCATAGGCCTGAAACTAATAATTTTCTTCTCATTTTCCGATCCAATCTTAAATCAAAACTACATTAATTACTCACGAAATAGCGGACATTGTAAGAAAAACGGTGTTCCTTATTTCGTTATACTAGTTTTGAGATAACCCCTCACTTAATCTTGGAAATTCTTATTACATACTGTTAATAAACTAAACAGTACCCTATGCTTACGGAATATAACCAAAACAAAAGGCAATTAATCGAAAAACGAGCAAAATTATGATGCTGATGCTGATCTGCGAAAATCGCTTAAAATTGCCAACTCGGCCTCTTTCAAACTCGTTTTTTAAGACTTGTGTTGACAAAAAGGTATACCGAATCAGGCTCAAAAGTAACTTAAATAAGTACCTTGTCTGATGTTCAAACCATTTTTCAAATATGTTAACTAATATATAAATAAACAAACATTTAAAAAGTCTCTGAAATTCCCCTAGTTCGTAAGTGTAACGAAATAAGGGACAAGGAAAAAATATGATGTCCGCTATTTCGTGAGTCAATAAATTGCGTTTTTAGGCAATTCTATGCTTACAAATAACTCTTAACGTATATCAAATGAATCTTTATGAATCACAGAATAGCGATATCAAAAGTTTTATTCAAAAATACTTACCTTTGTCTTGCTACAAGCTTATGAGTGTCACCACCGATCCTTACGCTACCAAGAAGCGCGATGTATGGCGCGCACGTCTCGCACCGCTGTTTGTGCTTATCTGAGTGTTGTAAGCATCGTATCTTACACAGCTTAAGCATAAAAATAAGGTTTGTTGGTTTTTTAGATAGGTAAAAGTATAGAGATTTTTTAGGAAACTATAATGCTGTTAAACATTATATCAATTGCTTATTATTGCGCCGGAAACAAAAACTCACGAAATCGTGTACTATCACGAAATAACGTACGTTTACCTTACTGTATTTTGTAAAATGGCTCACACTAGCGAGTTGAAAGCGAAGCAAGTTCGCCGCGACTTTGCAACGAGTTCGTCGTTATTTACTTTGAGTAAAGTTGACATTCAATGTAAATAGTTTATTTATTGATTATTGAACAAAAACTTTAACTTTGACTTTGACTAGTGTGAAAAGGCTCTAAGAGTTTTCCTGAACAATTGTAAGTACCTATGTATTAAACGATGGAGGAAAACAGAATAATTTTATGAGGAATGCTTGTTTCCTGTCTGGTGTGTGATCAAATCAACTAAGTATTTATACGCAGTTAGATGAATAGATAAAACGTCACAGAGTTAGATAAAAGACGTGCCTGCTTAGTTTATTGCATGCAATTAATATAAGAACGCGATATTTTGCAAATAAGCCGTGCTATGAGAGAATTACAGGTTGTAAATGTGAAATCCAAGATTCTCATGAGATTTGACGTTCCAGCATATTAATGAACTTATGGTGAAGTTAGGCCCAAACAGCCTTCATGTTATGAAAGGACTAAAAAACAAGTAAAGCCTAGATTATAGTCGACCAAGAGATCACAGATTCGATCCTCGGTGGTGGCATAGGTACAATGTAACGAAAACTCAGTCTGACTCTACAAAATAAATATAGTAGACAGAAGCAGTTTTTTTTGCAACTTATTGTTGAGATGTAAACCCAAGTGGTTTTTTGCCGGCGGCGGTCCAACGTCCATTTATGACAGCGTCAACATTATGTAAAGTGCGATCTCACTGAGTAGAGATCAGTGGATATGTGGTGCTATTGTGAGGATTAACATCAGCCCTCCCGATACTGTTCAGAGCCAAGATTTACAAAGTTTAGAGGTATAAACCCATTGTTTTCTCGTCTATTTATCTATTTATTCTGTCAAGGTCGCGGCAAAATGGCCGCCTACGATAATATCCTGAGTCCTGGCGGATTTTGGTATTCTTTGTTTATGTTAGAATTTCCGATGAGATTCTACTAAGATTTATCTAAAACAATAATTATTGCAAAAAATCATTTAAACTCGCAAAAATCATCTAATTTTCCCACATAAACCTACCTACTTTGCAATGTTTATTAAAATGTAAGGCTATTTTGTACAATGGCACAACATCATAATTAAGAAGTTATTATATTATTCATTAAGTACCTATTCATGAAAAAAAATGCAAGCAAGACATTCATATGCAAGTTATTCGTGTGGAGGTAAATAAAACCGTAAGATAACCACTAATCGTAATTTAATAAATTTTAGATCGAAGTGGTGGCAAGCACACTTCTAATCACTTGGACGTGACTTAAGCATTCAATTAGTTAGAGCAGTGGTTCTTAACCTATGGTCCGCGGACCACTGGTGGTCCGCGAGAGCCTCGCTAGTGGTCCGCGGGAGGGTCCAGCGCACATAGCGATAGTTGTCAATAAAATTTAATGTTGATTTTGAAAGTTATGTTTGAATAAGTTCCCAATGAATAAAATAACTGAAATTTTCGTGCGCGCTAGCGCGCGCTCTTACTCCCTATTGAAAAATATTTTTAACCTCCAAAGATCCGCGTGACTGCAGATCGCGCCAAGGAATTACCGAATGCGCCAGATTTTGCAGGATAATACAATAAATAGCCTATAAGTAATCTGCGGCAGGCCCCGTTGTAAAGTTGCGGTCTTCAGTTCAATACCTACGCAAAAAATAATAAATTGTAGTATCAAAACCCTTGAAAATCAAGTAATCAGTGCTCACTCATAGTATAATGTCGTTAGCCCATGCCAAGCCACACGTAGACTATTTAGGTTAAAATCTATGAATTTTCAAATGCGCTGCGCGCGTGTATTCTATTCAAAACAAAGGAATTCTCCATTATGAAATGTAAGACTTAAATAAGTTAATTTTCAGCCGCGCTGAGTGCGTTTTTTCAAATGGTAGCTAAATAAATCTTCATCATATAATTAAAAAGGGGAAAAAATGACAATTTTCGGGCGCGCTGCGCGCGCATTTTTCACGCACCTGCTACACCTGCTAAGGAAAACTTAATTTTTAAGAGTTAAATCGTAAAATTTTCGGGCGCGCTGCGCGCGCCGTTGTAAACAAATGAAATCTTGGTGTTATTGACGGAAGATTATCTGATTTTGCCATCTTGCGGCTTAAAAAGGGAAAAATCGGTGAATTTTCGGGCGCGCTGCGCGCGCATTGCTATCGCCTTCCAATTAATTAAATCTCTATAATAATTTTAGTAAAATTGGTGAATTTACACGTGTATGTTCCATTGTTCCAAAACCGGCTCATATTCATTTCCTGTATTCAACTTACTTACATACATTATACTTTAGGTCAGGTGAAACGATTTCATGTGAAACACGATGTACCTTGGATCTGGTGGTCCGCACTAAGAAAAAAAATATCAAAGTGGTCCGTGGTCCAAAAAAGGTTAAGAACCACTGAGTTAGAGGAAAACATTTTGTTGACAGCACGTCAGAGTGTACACTTTTGTTGTAAAGTCACCCGTAACGTAACCGAGTACTAGTCGTGGAGAGCTAGCGTGTCAGCGCTTGAACCTACCTATAAATAAATTTACTCATAGGAAGGTAAGCAGATGCTATGAGGTAATCAATGTAGGTACCTAATTTAATTAATATGCGTATCGGTATTATCACAGGAGACCTATCAAGGTAGTTGTATATCGATAGAATAAAAGAGTTCAACGCGCTCAAGGAATGGGCATTGATCAGGGAGGCATCGATTGTCGTAAATTGAAAACCATTTCGAGGAATAGGGATACTGATTACTATTAGGGGTTTAAATAAGTAAAATTAAAACGGACTATTAATATTTATCGCCAAAAATGTTTACTTCATTTTTCTTTCGATGACGTCATCATTGGCCCTAATGCGGTAGTTCATTTGCCTACAAATTAAAAAAAAATACATTCATCAACAACAACAACTGTCAAAAACTCAAAACACAACTCTTGTTGACTTGACACTGACATTTGTCAAACGTCAACATATTTTTATTTTTTAAAAGCATGATTGAATGCAATGAGCTTAGTACATAATGCCAGTGGTGACGTCATACACAAAGCTTTTAGAAATTTTACATAATTAATAATAAAAATAGTTACATAAAAAATTAAGAAAATATTCAAATTAATTCTTATATTTTCGATTTATAGAATAAAAAATAGGATTTGACAATACCCATTAGAGCCTCAAGGAATAACCCGCCTTATTCAGGTTAGGTTAAGTTCGGTTAGGTCATCGGCTGATGACGAGCCTAAGAGCAATCCAAAGAGGTAAAAGCTGCCAGCAGTCTGGATACTCTGCCTATTGGCAGCAATTTCTTAAAAAGTTCCTTAGCACGGGTTAGTGCTTTAGAAAATACAAACAGCATTAAATTTTTCTTATTCTTGGTATGCATATTCTTATTCTTGGTATGTAGGTACGTACGTGGCCACAATAATTATTGTAACTCTATTTCTTCATATTAAAGTCCAACAACTGAATTAAATTTGGCAGTTTTTTTAAAAATATAAATACCTCTATTCAGCATTAAGGCTTCGTATACTTCTACAAACGAACTCGTAGAATTATTTATTTATTTCAAGTTACTTACATATTATAATATGTTACTAAAGTTTTTACGGTCACTTTATCTTAACTAATGTGTGATGCATACCTATTAGGTAAACAAGTCTTACCTAGTATGTGTAGAATTAATGAGTAACATTCTCACAGTGTTTTTAAGTAAATAACCACCTTTTGATAACGATGTTTGGTGCTGTAACCTACTATTTACTTTGTCTGTTGTTGGTTTTCGCTAACAAATATCGAGTACCTACATCGAACCTCATTCGAATATAATCTCTATTATGAAACAGTTTTCTTCAGGACATTTCAATTAATTTTCCTCTTCAGTGGATCCACTCATCATCTATCTATCTTTCGTACAATCTTGAAGAACAATATGCTTTACGTTTCACAGGGTTGTATGAACTTTACCTAAATACCCAGATTGAATGTACAAAATACCAACTTACCTACAATGAATATTCAAATGAATATG
The DNA here is from genome assembly GCA_949319315.1 of Zelleria hepariella. Taxonomy (NCBI): domain Eukaryota; kingdom Metazoa; phylum Arthropoda; class Insecta; order Lepidoptera; family Yponomeutidae; genus Zelleria; species Zelleria hepariella. The sequence continues at coordinate 15,966,473 of OX439382.1, forward strand.
AGAAACTATCTAAGTATCAAATCACACTAAACACATTTTATGCACTGCCACACCACTTGCACTAACTTCACAGCCGGCCCTTTACCGCCAACGAATTAAATTTTAATTCAGCTTGGACGAAATTAAATTAATTCGCCCGAAATATCACGAAATCCGTGCACGATTGTGATGTAACTTTGCTATACGAAAAGTAAAAGTGCACGGCGAGAGAGAGTCCGCTGCGGTTGGCGGTTTTAAATTTCGAACGCCGTAGAACAATAATGGCGACGTGCGCCGGCGCACCTGACGCGACCGCTACTGCCAAATGTAGGTACTCCGTCCATGACTACTGCCTGCCTGCCTGCTGCGCCCGCGACGGTCAAGGACCGTTCGTACGAAGATACCTCAAGCCGTGGAGCCGCCAAACGAATGCTATGGCACCCAGGGGTCACCAATCAAGTGAGGCTACCGTCGAACAGGTTCCAACGGATGTGGTAGGGCTGGGTATGCCGTTTTTAATTGGATTGTCTATCAACCGTATACGAGTAAGTACGCCTTTTGATTGACCCAGAGAAACGTGTCTCAAAAGATGAGAGGTTTGGTCCCTCAATCAATACTACATTACCTACTTAGTATTAGGCATCGAAGCTAACTAGATAGAAGAATTGGTGAGGAGCGGAGGGTGTCCAAGTAAAGGTGTGTCGCGAGAGTGAGAAAAAATTGTTTGCAAAACGTATTATGCGTCTATGTTTGATCACTTGATGCCTTGCTTTCTAACTAATAAAGAATAGGTACCTATACTTAATACGCAATACTTAACACTTATTACCTTATTACCTCTTTTTCACAGAATATGAGCGTGTGAGGATCATTGATAGCCTTGATAGGTCTTACCCGCCATAATCATAGTCTTCAATGCTGCAACGCTACTAAGACCGTCATAAAATACATAATTATTCTAACTAGATACCGCGTTATTTCTCGTAATTATAATAACTGGGAATGTAAAATTGAATAAAACATAGGTGTTGTGTTGAGTGTGTTTCTTGAACCGAAAAGGGCATTGTACTTCTGGTCAGTAAAACTAACATAATCATAAAATAAAAGAAACCGGTATCCCGCCAGGATGTCGTTAAAATTATTATGATGAAGAGAAATTATACCCACTCATTGGTATCTGTGTGCTAGCCAAGAAGTTAGATTAGATTATTGCAAACTAATAAAATATATGCCACAGCATCACAGCACAGATGATCCCGCCAATATCTTCGAAGGTGTAAACTGAGGCATTATCAATAGTGATTTGCTCGAGCATCAGTTGAAATATTGCATTATAGCAATGGGAGTGTTTTAGAAGTTCAGGGGGCTAATTCTCGGCAATCTCGAATGTGACTTGTTACTAAGGTTTTCTTCGTAGAATCTCAAATGTGACATACCTACCCGAGAATTTGCCCCCAGAGATTGTTCTAATCATGTTCTAATTCCCGTGAATATTTTTAGTTTCTCTTTAAGTACTTTTTTTGCCTTAGAGTGGAAATCCTGCTACTATTATTTTATATTAATTCTTAGATAATCTAAATAATTCTACAACCCACTTACCTTTACCTACCTATTAGGTATTATACCTATCTTGGTGTCTTCCAAAATCCATCTCTTCCTTCCAGGTTCCAGACAACTGTTACCTATTTTGAAATTAGAATGTGTGTCTTTTCTCCCACAAAGACAGGGTTGGTCGGGTGGCCCAATAGGCCTTGTCTGAAATGAAAGCTTTTCTTCATCTTGGAGGCTCTTTTTACACGCCACTACACGCAACATAAGAACTGCACTTGTCACAAGCTAAAAGGAACCTTGTATTATTCTAATAAGGTGCATGGAATCCGAAAGTGGTAAATTAGTAAGATTGTCCCAGGTTTGTGTTTAGCGGAAACTGGGCCACAAGGTGTATACGCTTTTCTTGTTGTCTTAAGAAACTGATGTTTGTATGCTTGCTTAGAATACATTGCATGTCTGCATTGACAGTGACTCATCCTTTGAATGCCCTACGTCTACCTACAAAGTACTTTGCAAACTACGGGCATGATCATGGTCTTCCTAAAAACCCTCGTCTTGTTACAAAATCAATCAAGGAGTTCAAATAAAGAAGGTTGCGTAAGTAGGCCAAGTTGCCTTGTTCAACTTTGTTCCGGACAACAAGCGGTTGCCATAGAAACAAACATTTATCGATAAAATTCAGGGAGTATTTTTGAATGTTTATAATCAAAAGCAAACCTCAGCAAGAGGGATATAATCATGCTAAATAAACTGGTATCCTACCGTGAATTAGTTTGATTGATTAAAAATGAAGTTGTTAAAGTTTCATTTACGCTACCACCCGCCCGGGTTGGTCCTTGAATACATACAAAAGGACGTAATCAAATACAAAGAGATTGACCTACTGCAGCTAAATTCTAAGTAAGTGATTAAAACAAAAAGTAAATACCTACTTATCTCTACATTTTTATGAAGGAACCCACTCGTAATAGATGAAATTCCCTCACGTCTTCACAAAAATGCCGCGTCGCACATTTTATTAAGTGACATGACAAGGTTCCAGTTCGCTGTGACAAGGTAAATAGCCGCTGGATCGTCCGGTGTGCGCCTAATAGATCGCCGCATCACTTGCATCACAGATGCAAATAAACAAACAAACCTTACGGTTCTGAAATGGATGATTTTTACGGTTTTCAGAGACAAAAGCACAATTTAATTAGGTATAATGACCTAAGATGACAAGGAATAATCCCAACGGCACTCCTTAGTCGAGATAACTCGAGCGAGGTCGAGCCAGAATGGAGCCAGATTTTAAATACATGAAAACCCAATATTATCTCCTTCAGTCTTATCTTCGCTTTAGTATTTTCCTAACTCAATTGATTACATACATGCTCTCTTTGGTTTTCCTAAGCCGCAGGGCCCGAATAAAATAATCAAACCAAAAATTCGCCTGCTTACAATCGCGGCCGCTCAGTCACTTCTATCGAGCGCACCTTCTTGTGTTCTACGGTGGACACAATCATGAACATGGTCCTCAACACTTCTTACCAGCACCGACATAGCAGAGCTGGCGGGGCAGCTGCTGGCCAGCGAGCCTCTCATCACGGAGGAGGTGCTGGGCCAGCTGCGTCAGTGCCTGGAGATGCTGCGCAAGAGGACCGAGCACGAAGGACCCACCGGAAAGCGATTTTACATCTACAAGACTCTGCACACCCACCTTCTGCCGCTCACTAATGTGACCTTTGACAAGACTGGCGAAAGGTAAATGATAAAATAATTCATTCATTCAGCGTCCCAAAGTGGATATTATATTGTGCCTCCGCAACCAAAAGACACCAACTTTCCATTGAGTTGGTGTCTTTTGGGGACCTGCGATAGGCAGCTAAGGTCCCTTTCCACTGCCCTACGGGTCTATTTATTTCAATCCCTATTCCATAGGAAAGACAAGGTCGATAGATGTCAACCTATTGCTAACCCCCGCCTATCATCTTAGGGGGAAAGGGGGTATCTGATAACCAGCGCTCCCCGGGGTCACAACGAGGTTCCGGGGCAGCAAAAACTGAGACACCTCCTTTTGCCTCACTCAATGACTCAACCGATCTCATTAGTCTTAACTTTATTTATTCCTACTGTAATTTGTATTTTTCTTGTTTGAGGCAATAAACACCTTTTATCTTATCTAGATAGCGGATAGGCTATCTAAGCTGAGAGAAGGTGTCTTTCTTTTCGGTGTTGGCAATTAAGCCTACTCTACTCTTAATATATTAACATGGCCCAGGCACTTCGGCTTCTTAGTGGTGTCTCACTCACCTAACGAAAGCACTGTACAGTTTTAAACTGCAGTATTTCTAAGGCGCCAGCCACATAGAAGAAACGTGGGACGAGGACCACGTCTCTTCTGTGTGGCTGTCAGTTTGAGGAACACATCAGTTTGATGTCACTAAATGCTTCCTCGTCCCACATCCCCTCTGTGTGGCTGGCGCCTTACAATGCTAGGTACTGGCATACAAAGAAAAGGGAAAATAAAGATTAAACTTAGGCGTGAATTATACAGAAACGGCATAAGGCGTAAGGCGTAAGGCGTAAGGCATACGGCGCAGAGCAGGCGTGGAGCAGATAAGGCATGAATTATACAGAAACGGCGTAAGGCGTAAGGTGCGGCGCAGGCGCATGGAGCAGATAAGGGACGGAAGCGATTTAAATTATATCAAAAAGGCGAAGTGACGCCGCAACGAGACACTATACAGGCTGACTTTATTGTGATAGTATATGTGACTTTATCCTATTTCTCTCCAATACATACTGCGATGAATTTGTTTAATTTCAAAGTTACGTAAATTTGTGATTTTGTAGTAGCAATACCACTCGCTAACGGTGAAGGAAAATATCGTGAGGAAACCCGCGGCTTAATTGGCTCCACACGTATGACTTGTCTTTCCTGTGGGCTAGGCCGACTAAGCTCTTAGCATAGTATAGGTGCTGGGCAAGCCTACTCCATATAAAACAACTGCAGCGCCGAGTGGTCTCTTCACCCATCTTGTGTGAATGAAGGTGCCACTGGACGCTGGATAAATCATCTCATTACGTAGACGCAAAGACCTTAGTTTTTTTTAGTACACTCTGACGTGCTGTCGTGTGTACATAAAATTCACTATCGTCACGTATTTTCTGCTCCTACTGTATAACAAACGGCGTGCCGCTTGCGCGTCTCTCCGGTCGCGCCTGCTAGCGACGCGGAACAGGCGACGAAACGGCTTGCCTGCGCCACGCCGCTTCAGTATAATTCAAAACGTGTCGCCTCCATTCATTTTGTATTGAAATGTTTTGAAGCGGCAAGATGTCTGCGCCGCACCTTCACCTTACGCCTTTTCTGTGTAATTCAGGCCTTAGATAAGTAGGTAAAGTATTTGGTTTTCAGATGTCTCTCAGGCAGTTACGACAGGACCTGCAAGGTGTGGGACGTGGAGTCGGGCAAGGACCTGAAGACCCTCACTGGACACCAGAATGTCGTCTACTCGGTCGGCTTCAACTTCCCGGCTTGGTGAGAAAGGACTTTTATTTTTTACTATCTTGGCTAGAGCTCCTCTTACTACTGAACTCACCAACAGACAGTTCCAGCTGCTAGGTTCTTCAGCTAAGCTTGAAATCGCCCATTTAAGCGACGTTCGGGCTTTGAGACATGCCCTTGCATAGCAATAGAGGAAGGACATGACTCAGAGAAACAATTTTAAATTAAGTACCTAAGTACTACCTATAATATACCTATATCCATAGAATTATTTGCCTATATCTGTGTGAATGCACCCAAGCAATCTCTGACCGAGAAGAATGGCGAAGCATCGTAAAGCACGCAACATACCTATGCCATTTATGGTGCTACATGTGGACCACGATCACTGAGTCGAGATTGGAGAGTGAAACAAAGAAGAAGACCGTTAGCCCTCAAACTAAACAAAAGCGCTGTGATTCGTAAATGCAAAGGAAGCCTCATCTTTATTCGTGCTCTTCCAGCAACCGCGTGATCACCGGCTCCTTCGACAAGTCTGCCCGGATCTGGGACCCCGCGAGCGGTCAGTGCCTGGCGACGCTCTGGGGCCACAACGGGGAGGTCGTGGCTGCTCAGTTCAGCCCCAAGGGGGACTACGCTGCCACAGGCTCCATGGACCACACCGCCAAGCTGTTTGACGCCATGACCGGTGAGGGCTCTACTGCTAAGAGCTTTAGGTCTAAATTCGTCTTTAGACTTCCGCTCTGAGACTTGAAGGAATAAATTGTATCTTTAGATACAATTTATTTAAGATTAGAGGTCACTTCTTGTGTACATTTTAATTATGTTCACCTCTTTATTGCAGGCGAGGAGATTCACAACTACGCGGGCCACACGGCCGAGGTGATCGCCCTGCAGTTCGACCCGAACGAAGGACAGCGCCTCATCACCGGCTCCTTCGATGGCACCATCGCTCTGTGGGACACCCGCGTCAAGGAGTGAGTGGGGCGTCTATTTGTAGCGTCAGAGAACATTACTTACAGGTTATCCCACTGCAACTCGACCCGAACGAGGGGCAGCGCCTCATCACTGGTGTAGCGACCCCTGTCGGGCGCTCAGGAAACTGCTACATACTCCTGCTGTGAAGACGCTACCCACTACAACCCAATACTTTATTGCGCCAGAAACCATCGCTATGTGGGACACCCTCTATATGTAGCGACAGAGCATACGTGATCATGATCACCCTGCAGCTCGACCCGAACGAGGGGCAGTGCCACATCACGGGCTCATTCGATGGCACCATCGCTCTGTGGGACACCCGCATCAAGGAGAGAGTGGGTCGTCTATTTGTAGCGTCAGAGAACATGCTTACATCCGATCACCCTGCAGCTCGACCGCCTCATCACTGGCTCCTTTGATGGCACCATCGCTATGTGGGACACCCTCTATTTGTAGCGTCAGAGCATAGGTGATCATAACCACCCTGCAGCTCGACCCGAACGAGAGGTAGCATCTCATCACCGGCTCCTACGATGGTACCATCGCTGGGTATGTGGGATACTCTAGTCAAGGAGTGAGTCTGTTTCTAACGTCGATCATCATTATCAGCCCATTTATGCAGCTGAGTAAAAGTCTCTTCATGGAATGGTCACATTGTTCATACGTACTTCTTACGATCCCGTACCAAACACAACCACTGCTTTCCAGCTATGTGTCACCGGAGTATTAGAGCAAAACAATTTTGCTATTTTTTTATCTGTGCCAGACGAAATAAGTCAGACGCATCCCCTCAGAATACCTATATGCCTGTCGCTTCAAGCAAGTGATAACGCCTGAAGAAAATGACTGTTTTGTTGTCCGGTGGCGTTACATGACGTATTGCTCGCACCATTCAGGCAGTAATATATATGCGTGATACCTAACTTGCTAAGGCGCATCCCACACTACACCGGACAACGCAGCGGGTACCTATATGGATTTTCTATACAAAACCAAGATACGGTGCTGCGGTTTTTTATTGGCATACAAAAAACCGCACACCTGATGTCCCCTGGTCTACGACGTTCATCATCATCAGCCCACCTCTGCCCACTGTTGGTTGGGCCTTTTCCCCCTCACGCCACCTCTCACGGTCCCTCGCCATCCGCATCCATGGACCCTCCGCCGTAACAACGATATCGTCAGACCAGCGGGCTGCCGGTCTGCCCACCGACCGTCGTCCAGTTCTTAGACGCCATTCTTTTGCTGCCCTACGATGTTAACTGACTTATATTTTAATCACAGAATTTTAACGAAGACTCATCTTTTTCTAATCCTTTCAGCCGCGTCTCGGTGCTGGAGGGCCACCAGGGCGAGATCTCCAACGTGCAGTTCAACTGGGACAGCTCTCTCGTAGGGTCTTCGTCGCTCGACGGCAGCGCGCGGCTGTGGGACGCACGCGCACGAGCCTGCCTCGCCGCCATACACCACGACGGAAATGAGGTGATCTATTGAAAATTATACTACAGGCATATCGCTTAACTGAGGAGGTTCCTGCGGTAGTGGAGCGGTGTGGGAGGAGTAACGTGTGTCGTCTCACCATACAAGTGACAACTTCAGTTGGACGTCATCATCGCTGCCACTTGTATGCCGAGACGTCACAATTAACCCCTCCCACACCACTCTTCACTACCGCAGGAATACCCCTGTAACGAATGATAAATCCATCAAAAGTGTAGTTTCATTAACCATATTGTAGTGCTCGTACAAACCTAACAAAACACTGTGGTCTATTGTAATACTGGGAAGGATATAAGGTGTCAGATCTTGAAGAAAACCACGATGCGAGCAAGAGACTGACCAAATTAAGTCCTCCTGTGGGCAGGACACTATGAAGGCACCCTAGCTACCTCTGACCGAGACGAATGGTTGATGGTCCACAATCCACATTGACCACGACCGCTCGGAAGAACTCGAAAAAGTAGATATTGCTCCGAGTCTAGGTGTGTGCTTGATTGAATTTATTGCACTTAGGTGCAAGCCATCCGCTCGATAGGCTGGAACCTAACGGGTAAACTCGCAGAATAGGTAGAACGCTAACAGCCAAAATTATGACTGTCCATTACCGGCATAACAGGCTTCTCGTTTTCTTATAGGTAATAGTTCCACCGGAAGATCTATCTAATATTGAGACCGCTTCGGAGTCGACCCCACTATATCTATTTAAAACGAAAGCCTGCCCAGGTCCTGGACATCTGCTTCGACTGGGCCGGCCAGCGCATGGCGACCGCCTCTAGCGATTGCACCGCGCGCGTCTACGACGTCAAGTCAGACTTTAAGCAGCTGGCGGTCATGTCTGGTCATCGGGAGGAGATCTCCAAGGTAGGAGAACATACAACTAAACTCTACCCTTTCTCTTTATCTTATCTTATTATTACGCGGTCCAGTGGGATCTTTTGTGTCACCTACATCCTTATTCCTGCTTAGGACGTGCAAAGACCGAGGTCATAAGCTACAGAAAGTCACCGATATTTAATTAGCCCAGCTTGTGCGTAAGTAAATAATATCGTGCAACGTCCCAGAGCCATTCGGTCAGCTTATTATTTATTAACCTCTGCACCATTTCAAAAACGATGAGGCATTAGCCAAGTCAACAGAATAAGAAGATAACTCAAATTTGAGTCTGTAATAATTACGCATCCAGCAGTTTGGAGATCATTATCAGTTAAATGAAACTAAGTAGGTACCTACATAACAAGACTTTTCTTCAGTTAAAAAACGTTTCCTTTCCAGGTGTGCTTCAGCCCAGCCGGCGGAAGCCTCCTGACCGCATCAGCTGATAGAAGTGCTAGAATCTGGAACGCTAGTACCGGGAACTGCATTCAGGTGAGAGTTGTCTTCTGATAGCAGTCTGTAATAAAGTTATGTAGCAAATTTAATTCTTAGTGCATTTGCCTATTGGAAGCTCTGTTTCTTCATCTAAAAGTACCTACTGTTGTCTGGTACTTCACCTCCATTATTTGAGGTCTAGAGTTCTGCGAGGGAATGGACGGAGATAGCCAGCGTTGAATAACTGTTTCGCTTGGCAATGAATAGAAAATAATATGAGGAGCTGACGCCCAACCTCCATTAGAGGCACTCCAAGAAGAAGAAGAAGAAGAGTTCTGCGTTCAAAGCTTACAGTTCTCTGTCCACTTCTAATAATTTTACTGTTGCAGAAGTCAGAACTCATGGTAGAACCTACGCCGTATTCACAAAACAAAAGCCTGCCATTATTCATACTTCGTACCGGGATGCCAAACATGAACGTGTGTGATTTGCGACAGCATTGACTGACCTGTCGACACAGTGGCAGCAATGTCATCCTGTTATCTAATATCGCATAACTGAGGGTGGTCCCACCATCACAACGCTAGACCGTTTGTTGTGGAGCTCTGACTCCCTGCTCATGGCAAAAATCCTAGAAGCCCCATTTGTTTCCAGGTCCTCTCGGGGCACCAAGGCGAGATCTTCTCCTGCGCGTTCTCGTACGCCGGCGACGCGATCATCACCGCCTCCAAGGACAACACCTGCCGCGTGTGGCGGTGATACGACTGGTGGTTGCAGCTGGGGGGATCGCAGGAGGAGGGGGATTCGAAGGAGGGGGATTCGTAAGGAGGGGGGTAGCCAGTGGCAACCATTGTTACTGCCTCCAAAGACAACACGTGCCGCATGTAGCGGTGATACGACTGGTGGTGTCTGTAGCAGCTGGGGGGATCCATGGAGGAGGGGGATTCGAAGGAGGTGGATTCGTAAGGAGGGGGGTAGTGGTCAGCATTGTCACTGCCTCCAAAGACAATAGATGCCGCGTCTGGCGGTGATACGAATGCAGGTATCTGCAGCAACTGGAGGATCGCAGGAGGAGTGGGATTCATAAGGAGGGAGGTAGCCAGTGGCCACCATTGTCACCGCATCCTCATTTACCTACTTGTATTAAAAATTTTAAATTATTGGTAGCATAAGAGCTAGCTGTAATTTTACTGAGTACCTTCTCTAGATTTTGCATTTTCATCTTGTCATCGACACTGGTGGTTAAGACTCTATGAAATAAAGTTTATAAAATAGTTTTTTTTACCTTTCTTTATTTTTAGATACAGTCAGATCGCACTGTACAGCAGATAGCTAGTTAGATAAGTCTATCCCTTACAGACAACTTATAGGTAGTTAGTCCTACATTTAACATCGAAGCGCCCCGCCTGAAGGATGAATGGAACGAAGGAGAGATCTCTCCTATGTCGACCAGAGTACTTAGAATACATAAAATTAAAAATAAACCGCACAGTTGCTACGCACAGTCCTCAAAACCAGATTATAATTTGCGAAAAAAAGTTGTTTAACAATCTTTTTTTTTAGACACATTAAACGTAATTTGTCAAAAAAAAATTTTTTTGATATACAAGGTGTTACAAAAGTACCTAACTCTTTTTACAGGGTAACCTTATGGTCAACAGGATGCCAAATCTGTAAAAAAAAGTTGAAAAAAACAATTTCTATTTTATAACCTCAAAATTTAAAAAAATTTATAACTTCTGTCATAACAATTGTTGTTCCAATTGAAAAGACCTATCCAACGACATATATCTTATTGCTGTTGGAGGGTGGTCCCAATCTGCGCATCACCCTTTAAAAATATGTTTGTGCGTGTAGGTGCATTTACATAGCTTTGAGTTGTTAAAACATTGTGAAAGTCAATGAAAATAATATTAAAAAAATACTTTTCTCCCGCCACATCGTTCACATTTTATTAATTTAACGGAACGTCATAGAGCAAAAAACATATTTAGGTTGTGATCCCTATCACCGGGTGCTATTACCCTGTAAAAAGAGTTAGGTACTATTGTAACACCTTGTATATTTTCCCGCAAATACACCACATAAAATTCTGTTCTACGGAATTTCGGTCTAATGTCACGTCACGTCAGTAATTCATGCGTGTTACTGACTATACATATAAGTTACCTACTACTAAAATAAAAAATAAAAGGCCTAACAATTCACGCCGAACTTCGGTCGCGGAATTTCGGATTTGTGTGGTTAACTGGTTAGGCACTAAGTAGGTACCTACTGCCCTAATGATTTCCAATCATCTTCCTGACGACAGCAAAACAAAACAAAACATAAGTAAACAGACAAAGAGTGTGGAAGACGATCCAGCGCTTATTGTTGTGTGTCACATCACATGGCACTCTCAGCGACAGGCACGGCTACCCCATTGTAGTTCTTATCGCACGTCGCATAAGTGCGTAAATCGAACAAAAATGTGTATCTCCTACTGGTGTCGCTGATTGTACATTCATCACATCCTACTTGGGATAGTCGGGGTCGGGTGAACCGCGATAAACATCGTACAGTCGCGTCCAAAGGTGGTAGAGGTTAAATTAAAGACCTACTGAGATAATGTAAAAGTTTAAGATTTGTATAAGGTTAAAAAATTCGCTCGGGACTCGGGACAGAATTTGAACCCGCAACCTCTTGCATACCGTGCAGGCGCCCTATAAAAATCTTTATAAAGTTCCCTAGCACAGGTAAGTGCCTTAAAAAATACAAAATGTGTTTTTTTTTTATAAAATTGAAAAAGGTAAAATGGATAAAAGAAGAAGAAGAAGGTTATTAATTCCATAAGTAGGTACAAGATGATCAGGGGAAAATACCTCTACGGAGAGTGCTATCTAAATTATTATCCTCCTAGCGCCCAAAGGCATAAAAAAAATCCTTCTACAAGTTAGTGGTAGCCGCCCAGCGCTCAGTTCGATTTCATCCGCCAGACGCCCGGGGGCCTTTTAAAAAGCCCTCATTTTCAATTGCCCATAAAGTATCAAATTTCATGTGGAATGATAGATATTGGTTTTCGAACGTTTCCGGTAATGTTCGTATTGTCGATGGACGGCCAGCGGTGCCAACAGAATCAAATTTCATCTGTCATTTTCGACGAAACGAGACAGAAGATGGAGGCATTCCGTAAACATGAATATTTATTCATAGTTTTTCTTTGCCATCTTTACTATATTGTTTGATTTTTTATTATTGAAAGTGGTACCAATGAAGTCTATTTTCATAAAACGTTCAGATTTTCGACCAAATCCCAATAGTTTTTTTTACATAGCTTCTTAAATTAAGAAGACCTTTTGGAAGGTATCTGGGTTTCGACATTACCCTAGATTTTAAAAGCCTTATGGGTTCCTACATTTGCTTAGATTTTAAAAGGCTTATGGGTCGTAAATAGTTGTAATATTGTAAAATATATGTTGCTACAAAGGATCAATATATTGCTTTTTTTCTAGAAACAACGATTAGGTTACCGTTATAATATAATAAATTAAATTATCCTTGAATTAAGACTGATTCACGGATAAAAAAATAAATATGCGCTACGTAACATTGCTATACTTTTAAAAATCTTGCGGGCTTCTATCACAATAAGAGCTGTTTGAGCCCCTCTCTAACAAAAATTGAAAATATTGTTATCATTAATTTATTTATTCAAGTGCTATTTACTATCACCCTAAAGGTTAGTTATTCAGCTATACATTAAATAGTATTTAATGCCAATTTTACTTGAAAATAAGACAAATATTACCATTTGTGTGGTTGATGGGCAGATTTGAAAAAAAGATTTCTATGAAAAAAATACAAAATTTATTATTTTTTGTTTTCTGTAAAATTTTACCTCTTAGTTTCGTGAAAACCAACCGTTCTTCACTACATACACTCAAATATCTTTAAAATTGACGAAAATAGAAAAATAATTTCCACTAGTGATTGCAGCCCAGATGCATTTTAAAAGGTTGTTTCATTTCGGCTTTTTTCCTAGCGTAAAACCGTCTTTACACATCCTTTATCCACCCAAAAAAATCCCACGTTTGTATGATCAGTTTTGAGTACATTTTCGAATGTCGACATCTCTGGGCGTCTGCCATGCGAACCTTTTAAAAGTGCTTTGGGCGTCTAGCACTACTTGGGCGAAAAAATCCTGGGCGTTAGGAGGTTATTATTATTTATTAATACACTGGCAGCTTATAGCTGATGAGTATATCGCTATTGTGCTCTTTTTAAATGTTTATCGAATCTGTTTTTAAAAGAGCTCACTGAGGGGGCACTGATTACTGCCTCAGGTAGTTTATTCCACGCATTCACTACACGGTTCGGCAAGAAGTGTTTTCTGGGGTTGCTTGTCCATGGTTGCTGGTTCAACTTCAGCGAGTGCCCTCTTAGAATTTTGTTTGCATTTAGCTCGTATATCATAGCAAGGTCCGGTACATTGTAATGGTTGTGTAGGATTTTGTATGTATCTATTATATAGGCAATTCCAATTCATCCAATTTCTACAATTATAATAGATTCTAATTATTGTTAAATAAATTAATCTTATTATATGAATTGAAGCTTTTGAAATGTAGGTTTGAATGTACCTTTGTATTTTAAAATGTCATTTTTTTCCAGCTCATTCTGGGGAAAGGGTATTAGCCATTCTTCTCCAAGAACGATCAGAGCTTGAGAAGCTGGAGAAAAAAAAGTATAGTATTAGATAGTAATAAGTATTTGATTTATACACTTTTGATAATACCTATTTTGACGTTCAATGTAAATAATGTATTTATGGCATATTGAATAAAACCTTTTGACTTTGACTTTGACCATAAACACCACGCTGGCCAGTGCGTCTTGGTGTGTCTTCCTGCCACGTCTGCCTGTAGTGAGTTTTGATGCTTTCTACAGTTACCAGGAGGGACTGCGAGGAGGTGTGGCTAGGAATTGGACTTATAACAAGCCATTAGCAAGCATAGAATGTTTAAATAAATAATAATGTGACGCTCTTTGGTAGAAAGAAGCTCATAAATACTTACAATCAATCAAATTATTATTACAAAAATCATTAAAGCGTAGATCGTGAGCGGCTATCGGAAATGACAATGGTTAAAACAATCTGCAATTACAATGTTACATTTGCGATAGCTCGTAAGTAGTCTTCCTTTCCCGTTTACACTATAATAGATTTTCCTCATAACAGTACAAAAGATTACATAAGTAAATACATCGGTGTTAGCGTCTATACAACACAGTCTTTGTGACTACCCAAGTCATTATCGACTCGGCCGCGTTTCAGATGGACGTATCTCTGACTAACTGATATAATAGGCCACAATCCAGTAGTTTTATCATGTGGCTGCCGCTGCTGCTGCTGTTCACCCTAGCATCGGTGAATGCGGACTACAAGTTCGAGACTAAATGGTTCGAAGTACCGTTGGACCATTTCGGCTTTCAGCGAAATGACACGTTTAAGATCAAGTATTTGGTGAATGAAGAGACCTGGGACCGGGACAGTGGGCCCATCTTCTTCTATACGGGAAATGAGGTAAGTCTAGCGTAGTTGTTGTTTTTGTAAGTAACTGCAGATAGGTACCTACAGCCACTTGCAATCTCCGCACGAATTGATAAATAGTACTCTATAATATCTCTATAAGGATATAGACTGCCTAATTCCCGGTTTTCGGCTCTTCAAACGTCCCCACCGGTGAGGAATGCAAAAAAACAATCCTAATAGGGACGGCTAGGATTTTTTTGCCACTCCCTTATACTCATAGCTCATAGGGTACCTCTAATGATAGCTGCTGTACAAGTCTGCGTGCGTAAAACAAGTCCCAGGCACGGAACGACAGAATGTAAGTGGTATATTTACCCATGGACAAAGTTGGGGTCCTACTGAAGTTTACTGGACACTGTATTAAGGTACTGGATAATGTAGTGGAAGAGATAATCAAATAAATATTTTAAAAAAGGCACGGGTTAATGCTTTAGATTATAACAAAAATATTGCTTGCCACCGCGCCTCCCGCCGCCGCGGCGGCGCTCTACCGGCCGGCTTCTCTATTGCGCTCTACATTTTATGCAATAATTTGTTGTGGCTACCGCTAGATGACTCACAACTGCATTTATGTTAGCAGTGGGCAGTGATTCAGCATAATAAATTAGGCAGCAAGTGCAGCACGTAACGTAGGTGCCTAGGTACACCTAACATTCGAATACACAGACTTTATGACCTTGATTAATTTCTAATTATTTTTAGGGTCAAATCGAAGTGTTCGCGAAGCACACTGGCTTTATGTGGGACATCGCACGAGAGTTCAAAGCCAAGCTCGTTTTTGCTGAACACAGGTGAACAAATATCTTTTCTTTTCAAATTATTGTAAGAAAACAGGATTCTTCAGCACCATACCATTGCAGGTGGAGGTTTTTCTTTCCTCCTAAAAAATCATGTAACTTGTAACAAAAATCATGTATTACCTATCTATCTACAAATCTACATAATTAAAAGTCTATCCCATCATCTTATTCAGTAAACTGACAGGTTGAACTCTGTCATTTTAATGACTAAGATGATTTATGTTTATAACTTTTGGTTTTGCTTATCACACGGAACTAAATCCCATAGAATGCGCATTACGTATAAAATCACAATAAAAACTTGTCCCCACAGAAATAAAAGATATCAGCAATAGAACAATACGAAACATCGTTTCGACCATACGTCTAATATTCGAATGTCAACCTTATTGCATTAGTGTACAGTTTTACTTTAATTGCATCGACTACGAGCAAATAAGCTTCCAAAGGTAATTTGGGCATCTATTTTTTCAGACACATTTCAGAGTTCTATATTGTATCTAGTTGTATCCTTGATCGAAGGCTTATAAAGCCACAAGTACACCGGTTGACGATCGAACGGATAATGGCAGCCATTTTGGCAGCTTTGAAAAAAGAATGTGCAACGCCGTAGCTTCGTAGACCCTCGGTAGACGTCGTCGTAGCACACGACGGCTCTACGTATACGCTACGTACGCGACGATTTTGATAGAACGCGTCGCGTACGCTAGCTAGACAAGTAAATAAAAAGTGGGACCCATGTTCAAAATTCATTTATTTAC
Organism: Zelleria hepariella; assembly: GCA_949319315.1. Taxonomy (NCBI): domain Eukaryota; kingdom Metazoa; phylum Arthropoda; class Insecta; order Lepidoptera; family Yponomeutidae; genus Zelleria; species Zelleria hepariella. The sequence goes on from OX439382.1 coordinate 15,982,415, forward strand.
GTTGGACGTCCATGTTTGGGTCACCGATTTACATAATATGTGTACCAAACAACTCGATCGGTCCAGTAGTTTCGGAGCAAATTGGGTGTGACAGACGGACAGACAGACAATTATTATTTTTTTGTTTTGAATGTTATGTTTTGAGTATTGTGTCGTTAATAAATGTTTTTTCTTTCTTTCTTTCTAATAATAATAAAATAAAAATAAAACATGTGGCCAAAGGAATCTTGGTACTAGCTACGTTGAGTTAGTCTTTCTAGTTTTAATAAAATATGACTCTACGCCCTTCCTCGCAGATACTACGGCGCTTCGATGCCATTCGGCAACAAATCGCTGGACAAGGAGCACATCGGGTACCTGACATCGGGCCAGGCTCTGGCTGACTACGCCGACCTGATCAACTATCTGCAGGGTGACCGGCTGAGACCTGGATACCCTGTCGTAGTGTTTGGAGGTGGGTGACTACGTAGACAACGATAGTAGGCGCCCACGACCGCCAACAAAGAGCCGTTCTCCTCACAAATTTACAGAGCATTTCATAGATGGCGCTTACAGGCGTGGCCATAGAAGAACCGGAATACGGCTGTAAAATTTTGCTTAACACAGATTAATTTTGGCAGTCATATTCTATGGCCACGCCTGTAGGCGCCATCTATGAAATGCTTTGTAAATTTGTGCTAAAAACGACTCATTCTCAGGTGTTGTTGACGGACGTAGGCGAAAAACTCTAGGATCCGAGGTCAGCCTCTGACCCTGTAGCTTGGTTTCACAACATAACGGCCAAATTCCTTGAGGTTCTAGGAAGAAGATGGCCGGACACTCGGGTGGTTTCTTAATATATCTTACAGCCTACAACGTCCGGCAATATTGGATAAGCAGGCCTAACACTTGGACTTGCACGAGCCGATCCGCATCGCAAGTGATAGAAATCGATTCCTAGCATTGAAACAGTCTGAATGGAACGTCAGATCAGTAATGTAACCTTAATGGTCTCTCCTCCAGGTTCCTATGGCGGCATGCTAGCAGCCTACTTCCGTCTGAAGTACCCGCACTTAGCCGCCGGAGCCATCGCGGCCTCAGCCCCGGTGCACATGTACCCGGGAATGGCCCCCTGCGAGGCCTACAGCCGTATCGTCACCTCCGGCTTCCGCGTCGCCAACAACAACTGCCCTGATAATATCAGGCGCAGTTGGGGAGTCCTCAGGTCTGTTGTACCTTCCTTGGTCCTTGTTTTGTTCGTACCCGGTACCTATGTACCTACATAAGTTGAAGAAACATGAAGAGGCATACGTCCAGCAGTGGACTAATAAATAGGTACCTATATACTTACTATACTTACTACCTTCTGAATGCGAGCTCGTTTCACTCGATTTGAGAATAAAGAAACGGTCTTTCCTTGACAAGACCCTGCCTTGGGGATGCCAATCAGCGCTGACCTGACTTATTGGCAACAAACAGTAAAGTAAGGAGTGGCTATAGCTTTCAGATTGGCTTCTCGAGTAACTATTCTGTACAAGTTTTTTTTTCTCAGTTTTCTAGTGCGAGGTTTCTAGGTTGTCCGAAATCGGGAGGCCAATTAAGATGACTTTTCAGGGAGACTACAATGTTATCTTATTATTCCAGGAACTTCACAAAGTCCGCCAACAACTCCGCCTGGCTGCAGAAGCAGTGGCGCCTGTGCGACCCTGTGAAGAACGCGACAGACGTGGACAAGCTCGTGGAGTTCCTCTCCTCCATGTACAGCACGCTGGCCATGGTCAACTACCCGTTCGCCAGCGACTTCCTGTTGCCGTTGCCGGGGCAACCCGTGCGCGTGGTGTGCCAGTACCTCAACCGGTCGCTGGACGGACAGGCGCTTTTAGAGGTTAGAGACCGACCCTCATTTTTACCAGACTTCTCCAAGCATCTAGTGTGAGTGAAGGTGCCACTGGACGCTGTATAAATCATCTCATTACGTAGATGCAAAGGCCTTAGTTAGTTTCTCCAAGAACAAAATAGTGCTTCCAAGAAAGACACTACTACGTAACGGTACTTTGTAGGTAGTCTTGGTGAAGCACCTCAGCTCAGCAAACAGAAAAGGGTCGCCCATAAACCTGCCTGGAGCCATCCATGAAATGAGTCAAGCTACTCGTAGGATCTGTATTGTAGAGTTTTTCCAAACACCAAAATTCGTAAATGTTCACGTTTTTATTGTGTTTTCAGGGTCTCGGGAAAGTGTTAGAAGTTTTCACAAACTACAATAAGAACAATAAATGCGTTGACTACAAGAAGGGCGATGACTACGGCAACTTGGATGCCAGTGGTTGGGATTATCAGGTGAGACCTGCTTACTGTCCTATTAACACTAACACACACATTTGGGCTCACCAGCAATACCATACCAAAAGCAGTTGACGTAGCCGTATCGGCAAGAGGTAGGTAGGTAGGTACACATCATCATCATCATGCTGCCTAAGTTAAGGACTCTTTATTTATGGCCACGCCACGCCTGTGATCCTTCCTTTAACGAGACGATACAAAATATCTTAGTGCCTTCTTTATCAAGGGTCCAAGAGATCAAGTCAAGAGTCGTGGTGAATTCGGGAGAAAGTTTTATCCGCGGACGACCTTTTTCTCTAAATAAATTTTTCATTCCACAGGCCTGTACCGAGATGGTAATGCCGATGTGCTCGACCGGCGTAGATGACATGTTCGAGCCATCTCCGTGGAACTTCACAGAGTTCGCTGAAGGCTGCCAGAAGCGGTACAACGTGTACCCCCGTCCCGACCTCGCCAGAATCCAATATGGCGGCGACAGGCTGCAGGCCGCCTCGAATATCGTTTTCAGTAATGGGCTGCTGGATCCTTGGGTCGGAGGTAAGGGATCAGGAATGTCCAAGCCATTCCCCTTCACCCAGTTCTCCGTGGGCTGCCGCAAGCGATACAACATTTACCCTCGCCCTGATCTCGCCAGGGTCCAATACGCCGGGGACAGGATACAGACCACCTGCAATATTGTCTTCAGTATTTAACAAGCTGCTGGATCCTTGGGCAGGAAAGGTCTCCCTGGCTAGTGACTCGAAGTGGATCACGGCATCCACTACTAAAAGATACACACACCTACTCTTATACCAATAAATCTGGAGCTCGCACAATGACAGTCTCCACCACGTCTTTCTGAGGTAATTTTTTTATTGTGACGTCGTCACAATAATAAGTGCGACCCCCCCACAACACAACCTTAGGTACTCGTAGGTACTAACTCTCTTTGCAACTCGATCCTCAGACACAATAGTATATTTCATTACAAGTGCGGAAAGGCTGTCATTGCAAAGAGTTCCGACAAATGGCTACCCGAGCCGAGGCGCAGCCGAAGGCGAGGGTTGACAGTCGGAACAAGTTGCAATGACGGTTCCGCACGTGTACTGAACGACTATTTTTAATACAGTTGCGAAAAAATGAAGCAATTTAATAAAATAATAAAAACACAATAAACTCAACTAACTTAACATTTTTGACTTTTCCGGTAAAATGTTCTCCGAAGCATTTTGTGCAATTATACTGAGTTCCGGTGGTGTTAATTAAAAAAAACTAGGGTCGAAATTACTCATTTTGTGCAACAAACAACTAGGTAAAGCAGAGAAAATTTCTGAAAAATCAAAATGGCGCCAACCGTAGAATATAAGCAGAGTTTTTTTTTCTTCACCCATTCTGGAAGGCAAAGGCAACTAAGACTTGGCCCATACAGCCAAGTCTTCGGTAGAAGTTTTTTTATTGATAATGAAAATGAAATTTAATGAAATGAAACCTAACCAAACTCATTCAATCAAATCATTAAATCTGAGATTGAAACAAATTAGTAGCTTCTTTTTAGAAATATACGTATAAGCATGAATGATAAAAACTTTTTCCGTAAAAACTTCATGGTTGGTTTTTCTTTTTAATAGACATTATTTTGACAGTTGGGAAAGAGAACGCACGAGTGCGGGAAAGGTAAAAAAAAAGCACGCGTGTGTAATAGCCCACATCCCGAACGCTATACGTCCCTGCAATACGCCACTTTTTGAGCAACTGTATTAAAAATACACAATACTTACTTAAGTACATATTAGGTCATTTTGTAGTTATTAATTTCGTATCCTGGATCTAATATCGAGAGCTCCCCGAAAACTTTTGTCGCTATTATAAAATTTAATACTACCTATAGATAGATACTGTACTTTGATACTCTACTTACCTATGTACTTCTTTCCTCCGCAGGTGGCATCCTCAACAGCATCAGTGACTCGGTGAAGTCAGTGGTGATCATCGACGGCGCGCACCACATGGACCTGATGCCGCAGAACGAGAAGGACAAGCAACCCGTGCTGATGGCTAGGGAGTTCCACAAGCAGCACATCCGCAAGTGGATCCGGGAGTTTAGGGACCAGCAGACGCAGTACTGAACTTGGTTGTGATGTTAGATAACCTAACTAGCGATTGTTAGTTGTTTGCAAAATAAAAAGCTTTTCCAAAATGGTGTGTTTTTTTCCTTCCTGCCTGATTCAATAATAATCTAAGAGATACATTCAGAAAATTATGCTCTCTGTTGACCTCGTCGCTGCGATGAAAGATAACACCTTGTATAATAGGCTGTATGGGCGAGATATTCGTTAACTTTAAAAAAAAAAGTTGAGACTTCTCCACCACCACCACCACACCACACGGACACAGATTATAAAAAGGAGTGACACTGACAGATGATGTGCCGTACGATTTGGAGGTTATATTTTTGTTTAGGTGTTTGTTTTGTATCATATTTTGCGTCCATCAACTACGCATTTATGGCAAAAGATACCAGCTGAATATAAGCAGACATGTCTAAGATCTGCAAGCGCTGCAGCGCACCGGAGGACCGGCAGGACAAGCCCGGCTTGACCTGTGAAGTATGCACTTGTTTCGTGCATTTGGCTTGCCTGTGGAGGCCGGGGACTCCGGGCGAGCTGGCCGGCGACGTATTCTTCGAATACACCTGTGTAGATTGCTCCAAAGATAAGAAGGAGGTGTTTACTAGGACGAGGCTGCAGTGGTAAGTCGGAAACTTCTGCTAAACAACCTTGACAGTTGGCAGCCAACAGCTATGACAATAATCATTGATATTACCTACACCAAACCTAGGTTGAGGTGATAATTGGAACTGTGGGCTTTTACAGCTCACCCTCTATCTATCCTTATTTACATATCTATTTTAACAAAGAAAAAGAAAGACAATATAATGCATATTTTAAAGCAATGTAAAAGAAGAAAAATCAGACACAAGTTTGATAATCAATTTTAGGTAAAAGAGCTATTGAATGAAATTTAATTGTCCTAAAATCTGGTCTCCAGGGTGAACGTGATCTATCTGACGCTGCACTACCTGAACATCCACTGGTACGGGATCGGCAACCGCGGGTTCTTTCACTACAAGACTCATGTGTGCTCCTTCATCGACCGCCACTGGCACGAGCTATTTGAGCCCAAGTTGTAAGTCATTTAGCCAAACGGTTCAATTAGTTTTAGGGTTCCGTACTTCAAAATGAAAAAACAGAACCATTATAAGATCAGTCGGTTTGTGTGTCTGTCTGTCACACACACCCAATTGCTCTGAAACTACTGAACTGATTGAGTTGAAACAAAAAAAAACAGTGTTTATTGTATGTGAGTACGGAGCCCTTAGTTACGACTTGCACTTGACCAGTTTTTTCTACCCATGCCCACTCTATTCTCATTGAGCCCCATCTTTTCTATCCTTGCTTGCTGTGTAGCCTGCTCATATCCATTTCCTTTGTATGTTAGTGGCAAAATACCAGGCTGAGACTCTGCCCACCCAGGTACTCTATCCAATGGATAGTATCCATCCAGTTGTTCCATCAATGCTGGGGATCGTAACTATCACTTGAAGGTGGCCAAGAGCAGAATTCTCCATTGAGTTTTATCACTTGTGTTGCCGATCGGCTTGTGCAAGTCTACTGGATAAGTTATATCTTGGAGCAGGTGGGCTACGACGATAATAAAGGCAGCAAGCCACCAACAATAACAAAAATTTGTTGGAGAGGCCCATGACAAGAAATGGAGTTATTCTAAGAATCCCCATTGACATTTTCCTCACTCTGTAGAGGGAGTGTCTGATAGACAGAGTCCAAAACTTCCCACGATACAAGTTTTATCCCATTATCGGCTATCGCCATCTTGCTTTATTATTATTATCGCGTGAAGCGAGATGCCGCTACCCGATACTGGGATAAAACTTTTATCTTGAAGTTGTGCTCCCCTACCTGGACTCTGAAAATAATGATCTTACACACACTTTCTCTCAGCAAGCAGAAGAAGAACTGGATTGGCACCATCGCTGGAGTGCTGTCTGTGTACAACCACATCCTGTTCCGGTCGGGCTCCGCGGTGTTGGGCGAGACGGGCTGGTGGCGCCTCCAACATGCCTTCTCGCCAGCCGCCGCCGCACACATCTGTGAGTCACATCCATACATACAACCATACAAACGCCGGACTGTTCCAGTAGACTCGGAGAACTACTCTCGCTTCGCTCGTTCGACTATTCCACTATGGTCGCGAGTTCACAGTTCGGGGCGAACCACTAGTTAAAATAATGCAAAACATCAATCCCACCGCAATAAATTTATTTCAAAATGCATTCATTGAAAGGAAAAACATCCAAAATCTCATTTATTATCATTGAACCGCCTGCCTTGTTAAGTTGTGACAGAGACAGATCTGTTTCTTTTCGAGGGTTGTTTGATTATTTCAGATTTCAATAAAATCACTGGCGAAATAATTGTCACGAATAATAGTAGGTAGTGCGTTTCCCGAGAGAATTCCCTTGGGTTGAACAAAAATAGTCGCTATTACATTGCAATAAGCGTTTTGTCAAGGGAACTCTTTCGTGAAACGCACTCTAGTTTTAAACAGTTTTTTTTTTTTTCAGTGCAAGAGATCTCCCGAGACAAGGACAAACCGAAAGGGCGCGCCAAAAGCCATATGTCAATGGACAAGAACTTGTTCCTCGACAGAGTCATTGAGATGGGTAAGTTAATTAAATACGGTACTTATTGATCGCAAACTTTGCTTTCGACTGGCAGCCGCAGGCAGGGTTGATAATAATCATGATTTTTTTTATGTTTAAGATTCACGATTTTTTTAAATTATTATTTTACTTTGAATTTCTATGAAAGAAATTAAAATTAAACACATTATTTTAAATCATTTGCTTTTAGAGAAAAAAAAAATCTTTACATAGTTTATTTTGGGTTGTAATTAAACAGACTTCTTTTTAATAGCATTATAAGCCTCTAAAAATCTACATTGCCTTCTAAATTACTAAGTCAGCCACAATAAACGCGCATCTAAATAATACTATCTTAGCCACTAGATAACTTGTATGCAAGACACTCTAAATATAACTCAGCATGGTGGTTATTTTTTGGCATCTAAATTTGTAATATGCATTCAAGCAGTAAACTTCTAAAATATTAATAAATGACACCAAAAAATGATTCTATTAGCTTCTAATTTTATAACTCAGTACGTTTAAAATTTTACTCGTCCTTAATCCTCGACATTAAGTAATTGATCGTCAAAATTTTACTAAAATTGTCTTCTAATAAATATATTATGGGCACTAAAATACCGTGGAATTATTGAAGGGAAATTAAATAAAAATACTTTTTTTTTAAATCTATTCGTATTATTTGAAATACCACAATTTTACGAATAGTAATTAAAATAAAGATATACTGCTGTCATAAGAAAAAAAGACTTAACTGACTTTTTTGCCAAAATTGAGTTACATACATATTCGAAACGAGGAAAAAAAGGCGCACCTGCCTGTATTTATTTTGTTTCCATAGAAGCATTTTCCTGGAAGTTGAGCGACTAAAAAAACGCAACTAATACTTAGTCACAAATACACGTGACTACTCGTCAGTACGTGAATCGAATGGCGCTCTCTGATTGGTGCAAATGGCTGGTGGCTGTCGTGCGTGTCCCAAATCGTATAGTGGCTTTTTTCACAATAAAAGAATATGATTTATTAATTTACATGTTTAGTAATAATTTATGTATGTTGTCTATTGAAGCTTGAACTATATTTTTTTGAGGAGCTTATGTTGAAGCTGTTAAACGTAAAATGGTGATGAATTGTAAAATCCGTGGCTGAGTTAGTAAAGGGGGCAATATATAAATCAGTAGGAAAAGTTAAAATAATTGTTGAACTTTACTTGACGCTTCCTTTGGAATATTTAGTTGGCGATGTACAAAAGACTAATTAGTTTATTAGAAGCTATCTTATTTTCCAGTTGCTTACTTATAAAATTAGAAGTTTGAACACGTGGCCAAAAAAAAACTCTGTGGCTTGACTTATAATTTCCCGTTTATTTTTACATAATCACCCCTGAGTCGGGTGTCACTAACTAAAATAACACCCTGTGTAATGCCTATGCTGTCGACAGTGCATAACATGTAAAGTTTGCCGATTTCCAGGCTACAAGGACCTGATAGTGGACGACAATGACGCATTGTCGGCGGCGGGAATCGAACCTGTGCCAAAGAAGAGGCGAGTCGACTCGGACGAGCTGAGTGGCGTGTCCACGTCCACGTATTATGAACACGTGGACTCTGATAGCAGGTTCGTCTCTTCCTCTGTCTCTGTTAATCTCTCTCTCTCTCTCTCCCAATCTAACAAACCTGTGCCCAAAAACAGGCGAGTCGACTCGGGCGAGCTAAGCGGTGTGTTCACGTCCACGTATTTTAATACGTGGACTCTGAAAGCAGGTTCGTATCTCTCTCTCTCAATCGAACTTGTGCCCAAGAAGAGGCGAATCGACTTGGACGAGCTAAGCGGTCTGTCCACGTCCACCTATTATGAACACGTGGACACTGAAAGCAGGTTTCTCTCTCTCTCTCTCTCTCTCTCTCTCTCTCTCTCTCTCTCTCTCTCTCTCTCTCTCTCTCTCTCTCTCTCTCTCTCTCTCTCTCTCTCTCTCTCTCTCTCTCTCTCTCTCTCTCTCTCTCTCTCCAGACCTCCTGTCTTCCACACAGGTCTTTGCCCAGCAGTGCGACATGTAAATTGAGGCTTCTCTCTCTCTCTCTCTCTCTCTCTCTATCCAAACCTCCTGTCTTCCACACAGGTCTTTGCCCAGCAGTGCGACATGTAAATTGAGGCTAACGGAAACCAAATCCCTGTGCCTATGTTCCAGGAACGAGACCCCCGACGAGGCGTCACACGACTACCCGCTGTCCCTGGGACTGTTGAAAGATGGAGGGTATTCTGACGCAGAGACCTCCTTCAGGGGATTCGAGTTCCCGCCCATGAACATTATACCGCCTGTAAGTTACCTGTTATCCATATAACTTAGCCAGTTCTAGCTGAAAGTGGATGTCAACGCCCCCTTTTGGGCGCTTCGGGGGCAAATAGTACCGGTCGTAAAAGATGACAACACTTATCAATAAACGGTTTTATCAATAAACATCCAAGGACAATTTTGTAGGTAATTTAACGGAGAACATTTTGGCCATTGACTGTCAGCCGTTCTAGCGAAAAATTAAAAATACTTCGATGAAGGAGAGAAAACGAGAGAAAAAAATATATTGCTCAGAAGGTTTCTACTTCTAGTTCGAAGCGTACATAAGAAATCTACGTTCGTGCCAAGTTTCAGATCTCCTGCCGCTGACCCGGTCCAGAGAAAACTGTGGGGCATCTGGGCCGTTTAGGGTACAATCTCAGATAAAAAAAAACTCATATGACAATAAATATGCCTAAATATCACAGTCGGGTTTTTTAAATCTTTATAAACGTTATAGGTAGCCAGTTGACCATTGAATGAGGAAAATCCAAACAATAAAAGTAAGTTAGATGTAGCCTGTACAAGTACATGTCCCACTAGCTGGGCAAAGGTTTGCTTCTCACATATACAAACAATAATTAATCAAAATCAGGACTGGCTCAGGGGCTGACTGAAAATCCGTGTTGCAGGCTTAAGGGCCTACCACACGCACAAGCTTCCTTACAGTTTTGCCTGCGCAAACAAGCTTGTTTAATGTACATTGCGCGTGTAGTTGGTAGGACGGTAGCATTCGCCGGAGTGTGGACGCACAGTGTTTAACGTACAAGCTGGCTTGCGCAGGCAAAACTGTGGTGAAGCTTGTGCGTGTGGTAGGCCTTTAAGGGTGGTATTAAAGAACGCTACTTAAACTCAGTTCAAACTAGAACGCTACTTAAACTCTGTTTAAACTCAGTTCAAACTAGAAAGCTCTTTGAACTCTGTTTAAACTTAGTTTAAGTGGAGTTTAGTTGTGTCGACTGTCGATAAAACAGTGCATGTTTTGATTTGAATATCCCTCCCTTCATACAAAAACATGCACTGTTTTATCGACAGTCTGAACTCTGTTTAAACTGAGTTTAAGTAGCGTTCTAGAATACCACCCATAGATACAACAAGTGCTGAGACAGATTCCTATTTTTGCTTAGTTGCGGAGATGTTTCGACAGTTATGACACTGTACCTGTGTGTCCATGTTTTGTTTCTTTTTCATCATTGTATTTTCATGGCTTAGTTAATAAATGTCTTTCTATCTATCTAAAATTGAAAAATAAATCTAACCACGCCTTCTCACGGTGTCTTTCCAGAGCGACACATCAAGCATGCATTCCCAACAGTACTCGCTCGCCAACTACGATTGCGAATACGACTCAGACACGGGTTCTAGCTCCCGTCCGCCGCACGACGGACATTCCGACGATAATGACGAGAAACACTCCGCGAGGAGACCCGACAAGCACAAGCGGGAGAAGAAGGTCGTCAAGAGGGACTCGCTGTTCTCGAGCTTGGAAAATTCGGTCACTATGCCGTGGCTGCCGGAGAAGGTACATACCTAATTACGAGTTATTTTAGACATTAGCGAGACTAAGGCCCGGTTTCTGAGTTGAGAATTTTAACTAAGCACATACTTACATATCGCTCTGTCACGCTCTTTTGCGAGAAATCTGCAGAGACAGGACGATACTTACCCATTTGCTTAGCAAAATTCTCAACTCAGAAACCGGGCCTAAGCGAGAAGATAAGTGGTATAAAGAGGTTCGCTGTTCTCGAGCTTGGAACATTCGGTTACTATGACGAGCATAAACCGTCCGCAATATGATGTTGTATGATGTTGCCGTGGTTACCGGAGAAGGTAGTTCAACAATTTGACTTTTTCTCTCTTATTTATATTTTGTTTTATTTTCGAAAAGCACTCTCTTCATCATATTATCATGGATACACATTTATGTGAAAGTGCAACAATTATTTTGGTACCAAAAAATGGCGGCTGGCGTCCGCCATTTTTTATTGTTAAGAGTTTTGTTGTATAACTTTGTGGCCCTACGAATAATTTAATATGTAAAAAAACATCTCATGCAATGTACGGCGCCCTCGCCAACTGAGGTAAAATTTAAATATTACGAGTATTATCCCCTTCTTTTTTTTAAATAATTTTTTTTTACCTTTGCCCACAGCCACCCGAAGTCAACAAGGATCTGGTAGAGATGACGGAGTACGGCGAGGTCCAGCTGCTGAAGCAGGTTGAGGGTCTCATTCCCAAAGTGAAGGATGTAAACAAGAAGGCGGCGCTCCGGCGGTTCAGAGCCAGCCTGGCGCTGCGCCGGCTGAAGAGGCACAAGCATCTGCCTATCTTTGATTTGGACAGGTAAGTTGAACGAACGAGCGAAGCGAGAGAATTTTTCCGAGTCTACTTGAACAATCTGCCGTTTGTATACACCGAGGAATTTTAGTGGTTTTAAAGCCGAAGGTATTTAGTTGCACTCGTGATTCTGAGCCAAATTCCAAAATTTTACTTCCAAACGAGCGAAAAAAAAAAAAACACTTCCCAATACAAACGGCTATCGCCAATCGACACCATTTGTATGTAGAAGTGAATTTTTTTTTTCGCGCGTTTTGGAATGAAATTTTGTAATTTGGCTCATAATCACCAGTGCAACAAAATACCTTCGGCTTTAAAACCATTAAAATTCCACGGTGTATTTTCATTATGGTCCCGCCCGACTGAAAATGAGGTTGTAAGGAGCCTAGGGGCTCAATAGTTACCTAAAACTAATTATAATGTTTTGTCTTACCTAGTTTTAGTTGGATGTTTTGATTTTATTGTTTTGATGTTATGTTTTAAGTATTGTGTCGCTACTAAATGTATTTTCTTTCTTTTCTTCTTTCATTATTAATGTTCGATCGACGATAACTTGACTATCGTTGGTCGGAACGTCATAATAGGCGGTAAATGAGACACTGTGTTGCAATGTACAGACTGTCCGTTAACTCTAGAAATTAAATGGCAACAATTTTAAATGGTAAATTCGAAAAGTGGTCGGCTTTACTATGTAAAATTGTTAACGGACAGTCTGTAAGCAGTTTTTTTTTTCAAATGAAATATTTGTTTTGTTTTACAGTTCCATGAAAGTCCTGGGCGGATACATGACAGAAGATTCTAAAGTAGTAAAAAATACGGAGAGAGTATTAGACAGATTCCAAAGAAATGTAAGTATAGATAAATTTTCAAATTAAGATGGTGCTAGAGCACCATTTTCCCATACAAACGTAGTTCAGGTTTAATTTCTAAACTACAGGCTGGATTTTGCTGAAACTTGGTTTATATCAGTAGATGACCAATACAGAGGTTTGCAAATACCTAGTTTTTATAATAAAAAATAATAGCCTGAAAGAAATTAGAGCGATGCGTTTTTCGCGCCGAAAAAGGGCTTACTTTCAGCTGTTATTTACTTACATTATTACACTGTCTTTTGCAGTCTAACTACCTTGGGAACATAAATTCTAGGGTCGCGGACTTAACCACATAAGTCCTATACAATTTCTATAGGACTTATGTGGTTAAGTCCGCAGACCCTAGAATTATGTGTTGTACTATACAGAATATATATTTTTTTAATCTAATAAAATGTAGAAATGGCAGCTGAACATCGAAAAAATTTGGGAAAATAGATTTATTACATTACAACTAGATACTCGTGAAAGGACACGGAAAACAGGTACACTGATACACCCGCATTGCCTCTCACTTTTCCCGCGCCCCGTCTCGCTCTGGGTGAAACAGCTATAAAAAACAGTGTTTCACTTTCAAACACCCCTCTGTCTCTCTGTCCTTAGTACCTGCTAGCGAACCTCTGCGGCACGGTGTACCGCGGCGGCGCGACCATCCTGTCCGGCGGTGCGCCCGCGCCGATCCGCTCGCCGCACTCCGGCGCACTGCTCAAACCTTACATACGGAGGGACAGTGACACCCGACCGCTGTGGCTGAGGGTTACTGAGGAACTACTCACCAAAGCTAACAAGTAACTAAAACTGCCATAATCAACCTTATACCAATCGCTATCCTTATTACAATAATACACTTCTTTACATCAAAATTCATCAATTGGCCCAAAGGGCACAGTCAAATATTTAATATTTATTTTATTTTATTTATAAGTCCGCCCTTGTACATAATGTCTCACAACTCTGTTATTTAAGTTTATCTTTTTAGTTTTTGTGCAATAAAGTGTAACAAACGAACGAACGAACGAACCATCTAAAATGTAAGTTACAACTGTATGCAACAAATTATAGCTACCATTCTCACTGTGATACACTGTAAAAATATATTTTGTACCATACAAAGTCCCTACTTTCTAAGGCGGAACGTTATTTTCCATTTCAACAGAAAGAACCAAGACTTCGTGCCGCCGCCGCGCGCGTCGCTCGACTACTCGTATGTGCGGCCGCATCACATCGCCGCCGTCAACAGTCTCTGCGCTCAACACTTCTGGCCCGGGATTGACCGTACGTACGCCCGTCAACGTGATGAGATGATTGAACGAGCGAGCTAAGTGAGAATTTTTGTTCGACGATAACTGGAGCGTTCGGTGGCACCTTCACTTCACTCACTAGTCACTCTAGTTGGGTGAAGGGACCACTCGAACGCACATAAGTATCACAAAAAACCTAATATAATCCGCGCGGGATGAGAAAGGGATGCGACCTTCCTTTTGGAACTGAGACGCGCGCGGTAAGCAAACTCGCGTCGAAGCAACCTTGTCAAAGTAAAATAAGGTATATTTTCGATTGACTTTGACAATAAGGTTCCATCGCATTCCCATCGCGCGCGGATTATAACTGCTTACACTTTGTGCTCCCCAGTGACCGAGTCCCTCCAGTACCCTGAGTACAGTTGCGTGGTCTCCTACAAGCAACTGGTGGTGGGCTGCGCCTTTCTCGTGCCGGATGTTGGCGCCAACGAGGCTTACATCTCGTTCGTGCTGACCCGTCCAGAGTGGCGCGGCGCGGGGATTGGCACATTCATGCTTTACCATCTTCTGCAGGTGAGAGGACGTTATAATACTCCGTGAAATTTTTGTGGTTTTAAAGCCGACGGTATTTTGTTGCACTGGTGATTCTGAGCCAAATTACAAAATTTCATTCCAAAACGCGCGAAAAAAAATTCAATTCTCCATTCAAATGGTGTCGATTGGCGATAGCCGTTTGTATAGGGAAGTGTTTTTTTTTTTCGCTCGTTTTGAAGTAAAATTTTTCAGGCTCAGAATCACGAGTGCAACTAAATACCTTCGGCTTTAAAACCACTAAAATTGCACGGTGTATACAAGGTGTTATTTTGTAAACTTACAACCGACTCGGGGGTGATTATTTACACGACACTGAAGCCAGAAAACATATTTAAATAAATAAAAATATGTCGGTGAAAAATACACAAAAATCATTAAATTGTGGCCTCCCTTACTATATTACACTAACGCTTGCGGCGAGTCGGGCGCCACACCGCGCGCGCGCTATGAGAAGGCGGGGGTGTCCACACGTCGCAGTTATTATAGAACAACTTGAACAAGGTAATATGTGTATAAAAAAAAATTTAGAAAAATATAAACTTTTTTTTAGTTTTAAGTGTTACTCAAACTATCGTCCCCGAGTCGGGTGTCACTGACCAAAACGACACCCTGTATGTTGGCGCCAATGAGGCCCACATCTCGTTCGCACACCCACTACTATCTACTGCAAGTGAGAGGGCGATATACTTCAGGTGAGATGAAACCATCATACAAAACTGACAGACGAATTCTAACTTCGTTTTCGGCGCTCGGCGTGACCTTAGATACACGTCTTGCAATTAGTCAGCAGAAAGCGATTCACTTCACTTCACATACTGAATAGAGGCGTAGAAACTGTAGTATCTGGAAATATCGCAAATACGTAACACAGTAATGCATGACATGTAAAAAAATTAATTTAGGAAGTAGTTTCAGTTTAGGTTGACGATCTCTACGTATTTTTAAATTGCGCTAAGTATTTCTGTTTGTTGCAGACTTGTACGGGCAAAGATGTGACATTACACGTCTCACCGACCAATCCAGCCATATTCCTGTATCAGAAATTTGGTTTTAAAGTAAGTAAAAAGAGCTTTGGTTTCTGGCACCTAATGATGGATGGCATGGTTATGTTGAGCCATGACAGCATAAAAACAAAATTTGAGACCTGTAAGCGACTAACCTAAGGAACTAAGTCTGTTGCTTAAATTATGGCTTTCAAAGAGGTACCTATAGAAAAAAGAAGTAAGACTTTTCTTATGCAACTTTATTTCCTTCCTATTTACAAACTTTAATATACCCATCTGACGCAAGATAGTCATAGATTTTCCTCGTCTTGTTGACATCAATTTTCAATATCTTACGGGCATCCAACAGTCTCAGTGAACCCAGCTTGTTGTTCTCATTCATGAGCAGTTCCTTTATCTCTAAGTAATTCTCGGGGACGAGACGGAGACGGGAACATAGGGTCTTCTCGGTGTCAGTCAACAGGTGGAAACTAGGCAGGTCAAAAATTTCCAGAGGCATAACCGATTTCCTGTACCGTTTAAAAAGACCCATCTTGTTCTTGACTGGTGATATTGATTGGCTTTCGAATTTACCAGCCATTAACAAAGTGGCTTTTTTCTGGCTGATTAGTGTCGCATCATGCTCCTCCTTCATTTGTTTATACAACCCGGCCCCGTAGTGACTCTTTATACCCAACTTTCGGTACTCGCACATTCTGATTATCCTTTGCGTCAGCTCAGTTTCTAAACTTAACGACTCTATGAATGCATCGAACTGCATTCCAGTCATGAATTGCATAAAGGACTGTAATCTTTCCATCTTTTGTCTCGGCAAAGTTTTTTCGTATGTTTGTGCCCAAGAGACAAATCTGTAGAACATTATGAGACCATGCCGTTGTATGATATTGTATCTTCTTTGCCTTTCTCTCAACCTAGTATTGAGTGCACTGGCACAGGCTATTTTCAACGAGTCCATGCATTCATCCTCCTCTTCATCGCCATCATCATCGGAGTAATTATCCTCGATGTTGAATATGCTCTCAGCATGGTGGTCGTAACTTAGCTCAAATTCAGATCTGTATGCATTGTAGCCAGCTAAATGTTGGTCTGCCTGGTTGTTTCTCGGTGGATCTTTACTGACCTCCATGCTATACAAGTATGGTATCACAGGTTTCGGAAACATGGACTGATCTGTCTCCGGAAGTATGTCCAGCTCCTTGAACTGCACATTTTCTATGTAATACTTCTTGTAGTGCTCCTGACATTCGAGTTTCGATCTTGTGTGAACGGTTTTGGCGATCTCTTCCCAATTACCATAGCCGAAGGTGGATAAAGCTGTGAGTAGCTTGCATTCTTCTCTGGCGGACCAGTTGCAGTTCTCGAATAAAGGAAAGTCGTTCCGGCGTATCGCGTACTTGTGATAGTTCTTGTGAGTTCTAACCTCTTGGCCGGTGGAGAAGCAAGTGGTACACAGGCTGATCTCGCACTCGCAGCATTCCACGAAGGGCTCCTGGACCCCCTCGCCGCATGAGTCGCACTTTGTCTGCAGTATATCTGACGACATCCTTGTTCGCAGGTCGAGGAGCTGGTCCAAGATTTCTACGAGAAATACTTCGACATCGATTTCAAGGGATGTCGGCACGCACTGTTTTTGAGATTAACCCTCCCGCTCGGGGAGGCTTTAACGCGACGCGGAAAACGCGGAAAATGGAGTTTCCACCGTTGACAAAATCTCTTATATCTCCGCACCTACTCAACCAAATGTTGTGAAATAAGGAGTAATCTTTTCTTTAGAAACGACATCATTTGAGGTAGGTACGGAAATATATGGTTCTACGTTAAAAAAGTCTTAATTCTCTGTGCAAAATGAAAATGTAGGCATACATTCCAGATTTGTGGAATAAATTGTCTATTGAGGTAAAAATACAAACCTTTAGGAACTGAAATTGTTTCTAAGCCAATGTTGAATAAATGCCTAGTACACATAAGTGGTTTCTTTCATCCTACAACATCCAAATCCTTAGAAAACATCACACAACAATCGATGCAAATTCCAGCGGCCGAACGAAGTTGACGAGTGACTGTCAGTGTCAAAATCTTTTGTTTTTTTCTTCGATATTTGGTATCAAATCACAGACAATTTTATACTCTGTGATTCATCTATACACGATCAGACATTCAGTTCACGACGTGACGCAATATCCGGTAGAAACCATAGAGCGGGCGAACATTCAGAAATCGTTACAGACTTCTATAGCATGATGAATTTATACTGTAAAATGCAAGTTTTTCTTATGAAGTAAGGACCTAAAGAACCAAAGAATAACGTAAATCAACGTAAATTTACTTACCTCTCGTAGAATTTTCAAAACAATACACTTTGTGTGTCAGCTCCGCGCGACGGCTTTTTATGATTTCTGAATGTTTTAGAATAAAAAAAACCTTTTGTTTTTTTCTTACAGTGTGACCAGTGTTTGGTATCAATAAAGAGATAATTTTATGCTCTGTATTTCGTCTATAGACGATCACGCTCTACGGTTTATGCCTTTTTCAGTAACCGGCAGAAAGTAAAAGCGCGCGAAAGCGCGTGATGACCCTAGCGCCAACGTACACATGTGTACGTTTCTCGAGCGGGAGGGTTAAGTAGATAATTAAATAATTGTTTTATGTAATTCTTGTTTATTTTAATGCAAAATCCTTAAAACAAACAGACACGCCTCTTCGTCCAAAACAAATTAATAAGTGAGTGCGTTTAGAAATCTGTTATTTTGACGGTTAGAAGAATGATTCAACTGTCAAAGTGACAGCAGGATAGCTATTTAGATGGTGGTTTGCTGGATACTAGACAAGGAGGCTAGAAAGAGATATGAAGCACATTCGTAAACTAATTTTTTATCGAAAGATGATGAAAAACTTTTATTTTAACCTCTGTCACAAAATTATTGCATGCTGTAAAAAAATGCAACGTTAGATAGATATTATAGCACAGACTTTACCCTCGATCACACGAAGCAAAATATGCTCTCCTTGCGCGATGGGAAATCTAGCAGTAGTGTTGCCGCTCGATAGTCCAATATCGATTGTCTATCGATAGCTTAGAGTTGAAGGAAACACGATAATATCGATAGTATCGATGTCTCTTCTATTGCAATACTATCGGTAAACAGCAATACTATCGATAGTATCGATAGTTTCGTCGCTGCCAACCAATGAAATATCGATAGAGATCTTTTATGCATGCAGTATGCTTAGCATGGTCGTTTTGACACTCTCTCGAACTCGAGTGACAGACGTGCCATGTCTATTGTGCGAGCATGGCAGGCGGGACTCGAGATGGCAATAGATTAGGGTCATGTCGAGCTTCTGCTCGACATGACATAGTAGATATTGCCATTTTTAATAAAAATGTTGTATTTTTGTCTCCATCGCCATGTTGGCCTAGAGCCAACTCGAGCCCGACCGACAAGTTGACAGTTTTGCATAGAGAAGGGCCTATCTCGGGCTTACCATGCTGCACGTACAGATAAGGTAAGGGTAAGGCGTAGAACCGAATTTTATTTTATTTTATACATACTAAACGTACGTTTATGCATTGTTCAATAGGAACACAAAATTTTTTTTTTCGATATACCTACATGCATACTTCATCCAATACTATTGAATTAAAGATCTCTATCGATAGTACAAAACTATCGATGCTGTCGATGATCTATTCGATATTAAAAGAGCAATACTATCGACACTATTACTATAAACCGTGTCATTAAAGAAAACATTTAGGATGGACTTCAAACACTCGCCCTCTCGCTCTAATTAATACAGTCAAAGCTAGACAACGCTAGGTTTTTAACTCCGTCCTAAATGTTTTCTTTAGTGACACGGGTTATATCGATCGGGCACATGTTTTTTGGCGTCCGACAATCGAATGCAAAACTATCGATTTTCCGGCAACACTATCTAGCAGTGAAAAGGCGCTTACTTTACACACGAACCTTAAGATTTTCAACCAAATAAAAGGATTTGAATTTAAGTAAAACAAAACTACATTTTAGGGGGGCAAGCAAACTCACAAACCTCAGATTGCCTAGCATGTTCAGCCATGCAGGGAGTAGATTCTTTGCACCTATGTCTGTACGACCCGGCATAAAAGTTTGCGAAAGCCGAAGACAAATATGTTGCTGTAGAGACCACAGATTACAATTTACAAGTAGACATACATATTACATACAGACATTTTAAATAACACCCCTCCATTTTTGACGTCATCGAAGAATGAACCAGAAACATTGAGAACTTGTTACTGGACTGGAACTATGTTTATCTCGTTTTATCACACAAGTTCCTGCGGGGGGAGCATGACTTTTATCGAGGCGGATTTATCCAACAAAATGGCGGTTTATCAGCATTTTTGACGTCTATAGTGGGTTATATATCGCTTTCGACGCTAGATAACCCACTCTATACGTCAAAAATGCTGATAAACCGCCATTTTGTTGGATAAATCCGCCTCGATAAAAGTCATGCTACGGGGACTGAACGAGATAGAAAGAAACTAGAAAGGAAGCACTACAATCTGTGAAAGACGGGTTCTCAAAAAGTAGGGTTTCTATTCTCAACTATAAGCAAAACTCATTCATCCTATTGGTTGAAAACCAATTTGACAGCTGACAGTTCGCATTCCTAGTTTTTGATTGGCCAATAGCTGTAGGGCTATTTGTGATTCAGATATTTGATTCAATGAAAACAAGTGGTCTATTGTGACGTTGATGACGTGACCTCAAAATCGTGAAGATTGTTATGGCAAAATCACCTTTATCTCTTTCTAACACACGTGACTTTATATCCGAAGATCTAGATGCGTCTCTTTTTAACTCTGACTGAAGGCCCCAGAATGTTCTAGACGTTTTGTTGTATATATTTTGGCGCGACGGTGGCGCTGCGTTTTATTTCACTGTGAATTTGTTCGTGTGAACTGTGTTGTGTGTTGTGAAGTGAAATTTTTAGCAATTTCTTTTCTGCTGGATTTATTTATTGGACTACTGGTTTAATTATTAGGTAAGTAATGTACTATCATTTCACTTGCGTATTACCGTAGATTTATCATGTTGTTACGTAGAAAAACAAATAAATTGCGTGGGTAAAGTTCCAGACGTGTGCAGATGGATCATTTCCCGCTGCGTCTCCAAAAAAGGTGTCGATCGCTCGATTGCTCACGGATACGTTTCTTTGTTGCAGGCTGAGTGGTTAAAATGGGTAAAGACTACTACAAAATATTGGGCATAGCGAAGGGTGCCTCTGATGATGAGATCAAGAAGGCGTACCGTAAGTTGGCGCTGAAGTACCATCCGGACAAGAACAAGGCGGCGGGCGCCGAGGAGCGGTTCAAGGAGGTCGCGGAGGCCTACGAGGTTCTCTCGGATAAGAAGAAGAAGGAGATCTACGATGCGCACGGCGAGGAGGGTCTGAAGGGCGGTATGGGCAGCCAGAACGGTCCAGGGGGCGGCCAGTCCTTCCAGTACACGTTCCACGGGGACCCGCGCGCCACCTTCGCGCAGTTCTTCGGCTCGGCGAGCCCCTTCCAGGCGTTCTTCGACCTGAACGGCGGCGGCGGCGGCGGGAACACCATGTTCTTCGACCGCGAGATGGACGTAGACATGGACCCGTTCGCCAGCATGGGCATGGGCACGACGCGGCCCGGCGGGCCCGGCGGCGCCTTCCGCAGCCACAGCTTCAACTTCCACGGCTCGCCCAACCGCAAGGAGAAGTCCCAGGACCCCCCCATCGAGCACGACCTTTACGTCTCGCTCGAAGATATCGCGCGCGGCTGCGTCAAGAAGATGAAGATCTCGCGCCGGGTCATCCAGCCCGACGGCACTTCCAAGAAGGAGGACAAAGTTCTCACCATCCACGTCAAACCAGGCTGGAAGGCTGGCACCAAGATCACATTCCAAAAGGAGGGTGACCAGGGACGGAACAAGATACCTGCAGATATCGTCTTCATTATCAGGGACAAGACTCATCCGCTGTTCAAGAGAGAAGGCAGCGACGTCAGATACACAGCCAAGGTGTCACTCAAACAGGTATGCATAATATCATTGTTTACTTTTCTAGTCTATTCTATTGTAATGACCGAAAGTGTTTAGCCTTTCATTCTGCAGTTTGTTTGTTTGTACAAACAATAGTGTTAAGCATTTCATTCTGCAGTTTGTTTGTTAGTAAAAACAATTGCTATGATCATTCAAAACCTAACTATTCTTCTCAATTTGTTATCATTCTTATCTCAATTTGTTCTAATCAATCTCAATTAAACAGTAACATGACTCATCAAGTTCGTAAACAAACATAACTAACCAAAACTTTTTGTTTGTTACAGGCCTTGTGCGGCACTATCCTCGAGGTTCCAACCATGACCGGTGAGAAGCTGACTGTCAACCTGCAGGGCGAAATTGTGAAGCCACACACCGTCAAAAGATTCCCGAATTACGGTCTGCCATTCCCCAAGGAACCTACGCGGAAAGGAGACCTCCTAGTGGCATTTGACATCAAGTTCCCTGACCGTCTGAGCTCGGGAGTGAAGGAGATACTGGCTGACACATTACCTAACTGAAGTGGCCCACAAGACTGCAGTGTTCAAGTGTTTCAACTTTTCAAGTGACAGATGCCATCTGTTTTTGAGTTAGTTTTTTCGAAAGTTTTTTTTTGTTGTGAGACATGCTGTGTTTGCAGTGAAGCTCAACGATGTGACATTCCTATGACACTGTTATTAACATCATTTGTAAAGGAATTTGTATCTGGCCTGTTGCCTTTGTGGACGAGGACATAGGAAGCTCTGAATTGGTTATGTAGTTTCGAATGTAAACTAGGGCATTTGGCCTCTATGGAAGTTTTGTTGAAGCACCTATAGCCAATCTTCTAGTGTCAAAAGACTTAGTTAGATTGTTTGTGTGTATGGGCTTTGTCCGTTGTAGTACAAAGACCTTGAGTAACTGATTGTGAGGACAGTACTCTGTGAATGATTGTGTGCTTGTAATTTAATTTTTGCTATAAGTTGTAAATATTTTTTCTATCTCATACTGTAAACTTAATTCCTCGGCGATATTTTGCAACAGTGATTGTAAGTTGTAGGTTTTGTTGATTGTAAGTCAGACCTAAATCCCAAAACATTGAGATCGCAATGTGAAAGTTATAATGAAGTATTCTTGACTTAGACTCTAAATCTATCGTGTATTTACCTTATTGTAGTGAATTATGAAGAAAAGATAATGAAAAAAAAAAAGAAAGGAAAGGAAACTTATAACTTATAATTGCTGTTTAAAAAGAAAAGGATGACTAATGATAATAAACAAAAAGTTAAACTGAAGCAGCTCTTTCATTCCAACTTTCTGAACGGTTTCTAAATAAATTACAATATCGCTGACCTTCCCAGCTGATAACAGCGCGACACTTTATGATATTATCGTATACACGACGGCACCCTTACGGACCATTAGGTTGAATTCTCAAAATGTTGAACTCTCACTTAGTTGAATCACAGAATGTTGAATTCCCTACACGCTAGCACTCTACTCCCTTGCGTGGGCGGCTTTACAACAGTGTACAGTCGGACGTGCTGTCGAGTGTACTGAGGGAGGCGCGAAGGTCAATCTACTTATTACCGTACCAAAATGTACTCTGACGTACTTCCATTCAATATAGCACTAGGAAGAGAGCGCACCGACAAAGAAACAAGTTGCGGAAGGGATCTCCCATTTATGATATTTGCTACGTTCGTCGCGGCCTTTTCTGCCACAGTGTGTGGAAGACACGACAGCTGAGAGTTTATTGATATAGTGGTTGGCACAGGCGGACATGGTAGACCTTGAGGGAAGGAACTGGAGAACGCGCGCCACACAAACCGCGGTTTCATGAGCGGCAGCGATTACGGAGAAAGTTGGATGGCCCACATGGGATGACACGATTTCTAATTCTTGAAATTTTTTAAAGAGATCAGTGCCATGAGTCATTGTACATTCACTATTGTTTTTTGTCAATAGATGCGGGGGTGTAAAAACGCTGCGATACATTAATGATTAGTTACAAACCACAGCCTTCTTTATCTCTCAAGCCATGCTGTTAAGTTTGGCAACCTCGCATTTAAGGACTGCGTGAACCGGTTGTCTGTCTTGTAAGACTATCTAATAATTATTTTTCCAGCGACTTAATAAATCGTTATCCCGTGGGAAAGAAAACGTAGATAAAGGTCTTTCTTCTCTCTTTAGACTTGAGTCGTAATTCGACTTAAGCCTCGCGTCCATTAGGCGGATCGGGGCGGGCCGGGCCGCGACGGAAAAATCCGCCTGCCTATATTTTGTATGGAAGTGCGTCCACTAGAGCGCATCGGGGCGGGGCGGGCCGCGACGCAATATTTTTGCCGGCGGATTTTTGCCGGCGGCATGATCCGCCCCGATGCGCCTAGTGGACGCAGGGGCAACAGCATGCTCGCGCACAGATTGCTCGCGCATGCGAATGCGCGCGAGTGTTGCCATTTGTCGACCAGAATACATAATCGGCTGAATTATTGTTGTTCTTGTTTATAATAATGTAAAGAATTCTATGCTATTGGCGTGAACGAACAAACGCTTAGTACGAATAGCTCAGTAAAGTTTAGCTTCAAAATTTAAAAAAACTGTAAAAAAAAATGAATTACCCTCCACGCTGCTATCATCCAATCTTAAGGGTGGACGATAGCAACATGGCGGGAGATTCAAAATTTTCACAGTTTTTTACATTTTGTAGCTAAACTGAGCTATTTTTGCTTAACTCAGCGATTTTTCGTTCGCGGCTATAACATAGTATTCTTTTCATTATTGTAAACAACAGAACAACAATAATTCAGCTGATTATGTGTTCTAGTCTACGATAAGTTTTTTGGGCAGTGCCACTGCTTCATAGACCAGAACACATACTAATCGGCTGAATTATTGTTGTTCTGTAGTTTACAATAATGAAAAGAATACTGTTTTATTACCGCGAACGAAAAATCGCTTAACAAAAATAGCTCAGTTTAGCTACACAATGTAAAAATCTGTGAAAATTTTGAATTTCCCGCCACGTTGCTATCGTCCACCCTTAACCGATCATGATGATGAAGAAATACCAGCAGAAGTAGGTATTAGAAGTTGATTTTTGGTTTTGTTAAGTTTATTGTTTTCACAAACGCCGTATTGTTCCAGTAGACTCGGAGAACTTGGCTCGCTTCGCTCGCTCGTTCAATTATTCCGTTTCGGATCCAGATTGAACGCAGGTTGGACGTAACTCAACGCGGGATTTTTTTTGTAACTAAATATTGAAATGAAAAAATATTACGTATACTGCGTGTTATTCACTAGGTAAGTAAAAAAAAAATGTCATCGAGTATTTATCATCAATTTTATTAGTTTAAAGTGCATGAAATCCCTGATATAAAATAGTCTGTAATTTTGGCATGAATGAATAGGGCTTGGCAATTTTTTTGCAGCCAACGGCCACATAGAGCCAAAATGGCATAAAAGCGGACCGTACCTGAAACTATAGGTAGGTACAGTCGGCCACAGTCTCAGATACCCCTTTTTGTTCGATTGGCGCCCTTATGCCGCGCGCGGTAAGAGCTGCCATGGGGTATCTGAGATTGTGGCCGACCGGACTTACCATACCCTATAATTATTTTACCCATAGTATATTCAGAGTGAGATGAGCGCGCGTCAGCGCGACCGAAAATTTCAGTCTCAATCATACAAAATAATTTCAATCTATTGAAATTTTCTCAATCGACTAGGCATCAAAAAGTTACAATCTAGGCAATGTCACAAAAAGTCACAACGAGGGCTCAAAAGTTACAATATTTGTGACTAGACAAAGTGGCAACACCAAAAAATCCGCCGAGCCGATGCGCCGATCCGCCCCGATGCGCTTAGATGGACGCACCCCAACGTTGCGTTGCGTTGCGTTGCGGCCCGGCCCGCCCCGATCCGCCTCATATGGACGCTAGGCTTTACAGCAGGGCACACAACACCAGCGAGGCATTTGAAAATAAATTCATGATTTAATGTTGTGTTACGATTGGTTCTCTAGGATCAAATTGTAACTACAAATCGTAACTAAAACTATGAAAATACTCTAAAAACATACCTTAAGCTGGCAAGTAAAGTTAGGCTGTTTTAAAGCAATGAATAACTAACAAATTACTTAATTTTCACTCACAATATCAGCCACACAACAAATCAAAACAAATCCTTACGTCAAATGAAGATGACGTATTATCCAGCTAACTTAAAACTACAAGAAAAATGGTATAAAAACAAACAGCATAACTGCCATGTTATTTAGCCGGGTATGTATTATGTGACTAAAATTAATGGTTTCCAGCCAGAGTTGAAGTTAGTGAGACTCGGATTAGTTTTAATTTGGTCGTACTATCATAATGGCTTCTGACAGACAGTGCACTGCGTAAACCGGTTCACGGGCGACGTTGCCAGGACTTGCACAGCACGGCTTGAGAGATAAAGAAGGCTGTGTTACAAACTGTATGTTTTCTCTTGGGAGGTCAAGGCCACAAAGTGTCAATGACTTGAATTTTTTATTCATCTCAGCTCAGTGCCTAATTAATTTTGATAAGCAATGAATGACTCACTCATAACGTCGCGTATCGCTTCCAAGCTATGATTTCAGACTTTCTTTGCTGTATAGCCTTAAAACACTTCATTTTTTTACTTCAAGAGAAAGTAAGATAGAGCGTAGAGCCCCGCGCTTCTCCTGGCCCCGTTCAATTAAAAAGCGGAGGCCGAGCGTTCTCATTCTGACGTCACCATGGCGTAAAAATACTCCGAAGACCGCCCCCGCCCCGCACGCTCTGGAGAAATTCAAAGAAATGCTCTAAATAACTGGGACAGATCTATGGGCCCAGAAGTAGGAGGGACAGTTTTATTATTGAAACATCTGTGAGGTAAACAGCACGAGAGTGGCAAGACAGGGTGTGCTCGTCACGCTCGCTCAATGCCTACTTAGCCTACTCCCGGGATGAAACTGACACTAGAGTGTTTGTAAAACAGTATTGCACACTTTTTGACTGTTTGTACTTTAGATTGATTCATACCTAGTTATATGGGTCATTATCAAAAGTTGTGTTCTGGCATGTTATCTTACAGATGTGTGTTTTTTTCACCGAATTCGATGGACAACCTTCACAAAAGTTAACCAGTATATCTGGCAGAGCTTAATGACCTTTAATTTTTTTTTAAATAAATTTTGAAAAAAAATCTGGCCACGTTTGTGACATATCGACCACGTCTGTGACTTGTCTACAGAAATTCAGTACATTTCACGACCACGTTTGTGAGTTTTGTTACGGTTGTCTTTAGAAATGCACTTAAAACACACCTACAACTACTTAGCATTGTAATTTTTATGAACGTCATAGCTTTTGGGATATTATTCGCAAATAAAAAAAGTGTTAGTTTCGTTTTTCTATTAAAGTCAAAACAAATATTATCAATATTTATCAACTTAAGATATTATTTCAGATCAAATAAAGTTTATTTTTTTACGATTTTACTTAGTTTCATTATAATTGTGTGTACATAATTTGAATAAAACCACGTCTGTGACAACTTTTTAAAACCACACCTGTGACATTTTTGCATCATGGCCATTATAAAATAACCTAAAAACTACACTAACAACGCGAAACTGATTTGACGGCATTTACACACCAAAACCTTATCAAATTATAAAAGTCGTGAAGATCGCTCAGCCACCTGATAAATGCTGATGGCCACATCTAATACGAGTTATGCTTGTCGTTTTCCAGAATTCAAAACAAAACATGTTCTCAACTTGGATCAGTACTCCTGTGTGTTCCGCTGCCGCAAAAAGCAAAATGGCTGATGTTCGCTTTTCTTGTCGCCAGTGTTTCCAGAGCTTGAAATTCATAATATACCGAGATAGTGTGCGAAATGCTAAGGACCACATCTGTGACAAAAAAAAAAGGAACAAGACTATCCGTATGCTACGACTCCAAAAACAAAGCCATAAAATGATTTAAAACTGTATTCGTAAAGCCATATTAAGTACAAACGTGGGTTACATATCACTACAGGTCTACCGGCAAAAATAAGACTATCGAAAATAAAATAATAATGAAAACTGGAAAAGGAACAGCCACGAACTGTGACATTTTAGGGTTTCAATGACGCATAGTTTTTTTAAATTGCTATTTAAAGGCATGAAAAGTGCTTTCCGGTACTATAAAAATACTAATCTAGCCGTTATACTAGTTGTAATAATGAAATTCAGTCTAAAGATGTCTGTTTTCACTATGGCTCACACAAAAATTTCAAATGAAAATGACCCATATTATATTATATCTTCTGATACTTTTATATAATAATAGGGAACTATATTTTGTGTCATCAAAGTTTATATTTGTCATCAACTTGTATCATCTAATTAATAGATCTATCCAAGATCTATCGCCACGAAATATTTTGATTCTCAGAAAAATAAAAAGTGTCGCCAGGTACAAATTACCAAATTCTATTCGTTACCAATTTAATAGTTCAGTTCATAAACTTTATTAAAAAATGTTCAAAGGGGCGGAGCCGAATTGGCGCGCTATGAAAATTTACCAATCATGCGCAGCGATGGGTCGTGCACACGACAGCACGTCGACCTTTACACGCTAGCACTCTACTCGGTTGCGTTATGGGCGACTTTTCAAAAAAGTGTACAGACTGACGTGCTGTCGTGTGTACGAGAGGTGGCGGTTTACTTCATTCGCTTGATTCCGTGCTCCTTGTTGCAAGTGCATTTTATATTATTAACGTTTTTGATTTCAATTGATTTCCCAATAGTTTCTTTATATTATCATGGCATCAAGTTGTGGTGAAGATGATGCAACTCCTCCAATGGGTCATTCTTTGAGAGGTCGATTTTTTTGGTCACACCCTAGTATCTACTAAACTATACATCACACAGTACTAAAGTAGCACTTAATCGTCTACTTAACTAACGGTCTATTGAGGCATATCAAATAAAATCAATATTTCATAGAGGAAATTGCCTAAATATCCCTTTGAAGGTCAAAAAATGGGTGATTTTGCAAGTATTTTGCATGTCACACGCGTGTGCTCCTGGTATGTTTTTGTTTGTGGTTTTACTCATGTGCCCACTACTGTGCTAATTTATACCTTTTTAAATGCCCAAAGAGTGCCTCCATCCAATCGTATATCCAGCATTCTAATAAAATGAAAACTCTTGTGTCTGTAGACGTTTAAACTAATGTCACGCGGCGAGCGAAGTTGAAACCGCTCGACAAAAGTATGCTTTTATACATACTTGAATACGCGGTAAGTGTCTTGTGATTGGTGTAAAATATCGCCAATTTAACCACGGTGCTAAGATGGGTCGGGTATGTCGCTAACTTTCGCGCCAACACTGTGAGCTAAGTTCTTCACTTTTTTTTAATTTTGGTTCGGGAGGGTAATTGAAACTTGTGGTCAGTTTTGCTAGTTAAGTGATACTATTTGCACTTAACTATAAAGTACAGGATTGGGTATGTCCCTCAGTAGGTATTGACATCAAAATAAATACGATAGCTTTTATAGTTAAAGAGAAACAACGTCATTTTTTAATTTTATTGATATCCATGGCCCTAAAATCCATGGATTTAAGCCATGGATATCACATACCGGCCATGGATATCAAGTAAATGTTCTTAAATTTCACTTATTTTAGGGTAACGTACCGAAAAAGTGCCAAATAAGACCCTATTACTAATCCAGTACATATCTGCATGTCTGTTTGCTTGTTTGCCTTACGTTTAACGGGCTGTTGTTAACTTTAAATATAAATAATAAGCAAGCAGTTGATTTTTTCACAGAATCAATCTATCTATCTATTTATCTACATTTTTTCAAATCCATTGTAATTATACGGCTTAATTAATGTACACAAGATTAATAAAAACCGGCCGGTGTAAGCCGGACTCACGAACCGAGGGTTCCTTACTTTCTTTCAAAGAGGGATTCTTCCAAATACATGCAAAGAATGGTCATTCTACTAGTTATTAAAAAAAACAAAGAGGGATTCTACCAAATACATGAAAATAATGGTAGAATTAGCTGAGGCAGAGTAATAAAGTCCCTTTTAGCACCCTTCGTGCACAATATCCAAAAATTTTTCCTTGTTAGTCGGAGTCGCGTACCGGGGATACCGTACCACCACCTAAAGTAAGGGGTAAATATAATATAAAAATATGTTACACAAATATTGTGGTGGTACGGAACCCTGAGTGTGCGAGTCTGACTCGTACTACTAAAAAAAATAAAGGCCTAAGGCATCTACGTATGAGATGATTTATTTTACCTTTGCAAATACTTTTATATGTAACTTTGAGAATCAATAAAAGGCTATATTATTTTATTTTTTATGAGATGATTTAAATAGCCTCCAGTGGTACCTTCACTCACACTAGATGGATGAAGGGGCCACTTGGCGCTGCAGTGCCTTAGACATTGTTTTAGATGGTGCTGCTGGGTTATATTCTACTAATATGTATATTATGTATTTACGATACTTCTTCACGCCTAAACGGCTGGATGGCTTTGGATGAAATTCGGGATGGATGTGTAATTGTTTATTCATGTTATAGCTTTTAAATAATAGTAGCTGTTTATCAAAACGTTTTATAAGACTTAAGGCCTGAAATTAATGAGAACTTAAGAATTAATGTTACAATTTTATAGAATTTGTTGAGCATAATTTATCTCTTTTATTATTTAATAACTCAGCATGTGTTTGCTTAAAATAAATCTATGAGCAATTGAAAAAGTTTAAAAACTTCTAAATTTTTACTGTTTTTTCTCAAAATAAAACTTTGATTACTTTGGTTTGATTATTATGATGTTTTATTTATATACTTTTCCTTCACTAAGGCCCTGTTTAAGTCTGTGACAGTTCATGAGTGACAATCAAGCTAAAGGAAGCATTTATGTACCACTGAAATTACTGTTTATATTCATTTTGGACACTATTTGATATCCATGGCATATTTTTTGATATCCATGGCCTGTCAAAATAGAAGATTTTTTCCTGATTAACCTATAAAGCCTACAGGTGTGCCTCATCGACATATTGGCTAGTTTTTAAGCCCTTTTATCCTCTGTATTTTTAGTTTTCACCAACGACGAGAAAAAATAAAAGCCATGGATATCAACGAAGAACGCTTTTTTGAAGAATCATCCCAATAATGTTATCATAGCTCGTTGAGAAATCACTAGTGGAGAAAGTGCCGGTACTACAATAGGTACACACGACAGCACGTCGACCCTTACACGCGTGCAGAGTGCACTTTTCACTTACGTTACAGGTGACTTTGCAACAAAAGTGTACAGTCTGACGTGCTGTCGTGTGTACAACCAGTATACAAGTACCTAATGTAACATAGTAGTTAAATTCATAGATACAAAAACATAATTTTTCTGGATCTTTATGATTTTTTTAAGTTACATATTTCATTTTGTTGATGACCGTTTTTCCTTAATTTGATTAGGTATACAGTTATCAGGACAAACCTATTAAAATAAGCACAAACCTATTTATTTGATACTTGATAACATATCCCGATGATTATATGTGATTTATTATGAAATTGTTTTTATATTGTTTGGCGACTACACTTTGATGACAGATCTATTATTTTGCGGACAAACCTTATTATTTAAAACATTCAAAACTTAATAAATTGATGATAGCTTAAATCATACCCATAATAATATTATGTCGGTGTAGCCGACTAGTTTCGGTAAGTGAAAACATTTACTAAATATTATAAAATGTGGTAGTAGTGCTTAGGTTAAGTAGGTGTAAATTTTTCAGTTTTGTTCGGTGGTTTCAGTTCAAAAAGTTTTGCACACCGGGCTTGTTGGTAATACCTATAAACAAACTTGCCGCATTTATCACGAAAACATGCAGACCCAGATAGCATTTTTTGGTCGCAAAATATTTGAGTCAGTAACAAATTGACAAAGTTCCGTTATTGTTTCGAAACAATGCGACTGTGTGCGTTTCGGTTTATATGTGTGGTATTAGTGTTTACACAGTTTGCCCGGAACGTGTTTCAGTAACTCTTTGTAGTCGTTGTGTCGACAAAATATGTATGCATTTGAGACGACTTCAGTTTGGTTTACATGTGTTGTAACAGTGTCTACACAGTTTGACCGGATAGTGTTTCAGTAACTCTTTATAGTCGATGAGTCAACACAATATGTACGGATTTATGTCAACTTTATTTCATACATATTGCGTTGAGTTTTCAACAAGCGAACAATCAAAGATGAAATGTGTTGTAACGGAGTGGCAACTTTGTTACTGGAATGATATTCATGTACACAAACTTTCGTAATGTTACGTCATAGTTCCAAAACAAAATGTTACCAAAATAAGCGTAAAAATATCAACCAGCTACACCTGGTTCTCAAATATATCTGAATTGTATGCCAACTAGGTACGAGTATGAGTAAGTAGCCGAAAAAACGTTATTTCCGGCACGCATCGACTTACTTACTACATGAAAACCAACGATTTTGTGAGACGAAATGAAGATCCAATAAGTGATTGCTTAATTTATAATATAATATCTGCCGGTTTCTGAGTTGAGAAATTCGCTACCTACCTAAGCAAATGGGTAAGTATCGTCCTGTCTCTGCAGATTTCTCACAAAAGAGCGCGACATTGGAATATCGATAACATTGGAACTTGTCTCAGCTTTATTTATATAGGTATTCGCTTAAGACATTTTCTTCGATAGCATCTGTAGCTTCACTTAGGCCCGGTTTCTGAGTTGAGAATTTTACTTACGTATCGCTCTGTCACGCTCTTTTGTGAGAAATCTGCAGAGACAGGACTATACTTACCCATTTGCTTAGCAAAGTTCTCAACTCAGAAACCGGGCCATAATTTGGTGTTTTCAATAACAGGATTCAATGCAGGTTGTTTTTTTTTTTGAATCATATTTTCTTTGTATTCCATCATTTCAAAATCAGCGTTTACATAAAGTAAATCTCCTTCGACGGACTTTAGAGCTGGATGTTTCCTGTTCATTTCACGTGTTTTGTAATACCTGTAAAAACGATCATTGTATTTGGCAAGATTGTTCGAAGCA
The DNA here is from genome assembly GCA_949319315.1 of Zelleria hepariella. Classification (NCBI taxonomy): domain Eukaryota; kingdom Metazoa; phylum Arthropoda; class Insecta; order Lepidoptera; family Yponomeutidae; genus Zelleria; species Zelleria hepariella. The sequence continues at coordinate 16,014,971 of OX439382.1, forward strand.
CACAGATCAAATATAGGGTCTTTCGAACAAATTTTACTATGTCCCATAGTAAAAGTTTTTTGTATTGATACAATGACCCCTTAAAATATTTTACACTATTTTGGAAAGACCCTATATTTGATCTGTGTCAACAGTTTCAGAACCGCTGGAAAGAATAAAGTGAGAGACACCATATTAGAAATTCAGTAACTTTGTGTCTGCAAGTCGACACAGTGTCGTAACTTTTTTACCAAATACGACTAGAATAATTTTACTATGAAAACAAATGTTTTTGTAAGTTTATGGCCAATTTTTGATGAAATATCATATTATTAGCGTAAAAAGTGTACAGTTTGATTAAACTAAAAGGTCTGGAGTCGAGAAAATGAACAAAAATTGGAGTGAAAACTATGCAAACATTTCAATAAACTGGTTAAAATACAATTATATGATGGCCCATCGATGATTTTCGATGTATTTTGTTAAATAATACGACAAATTTCTTTTCCCACTAATATCATACTACACACACACGTCTAAAACTAATTAATTTCAAAAATAAACTTACGCTGTCAAAATAATTATGGTGAAACAGACAGAGTTTTCTTTGACAATGACATTTAACTTATTTTGTTTCTTGTAGGTTGAAAAGAATGAATGAATTGACGAATGAACGAATGATTTCTGAAATTGTCGTCGCAATGTTACCATACAGCGTCGTAACTTAAAAACCAAATGTTACCGTGTCGGGATCTTCCCCATTTTTGTCGCAGCGACCGAAACAAAGTCGTAGCAGCGACCAAAAATGTTACTGGTGTCGGCTTTTCAGTGTCGACAAGTTTCGTAACGGCTACCAAAAAATGCTATCTGGGGAGTTGCTGAGCTTGCTTGCACTTGACTTCTTTTGAGCTAATCAGCGTGTGAACGAGGAGAGTTCTAGTGCCAGTCGGTGCGATGTGATGGAGGACTGACTGCTTTATGGGGTGACGATGGGGCCTCGTTCGAGGGAGATTGGTTGGTGATAAGTAAATCGTTGTCCGTAGAAAAAATTGGACCACGACATGCTTTCCTGGGAAAAGAACGGTTGTTTTTGTTTGTGAATAATAAACATTAATACTAGTTGGGATGATTGATCTGCCTCTCTACCCTGTCTTGACATCCAGTTTAAGTATTGAAACTGCAGTGCATTAGAATGAGGTAGGTACGTACCTACTCGTACTTACTCATTCTAATGCACTGCAGTTTCAATACTTATACTGGAACTACTTAAACTTTTAGTGGATATAGGCATCATAAAACAACTAAACAATCATAAAATAATTGTTGTTGTGTGATAATTCGTTAGAGAATAGTCCAGACAAAGTTAAAAATATAAACACGTCCATGTGATGTGTGTGACTTCTTTTAATTTTAGTGAGTTAATCTAATCAAAAGTGTAGTAGAAGTAAGTAAGCGACAAAGTTAGCTGAGCATGTCAACATTTCTTATTCTGTCGTGATAAAGTTCAACATCGTTTGTTGGCATTTCACTACACGTGCTTCAGAAGAATCGAGACTCGAAAACGAACTTTCACGAGCGTCGACGGAGTTACCCGAGCGCGATAACTGTGCCTGTGTTGCCAGCGTAAGAAAAAGAGAATCCTATTTCGGGAAAACACTGACTCTGAGGAAGGTGGTAGTGGTAGATTTCTAGGAAACCTCTAGGTACTGAAGAAGATAAGGAGGGGTTAGATAAATAGTTCTTAGGTAGACAGTATTATGAAAATGTTACATGCGTCAAAAAAAACAAAAATATGAGTTGCACGTCAACAATAACCACGATAAGATTGGTGGGTTGTTGGTTCCTTTTTAATCAATCGTTGCCCGGTCGTCTTCAATAATTTATGGGAGCGCAGCCAGCAAGCGTAGCATAAGGATGGGTTAGGCAGTACATAAGAGGGTTATAAGTTTATAACTACATTGTAATATGCATCCCACACTTTTGTTTGACGTAGCGTGGGATAGGTAGAGTTATAAACCCATAGATACGCTCTAACCCATTTTTATGCTACGCTTGCTGTAGTGGGTCATACCTACAACTAGGAATCATAATATCAATATCAGTATCACGCTGGGACTAGTTTCTATAATAACAGGAAGACCATCAGGCTGGTCACCCCAACTAAGCGCATGCACATGACTGTGAGTCGCCCCTTGTACGGTTGGCCAGTCACACAAATATACCCCGTGGCAGCTCTTACCTCGCGCGGCGTAAGGACGCCAATCGAAAAAAAGGGGGTATCCTTGCGTATGGCCGACTGTACGATAATCACGTGTATTGAAAACGTGATGGAGTGTACGCGAGAATGGCCTGATTTCTGTGCTACACGACTTTAGACTCTACACTGAAGAGGAGAGTAAATTGAACGGTACGGAGTACGGACGCATTTCTTTCCGCAGCAAACAAAATAGCAGCAGTTTTATGAGGGCGAACCTTCGGTACTCCAATGCCCTGATACTCATTGTGATACTTGTGATGGATGAATCGTAATTTTTCGGCTAATAGTGTTTCGACATGGCGTAGGTACCTACGAAATAACTTCAGCTATTAAGACCCTGGGCAGTGTAAACCACATATATTTTTTCCGTAGTTCACGCGGACGAAGTCGCGGGCAAAAGCTAGTAAGGTATAATTATTCAAGACATGAGGTCCATTTAGGTTTTCGCAAAATAATCGTAACATTGTTGATGTTATACTTAGTCTTACGGTTACCGGCTTCATCGCGGGTCTAGCTAGCATAATACGTTTTTGAGCCCAGCAAGCGCATCTAAGGGTGGGTTAGGGCGTACGTATCTACGAGTATGGGTTTTTAACAATTTGTATCTCACTCTTTTGTTTGACGTAGAGTGGGATAGACAGAGATAAAAAACCCATAGATACGATCTAACCCAGCCTCATGCTACGCTTGCTGGTTATAGGCTTCAAGACTACTCACAAGGTTGTCGGCCTCCCACATTGATGCTTTATTAAGATTATGCTAAGTAGACGACGAAAGAGGGCGCCACTGGTCATCTTCCTCTTCAAGCTGTTATGTCCAAGTCATGGCTCACCAATAGTTTCGCGATTTCTTAGGTACATTGGGCTAGATCTACATGTGGTTTGATTACCATCTTTCTGCCGAGCGTGGTACAGTTGAAAGTTTTTCTTAACCACTTTGCATTAAGGTTGATGGTTACTTTGGTGAGTCAGGCAATTTGGGTTTTCACATCAATGGGTTTATTTTGATTATGTCACTAGAATATCAGCTGGAAATTGTAGTTTGTTTAGCTAGAAAGAAGGTTTATTTAACTTTATTTAATTGCAGGCGAATGTAGAGGCGATATATAAGTTATCTTACGTAGAGAAACAACATGGGTGGTGGAATTCTTTATTAATCTTAACAAAAAAATCAGTATGTAGGTACGGTAAGTACCTTAGGTTTGCGTAGGTACCTACTTATTGTGTATTGTGAATATTTTTTATTGCTTATGTTAGGTCGGCCACAGTCTCAGATACCCCTTTTTGTTCGATTGGCGCCCTTATGCCGCACGCGTTAAGAGCTGCCATGGGGTATCTGAGATTGTGGCCGACCGTACCTAAGTAAATGAATGGGTAAGGAAAAGAACTGCGCCACCGATCGGTAGATTTTGACAAAGTAAAAAGAAGTAATATAAAAAGATTCGAATCTCATAATAGGGACTGTTACTAGGGATTCTTATTGATAACAATTTTGGTGTCCAGATAGATATCCGGTCACTTGGAGGTCCACTGGGACCAGTCGGGCTGCGGCAGCTCCTTGCAGTCTACCAGCGGGTTGGTGCCGGATACCTCCTCCATAACGCGCGGCTGCGCGCTGAGGAGCAGCTCCTCGTTGGCGCAGATCACGGACGCCAGGGTCGACTTACGCAGCTCGGTGAGCTGGGCTGTTGAGGGAAGGTTTTTTTTAACGACAGACAGATAGACAGACAGACAGGCAGACAAACAGACAGACAGACGGACAGACAGGCAGACAGATAGGCAGACAGACAGACAGGCCGACAGCATAGGCAGACAGGCAGACAGGCAGACAGACAGAGGCAGACAGACAGACAGACAGGCAGCCAGGCAGACAGGTGGACAGGCGGACAGGTAGACAGGCAGACAGGCGGACAGGCGGACAGGTGGACAGGTGGACAGGTGGATAGGTGGACTAGCGGACAGGCGGACAGGAGGGGAGGCAGACAAGCGGAAAGGGATACAGGCGCAGGCAGGCAGACATGAAGACAGGCATACAGATGCAGACAAGCAGGCAGGCAGACATGCAGACAGGCAGACTGGTATACAGGCAGACAGGCATACAGGTAGACATGCAGACAGGCAGATAGGCATACAGGCCGTAATGCAGACAGGCAGGTAGACAAACAGTAATACCAACCAGCAGTGAACCCGCGCGTCTCGTCGCCGGTCTCGTACCAGTAGCGGTCGCCAGCCTTCAGCCTGAGGAACTGGTCAGCGATGAGGCAGGTGAGGGTCGGCCCCAGCAGTCGTCCGTGTGGCTCCTCCGCTAGAGCGCCCGTGTAGAGGTCGATGTCATCCACGTGTCTGGGAACGAACAAAGCTTGATTTTGTCAGGCATCTCAGGATGTTGCTTAAGTGGCCACCCATTCAGAAGGTTAAGGGTTGACTAAAGGTCAAAATAAAGTATGTGTATGTATTTTTATAACGTATTTGAAGTTTTTTCGTGCTCGTGTCCAACTTACTTGTAAATAGTAGAGATGCGGCCCATGCTCTCGTCGTCAAACACCTCTTGCAGCTCTTCGAAACTAGTCGGCCTCGGGAAGCCGCATAGCTCCCTCCAGGCCGGGTACGGTGGGAGGCCATGGTCCCTCCCCCGCTGGATGTTGAGTGAGACCAGGTCGAGGCCGTAGCGGTGCGCGGGCGCAGCAGGGGCTGAGGAGTTGTCTGTGGTCACGTTAGCGACCACTGGGCGCTCGAAGAGGTGGTTGCTTAGCTGCGGAAACGTTATTATATCTCGTGGTTATACATAGTGACATAGTAGCTAGTTATCGAATAGGTACGTAAGTGGTGACCTATAATATATCACTTTTAAAGTAAAAGTAAAGTAAAAATTGTTTATTTAAAAAAAGGAACACGGTCTGTACATTGAAGTTCTTATAGATAACACTTATAAATAAGAAATTGATGACAGGTGAGAATTACCAGCGGTCCCCACACTAGGATACCCTGTGTCGTGGGGGCCCGGGTCGCTATGGATTATTTCTTAAAAGTTATCGTGCCGTTGTATAAAATTAAAATAAAATGAAATTGAAAATGCTATTACCACATATTTTGTTAATTTTAAGTTGTGTGTGTGTTTGTTAGGGTGTGTGTATGTGAGTGAGGGTGTGTTTGTGTGTGTGTGTGTGTGTGTGTGTGTGTGTGTGTGTGTGTGTGTGTGTGCGAGAGTGTGTGAGTGTGTGTGTATGTAGTAGGGTAGTTAGTTAGAGGTGAGCCCTGCCAGGCGCCGGAACCATCCAGCCGGACCGTCGACGTGAGCACCGCCCCGAAGGACGCGCCACCACCCCGTGAACGGCAGAAGATCGTGGGCGACGCCGCACGCGGCGACGCGCACGTCGACGCCGCGACGTGTTTGTGTTCTTAGGTAGGAGTGACTCAGTCTCGTCGTAGCCGATGGTGAGAAGATATTTTTTTATATTACGACTTGCGACGCTTGTTCTGCATGACTTTATGTCGCAGCTGCTGCACATCTTGTTATAAATATAGGGGTGAAGGTACCTCGGGAAGCGTTTCGCAAATTTGGTATCAACAGAAGGCACTGGTATTCTGAATACTCTGCGGCTTAGAAAAGCGTCGTAGTCCGGCGATGATAGCATTAATCGATGTGTGGATGAGGATACTGTGTGCATGAATAGACGCCTCACACTCAGGACCTGGCAGTCTTCGTATAATGTATCGGTGGAGTACCTCATAGTTTTTTTGCACATAGTCTTTAGGACGCAGCGCTGTGCTCTCTCTATGGTTAGCATGATTGTCTTTTTGGAGCCCCCCCAGACGGAGATGCAGTATCTGATGACTGATTGGCACATGGCGTAGTAAACTACCTTCAGCAAGTCTATGGCGGCAGACACTTTGAGAGAAGGCTGTGCTAAAAACATTATGATATGTCGATTCTGTGGTTAGGGCGATTTAAACATCATCATGTCATTAAATAAATAGCAGTTAAATCAAGTAACAGTACCTACTCAACTGAACCGTGTTTTTCATAGGAGGGGTAAACACGGTGAAGAAAATTGAACAAGTGCCCCACGTCGGGCGCCAAGTTTCAACAGAGCCCCTGTTCGGGCGCCAAATATTTGGTTCATTTTGTTCAGTTGTGTTCCTACCTCATCAGTGACATGGGGATCCACGCTGTGAACCGGCGTGTCCATGGCGGACATGATGGCAGACTTGGATCCCTTGGTTTGGTACAGCTGGTACGGGTTAAACAGCATGTCGTGAAGGTGAACGTAGCTCACGGTGCCGTTCGCCGCATTCACGTTATGGATTAGACCCTGGAAATGCATAGACAGATAGATAACTCTTAAAATTTTACCTACGCCAGAGGGAGCGAAAGAGAAGGACAGAGAGGAAACTTTTGCTAGGAACCCCTAAAAAATAGTACAAACATTGGTCTTATATTTAATCGCTCTTAAAAGTTCCATTGGTCCAGCAAGAAAAGTTTTATGTGGACACGACCTATCTGCAAAAAAATTAAGCTGAACCTACCTATTGAAAATCAGCGTGTTACAAAACGACAAAATCTTGAGTCTCCTATGTCTAGCTTAGGGCAGCAGGGTTGGGCATGTATAGGTTGAGAGGTTTTTTGCTTATGCGCCTATGCAGGTAAATGTGTACCTACCGAACCCAGTTGTAATCCTTACCGGCAGCAAAGGTTGAGAGGTTTTTTGCTTATGCGCCTATGCAGGTAAATATGTATCTACCGAACCCAGTTGTAATCCTTACCGGCAGCAAAGTGTGAGCGAATCTGAAGGCGGCGGCCGAGAAGTGGTTCGCCATGGAGGGGTCCACCTCAGGGTCGTACATGTCGCTGTAACCGTCGGTCTTCAGCGTCAGGTTGAGGGCGTACATCACGTCCATACCTGAGGAAGAGATAGTTGACCTTGCAATAAGGAAAACGGTTGAGGTCATGATGGAATAACATCGTGAACTAAGTCCAGACCGATTCAACGCCATACGAAGTAACAAACTATCTTCAACAGATGACGCCACGTCTGGAATAAAGACGCGCAGAAGGGACCAAGAACTTCGTGCTACGGTAACATAGAACTTGCGGGTTCATGTCTTGTGAACACATAACTAGGCATCGAGTGATATCTATTTACTTACAACAAATGACGACACGCCCCTAAATACCTACAAATAATCTCAAAAAGGGGTAGGCAGAGGCCGAAGTAGCGAAAAGTGGCTTCTTCATCTTAATTAAGCACTTACTTTTTGTTATCTGTGGCTTCGTGTTCATTAGGTACGGTCGGCCACAGTCACAGATACGTTACCCCATGGCAGCTCTTACCGCGCGCGGCATAAGGGCGCCAATGGAACAAAAAGGGGTATCCTAGCGTGTGGCCGACTGTACTAGCATTCATGGTCAAAATGAAAGTAGCCGGCTTTTTACAATGCAACCTGTACCTATGCAGTCCCAGTGGCATCTCCATTCACCCTCGAATGATGAAGTGGCCATTTGAACGCTGCAGTGCTAGTGCAATTTTTAGATGGCGTAGGTCATTAACTGGCTCCTTACCCAAGATAGAGGGCAGGAACTCGTTGTAAGTGATGTGCTGCATCTGTGCACCGACAATCTTCCTCGCCTCCATGTAGAGCCGCTCGTCGGACCAGCTCGGGTTGAGCTTGCCCAGCAGCTGGGCCAGCCGGTTGTGCTGTCGCGCCCAGATCAGGTGCATGGTGGTAAGGTGGAGGTTCTCGTTGGCGCGGTCGTCGCCTGGGGAGATAGAGTTTCATCGTTATACCGTTGTTCGTCAAAATCTGGTATTGGTTCGTCTTTGATGGGCAGACTACTAGAAAAAATAATATGATGAGAGCTTAGGTACTTTCGCACCAACTTTCAACTTCGAAGGCTTTTTTCCTTCAATTTTCACTCGACAGTAGAAAAAAAAATTAAAAATGTTTATTTTTAGCAAAAATGCAAGTTGCGTGTCGCTGATATGGACAGGATGGAACAAATGGATGACACTATGAGGACTAGGTACAGTCAACAGCACGTTGACCCTTACACGCGTGCACTCTATTCAGTTGCGTTACGGGCGACTTTGCAACGAAAATGTTTAAAGGTTTACGTGCTGTTGACTGTACCTAGTCCTCATACTGACATCATTGCCGACGGAAAATTCGAAGGAAAAGAAGCCTTCGAAAGTCGAAAGTTGCGCTACCTAAGCACTGATTATTATTATTATTTTTCAAGTAGTCTGTCCATCAAAGACAAAGGCTCGTGGCATGCCTACCAGATGAGGAACTCCTTACCCGACTCAAAGCAGTACCGTCCCTTGGCGTTGTTCTCTGCCGTGTTGCAGCCATCGTCTGGGTCGGTCGACTGCGGCAGTAGCTCCCGCTTACCGACCTGCAAATGTAAATCCGTCTAAGTTTTTACGTCATCGTTGATTACAGACCTGTTGAGGAATGAGCGTTCTGGAAGTTCAGCTGGCTGGAACAAGCGAACATGGGCCCTGGGTGGATCATGGGTTCTGTAGGGCAGGTACAGTTGTCAGGGATGGAACATGAGGCTTAGGATTGTATTCTTGTTTCTTGACCATTGCTCCTCCATGGAAAGTCGGGGCCGACACGGGGGCTTTCCATGGCTAGGGAGGGCAGCTCTAGCCAAGTTGTTCCCTTCTCTTTCGCCTCAGCGAAAACGGATCTCTTCCACATCTGGGATGGTCTTCCGTTACATCAGGAACCGCAAATGGCACACCCAGCGACGACCCGATCAGCGTATCCTGGAAGAGGCTCTCGAGTGGAAACCCGCGGAGGTTTGAATTACCTTCAACATACGCAGTCGTCCACCGGCCAGGGTGCGCAGGCGCGTGGCTCGAGACACGTCGTAGCCGTAGACCACGGACCCGTCGAGGAACGCCGTGCACTGGTTCAGCTGCTCGCGAGGCCCTGAAGGGAATATGATATTCATTATTAGCTTTGAGCTTTTGAATGAGACAATTGACAGTAGGCAGAGGAGACTAGATCTAAAAGGTCGATGGGTCTAAAAAGCGGAATACAAGGTGTTACAAAAGATCCTAACTCTTTTTACAGGGTAATAGCACCCGGTGATAGGGAACACAACCAAAATATTTTTTTTGCTCTGTGACGTTCCGTTGATTTTTTAATTAATAAAATGTGAACGCTGTATTTTTTAAATATTGTTTTCATTGACTTTCACAATGTTTTAACAACTCAATGCTATTCAAGGAGAAAAGTATTTTTTAAATATTGTTTTCATTGACTTTCACAATGTTTTAACAACTCAATGCTATTCAAATGCACTTACACATACATACATATTTTTAAATTTGAGCTACTACCAAAAACAAAAAAGTTAGTTTTTTTTTAAATGTTGAGTTTATAAAATAAAAATTGTTTTTTTCAACTTTTTTTTACAGAATTGACATTCTTTTGACCAGTAGGTTACACCCTGTAAAAAGAGTTAGGATGTTTTGTAACACGTTGTATAAGACTGAGATTGATTTATATTCTGACTGAGAGGGACAAACTTGAAAAGGAAGAGGCCTATACAGTTTGCTTTATACATGGACTGGATATAAAAGACCAATAATGCTCTACAATACCTTTTGTGAAAAGCGAGAGGAGACTTGAGACTGGGCCAAGTGGTTGCACGCAGAGAAGACTGTTTAGGCTACCGTGAAACCTGCGCTTCAGGTTCAAATAATTGGCTGAGTAGGGATACAATTAGAGTAGGCAATGGCCTCACCAAAATGGCAGGTGGGCGCGGGCGCCGAGCGCACAAACTCCATACAGGTCAGGTTATGTTCCTGGTAGAAAACGTCCTCCACATCCAGCTTTACGGGGAAGCACTCCGGGTGCGGCGACTGCGAGGCGTCGCAGCATGACAGCAGGGTGCTGTTCTCACCTGGAAGTGGAAATAACTCAAGTATCGTAGGTACTTTGGCGTAAAGTTCATTCGCTGTAGCGATATTCTCAGTAGCGTACTTTCGGCGTAGCGTTATGCGAAATAATGTTCATTGGAGTAGCGTGGTAGACTCTAATTTCAGTATCAATTGCATCCATACAACACGCCTCCGAATGGCCAAATTGCCCAGAAAAAGACACATAATGATGTATTCTAACTTAGCACTGGGGCCTCGAGGTTAAAAACTAAGGATAGTCTTCCTAGTATAGGTACCCCCAAACAACCGTTAAACCGTAAAAGTTCCATTGAATTCGGAAATACTTTCTCGGTAAAAGTTCATAACTGCTAGATTAATAGGCACTGTAGCTGACTCCAGAATAACGTTTGACACCGGCAGAGTAGACCATAGGGGGACCAAAGGGGATACAATTAGTTCTCGGCATAAAATATTTGAAGGTAGGCAATGGGCGGTGTACTTGACATAGGTTTCTGACACTCGTGATCTTACCTTTGCTCAGCGCAGTGGCGGTAATATCATGGTCAATGAACTGCCCCCAGACAGCCAGCATAACTGTGAAGACACTGTCGTGGGCATAGCTCGGCCTGTGGACTGTAACGCTGACGTCACGGGCGCTGGGCAGCTGGGCTCCGTCTATCCCGGTGCGGGGTGAGCTGATGCCTGAAAATATATTTAAAAAAGTTAAGACCCAGAGCTCTGACAGAATCTGGTATCGCGCGGCATGACCCTTTTTGTAGGTACACACGACAGCACGTCGACCTTTACACGCTAGCACTCTACTCGGTTGCGTTACGGGCGACTTTGCAACAAAAATGTACAGTCTGACGTGCCGTCGTGTGTACTAGTGTCGCAAGTGCTACATCCTAGCGTGTCTATGGAAAAGTTCTCATCATGCTCAGTATCGAATACCTACTTAGGTACTTAGCGCTGCCCAGCCATAGTTTGTCTGGAAGATATCGCTTTTCAGCGATAAGACCGCCATTTGTACTTTAATTTTTAAGTACTTTTTTTTACTGTAATTCTAGTGCTATAAAGAGTTCTCTATCTGTATGTTTCTTACTTTATGTAGGTACTGATAGCTGTGTAAGACGTTTGCTGCAGCGTGTGCCACCAGGGCGACCAGGCTTCACTCACCATCACCATAATCCGCGGGTAGCACCCTCCGAAACGGGGTCCCAGCGACGCCCCACCGCAGCGGGTTGGCCAGGCTGTTGCAGGTCCCATCGTAGGTCCTGAAGGGACTGTCTGGACACACTGGAGTCATCGTCTGGCAATACGGAAGCTCCGTGAAGTTGGTAGGCGGGCCCACCCCGACGCCTCCTAGTCGTCTGGTGCTGTAGGTTCTGGAATGAAAGATGCGCAGTCAGTTAGTGGCGTAGCTAGGTAGGTAACCACGTCGCCTGGTGGTGTAGGTTCTGGAATGAAAGATGCGTACCTACTCAGTGGCATACTCAGTGGCAGTGGCACATATTGAGCCTAAATTCTTTTTGAGGATTTGTTCTTATATTTTACTTTTTCTTTTTTCTGTGTAATTAAATTAACACATTATTCTTAATAATTTGTTTACATGTATTGAAATGCTATTAAAACCTGCTACTGAATACTAGAACCCCTGAGACTACGGTGGGGAATAGGCACTGATTGCTGTAATACAGACTTCTAGTCTAGCACAGCAACAGAAGCTAAAATCTTGTCTTGATCAAGAACACCTAGTTAAAATACTTTTGTAACACTCTATGTATCACTTTTTACGCAAATAAACTTATTCTTATTCTTATAGCTAGGCAACCAGGAGCTCTGGGTCAAAAGACAAACTAGGGCCCCAACTAAACTGTTTGTTTTATCAAGTCAAAATATTGATAGGTATATTCAGGGGCGGTCCAAATAATTACGTCCAATTTTTTTTATTGATGTTGTTACAATGCCTGTGATTGATCTTAAAGCAACAAGTACCTACTTACTTTTATCAATGTATGTCAACGCCTGCGACAGTTTTTATGGCAACATAGGTACTGTATTGATATTGCTATAAAGAAGGCTGTGGTAAAGCTTTTATTACGGAGGCTTGGACTTTGTTTCCAATTGACTGTCTCACTACAAGCTAAGTAGAGCGTACTGCAGGTACAGTCGACAGCCAGGTAAAGCTGTACCTCTATTTTCGTTGCAAACTCCTAACGTAGTTCTCGTAACTAAATAGAGGAGAGACACGAGTAAAGTTCGATGTGCTGCCGACTGTACTTAATGACGGAAGTGCCCACGGAAATTAATTCGCATCGATGAGTTTAATCCGTTCTAGGTACGGTCGGCCACAATCTCAGATACCCCATGGCAGCTCTTATCGCGCGCGGCATAAGGGCGCCAATCGAACAAAAAGGGGTATCTGAGATTGTGGCCGACTGTACCAACCTAGTAGTATCGAATTTCAGTCTTTGTTTTCTTTTCAAGGATCTATTCTAAATGAACGCAAGTGACAGACTGCGTTCCCTTATTGCGACGCGATTAACCTGACATTAGAATTAAAAAAATAGAAGTTAAAAACTAAAACCCGACTACTAAAAGGCTAAAACAAGACCTGCTTATCCTTAAAATAGGCTCATAGATAATTAATCGTAGTCGGAGGCCATCGGTTTATCAAATGCGAATGTGGTGTCCTCCGACTACGATTAATTATCTATGAGCCTATTTTAAGCATAAGCAGGTCTTGTTTTAGCCTTTTAGTAGTCGGGTTTTAGTTTTTAACTTCTATTTTTTTTTTGGGCTTTTTAGTAAGTCATTTTGGACGATCACCCAGAATAGAACCAAGAAGGGCAAAAAAAAACACATTTTGGATTTTTTTGTTCTATTTGTTATGTTGACGCTACATGTGTTATACATTTTTGAAAAGGTCTTTTAAAGCCCTTTCATTTGATACCCATGACGATGGTATCCGATAATTTTTATTTTTAGGTCCACCACTTTAGGGCGCAGCACAGCCGCCATCTTGGTTTTTTTCAAAATTAAACTATCCTATGTTACCTGGGTGATTAAGACAAATCCAACGACACCTCATTTGTTGAAATCGGCCGAGTAGTTTAGGCTCTGCGAGGGAACAGATGAACACACAAACATACATACCCACATACATACATACATACATACATACATACATACATACATACATACATACATACATACATACATACATACGCTGCTAAAATCATAACCCTCCTTTTTGCTTCGCGTAGTCGGGTAAAAAAACATCGTTTTTCACGTTCGTTTGGGTCTTATTGTCGCATTAATAGTCGTCAACTCAAGCTCAAGCCCAAGTAGGTGATCTCAGAAAATAAAATCAATCGAGCTTGAGTAGCTATCAGCATATTATTAATAGACACTAGCTTGAGCTTGACATTCCAAGGTCTAAGGTCGGCTAATGTCAATGTCAAGCTCATATGCTGAGAGACAGCTACCCAAGATCGATTGTTTGAAGATGATTTTGTTTGCTGAGATCAACTTCTTGAGCTTGAGCTTGAGTTGACGACTATTAAAACGACCCTTAGGTCCTTATGCACAGACTTGTGTCCGTATGCGTAAAGCTAACTTGATAGGGGCCGGGTATTTGGTAACAAAACCGCGTCAACTCGGGCGCGACGAAGCCAGACGATCGCCGATACAGCGATACCGTTTCGCGGTTAGACCTGGCGTCGGGTTACCGTCACTGACCGGTAACTAGGCCTAGGTTCCTAAGTTGGGCTTTTTATAATCAATAGTTACTTAGGGGTTACCTATAGTTATAGCCAAGGTGAAGCAGAAAAACCACTCGCTAATAGTGAAGGAAAACATCTTGAGGAAACCCGCGGCTTAGTTGGCACCAAACGTATTGACTTGTCTTTCCTGTGCGCTAGGCAGACTAAACTGTCAGGATGGAATAGGTGCTGGGCAAGCCTAAGTCAGTGCAGCGCTGAGTTGTCTCTTTACCGATCTGGTGTGAGTGAAGGTACCACTGGACGCTATATAAATCATCTCACTAGGTGGATGCAAAGGCCTTTATTTTACCTATAGTTATAGCCAAGGCGATATCGCGAAGAAAGTGGAAGTGGGCAGGCCACATAATTATGTCGCAGACAAGACCACAGATGGGGTAAAGTGTCTACTGGAATGGAGACCCAGGACGAGGCGTAGAAATGTGGGCAGGGAAACGATTAGATGGACTGACGTGATGACTTGGTCAAAGTTGCAGGAAAAGACTGGATGAGAAAAGCCCAAGACCGAAAGGAATGGAGTGCAATGCAATGGATGAGGCCTTCACTCAGCATTGGGAGGCGACAGGCTGAAGAAGAATAAGAAGAAGAGAAGATTAATTAGGTAGTAGATAATCCTTTTACCGCGACTTCATCGAATCACCTCGATTTTAGGGTCTAGAACATTTCTCATCCAGTCTTCCAGATCACCACCACTTGCTTCTGAAACTGATACACGGTTTCACAAATTCGGATGTTGAAATGGAACAAAACATCTTCTTTTTATGCTGGAACAGGCAAGAAATAGGACCCTCCACTTAAGTCTGCTTGAAATGAAAGCGCAAAGATCCAATTAGTATTAGCTCTACATTATTGAACGAGCGAGCGAAGCGAGCGAAGTTCTTCGAGTCTACTGGAACAATCCGGCGTTTGTATGTATGTATGTATGTATCTATGTTTGTATGTATGTTTGTATGTTTGTATGTATGAATGTTCGTTCGACGATAACTTGAGTAAATTTAGTCGGTTCGTTATGAAATTTGGTAGGCAGGTAAACAAAATTAAAAAAAAATTAAGTTCGAACATGAGCCAAATCGGTCGAGGGGTTGCTGAGATATGGGGTTGTATAGTTTATATGCAAAGCGCGCGCGCGCCTGCGCGAATGTTGTAAGCAAAGTTACACATCTGTAACTGGGGTCACGAGTTCATAGTTCGGAGCGAACCACTAGTTATTATCATTCATTCATCATTCATTAAACAATACATTAATTTGCGGCGGCGACTCTGACTGCCTATTCTATCCAGCCTAACTACGGTCGGCCACAGTCTACGAGTATGTAGAGTCGTGCAAAGCTAACTTTGCAGTGGAGCATCCGAAATAGTAATTTCCGTAGGTACGTTGCAGTGGTACGGTCGGCCACAATCCCAGATACCCCATGGCAGCTCTTATCGCGCGCGGCATAAGGGCGCCAATGGAACAAAAAGGGGTATCTGAGACTGTGGCCGACTGTACATGTTACAAGTTCTACAAGTGGTACATGTTATGTCAGTTATTGTCTGTTACAATTTTGTTTTGTGGAATACATTGAACATGAGGTGAAAACATACAAAAGCAACGTACGGAAATTACTATTTCGGATGCTCCACTGTAAAGTTAGCTTTGCACGACTCTAGTACCTACACCCCAAGAAGGTAGCTCTTACAGACGAAACGGGGAATCCGAGCGTGTGGCTGACTGTACCTACTAAAATTACGTCAATCAATATGTACCAATGTTGCTAATTACGTGCCATATGAATTATTCAATAATACAATTTTCAAATTGGGGATAAGTACTTAGGTAGAGTTAGACGTTTTGTTTTGATCAATTTAAGTCTGCTAAAATCACAAGTATAACAAATGCAACGTAAGTACCTACCCGCTGAAATCACAAATACAACAAATGCAACGTAAGTACGTTATGGTCGGTAAACATTCTGACTCGATGGCCTATTTTATGTGATGGGTGAGTCTGAGATCAATTGATTGTAATCGGCCGGAAGATACGAGCTCTAGGGCTATTGACATCATCTGTCTCTAGACTCTAGATATAGAGGGCCTTTGGACTAGCCATAAGGGCCCCCTTTCCCAACTGTAGGTTACTTAGCGATTGTGGCTACGTTTGATGAGTTGCGAAAAGGAAGTCAATGCGAGCAAATTAAATGAACACCCTGCTCCTCTCTATAAAAAAATGCGTTGACATATTAGTTTTTCTTCTAATATTTTCAAAACAATCAACTTAGGACAGTCTTTCAATTCAATCGATTTTCAGCGACGAAAAAAAAACATCCGGTAACTAAGAATGAGCAAACGCTTGCAAAATTTGAGATTCCCACATTTGTGTTGATATCTTCGTGGTCGTGGACAAAATTATCGAAAACTTATGACGATTGCGTGATAGAAACCAGTTTGAGAACCACCGCAGTAACTAATCTGTTTGTTTACTTTACTTTGTTATAAAATTGTCTCTCTGTTTCTTTAATCGTCTTAGATTGAATTTGGTTCTAATATTTCGCCTTTAAATTAGAAGCGGTGCTTTTTTTAAAGCCACTGGCGTCAGCCAGTTCTGAAGCGATGTTATTTTTGGTCTTCTGCCGGACTAACATGGCAATATATGTAGACTAGGTATATACACTAAGTGCACCACCTTAGACAAGAGCGGAGTCCAAAGCTTGTTAGAGCCTTGGTCTCTTCTGCCTAGGATGATTTTTGAACGTCCATACCTGGTGTTGCAATTCTCAAGTAAAGCTCCTCACCTGTTAGCCAAAGCCCTGGTGGCTTCTTCGGCAGCGTAGGCCATGTCGGCCAGAGGCTTCACGTTCTTCGCCGTGGCAGCAGCCCTCTGCGCGCGTCCGGCTGGCGAGTCCACCTTCAGTGGCCTCCGGAGGCTCTCCAGCTTGGCCTTGGCCTGCAGGGCTGTCTTCCCTTTGGAGACTGCGGAGGTGATCGCCGCCGGAGTAGGTGGGTCGCCCGCCCAGGGCATGGGCGGTTGTCCTGGGAAAATAAAGGGAGTTATAGTTTCCTGGGAGAATAAAGGGAGTTAAGTAACGTCGGTGAGATAGGTACGATTTGGGGTCGTAAGTAGGTACGGTCCTTTAATGCTTGAAGGGGTCGCTAAAGTTATCGACCTAACCTTGTTTTTCACCTTCTTTGACGCAAGCAAAATATCGAAAACAAAAGCTGCTTTTTTACACTTCAACTTTCGTAAGCACTGCACATTTTGTATTTAATAAACGGTTAAACTTAATTGTATTTAGGTATGTAGCCGACCAGTTTCGGTTCTCATTCGGAGACCTTTCGGAGAAACTAGTCGGCTACACCGACAAAAATAGAAGTAGGTAAGTTTAACCGTTTACGAAGTACAAAATTAGCTGCTTTATCCATTTAGTGATAATAAATAGTAAAAAAACAGTCAGTGGGTTGGCCTCTGCAATCAATAATTTTATTGAATGCCCCTAACAAAAGTTGTTTGTAACAATGATAAATGGAACAATCCTGGTAAATTAGTAGCTCCTCACCTTTCAAAGGCCAAGAGTTCTTCAGCAGCGGCGCCAAGTCCGGCGGGACCGAAGTGAGGTTGCCCACCGCCGCCGGGGTAGCTGGCACTTCTGTGATGACGTCCTTACCCTCGGGCATTGGTGTGATGACGTCATCGCTGGAGTCGTTGCTGAGATTGTACGAGACCGTGACTAGGAGGGCGATGCCGAGTAGGGCGCTGCTGAGAGAAGGATTTAATTAAATTTGGTTTCTTCCGAGAGGGGAAGAGATCGGTTGGCAGACTACCAACCAGATGGTTCGATGACATAACCCAAGTAGCCGGAAAACAGTGGTTGCACAGGATCGTGAGAAGTGGCGAGAGCATGAAGCCTTTACTCAGCAGTGGGTGTTAATAGACTGATGATGATGATGAGGTTTCTTCTCGGCCTATTGTGACCAGAGTGTAGCACCGTCAAGAGTCCAAGTTTTTAAAATATAATGAAGATTGACGAAAGGCCACTGGGAATAAATTGTTACAGACCATAGAACTATGACACCAGACTATCCATCGATAACAGTGAAAGGGCAGACCTCGGTGAAGATGGGTAGATGACCTCAGTACGATCTCACCATACAAGAAACAACTTTATACCAAACCTATTAGTACAGTCGGCCACACGCTAGGATACCCCTTTTTGTTCGATTGGCGCCCATACCGCGCGCGGTAAGAGCTGCCATGGATTATCTGTGACTGTGGCCGACCGTACCTACCTACTTTACGATTGATCTATTGGACAAGCTATAAGTTACACTAATTTATTTTTTATTTATCGTTCCATAAAACTTATTTTAACTTTGTTTTTCTGAACTTACCTGACATGCGAGGAACCAGACAAGTTCGTGTTCATACATTTAGCATAACTAACCAATCCAACAAAATACTGAGCTCCTATAGTCACTACCATAGACTTACTACACCTAGACGGAGTCCGTCCATTCAAAACGCCGCCCGAAATTGAGGCGCCTCGCTTTGTATGTGTGCGTAAAGCTGCTGACTGTGACAATCGCCTACACAACACATGCACCCTAATAATGCTGCCAGCGTAATAAGCTTTTCACAATATTGTGACTTTCCTTCTGGTTGGTAAAAAAAATATAAAAAAAATCTCATCCAAATCGGTTCACTCGCTTAAGAGTTACGCTGCCACAGACACACACACATTCACACAGACACAGCGTTCATACTTATAACACCCCTCTTTTTGGACCAGTGGTTAAAAAAAAAAAACAAAATCGGTCCGAAAGGTAAAAAGTTATTGTTATAAAAAAGCTCCTACTTTTTTGAAGTCGGTTCATAAGTCGTTCATTGTTAAAGGAAAACTAAAACAAAGCTCTCTAGATTGATATTTCTAAAATTGTTTTTTTGTGTATTGTGATTTTTGACATTCTACCTACTGGCAACCCCATAAAACATGTTGAATGTCATACGGAAGAAAAATTTTGAATCTAAATACGATCTTTTTCGACATAATATAAAGTGGAATCGTTGTTATTACTGGTGTAAAGTGATCCTCGTGCCTTCATCTTTCTTATCCGTGCTGTTTCTGCAGCCAAACACAGCAAAAACCCGTCATTTTGAATAAAATTGCAGGAGCTCCGTTCGCTAGAAAGTGACCTTGAACACTGACATGCCGTTTTAGAAAGCGTACCAATTTGGTATGCATTTATTTGCTTCACTTTGCGAGCCCTGATTGCGATTCTAGGTGTCCTAATTCTATGGTCACTACATACAGCAAGGCGACAGTGTCAGAAGCTGTCCCACGAAAAACAAGTAATTTTCAACTTATTATTAATGTTTAAAGAAGTAATTTTTAGGCATACTTAGCAACAATTTTAGGTACCTAGGGACGCTCTTTTCGCCACTTTTTACCTACTATTATTTAACTTTTTGCCAACCATACTACCTAACTTACGAACGAAATGACGTGGTCAAAGACTAGTGTCAGCGGTTTCTGAATTTAACAACTGGAACATCATGTGCCTTCCGAAGCGGTGGGAGATGGATGAAGAAGATGATAAGGCCTACTCACATGAGACCCACGCAGAGTGAGCACTGCAGGGTCCTCAGCCGCTTCTGGTATCGCCTGGTGAGGCTGGACTCGAAGACATAGGTCGGCTGCACGAGCGGGGTGCGCTCCCCATTGCTGGTGCCTGGCCGGTCCATGGTTGGAGGTCCTGGGGAAGGAATGGTGGTTCAGGGGAGGCAACGTCACGATTAAAGTTATAATCCGCAATCGGGTAGCGGCATATCGCTTTACGCTGTGAAATAAATCAAAATGGCGCTAGCCGATAGTGGGATATAACTTTAATTGTGACTTTGTGCTCCCAGCAGGTAGGGGAGCACGGCAAGATAAAAGTTGATAAATCCTGCACAAGAAAAAACTGACTCGTGCGAATTTTATTCATAGGTTTTATTCCCGAGAACAAACCCCCAGCCCTACCTAAAAAGAGCGGGATAGACATCATAGACATAATAATATGGTATCCATGTCCATACAAACGTATTCCCCGAATTTCCTCCCTGGATAATGGCACTAGGGCATTCATTTTTGGTATGCTAGGACCTAGGACATGTCCACCCCTGGCGTGTCGGACCGTTTAGATTTTTATATAGGTAGTGCGGGGAGGAAATTCGGGGACTACGTTTGTATGGAGAAAACACCCCTATCTGCCAGCTAGTGATGGTAGGACACGGGTAGGACCAGCACCAGTAAATAGGTAGGTACAGTCAACTGCACAAAAACCTGTGAGTACAGTGCTCTTATAGATTCGGGTGACATTGCAAACTAAAATGTAGAGCTGTCGACGGTATGAGCGTCTACGAGTACCTACTCTTTTTGGCACGATTTGTTGAATCAGACTGCAGAAACTCAAATGACTAGGAAATCGTGTTTTGTGTTACATACCATCACGTCCATAATATATCCCTGGAGGTTGAGGGAAGGCATCGCCTAAGTACATTTTATGCAAGCACAAATTTTCTGGAGGAATTTTCTCCGATTTGATTGTTTTGTCGTATTCGCGATGAACACCACATAAAATAAATTTTATTTTTGAGAGTCTGACCTCACTATTATAAATATTAAGTAAAGCAATAAAATAATAAACAGTAACGGTTTTTTGTCTCGAACTTTAATAATTTTGGTACCGTGTTGGTAGAAACAAACTGTGTACTGTTTACAAAAAATGTAGGCAATGCTAATGAATGAAATTAGTTAATGAAAGCTTGTTAAAGAATTTAATGATACAGGTAATTATCGGTAAATTCTTGCGGTTTTTGTCTCAGATCTATTGCATGCACGTCGTGCAATTTGCCACGCTCCCGCTACCGCCTCCGCTACCGCCCCGCTACCGCATCCACCGTGATCGCAGCGTTAGTAAAGAATACCTACTAATTTATTCGGCGATGAGGAGTGATAGTTTTCGAGCTGGAAACTCTAAGCTTGTTGATCCGGGGCCTTAGGCCCGGTTTCTGAGTTGAGAATCTTACTAAGCACATACTTACGTATCGCTCTGTCACGCTCTTTTGTGAGAAATCTGCAAGGACAGGACGACACTTACCCAAATGCTTAGCAAAATTCTCAACTCAGAATTTAACTTTCTTTTGCCCGCGACTTCGTCCGTGTAGAAAACATAATATATGCTTTACTTTGCTCCTAAGTGTAAAAGCGTGATAATAGGTAGCTATGTGCTATTTATTCTGATGTCTAAGCTATCTTTATTCCAAATTTCATCAAATCCGTTCAGCCGTTTTAGCGTGAAAGCGTAACAAACAAACTTAAATTCGCATTTATAATATTAGTAGGGACTACGGATGAATAGTATGTCACAGACACAGAACATTTTTTAAATTATTTTTAGAGTGTAGTAATTACAGTCTATTATTTATATATAAGGTTTATTAATGTCGAGGTAAAACGTTAATAGTATGTACACAGAAGGGGAAAAAATGTTTAAAAAAAAGTGAGTAAGTATGGTAGCTTACCCGAAAACAGGTCCGGTAAGAGATATCGAATTTCACTGCAACTCTACAAAAACAAAGACAGCCCGCGAATCCTTTCAAAAGTATTCCAAGCCAGCGCGCAGAGTATTATTTTTAAAAATAAAATTTTAAAAAGCTGTTATTTTTTTAAATATATTAGTGGTTAATGGTTTTCAGCCAGACAGAATTTATTTTGGATATTTTATCGTACCAATACAGGGGCACTCCACGTGTAACCGAACTCTCGCCCGCTAACTCCACGCCGTACTAACAACACGTCAAACATAATCCGACTACGTACGATGAACCCCTACTAAACCGACCAAATGGGTCTTTGTCTATCGAGCTCTTTGAGTTACATAAGGCACTTAAGTGCCCCAATCTTCCACCCGGTATGAGAATGTTTTTAACATAGAATCTGCATAAGTCTAGGAACTGTAAAATATGCTTAAAGATGCACAACGTGCAACCTACTTGTCAGATGCACTCTCTAAAATCAATCAATCACCAAAAGGCTATAAAACAGGCTCCATATTTACACACAGGCCACACCGCCATAGCCACTCAAGATAGAGAGTATGATCACGAAGATGTTTTTTTTATCAACCCCTAAAGACTATAAAGTTGGTGCCCCTGCTTACCCCTTTAAATGGGCTTAAGGAGTTTTATTCCATTTATGTTCATGTGATGTCTAGCTCCTAGAGGTAACCTACCAAATCCCCTAACCATGGGAATCTACAAACGTAAGTAACTTAGCATTTGATAAGAACTCTAGGAAGGTCCATAAAAATTAGGGAGTTCTTATATTAGGTGAAAATGAGAATACTGGCTGTTTACACCGATACTACTGACTGTTAATTAAAGAGGACCATACAAGTTGGGGACTCTCAGTGAAACGACCCTAAGATCATAAAAAAAAACAATTCAATTATGTACTTATGACTAGTCTTGCTTTTATAACTACCTCATTTAGGGATTTCGTAATGCCTAAAGCGATTTTTGTGTTAGGAGGCCTTGTTTAAGTTACCTACACGTTAGGTACAGTCAGCCACACGCTAGGATACCCCTTTTTGTACGATTGGCGCCCTTATTCCGCACGCGGTAAGAGCTGCCATGGGGTATCTGTGACTATGGCCGACCGTACTTAGTCTCCAGGATGTTTTCGAAAGGTCCTGTCATACCGAAGGGGGTCGAACGACTTTTACTATGGGGCCAAGTGAAAAATCTCAGGGTTGGCCCTATCAGTGAAAGCTCGCCGGCCCCACAGTAAAAGTTCCTTGAATTGATGAGTTAACCGACTCCTTTAGTGCCGTAAGATCAAACACAGTTTAAACAGACTTTAGATTAGACCTCGCATGGGTTTAAACTAGCGTTTTTGGTTTAAACTGTGATTGATCTTACGGGCCTAAGTATGACAGGACCTTTCTGAAACACCGTGTATACTTACGTGGTCTTTAGAACCTAAAAGTCTATTCCATCATCTTAGTCAGTAAACTGACAGCGTCGAACTGTCATGCTAGTGAAAAATGGCTGCCCTGAAACTTACTGAATATGTAGACTTTTGCATGCATAATGGGTAGGTACAGTCAGCAATACGCTAGGATGACCCGTGGTGGTAGTTTTTATCTCTGCGGCACGAATAAAAATGGGTAAACGGCATTTAGCGTCACGCTGACTCTACCTAAAGTAGGTAAGTTTGTATACTGTATGTAAGTTTGGAGTCGGGTAATCTAAGATTTAAATCGTTGGCTGGATCAATAAAACACAAACTGTGTGGTTCTGCTTAGGTGAAAAATCAAAAAAATCGGTGTCTCTCAACGAACGAAGTTCGCTGGTGTCTCTGCTCTACCATATTTTTGTTCGCATATTCGGCAATATTAGCTGGATTATCATGTTGTTAGTAGAACGGAACCACTGTATTTTTTCCTATTTTGGTAATAAATAAAAAAGATTAGTTATCTCGTTGTTTTATTTCTCAGTTTTTTGCTGGATTTATGTTTTTTTTTACGTTTAATAAATGAACGCAGCTGCTAGGGGAGCACAATGTCACGATAAAAGTTTTATCCCATTATCGGCTATCGCCATCTTGCTTTATTTCACCGCGTGAAGCGAGAAGCCGCTACCCGACGCGGTTCACGCGGTGAAATAAAGCAAGATGGCAATAGCCGATAATGGGATAAAACTTTTATTGTGTCATTGTGCTCAGGAGGACTGACTTTTTATCGAACGCGTCCCAATCAGGGTGACCAGATTTTAGCTAACTCGATTCGCCTAATTTTGTCTTCCGAGTAGCCTAAATCGCCTAATTTTTTTTCTCGTCTATTTAGCCTAAATCGCCTAACTTTTTGAGCCTAGAAGCCCAAATTTAGCCTAAAATAATAATAAAAACTTTAAAAAAAGACAGTGTAGAGCAAAAAAAATATTTAAAAAATCTAATAATTTTCATTTCTTTTTTTTTTATTCGGTCTCAAACTAAAATAATAACTTCCCGCAAAAATTCTCCGTCACCATCAGCCTCTTTTCCACGTGCAATATTACGTTTTGTTACAAGCATTTTAAGGAATGGTTCAATAAATTTGTGATAATAGCCTAAATCGCCTAAATAAATGCGAAATAATCCTGAGATAGCCTAAATCGCCTGTTCCCATTTTTTAAGGTAGCCTAAATGGCTACTGGTCGCCGATCGCATTTTATGGTCGCCGTTTGACCCCCTGAGGTAGCCTAAATGGCGACAATTCGCCTAATCTGGTCACCCTGGTCCCAATACCGTGGCAGCAAAACGTCAAAGTGACAGCTGGCTCTGGCTGACTGATGCTCAGGGTGACCAGATTAGGCGAATTGTCGCCATTTAGGCTACCTCAGGGGGTGAAACGGCGACCATAAAATGCGATCGGCGACCAGTAGCCATTTAGGCTACCTTAAAAAATGGGAACAGGCGATTTAGGCTATCTCAGGATTATTTCGCATTTATTTAGGCGATTTAGGCTATTATCGCAAATTTATTGAACCATTCCTTGATTATTCCTTAAAATGCTTGTAACGAAACGTAATATGCACGTGGAAAGGAGGCTGATGGTGACGGAGAACTTTTGCGGGAAGTTATTATTTTAGTTTGAGACCAAATAAAAAAAAAAACAAATGAAAAAAATCAGATTTTTTTAAATATTTTTTTTGCTCTACACGGTCTTTTTTTGTTTTTATTATTATTTTAGGCTAAATTTAGGCTTCTAGGCTCAAAAAGTTAGGCGATTTAGGCTAAATAGTCGAGAAAAAATATTAGGCGATTTAGGCTACTCGGAAGACAAAATTAGGCGAATCGAGTTAGCTAAAATCTGGTCACCCTGCTGATGCTGCTGACCATTCTGCTCGCGTAGCATGTGGCGGTATCTATGGGTTTAAAACTACATGTATCTCACTCTTTTACTTGAAGTAGAGCGAGATGGACAGAGTCCTAACACTAACACCCCTCTAACACCGCCTCATGCTACGCGAGCTGACCAACAAAGAATAGACAAACTAGACAGGAAGAATATAAAACTCTATCTATTCTATGACTACCTATACCACAGCCTTCTTTATCTATACCAAAGACGCAGCGTTGCCAGAATGTTACAAAAGTAACATTTTACGTTACTTTTGACCCTCTTATGTTACCTCCATGTTACACGACTCAATATGTTACTTTTGTGTTACTTTTTAGATTTTCAGCAACCAAAAAAAAAAAAACCACCAGTTCAAATTAACTTTCCCTGAAATACTCAGCAATATTAATTAGGTTAAAAAATAGGTAAAAAAACTTTTTAAGTTAAACGGTTTTATGTTAAACATACATTGCAATGTTTAAGATAAATGTACTAAAAACCAAAAAATAATAAAATAGATACAGTCGTGGGAATTATAAACATATGCATAGACTAGACTAAAATAAAACCGTGGGGCACGTCAATTGTCTACAATCGTTGATTAAAATGTTTGTTTTGTAATGTTACACTATAATTAGGCAGTTGACGTGCCCCACGGTTTTATTTTAGTCTAGTCTATGCATATGTTTATAATTCCCACGACTGTATCTATTTTATTATTTTTTGGTTTTTAGTACATTTATCTTAAACATTGCAATGTATGTTTAACATAAAACCGTTTAACTTAAAAAGTTTTTTTACCTATTTTTATTTTCTAGTTTTTAGTTTTTATTTCGCATTCTGTTTAATTCATATAGTACATTGTATTATACTGGTTAAGCACTTTCATTTGATACCCATATTGATGGGATCGATAAAACCTACGTTATCCGCCATTTTGTAGCGGCCGCCATCTTGTATTTAAATTTTTTATAGTATATTGTATTCTGCTTGTTGAGCCCTTTCATTTGATACCCATATTGATGAGATTGATAAAACCTACGTTATCCACCATTTTGTAGCGGCCGCCATCTTGGATTTCAATTTTTTATAGTATATTGTATTCTGCTTGTTGAGCCCTTTCATTTGATACCCATATTGATGGGATTAATAAAACATAAATTATCCGCCATTTTGTAGCGGCGGCCATCTTGAATTTATAATGATAATGAATAAACATAATTGTATTGTCACCAAAATCAAAAGTGTATACAAAATTTCAGATTAATCGGTTGACAGGAAGAGGGTGAAATTTGAATTACTAAATTTGACCCAAGAAAGAATAAAGAATAAATAATAAAACAAACGGGGTGAGCTAAATAAAACCGTTTAAAAATGATTTTAGTGGGCCAATAAATCTCCGACCTCTATCTGGGGGCACGGCAGTGCCCCCGCCAGGTCGAGCGCGAAGCAAACACTGCCGTACCATCCTTTACTGGAACCATTTCACCGCATTTTCAGGCCCCTATTTGAAAACCTCTGGATAAGACCAGAACGCAGAAATTTTCGTCATCTAGTAAGCTATAATCACATACCGTAAACTGGGGTGAATAACAACATGTTTCAAGGTTTAATGCCATATATTTTTGCAAACCCGAACTGAATCCTTCAAGTAATAACTTATAGATGCGAGTCTTGGATAGTTTTTTCGTTTCTAGTGACCCCAATACGTTAAACAATTTGTTTGAATAAATTATCCATTTAAAGATTGCGTGTTGCAATTCAGACTTTGACTGGGGTCAATAAAAATGAGATATGGGGTCATTAGCAACAGTTTCAAAATGTATGAGATGTGTTGTTATTGACCCCATAAGTCGTTGGTATTCACCCCACATGTCGTTGTTAGTGACCCCACATGTCGTTGTTAGTGACCCCATAGCGCGTTGTTAATCACCCTTTGTTGTTATTGACCCCATAAGTCGTTGGTATTCACCCCACATGTCGTTGTTAGTGACCCCACATGTCGTTGTTAGTGACCCCATAGCGCGTTGTTAATCACCCTTTTGGCAATAAAATACTACCCTCTAATTTTAAGTGTACAGAAATTCCTAAAATACTCAATGTTAAGCTTATCTCTTTGTCGTATCCTGTTAACGATGAACAAAAGCCATAGAATACCACAGAAAAACTGATCTTGTTGCCCTTTTTCCTGCCGAAAACAATAAAGTTTTTTTCCACAAAATTTCGTTAGCAAACTGTCAGTTTCAAAATGGCCATTTTTTTTACTTACTTTGACAGCTGTCATCAAGTAGTGTTGTCAGAATTAATAAAAAAAGTATTGACCATAGACACGTAACTTTTTTATTGAACATTAGGCATAGATTTTGCTTAAAAATCTTTCTTTACTTTATTCTTGAAAGTGTTGTTAAACACCCCTGTAGTTGCAAAACACCCCAGATTACGGTACTTAAAATCCAAAATTTCAAGTCTGTAGGTCATTTAGTTCCGAAGTTAAGCGAAAGCAAAGTTTCGCATTTATGACACACACTCACTCACTCACTCACTCACTCACTCATGATCATCATAATAGAACTAGTACTTCCCATAAACTCAGAGAGCTGAAATTTGGTACAGAGTTAGGGTTTAATGGCCACTTAAAGGGAAAACTATAAAAACTAGGATAATCGAAGATAGACAGTCACCTGTCCTTCAAACCACATATAGATTTAGTAGCTAACAGAGTGCGTAAACTAATTTATATATTTGCTAAACTTAGACACATTGCTGATGTGAAAATATTAATAATGGTATACTTTGCTTTATGTCAATCAATAATTAGCTATTGTATTCCAGTGTGGGGTGGAGCAGCCAAAACTCATATACTCGTGCTTGAGAGAGCTCAACGAGCTCTACATTAAAGTATGCTGCTTCAAACCACGTTTGTTTCCAACAGCCGACTTATATAGTCATTGCAAAGTGCTAACAGTACGCCAATTATTTATGCTGTCAACAATATTATTAAAACATAAACAAGTAAGGTAAACGTACGTTATTTCGTGATAGTACACGATTTCGTGAGTTTTTGTTTCCGGCGCAATAATAAGCAATTGATATAATGTTTAATAGCATTATAGTTTCCTAAAAAATCTCTATACTATTACCTATCTAAAAAACCAACAAACCTCATTTATATGCTTAAGCTGTGTAAGATACGATGCTTACAACACTCAGTTAGGCACAAAAAGCGGTGCGAGACGTGTGCGCCATACATCGCGCTTCTTGGTAGCGTAAGGATCGGTGGTGACACTCTTATGCTTGTAGCAAGACAAAGGTAAGTATTTTTGAATAAAACTTTTGATATCGCTATTCTGTGATTCATAACGATTCATTTGATATACGTTAAGAGTTATTTGTAAGCATAGAATTGCTTAAAAACGCAATTTATTGACTCACGAAATAGCGGACATCATATTTTTTCCTTGTCCCTTATTTCGTTACACTTACGAACTAGGGGAATTTCAGAGACTTTTTAAATGTTTGTTTATTTCTATATTAGTTAAAATATTTGAAAAATAGTGTGAACATCAGACAAGGTACTTATTTAAGTTACTTTTGAGCCTGATTCGGTATACCTTTTTGTCAACACAAGTCTTACAAAACGAGTTTGAAAGAGGCCGATTTGGCAATTTTAAACGATTTACGCAGATTGATCAGCGTCATAATTTTGCTCGTTTTTCGATTAATTGCCTTTTGTTTTGGTTATATTCAGTAAGCATAGGGTACTGAATAGTTTATTAACATTATGTAATAAGAATTTCCAAGATTAAGTGAGGGGTTATCTCAAAACTAGTATAACGAAATAAGGAACACCGTTTTTCTTACAATGTCCGCTATTTCGCGAGTAATTAATGTAGTTTTGAGTTAAGATTGGATCGGAAAATTAGAACAAAATTATTAGTTTCAGGCCTATGAAAAACTTATACACAATTAGAACTATTAGTATCAAGCATAAGTATTAGTTAAATTCGGACTTTACAAGGCCAATTTTACTGAAGGCGATACATTTTCTTAAGGCCTAGGATCCCGACCTAAAACCGGATTCATAAACCCAAAATGCATGAAATTTCTGCTTTTAAGGTTCCGTACCAACACGAAGGGTGTCAAACGGGATCATATAATTATATCTTGGAAAAAAAAACTGAAAACAACATATTTTTTTTTTTTTTAATATCTGTGGCTATCTACATAAACAATTATAAAAATTATGTAGGTATGTTTGAGAAAAACAGTAAATTGAAGTACATAAATGACAACTTTATTTTTAAATAATAAATATAATAACAAAATTTTCCATACGTATTATGTTAATTTAGTCATTAAAAAGAGAATTTAATTCATAAAAATATTAAAACAAGATTTCTGTTTGTTGAACTTTTTTTAAAAATTTAGTGCGTATTATAATTTAGTACATATATTTTATAATTTGCTGTATTATCAGCATTTCCATAAGCAATGAAAAAAAAAAACATTTTCATTCAATTTCAGTTTTTTTTTATTGGTGACGATTCTTTGGAGATACCTACCTTATTGGTATTTAAAAAATTTTTAAGTATATCGATAATGTTGATTTATTTACAGATTTTTATGTTTTTATTCATTATTATTCATGCTAGGTACCTAACAACTGTTAAACAAACAGATCAATAACTATAACGAAATAGGAGACAGGAATTCACGAACTTAGGAGCAGAGCGAAATTACTATACCGAAACAGGGTTCAAATCAGAGGTCTGTAAGAAAATTCATATTAAAATAAGTACTTGCTAAAACTATATGATTAATGCTTTAAATTACTTGCAAAAGACCAATCTTCATCACAACGAAGGTTTCAAAGTGATACCTAATTTAGAAAAAAATATAAAAATCCATAAAGTTGCCAGAGCCTTAACATACCGAATCAGGGGACATTTACCTTACTAAACAACCCGAACCCTAGTAACATCACGACTAGAGGCCCAAATCTAAATTTAGGCAACCGTTCCTTCAACACCTCCTTCAGCCATCGCATCGCTTCTTTTGCTTCCTAGGACCATATCTTTACAAAACTATAAATAAGATCCTGTCATTTCATACACAAAACCAGTTTCACTGTAAAGGAACACTGACCAACTGGCTGCTCAAACAATCGTATGATGAGACCGAACATTTGCTTATCCCTGTATCATAATAAAAACAAAAAGCACTCTTTGATCCACAGACATACACCCTCTCACACACCCTCACATACACACCTTCACACACACTCATTTCCACACACTTACACATACACAATTACACAGCACACACACATTTTTCACTATCTTCTTTATTCCTTTTCCGCTCGCTGTTCCTTTATTACAGTTTATTTCACTCACGAATTTTAAACTTCAATTAATATGATCTCTAATGTGATTAATTTGATCTCTAAAGTAGTAATTATAAGGCTCAACACTCCAATGTGAATTTATTTAGAAAGGAGGCTAGGTGTCCTGCGTAACAGGTCTCCCTAGTGCAGGCACCACCTCCCACAATAATCTATGTAACTGATACCCTGTAATTCTCGCCTGTTTTATTGTGAAATAAACGAATTTTTTTTTTTATTTTTTTTATATGGAGTACCTGGTGACCCTGATTAGAAAACACAAGAGCCCTAATAGGACGAGTACTTCCCATAAACTCAGAGAGCTGAAATTTGGTACAGAGTTAGGGTTTAATGGCCACATAGAGGGAAAACTATAAAAACTAGGATAATCGAAGATCTGGAGTACCTGGTGACCCTGATTAGAAAACACAAGAGCCCAACCAAACTATTATAGATCGACATATACCGCCCTTACAAAAAATATTCAACTTGGTGGGTCGCTTCATTTGATGTCAAAAATTGAAGGTCTGAAGTATCTGATGAAGAACCCTCAGCTGGTCCCAGCTGTATAAGAGATTATGGTAATGCCCCCTTCTACTATTGGTACCTACATAAAAATATCGACTGTCATTGCAGAAATCCAGCCTAGTGGGACACATCTTCTTATTTAATCTAGCCTATAGCGTCCTACTGCTGGGCGAATGCCTCCCCTTCTGCTTTTAATACGCATATAAATAAAATTAAAGGAAATCTCTGGGTAAGACTAGACTGGC
Source organism: Zelleria hepariella (assembly GCA_949319315.1). Taxonomy (NCBI): domain Eukaryota; kingdom Metazoa; phylum Arthropoda; class Insecta; order Lepidoptera; family Yponomeutidae; genus Zelleria; species Zelleria hepariella. The sequence goes on from OX439382.1 coordinate 16,045,929, forward strand.
TTTTATACTTATACTTACAATTTAACAAGAAGAAATAGTCGAACGATTAACTTTATTCTACTCGAACATTACACAAATTAAAAAACTGTTTCCAATAAGAAAATCTAATGAAATAAATCAGTATGCCCACGTTTCTACAAAAAGAAGTGAAATCCCACCAAAAACATTCTGTAAAAAACTAGCCAGGTCTCGATAGAGCTGCTTGTTTATCTCTAAAAAGTAATGAAATCTAGACAAAGTCGTGCCAAGTCTAAGGTTCCTTGCTGCGATTTCTTTAGTATTATAGTTAATGTTGTGTGACTTGGCCGTTTAAGGGTATACAAGGGTACAAAACCAGGTGCTCCATGACACCATTGCACCAATCTGACGCCAGAACCGCTTGTGTACCCTTCAACGGCCAAGTCCCACTACATTAACTATAATACTAAAGAAATCGCAGTAAGGAACCTTAGACTTGGCACGACTTTGTCTAGATTTCATTACTTTTTAGAGATAAACAAGCAGCACTATCGAGAGGGGGGAGCATGACTTTTATCGAGGCGGATTTATCCAACAAAATGGCGGTTTATCAGCATTTTTGACGTCTATAGTGGGTTATATATCGCTTTTGACGCTATATAACAAAATGCTGATAAACCGCCATTTTGTTGGATAAATCCACCTCGATAAAAGTCATGCTACGGGGACTGGCTAGTTTTTTACAGAATGTTTTTGGTGGGATAACATTGTCTATGAATCACAGTATACAATCGATAAAAGAAAATGGGTATTTGGACGTTAGCTACCCTTTCTCCATTAATATAATGTATTATGATGGCGTTTTTTTATATTCATTGATGTTGTCATCAGGGGCCTTAGCCTGTAACGCAATGGCGTGTCGATGGCGTCCTAGCAGAAGAACAAAACCGGGGTTTCCTCGTTTTTCTCGTACAACCAGAGAACTAATCCTTTAGAATTAGAATCAGAATGTTCTTTGCTGTACTTCAAAAACATTTAAAGGACCGACAGCATTATTAATCAACTGGGAGCCCATTATGGCCCCATTTCGTTACAGGCTAAGGCCCCAGGTTGTTTATAGTATTGAAAGACGCCCTTAGCCTGTAACACAATGGTGCCAAAATGGGCTTCCGGTTGACGGTTTTAATAACGATTTATTGATGCTGTCGGTCCAGTCTCAGTCCTTTTAATGTTATTGTAGTACAGCAAAGAATATTATGAGTCTAATTCTAGAGGATTAGTTCGCTGGTTGTAGGAGAACAACGAAAAAATCCCGGTATTGTCCTTCTACCTAGGACGCCATTGATACGCCATTGTGTTACAGGCTAAGGCCCCTGTTTCGGCAAGGCGTAGTGAACCCATATTAGACACACCACACATCATTGATTGTATGTTTCTTTCTTTTGCAGCATCGCCAGTCGATTATTCGATCAAAAATTATTAAGATTTTTTCGAAGTTTGCAAATGAGACAAGAAACTTATTTTACTTTTTTTTTAAGTATTGTGTCGGTTTCCACAATAAAAAAAGGTTATGTACCTAAGTTACTTTTCTCGAGAAAATGTTACAGTGCGACATAAAAGAGTAGAAATTAAATGGCAACAATTTTTCATAGTAAAGCCGACCACTTTTCGGATTTACTATCAAAAATTGTTGCCATTAAATTTCTACTCTTTTATGTCGCACTTTACTTTTGCCTCGTGTTTTACTGATTTGACTATCTGCCACTGGCAACACTGCAAAGACGCTGACTATAAATAGATTTCCTTCAATCAAGTTTATCCAAATCTACGTCATCTACGTTTAGTTTATCAGTGAAAGTGTTCCAACTAGTTTTTCAAATAACTCGGGATTTATTCTGAAAATGAGTACGGTTGAGGAGTTACAAAAGAAGGTGGAGGAGTTAGAGGCCAGATTGGCCGCAGCACCGGGAAATGCGGGCCCAGCCAGGCAGAAAATAGAAGTTATGTCTTCGGAAGTCGTCGACTCCAATCCATACAGGTATTCTGCTGCTAAAAGCTTAAAACAGTACATTAAGAACTTAGTTTACCATAGTAACTAGCCTAGATGCCTTCGTTTATGATGATAAGGCCTTGGATCTTGGAAAACAAGCCTAACAGTCCCACATAACCTAGCAAGGTTACATTTCAAACTATCAGAGAAGAAAACATCAATAAACTGGTATCTTCGTACACAAACACCTTAATAGACCCTTGTGACTAGTTGTGACAGCTCGGGGAACTCGCTGGGATCCAGTTTTTGAGCCTATATTAAGTTATTTGTATACAATATGGATATTAATTGACACGTTCCGCCGCACAGACGTATACATCAGTTTTCATGGACCCCCGTGATAGCGCGTGTACGCTCAACGCAATACCTGTGCACTGTCGCATGAATTCGCATGTTTTGCTGTGCAGCGGAACGTGTTAAGCAGGCACTTACCTACTGACACGGGCCACGAATTAGCTACTTTGACCAAATTAAAGAGAAGGTGGATGAAAGGAACTGGCCTGTGATCGAAGTGCATGGAGAATGCTGCACCGACAAGAGGATAACTTTTAAATAATATAATGATGAGGCACTTACCTAAATCATGGTGCAACAGCTCATAGTTAAAGTGTGCTCTGCGGAGCCATAAGGGCCTTTGCGCATTGTATACCTGGGCGATTCTTAATTTAGGCATTTTGAGGTGGTTGGACCTCAATCTTGAAAATAATAGCTTTATTTGATAGAGGACTGTTACAGCTCAATATTTATATATACGGTCAAGCTTAACAGCTACCAGGAAGCTGAAAAAACCACTGAAAAAATAAACACCCATGTCTGTGAAAGTGTGTGTGAAAAGTACTAGAAAAATCATGATTATTTACACCCTCGTCTGCGACAATCAGTCCACGTCCGTGATTTTATGAAAATTATTCACGACAATTTCCTCCCCTGTGTAAAAAAAAAAGTTAATTAAATAATTAAAACACGGTACGTGCCCTTAATTCACAAACGTGGAAAAAAAAACCATGTCTGTGAATTTTTTTTTTAGCCACCTCTGTGAAATTTTGCAGCCATGCCGACAAAAAATAACCTTAAAATCACGCTATGAATATGATATCGAAACTACAGCATATTGAGACCATTTAGCAAGAAATATCAGAAAATCTATAGTAAAAACATTGCCCACAAACTTGGCATATTACCCATGTGTATGGAGTGATATGCTTTACAGTTTTAGCAAAGAAATAACTTAAATTCCATAACTTTGTTTTGGAGCCGTCTCCACTCTTGTGCCGCGAACTATGCAAATGCCCGATCTTTTTTTTTATGCCACAGTGTTGCCACTTCACAAAACATTATGTCATTCAGAGATATGAATGAAAATGTAACACACCACGTTTGTGAAACTTAATTTTTTCACACGACTAAGTCCTCTATTAAATCATTGTGTAAAGTCGTATTTTTCTATAACTTGGTAATTATCGCTTGAGAACTAATGAACTATCGGGTAGTTATTTTATATTTAGTATATGTACAATAGTTTTTTAATTAAAAAAATTACAATACGAAAAATGGGTTTTTCACACACACGTTTTGTGAAATTTTGACACTTTGATATTTTTTATTTTTTATAAAATAATAAATAAAGCTGCAATTAATGCTTGCTGTGATTTATTATAAAAAAATACATTCGACAAAAAATCTACGAAATTATATCTCTAAGGCAAACTTAACAATCAAGTTGTCACGCTTTTTTTTTGTAATTGAGAAAGACCCACCTACTGTCACATAATAGCCAAAAATAAGGCAGAAAACCAACATTCAAGTCCCTAACAAACAAAACAATGCTTGGAAAATAATATCTAAGATAGGTATTTCGGTTATATTTTTGTACCATTTCCAATTAACACAAAATCAGATTCTAGAACGCTACTTAAACTCTGATTAAACTCAGTTCAAACAAGAACGCTCCTTCAACTCTGTTTAAACTCAGTTTAAGTAGAGTTTAGTAGTGTCGACTGTCAATAAAACAGTGCTTTTTTTAAATTTGAATATCCCTCCCTTCATATCAAAACATGCACTGTTTTATCGACAGTCTGAACTCTGTTTAAACTGAGTTTAAGTAGTGTTCTAGAATACCACTCTTAGAGTTCCCTAAAATACCACATTGAAACCTCAGTGCTACACACTTCTGTCTAAGACCTGATATTAGATAGGTAATGATTTTTTGTATTTTCTAAAGTACTAACCTGTGCTAGGGAACATTGTAAAGATTAGGCACCGCAACCTCTTTCATACCGTGCAGGCAGGCGCTCTACCAAGTTAGCTACCTAGTGTAGTAACTGTCGATGTGAATTTCCCAACCATTGATACTCATCTTAAAAAAATCTTTAGATAATGATGTTACCTACCTATGGCAATTAGCTCACTCAAGTCTTATTAATGTTAACTTTTTTTCCAAATTACAGTCGTCTCATGGCTCTAAAGCGCATGGGCATTGTGGACAACTACGAGAAGATCCGGGATCTGTCCGTGGCCGTGGTGGGGGTTGGGGGAGTCGGCAGTGTCACTGCTGAGATGCTCACCCGGTGTGGTATCGGGAAGGTTCGTTGTTATTACAATACTTAATACTTTCTTTTTTCTTTATCTAAGTTAGAATGGTCTATACTCTCTAGAAATTTTTATGTAATTTAAAAGCTCCTTTTCATTTTTAATTTTTTTCTCTTTCTAGGGATCTGTATAAAGGGTGGATTTTTGAGACGGGGCAGTAAGGGCAGGTACCTTAACAGTTATAGTTACAGGAAAGCGTTCTTAGGAGACCTTCTATAACTTTTTGAGATATTATGAACTGCATTTACAGATTTTGAAAAAAATGCACGGTGAGCAAAAAAAAGATAAAATTAAATAAAAAAAAATGTTGCCAATCGATCCTCTTTTATGTAGAGATCAAAAGACTCTAAGGAGCCAACTGAAGTTTGAGTACTAGAAGTATCAGAAATTTACAAAAACGTACCCTAATCGATCCTCTTTCGTGTAGGGATCTCCGAATGAAAAGTCTCCAAGGAGCCAATTCTAGGGTCGGCGGACTTAACCACATAAGTCCTATGCAATTTCTATAGGACTTATGTGGTTAAGTCCGCCGACCCTAGAATTTAGGTTTGAGCACAAGAAATGTTAGAAATCGCGATAAATTTCTCCACGTACATTTTTACATTTGTACATTTAGCACTCAAACCTCAGTTGGCTTCTACGAGTCTTTTGATCCCTACACGAGAGCTGATCGGAAGGCATTATAAAAAAAAGTTTTTTTTTTCCATAGAAAATGTATCGGGAAAGTTTGTGTAAATTTCTGATATTTCTAGTACTCAAACCTCAGTTGGCCCTTAGAGTCTTTTAATCTCTACCTTAAAGAGGATCGGTGGCATAAAAATAAAATTATGGTATTTTAACCTTTTCTTTGCTGACCGTACATTTTTTCCAAAATCTGTGAATGCAGTTTTTTTATGTCTCCAAAAGTTATGGAAGGTCTCCTAGGAACGTTTTCCTGTAACAATAACGGTTATGGTACCTGCCTTTACTGCTCAAAAATCCACCCTGTATATGCACCCAATTATGGATGTGCTCATAAGTGCATTCCATTAAATACATTAAATATTATTACCCAACAATATTATTACTGTTCTCTATGCCAACTTTGCTTTTGCCCCATCATCTGAGTTATCATGCCAACCTCTGCCAGGGTCGCTTTCCGAAGTACCTAAGAACATTTGTGGACTGCTGGACTTCTTGAAAGAGGTGGGCTGGCGACGGTAAAAATCCCACCTGACACAAAATAGGCGCAAGTAGAGACGCCGAGTTGTAGAAAACAGTCAATTCTACCATTACCATCATGCTCACCTTGCCATTATCCTGTTACAGATGATCCTGTTTGACTATGACAAAGTGGAGCTGGCCAACATGAACCGGCTGTTCTTCCAACCGCACCAAGCCGGTCTCAGCAAGGTGGACGCAGCGGCAGGGACCCTGCAGGCCATCAACCCCGACGTGCAAATCGACGCGTTCAACTATAACATTACAACAATGGAGAACTTTCAGAAGTTCTGTGATACTATCAGGTGGGTTTGTCAATAATATCTTCTTCTCTCTGACGGATGGACACACTCTATAACACCACTGATGCCAAGATAATGGATGGATGTGGCGGCAGCGACCCTGCAGGCCATCAACCCTGACATTAGAAAAATCGAGAACTTTCAGAAGTTTTGTGACACTATCAGGTGGGTCTTTAATATCATCATCTTCTCTCACCACTGACAATTTGCAAGGCAAAGTTTTTTGTTCGAAAGTCCGTTATTGGTTTAATCTTATCCTTAGACAATATTGAGAAACTAATTTAAATATTTTTTATTTTGGTCCAGTAGTTTTGTTTTTATGCGCTAAAATGTTTTGTTCCTATGACCGCCAACAGTATGCAGACCGTCGCGTGACGTCATAAAACCGTATCTTTGAAACGTTGTAAAATCCAAACTACTGAACCAAAATAAAAAATATTGAAATTAGTTTCTCAATATTGTCTAAAGATAAGATTAAGCCAATAACGGACTTTCGAACAAAAAACTTTGCCTTCCGAATTATGTATTATGTGCCACGGGTGACAGAAGATGAGAAGATAATGCCAGTAAGGTAAACGCGGCGGCAGCAACCCTGCAGGCCACTATGCGTTCAACTATAAAGATTACTACCATGGAGAACTTTCAGAAGTTCTGTGATACTACAATGAGAGGTGAGATGTTAAAACAGGACAACTTAGTACTGACTGAATGACAGAACCACTGAACTCACATAGATGAATACATGAGCTTGAGCATCACTTGAGATGAATTTAACTATAACAGCACCGTTTTGGAACCATTTAACTTCTGTTTAATTTAATTTCACCAATTAAGAACTTTTAAATGTTCTGGAAGTTCAGATTTTTTTTTTTTGTACAAGCTCATACATAAGTACCGACTGTATTAGACATTTGGAGTTTTTTTTTATACTGCCAGTGGGTACTGCCGGTTAAACTGCATCATCTTGCAGATGAGATTAAAAAAAAGTAAGGTAAGTACCTACTTAGATATTCTGCATATTACTTGATCAGAACGCAAAGCTGTTAATTTCACCTCTTTTGTGTAATCCATTAAAAGACACGATGACATTTTTTACATCCATTTTGTAATCCATTAACGCTCGCTATTAAAAGACAATTATTTTATTTGTAGACGCCTAAGGCGCTGGGCATAGTGAAGCCCGCGCGCAAAGAAAAATGCACAAAATCGATTCCTGTATCAAATACACAAAAAAAAAATCGAAAACGTTCACCTAATTCTAGGGTTTGATATGTGAACATTTTCAATTTGTTTAGTGTATTTGATACAGGAATCGATTTTGTGCATTTTTCTTTGCGCGCGGGAGATTCTCTATGCACGGCGCCTTAAGACCAGAATAGGAAGTTCCATTAGAGACAGACACACAACGCTAGATTTAACAGCCTCGTGGACCGATGAGGTCGCTGGATAAAAGATAAAACGGCCGAATCCTTTTGCAAATAAATAAAGAGAATGCACGAGTTGAACGATTGGAAGGAAGCACGAAAATATGCGCCGCTAGACGGTCAGACGAAGCGTGGAGGCCTCACTCACTGTGGTTCCGGCAATGTGCGAAACCCCCACTGTGCTTAATGAGTCCCCCCGGGCAGATCAGAGCCACGAGTGAATGTTGCATTAATTTTGCATGATCTGTCATCTCATCGTGTGAAAGTAAAACAAATCTGTTTGTGGGGCGACACAAAATGCTTCTAGATGTCATAATAACGGAATGAAATATTTATATGCATAATTTTCGTTCTGCTTTAATTCTTATTTAAGCTAAGCGTCACCTTTGACCGCGTGCGCTCGTAATTAACTCAGATACGTCAGACTGTTTCGCAAATATCAATCACAATATTCACAATGCATATTTTTGACCGATCAAGAAGTTGACTGATTGCGAAGTTTACCGATTACGAAGTCGTGAAAATAGTGGACGGTTTGCTAAGTTGGCCATAAGCGAACAAATGTTTTAAACACTTACCTCATCTTATAGTACACGTCTTTGAAACAATTATAATTTAAAAATATACATATGTTTAGCTTAATTCATATGTATTGTTCTAATGAGAGATATGTGAGAGCGGTGGTGGTCTAGTGGGTAGAACAATGGTCTCTGAAGCAAGAGGTACCCGGTTCGATTCCCAGTGTGGGCATGTATCTATAACTTTGTTTAATTTCAAAGTTACGTACATTTGTGAATTTGTAGTAGCAATACCACTCGCTAACTGTGAAGGAAAACATCGTGAGGAAACCTGCGGCTCAGTTGGCTCCACACGTATTGACCTGTCTTTCCTGTGGGCTAGGTCGACTAAGCTGTCAGGATGGTGTAGGTGCTGGGCAAGCCTACTCCATCTAAAACAATGTCCCAGGCAATGCAGCGCCGAGTGGTCTCTTCACCCATCTAGTGTGAGTGAAGGTGCCACTGGACGCTGTATAAATCATCTCATTACGTAGATGCAAAGGCCTTAGTTTTTTTTAGTTCTAATGAATTAATCTAAAAATATATTTTTAAACTAGCTTTTGCCCGCGACTTCGTCTGCGCTGACTAAGATTAACAGTTGCAGCTCTATTTTTCCCCCGCCATCGAAGTCAGTCAGGGGAAAAGCTACTTAACAATTTATAGCTAGTGCCCACGACTTCATTCACGTGGATAAAAGAAAAAGGATAAAAGTTTGTGGTGATTTAGCAATTGTACCTAGCATTTTTTGCTACCTAAGTAGTAGTAAATGTACTTATATATAACCGACCCCCAGCGCTATCAGACTTCGCTCCCGTGGACCATGCGTTGTTATCTGCTTCTTCCAAACTCAACGGAGTAAAGATGCAGATACCTACTGTTATCGGCATTTAACTGATTGAACATGGGTTACCTATATTTCAAGACACACTCGAATATTTCGACTCTTATTTTGAGTCCGCTAATCTGCTACTGCTTTCTGCAAACTTTCAGTCTGGGTTGTCTGTTTAGTTGGTCTCGCCTCAAGTCTTCGTGCCTTTGTGGCCTATATGGACACTGCCTCTCCCGATGTTAGAGACTCCTAATGCGTAGTTTGAAACACAAGTACATCTCGTTTGCTTGCACAGTTGTGTGAATGAATACAGGGTGTTAAAAGACCGCCAACAAAGCGGGAAACCACGTATTGTCCTCATCATAATAAACATTTTTGCCCAAGGAACTATGCCTGGGAAATCAACGGTTTCCGAGATAATGAGGTTCAAAGTCGGACTTTTTAAAACTTTTTTTTGCAGAAATGTATTCAGTATCTAGTTCTTAATAATCCTTCTCAGAAAGCCATATCAAAATTATGAATGTTTTTTACAAAAAACGACGTTAAAATTGCAACCCGCAATGTATTCTAAACATCGGAACTTCAAGCTTAAGTAACATAAACTTATACCTACGATTGCGCAATATGACTACTGTGCGTTACACGTCCATTGCGTGATAAAATATTTTTCAAAATTATAACCTAAAAACCAAAATCATTTCCCAACAATAATTAATCGAAAAAGTACTTTGTTTTGGTGTCTAGTATACGTGGCTTTCGGGTCTGTTGGCGGTCTTTTAACACCCTGAATATCAGCATTCAGCATTCGATGCAGTAGGTACGTCACAGGTCTCAACATCTGACTGGCATTCTATAAAACTGTAAAAGATCTCCAACAGAGCTAGTTAGCGTTACCTACTCGTATTACAGGCACGAAGTTACTTAACAGAGAAAACTATATGAAAATTCGTGTTTTTTTTAATATATTTTATTTTGCATCATGCTATATCAAAGACAACGATCATAATATCAGAAAAACTACTCCATATTATGTCTATCACATTGAATAGTTTTTTTTTTCTATGAGCTGCCCTTCTGAAACACCAAACGCGTCTTCTTAGCGTCTACGATACCATAGTCTGAAACAACGGTTTTAGATCGTCGGTCTTATTCTTCTTCCGTGTTGAAAGAGTCACACTTTGCCGTCCCAGAAACGCGCTAACTTGAGCGCGCTGGGGTCGCCTCAAGGAGATCCTATCAGCTGCACTGTGGAGCATCAGGACAGTTATGACGATGCGTCCTTGTCGGTACAGCTTAAGATTGGCACGAAACACCTCTTCTGGCTCTATTCCTCACATATCTTTCATGCGGGCAACATCACCACGCAGGTGGTTCGGGGATTTTCACATGCTCCAATCTTCTCGTCAGTCTGAACTTCTGAAGTATGTGGAAAGCCTATCAGAGTTGTCAACAATGAATAGGCGATTATGATATTATGTAAAAGTGCCCCTGTCTAGTCCTTCTAGGTACTCAATACTTAGTGGAAATAAAGCGGTCATGTTGCTCATGTTACACCATCACTGGCTGATTTTATGCGCCTTTGGTCGCCCAAGACTCTACAATGTTTTTCATACTTGCACAGTACCTACACTCAGCGGCTTTTTTTGGTCAGAACATCGTATCTTTAGTTTTCTTCGAGGTCTGAATAACCAGCAATCAGCAATGCACTGAACGGACATTCCATCTAGTCTGGCCAAGAGATCTAAGGACGGTCATCGGACCGCAACTTTGTAAAGATCTTTGATAAACGCTGCTGGATGCAAAGTTTTTAAAGTAAGGATTTACTTATTGGCTCTTTCAGTTTGTAAGTAGCTATCACTGAAACAATATTTTTATGCCTGTTTTTTATAATTACACAATGTTGATTTCTGCTGTATTGCTTTCTTGATACAATTTTTGTGACAGTGACGGATGACAGCAATAATTAAAAACAACTTCTTCATTGTTGCCCATCGTTTGATTGTAATGAATAGTTGCGGCACATTTCGGACTTTTTGGTAGATCAAAATTCACCGTTATTCAGTTTTCGATGGATTTAGGAAAGTAAATAGCTCAACGCTACGTAATGACAGAGGGTCTATGGTAAATGGTTTGGTCGTTCACTTTTATACAAATGGCCACTATACGATAATCTTTGTGTATTTGCTTTGCTCCTAAGCGCCAAAGCGTGATAATATATAGCCTATATGTTATTCTGATGTCTCAGCTATCTACATTCCAAATTTCATCCAAATCCATCCAGCGGTTTCAGCGTTATAAGGTAACAAACACACTCACTCACAAACTTTCGCCTTTATAATATAAAAATATAAGTAGGAAGTAGGATAGGATATAATATAAGTAGGATTACAATTGTTTCAAAGACGCGAGATTTAAATATTGGTATCTCTGAGAAGTTCTGTTATATAAAAGAACTAATGTAACTAATGATGACTCGATGGACCATTGCAGGCAATGGTCAGTTTAGAAGTGCGTTACCGTGTCCCTTGAGCTGCTGATTTCATCGCAAGGAGTAATAACTGTTTTAAACATGCATTGTGTTGTTGTGATTGATGTTTACGGAGTCTGACGTATCGGAGTTAATGACGAGCGCACATGGTCAAAGATGACGCTAAGTAAATAAGAATAAAAGCAGAACGAAATTATGATGCATGCATCTAATATAAATATTTCAATCCGTTATTATGACATCTAAAAGCATCTTGTGTTGCCCCAAAAACCGATTTGATTTACTTTCACACGTTGCGATGACACATCATGCAAATGCAACATTCACTCGTGGCTCTGATCTGGCCGGGGCCTCATAAAGCACAGTGGGGGTTTCGCACATTGCCGGAACCACAGTGAGTGAGGCCTCCACGCTTCGTCTGACCGTCTAGCGACGCATATTTTCGTGCTTCCTTCCGATCGTTCAACTCGTCCATTCTCTTTATTAGCGACCTCATCGGTACGCGAGGCTGTTAAATCTAGCGTTGAATGTTTGAATGTTTGTTAGGTTTTTTTATGCTGTACATACAGTGTACATGGTTTTTCAATGTTTTTGTTCTGTAGTAAATTTTAATGACATTAAATTTTATTGTCAGACTCAGGCCTAAATTAGGTTTTTTTCAGTTTTTTATTTAGTTTTTTTTTATTTGTTTATTTTTTTTACACATATAAATATGACTCAGGCCTAGTTAAGTTTTTTAGGTGGTAAACGGTTGTTTGGTGCTATTATTTATTTTTAATTATTATTATTTTATTATAATTTTTCATAAAATTATTTGTATCGCGCTTTTTTTGTGGTATGCACCTATGCTTTTATTTATAATTACTCATTTATTAGCGAACTAACCCATGCGTGTAGAACGAGAGGTGGGACAGGTGGTAGCGCGCTTGTAAGGGGAGGCGGGAAGGGTGGCAATATGCACAAAGGCCGAGGCCGAGGCCAACTGCGACTTCATGGTGGAGTGCTTTTTTATATTGAAATATGGCAAACAAATAAAACGTGAATTTAATTTAAAATTTTATTTTTAGAAATCCTGTACCAAGTGATGGACCACTTGCTCTTACTGGGCCCGAGCCACAGCCTTCGGCGTAAGTAGTATACATACTCTCTGAATTTCTGTGGTACTCTACCTACTTTGTAATTAAATAAAACAAAGGCCGAGGCCGAGGCCAAGTGCGAGGTCATGGTGGTGTGGCCCCAAAAAGGCTCAACTTTGAAACGTAATGCTTTTTTAAGTTGAAATATGGCAAACAAAAGAAACGTGAGAACAAATTAAAATTTTATTTTTAGAAATCCTGTACCAAGTGATGGACCACTTGCCCTTGCTGAACCCGAGCCAAAGCCTTCGACGTAAGTAGTATACATACTCTCTGAATTTCTGTGGTACTGTAACTACTTTGTAATTAAATAAAACAAAGGCCGAGGCCGAGGTCGAGGCCGAGACCAAGTGCGAGGTCATGTTGGTGTGGCCCCAAAAAGGCTCAACTTTGAAACCTAATGCTTTTTTAAGTTAAAATATGGCAAACAAAAAAAAACGTGAATCTGATATAAATTTTATTTTTAGAAGTCCTGTACCAAGTGATGGACAACTTGCTCTTGCTGAGCCCGAGCCACAGCCTTCGACGTAAGTAGTATACATACTCTCTGAATCTCTGTGGTGCTGTACCTACTTTGTAATTAATTACATTTATTCTGATTTCCTTTAACTTTGCAGGAGCGGTTTGCAGGTTGAATTAGACCGAGTACGCAAAAGGCGTGCCGTCGAGAAAAAAAAAATACAAAAGCTGGACAAGCCTACGAGGGCGCGCCTGGCGAGAATGAAGAGGAAGAAGGAGATGGGGCGTATGCTCCTACCAGACGCCCCTCCAGCTACAAAGAAGGCACCGTCTCCGGAACGATATTCTCCGATTCTAGTGCCAGGGACACCTACAAAGCCCCCTGCAAAAGTCCAAAAACGGTATTTTCCTATTACATATTTTGTACAAGGTGCTACAAAGATCCTAACTCTTTTTACAAGGTAACAGCACCCGGTAATAGGGATCACAACCTAAACATTGTTTTGCTCGTTCAGTTGATTTTTAAATTAACAAAATGTGAACGCTGTGGCGGGAGAAAAGTATCTTTTATGTATTGTTTACATTGACTTTCACATTTTTTTTTCAATTTTGAGTTTAAACAATAAAAATTGATTTTATCAACTTTTTTTACAGAATTTACATCTTGTTGATTAGTAGGTTACACCCTGTACATAGAGTAAGGATGTCTTGTAACACGTTGTATGTATATATTTATCGTTACTATCAAGCATCATGAGCTCTTGGATGTCCTATGATAACCCTGTTGATGTATATTAAATTTGTTACAGGAAATCAGTTCCAGTTGCAATCCCCGAAGATCGAGACGAAGAGTTAACTGAAAACTCGCCTCTTCTCTCCTCTCCCGTTGTTGTGAGCCAACGAAGCCGAAGTACTTACTTAGATTACGTCAGGTTGTAAAGCGAGCTTGAAAAATGCTTTATCACAACAACACATCCTTGTTTCAGGACAACTGCGTCTAGGACGCAATACTGGTGTGTCCAAACCGTCCACACCACAGTCGCAACCTACGGTCCTAAAAAAAAAAAGAAAGTCCTCTGTAGTAACCCCAGGAGACACGTTCATGGCATTTCGTAAGTAACCTCAACTTATCGAAGACATCGTTAGATACAGACTTGAGCCCAGATTGTAAATAGGTCTTATTTATTTAGATGTCTACTCTATTTCTATTTACATACATACAGACTTGAGCCCAGATTGTAAATAGGGCTTATTTATTGAGATGTCTACACTATTTCTATTTACAGAAGCCAATTCTTCTACAAGGACTTCAGCACTAGATGTCGAGGAGTTGAGGATGGACGACTATTCCCCGGACAGAAGTAATAAGTTAATTAATTTACTAAATTCTTATTGTTAGCAAAATATTTTTGTGGTTTTAAAGCCGGAATTCTTCTTCGGGATTTATTCTGAAACTATAGTACAAGTTCTATGTTCTAATAAATAGCCCAGACGCATTTGCAGGCACTTTTTGTCTGAGACTTTTTTACTACCAGACACAACTTTCAACGGCTTTAAAAAACTCCGCGTGTATTTTATTTCAGAAGTATATTTATACATATATTTTTATTTGGCAGATACACCGGAGTTCGAACTTCTGGACCCATTGGAGAATTATGGCAGCGACGTCGAAATTGAAGATGAAGATATATCTTCCTCCAGCTCCAGACACATGGCTTCAGAGTTTCCTGCCACTTTTCCAGCCCATACTAGCGACAGAGATGTCCAAAACCTTTTAAATACCGACAAAGAGGACGACATATTTCTGCAGAACATGACGGATGCGGATAAACTTAAATTTGATTGGCAACCAGACCCTACTGTATTTAAAGGTGTTAAAGAAGTTTTCACCGGAAGAGCTGGTCCTACGTTCGACTTCGATGCAAACTCACCTCTTGCGCTACTAGAAAAGATATGGGACCCTGACATCATATCTTTAATAGTAGAGCAAACAAATTTATACAGTCAGCAAATTCTACAAAAACGCCAAATAAAAACAACATCTCGACTGAATCGTTGGAATCCAATCACAGCTTCAGACGTCTGGCTTTATTTTTGCATCCTGATTCTGCAAAGCCTGGATCCTCGACCAAATGAGCTTGATTACTGGTACTGTAAATTGGAGGTGCTAGAAATGGCCAAGTTTAAAACAGTGATGCCGGTCAATAAGTATCTCCTAATGAAAAAGTTTTTACACTTTACTGACAACACCCAGCAGACCCAGGGAGACAAAGCCGCTAAGATCAGACCTATACTAGACCATCTAAATAAAAGATTTTCTGAAATGTACTCGCCAGCACAGGAAATTGCACTCGACGAATCGCTGATGAAGTGGAAAGGGAGACTTAGTTTCGCTCAGAAAATCGCGACGAAAGCAGCTGGTGTCGGAATTAAAACGTACGAATTATGTGAGTCAAAAACAGGTTATTTATGGGCATTCCGCTTGTATACTGGCAAAAAAGCTGCGACGGCGACCGAAAAGACAAAAGACGATGCATGTCGTGACCAGCCCGATTCGAAGACATCTACAATTGTCTTCGACCTCGTCCGGCCTCTCCTCAATAAAGGCCATATCCTAACTATGGACAACTTCTACAATTCGCCACTTTTGTCGAGGTTGCTGAAACTAAAAAAGACGGACACCGTTGGAACGTTGCGTATAAACAGAGAATTTCTCCCGAATTCACTTAAAAGTGTACAAAAACACGAATTACGTGTCGGGGAAATTGCTTTCAGCAACACAACTGACCTCACGGTCATTTTGTGGCATGATTCCACATTGGTTGCTTTGATTTCCACCCTACACCCCGTGGAAATAGGCGGAAAAGAAAAACATGGGACGTACAAATATAAGCCCAAAGCAGTGTTGCACTACAATAATTCCATGGGAGGCGTAGACAAAAAGGACCAGCTTTTGTCTGCGTTTCCCATGGAACGATGCAGAAACCAAATTTGGTACAAAAAAGTGTTCCGCAGATTGCTGAATGTTTCAATCTGCAATGCTTGGATCATAAATAACACGAAATACAAAGATACCCATCGGGGGTTCAGAGAGAGGTTAGTACAGGAGATCCTGGCTAAACACCAAAAAAAAGATTCAGGATCTGTGAGGAACACGAATCCCGTAGGGGGGCTGCGTCCTCTCCTTGTCGGAGGCCACTACCTTATCAAAGGTAAATCAAAGCGGGCAAAATGCAGATTGTGTGCGAAGAAAGGTAGAGAATCGCGCACTACAAAAATTTGCGATGTATGCCAAATCCCACTGTGCGCAGATCCCTGCTTTAAAAACTATCATACATTAAAAAAGTAATTTTTTTTTTGTGTTTCAGGGTTTACACATTTTTCAATGTTGTAGCTGATCTGAGCTTTGCTTACGTTTGACCGTGGATTCACGGCATTCGTGGACAACGTTTTTCTTTTTTATTAGTTAAGCTACATTATTGAATTTTTTTTTAAATATTTAATTTACCGCTACCTCACTACGATTTTTTTCTCTCTCTGGGTTTAATTTCTCTATTATACAACTGTTTACGTGATGTATCTTAGTCCGCCTCAAATATTAAAAAATAATTTTAAAATTAATTTAATTCTAAAAAAATTAAGACAGTTTAAGGCCGTCTTGCACCACTTCTTAAATGCCACTTAAGTAGCCATTTAAATCGACTTTTGTATGAAGATTTTAGTTAAATGCTGTTTAAACCACATTGTGGAAAGTGGTGCAAGTCGGCCTAAGTATAATGTTTGTGGGGCTGGTTCAGAGTATTCTGGCTGAATTTTATTTCAGATTCAGCCAAGTTATTATTTTTTTTAAGCTAAGAGAGTAATTTTTTAAGTTTTAATTTTAATATGCGGTTAATAAGGAATTATGATGTTAGGTTGTAAGTGGGTACGATGGGACTGTCATCGTCACCAAACGACAAAAGTTCCGAAAAAAAAAATAGTATAAGGTTAACATCAGAAATAAGTGTGTAGTTTTTAATTTTGAAAATATTATAATGTGCGTCAAAAACATTTTCATGTGAAAAAAATTGTCATGACGAGACATACAACTCGCACTTTCAAAAAGCTATCAAATCTCATTTAGAGCCAAGCTTCTAACTCCACACGCCCGAACTCTACAAGCGCTAACTTCACAAACTCAACACCTCGGTCAAAATATGTGGCTTTGCCGTTTCGTTACTAAAAGAAGTTGTAATAACATAAAAGCAATGAACAGTGAATATTTTTTTAGAGTTAGGGCGTGTGGAGTTTGAAGCTTGGCTCTACATGAGATCTGATAGCCTTTTGACAGTGCGAGATGTATCTATGGCAAGGGCGTCGCCAAGGGGGGGCAGGGAGGGGCAGCTGCCCCCCCCTAGAGATTCTAAAAAAGTTGCCAAATATAATGCAACCAAAGTCCTAAGTCTTTGAGTTAATTTGCTTGAAGTTCAAGCCTTGAACAATCATTCCCGTACGTCGAAACTCGAATGAATTCACCAATTCCCCCCTTTATATTCTATTTTTGTAATAAATGTTATTATAACTTATTTACAAGTTTTTTATTGCATAGTCAAGAGCTCGTGCTCGTGTAGCTTCACACATTGGACTCTGTACTGTCACAGAATATATTATATGTATATAGTACTAAGATACTGTTGTTATTACAATCGCTGTAGATGTAAGGCTCGTAGTACAAGTGAAAAGCTTCATGTGCTGTCGACTTTACCTACAATTCATACCTACTTTTCTCATTCATAGAGAATGAGAAAAGTATGAATTGTAGTAGGTAAAGTCAACTTCCCCCCCCCCTGCGCCATCGGCTGGCGACGCCCTTGATCTATGGTCTCGTCTTGGCAAAAATTTTACATGAAAATGTTTTTTGTGGGATTTGACTTCTTTTTGTAAGTTGCTTATGATGATGATGATGATGATGATGTAATCCTTTTATCCCTCCTAGGGATCTCCATTTTTTGCGGTCTTGCGCGAAGTTGCATCAAGTTACTTATGATTTTTCCGTACTCACATAAATAATGTGTTAAGAGTCGGTAAGACCTATAGTCTAGGGCAGCCAATTTCGGTAGGGTAGTAGTGTGCCTCTTCAATGACCTCAGTTGCTGGTAAAAAGGCAACTCGAAACTGGTAAAATCGAACTGACCAATCTTTGAATTTCGATGATCATCAGTTAGTCAGTGACGAAATAGGGGTTTTTTAGACATCAATAAAGTCTAATGTATAACAGCAATACAATTTTTTTTTTTATGTGTAATGTGTCCACAATAGGCATCATTTCTCGAGAATTTTGTTGATCTGGTATAAACCAAACCAAAGTTATGAGGATCCAATAAACGACGAAGCGCTTCGAGAAAAGGTAGTAGTGCCCCCTTGAGCGTCGCTACTCGTTTTGGCGGGGGCACTAGCGTACCCCCAGATTCACATACATTTTTGGTTTTTGTAAATAATATAATATCCTTCACATAGGTTCATTTTTAGTTTCACCTACATACATTTTTGTTTTTATAAGTTAAATACTAGCTTTTGGCCGCGACTTCGTCCGCGCAGACTTATTTTTATTCTCGTGAGTTTTTCCGTTGTTATTTTAATAGTTATTCTGCTATTCGGGGCGGAGAGAAATCCAACAAATCAAAAATCATAAACGGTCCACCCGTTCTCGAGTTATAAATGGTGTAACTAAAACGACTTTGTTTTATTATATTAAGACAGTTTATCAGAAATAATTGTTTAGTTTTTAATTGTGTAAATATATTAATATCCTTCACATACATTTTTGGTTTCATTTCATCGATTTAAATAACATTTATAAAAAAAAAACTAGAAAGTAGTCAGATGTGTTGTGGCCTTTATAACGCAATTCCGGTTAAATTGTACATTGTACAAGGGATAATAAATATCCCGCAGCAAATTGGTAATTAATAAACGATGTTTTCGTCCTATTTATACACAAAATCATTTCAAAGTGCAGAGCTACACAGTCGTATGTACCTACGGGGGTCGCGCGGGCCTGGGGCGACGTTTTTTTTTTGTTCACGGCACGTTCCTCTGAGTTTCACTGAGAATTATGAAGTTTTATACGTTGGAAAACCTATCTGAAGTAATGTTTTTCTCATTTTAAGCGAATAAAATGTAGATCTTATTGGAAATAAATATCTAAAACCGTAAACCGTATTCGGAAGATCGCTAAATGGATTTATGGCCATCCTTTCACATTATTTCCTTTCCTTTCAATTATTTTCGTGTACAATAAAGAGTTTTCTATCTATCTATCTATCTATAAATTTGCTGAAAAATAAACGAATTTTGTTTTGCTTACGTAAACACAACATTGCTGGTTTTTTAGCGAGTTTTCTTAGATATGTTTTATCGAAATCGGTTTAGCCGATAATGCTAATTTGAAGCTAAAATGTCGGGGGTATTTTAAATTTAGTAGTTGTATAGGGCAATTTTTTAATAGATTTATATTCCTGAAACACGTCATTTTTTACCCGACTACGCGAAGCAAAAAGGAGGGTTATGATTTTAGCAGCGTATGTATGAATGTATGTATGTGGGTATGTATGTATGTATGTTCATCTGTTCCCTCGCAGAGGCTAAACTACTCGGCCTATTTCAACAAATGAGGTGTCGCTGGATTCGTCTTAATCACCCAGGTAACATAGAATAGTTTTATTTTGAAAAAAAAAAAAAACAAGATGGCGGCTGTGATGCGCCCTAAAGCTACAAATAAAAATTATCGGATACCATCGAAATGGGTATCAAATGAAAGGGCTTTAAAATACCTTTTCAAAAATGTATAACACATGTAGCGTCAACATAACAAATAGAACAAAAAATACCAAAATGTGTTTTTTTTTTGCCATTCTTGGTTTCTATTCTGGGTGATCATCCAAAATGATTTACTCAAAAACTCAGAAAAAAAAATAGAAGTTAAAAACTAAAACCCGACTACTAAAAGGCTTAAAACAAGACCGGATAAAATTAATAGTAGTCGGAGGACACCACATTCGCATTTGATAAACCGATGGCCTCCGACTACGATTAATTTTATCTATGTCTATGAGTCTATTTTAAGGATAAGCCGGTCTTGTTTTAAGCCTTTTAGTAGTCGGGTTTTAGTTTTTGACTTAAATTTTTTTGAAAGGTGATTTCTAACAACTTTTGTTCTACGACTTTTCTCACAGCTCGATACTTTTTAATTACAGAACGATTATTTGCTTACAAAGTTGGAATTTGTGCCATTGCAGCGTTGCCTGTGCGGCGCGCTTTCGTGCCCCTCCACTCTCTACCACCTTTCCAGCCTCTCCTGCTCCTATTTGTAACTAAAGGCAAAAAAAAGTTAAATCGTAGAAAATAAAAATTGGCGCTTTCACCGAAGTCGTAGAACAAAAGTTGTTGGAAATCTCATTTAAACCCCCTTTTGAAGAAACTACCGTTTAAAAATTGCCCTGTACTTATATGAATTACTTTCATATTCCGGAAGCTCTTGTTAGATGGTTTACCTATAAACTTGGTTATCGCTTATGGTGGTACAAAACCCTCGTCGCGCGAGTCCGACTCGCACTTGGTTAGGTTTAATATAAAATGCAATCGTAGGCTTGTGCTAACCCTTAAATTCATTCTCGTTGAAGCGACGCAACGACAATGGTCACCTAGCGGCAAGCGACGTAAAGACAATAGGTACGGTCGGCCACAATCTCAGATACCCCATGCTAGCTCTTATCGCGCGCGGCATAAGGGCGCCAAAAAGGGGTATCTGAGACTGGCCAACTGTAAAAAGCGGGAGGCGAGGAGCGACGTCGTGTCCAAGCGACGTAAAGACAAGAATTCAATTCTTTCTCCCCAGTACTGGCAGCTTGACCGGTGGGCCGGTGGACCTGGTCCTCTCTTGTGTGGACAACTTCGAGGCACGCATGGCGATCAACACGGCCTGCAACGAGCTGCGTCAGACCTGGTTCGAGTCCGGAGTGAGCGAGAACGCTGTGTCGGGACATATACAGCTCATCGTGCCGGGCGAGACAGCATGCTTTGCTGTGAGTTCGCTCTATTGTTTTCTAAGCAGAGCTGGGGCCTTAGCCTGTAACACAATGGCGTATCAATGGCGTCCCAGGTAGAAGGACAAAACCGGGATTTTTTCGTTGTTCTCCTACAACCAGCGAACTAATCCTCTAGAATTAGATTCATAATATTCTTTGCCGTACTACAAAAACATTAAAAGGACCGACAGCATTAATAAATCGTAATTGAAACAGTCAACCGGGAGCCCATTTTTGCACCATTGCCTTACAGGCTATCCAGGATGGTATAGGTCGTCGAACGCATCCATCAGCCTAGTCCTTCAGTGAGATGCTTTGGTATTATACCTTTGTGCAGTCAGCGAACACTTCCGGTGTCCACCTAGTTCGCCACAATTGGTACTGTCCACTCAATTGATTTTCTTCAGGTTGTCCGTATCCCTCAGTATTTGCGCACGCGAGACAGCAACAGATTTTTCAACAGATTGTTATGCTACACGCTCTTAATTTGTTCTTGTTACAGTGTGCTCCACCTCTAGTAGTGGCGTCTAAAATCGATGAGAAGACTTTGAAGAGGGAAGGCGTGTGCGCCGCTAGCTTACCTACCACCATGGGCATCGTAGCTGGATTTCTAGGTAAGAAATACTACGAGCATATTACAAAATCGTATTTCTACATTTTTACAATTAATTTGTTGATGACACAGATATAATAAAAACGAAAACTGAAGCGTTCACAGTCTACAGGGTGCACTCTAAGTCGATAGCGGAACTTTAAGTAGGCTGTCTGTCTACTGATCAATACAAGCAACTTGTACTAGGTGGCGAAAAAAATGGAGCTAAAAAATATCAGCTGTTCCATACAAAAGGTCGACTCAGTAATGCGCCAAATGTATGAAACAGCTGATATTTTTTTCGCTCCATTTTTTTCGCCACCTCGTACAAGTTGTTTGTATTGATCAGTAGACAGCCCACTTAAAGTTCCGCTATCGACTTAGAGTGCACCCTGTAGTTGGGGAAGCGCTCACAGCCTAGATCCAGGGGTCACCAATTAGTTTCGTTCGGGATCCGTTTTAAGAAAGGATAAGACCACCGCGGTCCGCACAATATTTTATAGAAAAAAATATTTATGAAACAAATGTAATTACGCAAATAACAAAGGTTTATTTTTACATATCACTGTTCTCTGTTTTTCATCTGTCTGAAGTTTGGAGTATAATTTGGTGCAAGCTATTGACATTAAATCCTAAAGATCTTCCCCACCGTGACGATCAATGCTTTCCCAATCCGCGAACTCTTTCTCGCTTATTAGCTCGTTACTTCGCCCGACCGTTTTCGAATTGACGTCAACAAAGATACCTAATGCGGAGGATACATTTTTATTAAATAACGTAGTGCAAGTTGCTGTGTTCTCGCGTTCCGCACAAAATGGGTCGGCGGTCCGGATGCGGACCGCGGTCCGCCATTTAGTTACCCCTGGCCTAGATGGACTAGCCATTATTAATCGATTAACAAAGTTAAGTCGCGCGCGGTCAGTCCATGGATGGGTGACCGCTAGTGGCAATAATATCTTCCGTGCTTCGGAAGGCACGTTAAACAGTTGGTCCCGGCTGTCGTTACAATCGTTAAGCCATGTCAGAGGCCCTTTGGGAGGCCTAAAAACTCTGACACCAGGGCTGGCTACTACCTCATACTCTGACACTAGGGGTGGCCACTACCTCATACTCTGACACCAGGGGTGGCCACTACCTCATACTCTGACACCAGGGGTGGCCACTACCTCATACTCTGACACCAGGGGTGGCCACTACCTCAAACTCTGACACCAGGGGTGGCCACTACCTCATACTCTGACACCAGGGGTGGCCACTACCTCAAACTCTGACACCAGGGGTGGCCACTACATCATACTCTGACACCAGGGGTGGCCACTACCTCATACTCTGACACCAGGGGTGGCCACTACCTCATACTCTGACACCAGGGGTGGCCACTACCTCATACTCTAACACCAGGGGTGGCCACTACCTTATACGATGCTTAACCTCTCGTTCCCAGTACAAAACACGCTGAAGCACCTGCTGGAGTTTGGCAACGTGAGCCACTACCTCGGCTACAGCGCGTTGACGGACTTCTTCCCCACCATGAGTCTGAAGCCGAACCCGCAATGCGACGACCGCCACTGTCGCGCGCGACAGGCGGAGTGCCGCGCCCGGCCCGTCGTCGAGCAAGCCACCGAGGTCAAGGAGGACCCCAAGCCGTTACATGATGATAATGAATGGGGTATGTATTACAAACACTAGTTGGCTAGGTCCACACTACGCGTGTCAAGCGCTGGCTCGGCCTGCAGCCTTGCAATAGCGAGTGTCCCCTCCGGTTACTACTTAGATTTATTATAGTGGCCCTTTTATCGACGGCTATGATCATAAAAAGTGCACTACAGCAAACTCTGCGAGTGGCTCATGGATGCCTCCATTACCTTCTCTCCGTCTCGGTTTTCGGCCTCGTGGATTATTGGTTCGTTGCATGGGAGCGTTGACGGGCCGCTTTGAGCTTCTCTAGACGCGGGACTCGGCCTTCGGTCTCGTTATACCGCGCTCTGCCTTCGGCCTCGTGGGTTGGAGCGTTCGGTGGGGGCATCTCGTGCCACTCTGCGCCTATATTATCTAAAAATTCCACTCAACCTCCGAGCGTCAAAACACTCGAAAATAGCTCTTATTGAAATGAACAATCTTTATTTTGACATTTAAAAACAGTTATTTTTACGGTGGATATTTTAGATAATACAAGGGCTGATCTTCGCTCAACGCGGACTCGGCTTTTGGCCTCGCCGGAATTACTAAAGCTCGGCCGTCGGCCTCGCGGATTGAGGTGTCTGATGGTATCGTTTAGCCCGCTCCGAGCTTCGCTCTATGCTGGACTCGGCCTTCGGTCTTGTTGCACGTTTGTCGGTTATACGTGATTATACTAAAGCGATTATTATATGAGAAATCAGTAATTCATCAGTGTCAGTAGTCTAACTTTCACTTTGCCGGTTTTTCTGTATAATTTTATACAGTGTCAAATATTTGCTTAAAAGCATCAATTAAAATGTTATTGCCATTGCATAATGTCCGAAGAGAAAGAGGAGTAGGTCTCTACTAACGTCCGCTGTAATGACTAATGAATGCATTCACTCGTGTCACTATCATTGTATAATTTGACCGGGCCTCAGACGGCGCGGTGTGGGTTTCGCACGCCGAAACCGCGGTGCGTGAGGGAGGCCCCAACGCTGTGTGGCGACCAGTTTGCATATTCTAGACCTCATCGGTCATTCAACTTTATTGTTTGCACTATCGGGTTAATGGAGGCAGCAGTTTTCTCTTTACGTTATACACGTGTTAGGAAACAAGAATGCTTAAAATAAGCGACAGGCCGCGCGACCGGGATGTAAGGCGAAGCACTATATAATCTGACTTTTCCTTCTTATAGGTATCTCTTTGGTCGACGAAAACAGTCCTGTAGACGAAGACAACAGCGGTCTGAAACTCGTGGATGGAGTTCAGGTAAGATTTTTTTTTGTATTTTCTAAAGCACTAACCCGTGCTAGGGACACTTTATAAAAGAACAACATTATACGTAATCTAGTGTTATTTTGAGCAAGCATAAAACCAAATTGTTGTCCATAGAGGAAGATAAGTGATCAAGTCGACGAGGAAGTGACTTGACTGTGAATCGATGGCCTTCCTTTGACGCTTTGAAATTCGTTGCATCATTGCCAAACTGATTACAGCTTCGAAGATGAACTCATACCCTAGTTTGACCGACCGGCTATTTTTAAAGTGAAGCAACATCGGTGGCAGCGGTCATTCTACGGATGGGTGGTCACGATCAAAATCAAATCAAAATCGAAATGAGCGCTTCCGTGTTTCGGAATAGACTAGTGGTTCGCCCCGAATTACGAACTCGCGACCCCATATCTCAGCAACCCCTCGACCGATTTGGCTCATGTTCGAAGTTAAAAATTATCTTTGCCTCATTTACCCGACTACCAAATTTCATAACGATCCGACCAAATTTAATCAAGTTATCATCGAACGAACATTCATACATACGTACATACAAACAAACGCCGGATTGTTCAAGTATACACTCGGAGAACTTCTCTAGCTTCGCTCGCTCGCTCGATGAAAAACCGTTAGTCCCAATTATTGTTGAGGTCCTTGGTGAAACTTGGGTGACCAAAAATCTCTGACATGGGATACCTACAACCTCGTTCAATTAAAATACGATGCTTATTTCTCTGCTGTCGTGTTCTCAGGTGGCGTACAGCATTCCCGTAGACAACAGCACGCCCGAGTCAAGCACGGGCGGCGCCGTGGCTGCCTCGGAACTGTCACTCGAAGAACTGATGGCACAGATGAAGTCCATGTAACGGGCCAGGCGGTAAATCTATTTACTTTGCTTTTATAATGAAGGGTACACACGAATATCGAAGTTAGGATAGACGCCGTAAGCGGTTTAAAAGCTGTTTGTGGTTAAAAGTTTGTTGTTTTCTGCGTTTATAATTTGGTTGAGGCTCGCGTGAGAAACAGATCTGTCTCGTTTACCTTACCTTATATTAAGACCTTGATAAGGGTTAAATACAGGGAACTTATTTTACAGTAGGTAACGGTTTCTTTTGGCCTATAGTATAACTACATATAAGTTACATCCTGCCCAAAATGTAAAATGTGTAACCGTGAAAACGCCTTTGGGTTGTAGTCTTCGTCTGGTTAGTTTATCTGGGGGCACGGCAGTGCCCCCGCCAGGTCGAGCGCGAAGCAAACACTGCCGTACCATCCTTTACTGGAACCATTTCGCCGCATTTTCAGGCCCCTATTTGAGAACCTCTGGATAAGACCAGAACGCAGAAATTTTCGTCATCTAGTAAGCTATAATAACATACTTAAAATCCAAAATTTCAAGTCTGTAGGTCATTTAGTTCCGAAGTTAAGCGAAAGCAAAGTTTCGCATTTATGACACACACTCACTCACTCACTCACTCATGATCATCATAATAGAACTAGTACTTCCCATAAACTCAGAGAGCTGAAATTTGGTACAGAGTTAGGGTTTAATGGCCACATAAAGGGAAAACTATAAAAACTAGGATAATCGAAGATCTGGAGTACCTGGTGACCCTGATGAGAAAACACAAGAGCCCTAATAGGACTAGTACTTCCCATAAACTCAGAGAGCTGAAATTTGGTACAGAGTTAGGGTTTAATGGCCACATAAAGGGAAAACTATAAAAACTAGGATAATCGAAGATCTGGAGTACCTGGTGACCCTGATGAGAAAACACAAGAGCCCTAATAGGACTAGTACTTCCCATAAACTCAGAGAGCTGAAATTTGGTACAGAGTTAGGGTTTAATGGCCACATAAAGGGAAAACTATAAAAACTAGGATAATCGAAGATCTGGAGTACCTGGTGACCCTGATGAGAAAACACAAGAGCCCTAATAGAACTAGTACTTCCCATAAACTCAGAGAGCTGAAATTTGGTACAGAGTTAGGGTTTAATGGCCACATAAAGGGAAAACTATAAAAACTAGGATAAGCAAAGATCTGGAGTACCTGGTGACCGTGATTAGAAAACACAAGAGCCCAACCAAACTATTATAGATCGACATATACCGCCCTTACAAAAAAATATCCAACTTGGTGGGCCGCTTCATTTGATTTCAAAAATCGAAGGTCTGAAGTATCTGATGAAGAACCCTCAGCTGGTCTCAGCTGTATAAGAGATTATGGTAATGCCCCCTTCTACTATTGGTATATAAAAATATCGACTGTCATTGCAGAAATCCAGCGTAGTGAGACACATCTTCTAATTTAATCTAGCCTATAGCGTCCTACTGCTGGGCGAATGCCTCCCCTTCTGCTTTTAATACGCATATAAATAAAATTAAAGGAAATCTCTGGATAAGACTAGACTGGCTTTTATACTTATACTTACAATTTAACAAGAAGAAATAGTCGAACGATTAACTTTATTCTACTCGAACATTACACAAATTAAAAAAATGTTTCCAATAAGAAAATCTAATGAAATAAATCAATATGCCCACGTTTCTACAAAAAGAAGTGAAATCCCACCAAAAACATTCTGTAAAAAACTAGCCAGGTCTCGATGGAGCTGCTTGTTTATCTCTAAAAAGTAATGAAATCTTGACAAAGTCGTGCCAAGTCTAAGGTTCCTTACTGCGATTTCTTTAGTATTATAGTTAATGTTGTGTGACTTGGCCGTTGAAGGGTATACAAGGGTACAAAACCAGGTGCTCCATGACACCATTGCACCAATCTGACGCCAGAACCGCTTGTGTGCCCTTCAACGGCCAAGTCACATAACATTAACTATAATACTAAAGAAATCGCAGTAAGGAACCTTAGACTTGGCACGACTTTGTCAAGATTTCATTACTTTTTAGAGATAAACAAGCAGCTCCATCGAGACCTGGCTAGTTTTTTACAGAATGTTTTTGGTGGGATATTGATGACCTTTTGAGATTGCCATAAACGCAGAAAACTACTGAGTCTGGAGCTTTTGTCTCGCTAATGTTACGACGTCACTTCGCGGAATATAGTGTCAAATGTTGCCATTAAATGGATTGATGTAAAATAGGCATTTATTTGATAAAACGTACATTTTGTTTTGCGTCCACTGATCGAAGTTTGCGTCATACTGGTTGTAATTATTACAGTGGAATTAAGAATGCCCCAAAAAATTGTCGCTAAAAAGTTTGGGACAGTTTAAACTAAAACTTTAAACATTCGTGACATTCATTCCCTAAATAAGATTTTGTATTATTTATAAAAAATATAAGCATTGTGAAGCATTTTTATATTAGGTTGGATAATATTTTTTATAATATAATATAATATTATAAGCAAAATTTTGAATTTTACAACATATTTATTAATTAAATGTTAAGATTTAAAAGAGATATCAATAAATCAGCTATTACTTATATCTAATAACTATTTTAATCATCGTGCAAGAGATCCGCCTTTAACATTTCCGTGAAAGTCTTCAGCTTGGCCGCGATTTTCTTATTCAGTGGTGGCAGAGTGTTATTCTGAAAGCACAAAAACTTAATCGGTGATATACCTCAAAAGATATAGTTCCAGATGTAACTTCTATTTAGTAAGTAGCAACGGGTTGGAGTTGTCGGTGAGTCCCATGGTAGTTAAGGCTAATGGTATAAGTGACCAATGTTCGCGTGACACTTGACAATACAACTGAGATTCTTTCTTACCATCATAGCCTTAGCCACGACTCCGGCTCTGTCCACTATGTGCCGGTCGATCCCGCAGCTCGCAGCCACTTGGTGAGCGAAGCTGCTCTCCACTGAACCGTCCACCAGGCGGAACAGAAACACTGGCTCGCCGTCTTGTAGCATGTGCTCGAATCGCTTGAATGAGAACGTTTTCGATGTTTGTGTAAAAGGAGCAAAAATATAAAGAACGTTCCTTGAAACGTTTGCCGAATTCAGTGTCCTTGGAAATCAGAAGTGGGATGCAAACTAGTTAGCGAACCGAGGCATCATGGACAGGTCAGAAATGGTAAAAGAGGTACTTGACCATATAAATTAGGTTTAATTAAGTTATTACACAAATTAGAAAATACGAGCTACGTGGGCTTTCTTTCACAAAGAGATGTTAAGGTCAAGTGAGTTAATCTGAGGCCGTCACAGATTAACGATGTGGTGTGCAGCCGTGATGTCGCGTGGCGTGTGGTGTGGATTGCGTGCGCGTGGGCCAGTGTGTCGTAAACACATCACCTTAGTTTAATCCAACGATTTTAAGTTACTTTGTCTATATCGTTAGTGTGGAGCTGTATGCTTATAAAGGTTCTTGAATCATTAGTTGTACCTGTAGTTTGACAAGCGGCGTCTTGATTATAAACTCTGGTAGCTGCAGCATGTGTGTCGCTAGCAGAACGTGAGGGCATTCCATTTCGCGGCACAGAAAACTAGAATAAACGACAAATTAAGTAGGTGTATCTGCACAAATTCTTATTTTTTCAATCGTCATTATTTGTAGGTATAAGGGTGACTCACCTATTTATGCAGCTCGCTAGTAAAGCTATTCCGTCTACTTCGGAAGTTCCTTTTCCGAATTCGTCGACGATGATCAGGGAATTGCTTGTAGATTCCTGAAGCGCTAGCGCCATCTAGATTTAACAGTCGTTTTGCTTAGATTAGCTTCGATTAGCGTATTGTAATCTCTATGTTGCAGTTTTTGTAATTTCGAATATGCATAGAATGTTTTTAAGTTACTGGATATTCTGAAAAGCCGTTTTCTCTCGGTAGGTACATAACTTACCTGTCTCAAATCAATCAGAAAAGCGCTCATGTGAGCAGCGATACACTCTGTTGACTGTATCCTTGTATATATGTGTGATAGCACCCCAATAGTAGCCGAATCTGCTGGAACGAAGCTTCCAATGTGTGCTAGGTACACTATTAGGCCTGAAATATAAGGCGAAGGATTGGTGGTTATCTTGGTTGAAATTAGATAGATCTTTATTTTTTTGCGGTGGAAGGACGATTTATAGCCAGCCTACTTCTTCTAATAATCTTCTAATAATATGTGGTCTAAGGTGAACATTTAAAAAAATCTACGATATGCTTATACATAATTTCTGAACAAAGCGGCCAGTTTTTTTAATTATTTATCTCAGTACCATTATGTCCTGCCCTTTCACCCAGTTCCCGCTTGACGTTAAATTACAAGACATCTGTATATATGCTACTATAAAATTCGGTATCCACCAAAAAGTGGAGCAGCTGATATTTTTTTTAGACATTATGAATTTCATTCATCTGGGATAAGTCTGTGTGGATTTGAAGTAAGCCTTGGGTCAAATATGGTTCTTATATCGGGTGCATCGACAAGGATACCCACCAATCTGTTTCATATAAACGCTCTTCCCACTAGCATTTGGTCCAGTGAGTATCTTGACGAAGCCAACATCGGCGCTGGACTCCATATCATTAGGCACAAAGTTGTCGCAGCTGATCAGGTGCAGAGGGTGCCTGCCCTGTTTGATCTGGATCAGTTTATCGCGCGTCAGCTCTGGACGGACGAAAGTGAACTCCTTGCACACTTTTGAAATAGCTATGAGGCTGCAAAAAGGGTCTAAATTAAATCTAGGAATTCTAATTTTCCTTATTAGTTAGGTAATTAGTTCTACCACCGAAATATCCGGGGTTCGATTAGCTCTGGATAAAATTAAGTGTGAATGAATATTCCTTATCTATCTTCTATTTCAATTATTTAGAATGTTTTACGTCTAGAAACATACCTTTGTCTAGAAATACAACTATATCTAACAATATTGGCAAACATGGAGTGTTCAGCTCTTCCCGTTTGCCAATATTGCTACCGGTTCTCAACACAGCCTGTGATAAGAACCTTGTTGAGAACTCAGCACTCCCAGCAGTTGAATATCCACTATGTAGTTTCAACTGACCAGTCTAACTCGGCGCATTTGTCAATGACCGCAGACAGCGTGTGAAGGTGTTCCATTATGATGGTGGTCAGCCTCATCATGATCTTTGTCTCGTGCGCTACGATCTCAGGGTACGTGTCGCCTATCATCAGGTCCAGTTCTGAAATCATTAGGTCAGTTAGGTCCAGTACCTTATACGGAAAATGGTAGTCTCTGCAATAGAGCATGGAATACCGGAGCCTTTTCCCAATACCGGTATTCATTCGGTATCAAGATTTTAAATACCGGGATACCGGTTTTTCGGTATTTTTCGGTATTAAATTTTTGTTACATTAAAAAATATTGAATTGTTATAAAATAGACAAAAAGATAATTTTAAATAAGTGAGTTTATTTAATTGAACGATAATATTAATTTATACTAGCTTTTGCCTGCGACTTCGTCCGCGTAGACTTTTTTTTCCGTTATCGACATTACCAGACGAATTTAGTTCGTAATTTATAGTCTATGTTAGCCTGGTTTCTAAGCTATCTCCATTCCTTCAGGCAAATTCGTCCTGCAGTTCTAGCGTGAAAACAAGTACACACACTCACTCACTCACAAACTGTCCGCGCCCTCGGAGAAAAAGTTGCAGAATCAGAATATTCTTTGCTGTACTACAAAAACATTAAAAGGACCGTCCGAAATCCGCATTAATAAATCGTAATGGGCAATTTTCTGACAGCTCATGGGTTGTAGTTCCAAAGGTTTTGTTTCTTTCTGGGCCATTTTTTTTATATTTTGCAATCGATTCTAAGTTTACTATGACCCCCCAATATCAAAGAGAAAAATCCCCTGAACAGTATCTGCTGCCTAAAAGATTTTATTTCAGTGTTATTTTCATGTACGAACAGTTTTTGTTTTCATGAAAGTTCCATTATAGGCGTTCAGATACTGCTTTACACGAGCGAGGTAAATGCTTTTGATTTTAAAACAATATTTTTTACCCAAAATACAAACATAACATCATTAAAATATAGCGTAAAACTTGCCATTCGAGACATAGACCCTCATTATTTATTTGCGTAAGTTATTGACAGAAGTTTATTTTTTAACTAACGCGCCACCTGTAAGTTCTGGTTTTGGAATGTTTCCCTCCGTTGCAAATTTTATCTATGGTGTTTCGTTCATGGCGCGGGGTGCATGTTGGTGTGTGTTGAGGAGTCTGTGACTTTGGCAGGTGACAGCTCCACTATTCTGTGCACACGGCTCACCACAGAGTTCACCATTTTGTCAGTGTGGAGTGTGTGTTGCATTGCAATCAAATCAAAACATTTTATACATGGAACCAGATAAAGATATTGAGGAGTAGTTGTTAAAATATGGTTTATAATTTAAATAATAGTCTATCTTTTCTGGTCCTTGTTTAATTTCAGTCTTAGCCTGAGCCCCATACTATTGAGAAACAACACCTTTGTAACTGGATGTCGCTGACGAGATATCTTTTTTATAAGCCAGTTCGCGCTCGTTGGGCTTCGTAGATACGTCCAAACACAATATTTAGGTATTGGTGATGGAGCAAAATGTAGTGTTTCCGGTTCTACCTTTCACTCATACAAGAACAATAATAACAAAGTCGTGCACTCTGTACCAAAATGGAATGAGATGAAAGATGAAGTCACAGAGCAATGAAGTGAAAAAGTGAAAAAGTGAGAATTTTCGCTGTAGTAAGCACGAATTTACTTTGTGATGTCGGATCAACGCCATCAATCACAGCTTTTATAACTATTTTTTATTTTTTAAAGCTGCCAGAAAATCCCCAATTCGGTAGGTCGAGAAAAAATAAGTACTTGTTTTTAAAGCTCTATTAGATTAAATAGAACATTTTAAGAATGCATTTTGGAGGAAAAAATTCTAAGCCTTTTATTTATATTTTTAATTAAATTTTAAACTTTCTCCGGATGTGACGTCATAAAAAACCAATTGTCTATGGTGAAGTGCTAATCTGTGGTCAAAATGACAACTGTCAAGTCTTATCTGTGGTTCATTGTTTTGTTTTGTTTTCGTCATTTTCTGGCGTTCTATTTCAACTGATTGATCGACTTTAAACACGTACCTAATTAACCTTGCTTTAACCCGGACACCGAACAAAATCTCTGCATATCTTGAACTTGGCTTCACACGTAACCAGACACCGAAACCTCTTCACTTCTTGACCTTGGCTTTACACGTACCTGGACACCGATATTTGCTTTCACGATGGACCCTGGCACTGGCAGATCCAAAGGATTACAATGCTTTGTTCCGGTGTGCCCAAATAATGAGCAATCAACTCCGGACAAAGTATTCGGCGGATATATGAACCACTGAAGTACGAATGGTGTATCCTAGCCAACACTGACTATAAAAAATCGAAGATAATGTTTTGTTGCGAAGATCTCAATGTAAGTAAGCTTTTAGCCATTGCCTTCCCCTTTACAGGGCCTGCATATGGTTACTTCAAACTATCTAATGTTTAATAAAGTCCCTGTCAGTGTTGATTCTACATGATATTCATCTACTTTCTTTTAATTGCAGCTTGAAACAGATTTGAAAAATTACCAACAATGGAAGCTGATGAACCAACAACCAAAAATGAAAACCAGCGCAAGATTCAATCTCAAACTAATAAGGAAAATATTGAAAATGAAAAAGAAACTACATACGAGATGTTCAGTAAGGCACCTACATGCACAAAGCTGCTTTGCAAGCCCCAAGATAGGCGAACCTAAAAAAAAGGAAATTTGATGGCACCTATGCATGTTGAGTGCTCTACGCAGTGCAAAGTAAAAATGGTGGATCGAGCCGCAGGTGTACAGGCCATCTTCTAGACAGTCGGTCCAAGCAACGCAATCTAACTAGGATCCAGTGGCGAGTTATTACAGAGCCAGGAAATTTGAATTTTTTATTCCTTTGCACTTACAATTTTTTTTAGGGTAAATAAAACACTTCCAAAAATACATTGCTTTCTCTGATTCTTGTATAATCTCTTTCTTATAGTTTACCCAGTATTTAAGGATTTTCTTATTTATTTCAAGATGGGCTCGCTACACAAAAGCTCAATGTAGGCCTTATCCAATAACACTGGGCTGATGTAGTTGATGCTTTTCTGTATCTTTACCAGCCAGAATAGAAGTAGCAGTGAATGTTTGCAGGCAGCCCCCTAAAAAAAAGTTTTGTAGTTAGGTATACATACAGAGAAAAGATAGCAGGAAATATAATGTTTACAAAAATAAAGTACAAGCCGCTTCAGTAATGATTTCTTCAGTCTCTTGAACTTTTGCTAAAACATTGTACAGCTTGTTTCCTAATCTATGCTCTGGCACTACTTAGGCCCTCACAATGCAGACATATCCCATAGCAGAATCAACGTATGAATCACGAGATATCCTGTAAAATAACTTTGCTAAATAAATAAAATTACTAATGATAACGTAAGAATGTTATGGAT
Source organism: Zelleria hepariella (assembly GCA_949319315.1). NCBI lineage: Eukaryota > Metazoa > Arthropoda > Insecta > Lepidoptera > Yponomeutidae > Zelleria > Zelleria hepariella. The sequence goes on from OX439382.1 coordinate 16,079,914, forward strand.
GATTTAAACTTATTTTTAAGTCTCCATCACCAAAAAATATTATTTCTCTGGCATAAACTGAACTTTGAGCCACTCTGGCCTAAACTGAACAGTTCTACACTATATGAATCATTTTCTGTTTTAGCGTCTAAACTCGAAAAGGTGTGACAGATTTTTATGTTGCTGTATTCAAGCTTGATACAATGTTGATTAATGTGAACCAGCATGGTGACAAGATACTTACATCAATGCCTTAGCCCCTCTAATTTCAGCAATATTGTGGCTGTTATGTATTCCAGGATCATAATTATTTCCACATTAGGCAGATTGCGGGAGTCTGCTTTGTTGACAAAGTTATCGAGCCGCAGGTGTACAGGCCATCTTCTTGACAGTAGGTCCAAGCAACGCAAGTCTAACTAGGATCCAGTGGCGAGTTATTATCATCAGTGTCCAGTTATGAAAGTGGGAGTCACATTTGATGGGAGTTTACAGTATCCAGCTGAGCGGGAGTCACAAGGGATGGATGGGTTATAGGTCAGGATCGGTGCCACAATCAGTAAACGTTAACTTAACAAACAAGACGGAAATCGGAAACTTTAAACAAAACAAACAACAACAAAAACCACAAAATGTTATGGCTGGTCCACAATCACGCCACACACCTCCGCGCACGCTTGGGCGGAGTTTCTTTTGTTTGTTTGTATAGAAAACCGACGCAAGGAGCGGGGTGTAAACACTTTTCGCGAAGGTTAGCGCGTGAATGTGGATAGGGCATTACTCAAACTTATCTGTCAAAAGTAGATGACAGATTATCGGAGTTGCCAGCATTAGCACAGTGCAAATTACCAAAAGTCTGCCGGCAAACTGTAATCTTATAATCTGCGCCGAAAATCGGCTATACCAAGACTAGAGCACTCTCAGACATTTTATTACAAGAAACTAAGAAAAATAAACCACTGATCATAACTCACACAGCCGCAAACCGATTTTCCGCTGTTTTTCGGAGTTAAGTGTCTGGTTGCCGAGTGAGTGACGAAAGCAGTTTTGTGACGGAAGCAGTTTTGTGATTGCGCAGCATTTTAAAAGAAACAAAGTTGGTTGCACTTTCGAATCAATATCGGAACCGCATTTATTTATTTGAGTATTTCAGGAATTTTCTCTAAAGTTGGTAACACTATGATATTTCTCCGGCAAAAGCAACTACGTCACTACCGTCCAGCAGAGACAATATGATGAAGGTCAAATGAAATGAAGGTCATACATAGTTTTGCATATAAAAAAATAACTACATGCTTATAAATTTTTTCGATTACTGCAAATAGCTCCAGAAGCCTATTCCTCGAAATGGTTTTCGAATCAGAAACATCTATGATTTTATGGAGAAGCCAATTGAAGCCGTCAACTGGGAGCCTATTTTGGCACCATTGCGTTACAGGCTAAGGCCCCTGGACTGCAGTCCAAAATAAGAAAGTAATCGGTTTTAATTAATAAACAAAAACCGGCGTTTATACTTATAGGTTTTTACAAAAAAACGTTTTTTTGTGTAGGTTTCTAAAACCGGTTCACATCACTATTCCGCACGGCGCACTCGCACGCATCGCATGCGCGCGAAATTTTGATATTCCACACTTGTTTCAGAGTTTTATCTGTAATACCGAAAATACCGAAATTCCGGTATTAAGATAATACAATACCGGTTTTTCAAATGTAGATATTTAGTCCGGGATCCCGGTTTTTCGGTATTACCGAAAACCGGTATCCATGCTCTACTCTGCAAGTTATGTTGAAAATGGGCGAAGCAAATACGCGAGTTAAAATCAACTTTTTTCGCGCATTTTTAATTGTCAGAAACTTAAAACATCATCAGAATCACCGGTAGAGTCTACAAATCCCAGCCTTTCAGCGACTAAAAAGGTCGTGAAAGTAAATTTACCTTCGCATCCTTTACTCTTGTAATGAATGTAATCATTATTCTGGAACTGAAACAAACACTTTATTAGTACATCCATATTAAATTCAACATAGATTTTACACAATATGCCCTACTAATAAGCTCCAGTGCTACCCAGCAATTTTTCTGATTTCTTACTTGCAATTTGCGAAAACTTCGTGAAATTCTTGTTAGTTTTTCCTCACCATAAACCTCATATTGGGCAGCTCCTTCTGTTCCATGGAGAGGTCCTCCCCCCAAGCCTTGACGCCCAGCAGGTAGCCCAGGTGGGGCATGTACAACATGGTGCATTCCTCTATGAAGAGCGGTAGACGGTCGAGTTCCACTGAGGCTGTCTCAGACATCAGCGTGTGGAGACTCGCCATCGTTTGCTTTTCTGGGGAGGGAAGTTACAATTCAATTCAATTCTAAACTTTTCATTTCGGACAAATCCATAGTGTTAGTTACAATGGTAGCTTCTTCTAGTGTTAGTATGAATTTATTTACAACTTGGTAGGTATTATAACTTGGGTTTATATATCTGAACTGTCATCCAGTGCTTTAGCATCGGACTGTCAGTCCTATTGGCGATGACGCTGAGGAGACTGTTGACGCTGCCGCGTACCCTGCGCATCAGTGAGGCATTTCTGTTGCGTATACATGTCATGTTATACATCCATCCTATTCCTTTGCTTTGTGCTTTGGCATACTGCATATTACCTATTGTGTATATTCACCTAAGACTTAGAATGGTTGAGCCGCAAATTTATTCAGAGACGGACATCGGCCTATGATAAGGTCTTACACCTTTTCTCAAGTATACCGTCCAAATGTCTCCGAATGGGTATTTGTTATTGAAATGGGTATTATAACTTTAAAATTTCCATTAGTCAGGTACGGTCAGCGACACCCTCTTATTTTGGTCTGTTCGGGTCTTGCCCCCTTTCTGCCTTTGCCCCCTTAGTGTGATTCTCATTTTATCTTACACACAGATACGAGTAGTTCCGAAAAACTGATAGGCACAAGGCAATTAACTGTGGCTTCCAGTTTCGATTAGGTGTCGGATGTAGTATGCATTTTTCATGACCTCAGTTCACGAATTCATGGTTTTTGATTAATGTAAGAGGCCCTTTCGGCCTTAAAACTCTGACACCAGGAGTGGCCACGACCTCACGTGGATAACCGCCATAAAACCATGATATAAACCCTACCTATGACCTCAGTTGTTTGTAAAGGAGCCACTATAATAATACATTTAAATAGGGAAAACGTGGTTGACAATCAAAGCTCTTACTAAATCCGCCACCGCCATAGTCAGTGTGTTACTTACTTCTATCTAGTTCAGGGTCAACGCCAGGTTTGACCGTGAATTTGCCCTCAGTCTTTGACCCTTCGAAGTCAATTATTCTGTTCATATAGAGAGCCATCTGGAATTAAAAATAATATAAACAATTTAGATTTTATGAGTTTATTTTGTAGATTGTATGCCTGCTTTTAAACATAAGAGGTTTATTAAACAAACAACAAGGTATCAGTAAGAGACCAAGTAAATTTCTTTAGGGTTGGATTTATCAGAAAAAACCGCTTCAATATATTGTATGAAAGGACCATTTTGTAGTTAGGTACCTCGTATAATTTGTTGTTGTCGCAAGAGCCCAGCTGGTCCAAAAAGTCAGTGGTTCCAGAAACATTCTCGCACATCTCACAAATGAGTACGGCGTTGTATAGAGTCTGGAAAAGGTGAATTTTCAGAATGACGATATACGATCAAGAAATACCACATTTGCTAACCAGTTAAGTAACAGTTTAAGTTTACAAATTTGCTAACAAGTCACTTCTTCTAGAACTTACATTGTACAGTGACTTCCATTGATAGGGCTTCGCTGACAATGCTTTGATCTTTGATAGTATCCCCTGCAAGGGAGAAAAGCTAATTACTTACTTTTCTAAATTTTTTAGGGTAACTTGTTGCCTGAGATTGGATTTGGCTTTGCTGAATATTCCCATGTAAATTTTCAAAATTGTTATTGTTTACGTATGATAAGAATGATATTAATTTATACACGGTGTTAGAAGACCGCCATCAAAGCGGGAAACCACGTATTGTCCTCATACTAACGAACGTTTTTGGCCAAGAAGCTATGCCTGGGAAATCAAGGGTTTCCGAGAAAATGAGGTTCAAAGTCGGACTTTTCCATTATTTTTTTTTTTGCAGAAATGTGTTCATTGTCGAATACTTAATTAAAATTATTTTCATGACGCCATACCAAATATTTGAATAATTTTTCAAAAAACGACGTTGAAATTATACGCGCAATGTATTCTAAACATCGGCACCTCAAACTTATGGTTGGACGATAGCAACGAGGCGGGAAATTCAAAATTTTCACAGTTTTTTACATTTTGTAGCCAAACTGAGCTATTTTTGTTCAGCGATTTTTCGTTCGCGGTAATAACATAGTATTCTTTTCATTAGTAGTGTAAACAACAGAACACCAATAATTCAGTCGATTATGTGTTCTGGTCATCAACAAGTTTTTTGGGCAGTGCCACTGCTTCGTAGAAAATGTAAAAAACTGTCAAAATTTTGAATTTCCCGCCACGTTGCTATCGTCCCACCTTCAGTAGCATAAGTTTATACCAGTCATACTCAAAGTGTGGTACGCGAACCCTTAGGGGTTCGTCATTTGATGGTAGGGGGTACGCGAAAAGATTTACGTAATGGCGGCTGGATGGCTGGCTACCACACGCATAGCTAGACAGGAAGAATATCCCGAACTCTCACGAAAAGCGGTGAATTTTCTTTTACCCTTCGCAACAACATACTTATGTGAGAGTGGGTTTTCACATCTAGTTATGATATTTGGTGATTGGTTTCACTACAGAAAAAAGCCCAAGTACAGAAATCGACTTAATGTAGGGCCAGAATTATGATTAAAATTGACCAAAATTGCTCATAAAATCGACTCCATTTGCAACAAGAAACAAGTCCATCCATCAAATTAATATTAATAACATATTTATTTCTGTTTTTCTTTTTTATCTATATTTATTTCTTTTATTAAAATCTATTAAAATAAAAAACCGTGTTAACTAGAATTTCTTATCTAATTTTGACGGACCGGTGTTAGGGGTTCGCAGTTCTTTGGGAACTTAAACAGGGGTACTTGGGGCCATAAGTTTGAGAAACCCTGGTTTATACCATCGCTTGCGCAATATGATTTTTTTGCGTTACACGTCTATTGCGTGATTCAATATTTTCCAACCTAAAAAAACAAAATCATTTCCCGTACTTTGTTTTGGTGTCTAGTATGCGTGCCTTTCGTGTATGTCAGCGGTCTTTTAACACCCTGTATTATAATTTATGATTTAACATTGACTTTACATTGACATTCTTGATGAACCGCAGCGAGGAGCAGATATTCCGCATGGTGGTATCGTTCTGACCTCGCATGAAGAAAGCTACTACGTCCTGACGCTGCCTTAGAGTCGCCAAGTCATTGGTCGGGTGTTGCAGTAGGACTCTGAAAATAAGACTTGCCTACTTAGATGGTCTACTTAATTTTTTTATTCATGCAAACGAATGTCAAAAAATACCAAAATAAGAGTAATGTACATGTCTCACTAGCCGGGCAAAGGCCTTCTCTCAGAGAGAGATTTCGAGCTACCACTCGCTGACATCGGCATTATACCCTCAACGCAAAAATCGCCAATCCGCATTGAGCACGCGTGGTGATTAAGCTCGAACTCTCTCTGACAGAAGGCCTTTGCCCAGTTAGTCATACGCTCAGATTTCCTACTACTACAAATGAATGAATTAAAACAAATACCTCATTCGACTCTGCCCCACCTTGGAGGCGCATCTGTTGAAGACGCTGAAGAGACTCAGCCCTTCCTTGTTGCTGCCCTGGACCCCTTTCTTGAAGTTGCTCGGGTGCGCCACTGAACTAAAGATCTGCAGCCCTTTGTACGTGTCTTCGTCTATGGTCACTATGTCTGCCCTGCAAGCGTACCATAAGGCTGGAGTAGAGCGTATCTATGGGTTTATAATAATAATAACTTATTTATTTATTCAGATAATAAAATCCAGTAACTAACTGTTTATAACTCTGTCTATCCCGCTCTACCTACGTCAAACAGCCTTATGCTAAGCTTGCTGGAATGACGAAACGGGAACGGGATTGCATATATTAGTAGGAGATTCTAGGTAAATAAAAACATTGCAGAAATCTTAATTGGCTCTAACTTGGCTCTAACTAACATAACATTTGTCTAACCAAATTAGAACACATCTTTGCCTAATTGGTTTGGACAAATACTTTAAAAAAGCTATGATGCGTTGTGAAACTGAGGATTATGTTATCTTTATCTGGTCACACAATAAAATTACATGAAAAATTACATGTAACTGCACTCTATTTGCGATTTATATTCAAACAAGCAATGAAGCATTTTAATAGGTGTCTTCCCAAGTAACATTTTAGGTTGTAGAAAGGTTTTGAACAGGTTCTAGAACCTTTGTATGGAAATCTGCTCGTAAGTCTTATAACTCTCAATAAAGTTATATTAACCTTGTAATTACCTTCTGAGTGCCAAAAGGGCCCCGGTTTTAGAACCTTTCTGAGAGCTACAGCACAACCTATAGCTCAAATCCAGAACCTTTCCAATACTTGCATAGAACCTAAATATAACCTTCACAACCTTAATTTAACGTTATTATAACCTTGCAAGACAACTTATAAGTTCTAAATTAGTCTTGGATGTAACTCTATGACAACTTAGAACCTTTTTGATGGATATGAATAAATACCTTTCCAGGACTTACAAGTTTTAAATAGCTTCTGTTTAAGATTTTTTACACAGATTCAAATACTTATTTACAATGGCGTCATTCCTTTTTCGTTCAGCCATCTTTCAAAATGGCTAGATAAGCAAAGTGTTTATAAAAATAATAAGTAGCTTGGTAAAGTCAGGAAATAATCAAAATATAGTGCGATTGGCACTTCATCGTGAAACTTTACGATAATAGTGCTGTATACAAGACGGGCCTTTCATAAGTTAAACATTTCGGATATTTTTTAATAAAATAAAATAAAATAAATTGGTGATCGGTGGTAAGTCACATCAGAAATCAAACTACTATTCATATGAAAAATATATATTATAAATCGTGTAGCACATGGTATTTGATTACGCTTTATTTAATTAAAATATTGGTTTTGTTTCGTTTTTTTTTTCATTTTTTAATATTAAATATGGCTGACGTTAGGAAATTACTTGAAAGTATTATGTTTTTCCTTTTCAGAACTGTAACATCTAAGAGCTCTTAAGATTTTCCAAAATAAGAGCTGAAGGTAATCTCGCGGAGCTACCTCAAACGACAAGGCTGTTTTCAACGCTTCAAGGTTATTACCAGGAGTTGTCCAAGACTTACCAGTTGCGAAAACCACCACTGAGCTAAATTTGTTGCTTTTAAGTTTTGGTTGTAGGGGGACATGCGTTTGACCTTCGTTCAACAAACAGCTACAGGCTGCTCTAAGGGTGGTCATGAACTGAAATCAAAATTGAACTCTGTTTAAACTTAGTATAAAGTGAGATCAATTTTGAACTAACTTTAAACTGAGTTCTAAATTGATCTCTGTTTATATTTAGTTTAGTGAGATCAATTTTGAAGTTACTTTAACCAACTGGTATTACTGAGTTCAAAATTGATATTATTATTATTCGAATCGAATCGAATCAAATCGAATCGAATCGAATCGAATCGAATCGAAACGAAACGAAACAAAACGAGTCGAATCGAATCGAATCGAATCGAATCGAATCGAATCGAAACGAAACGAATCGAATCGAATCGAATCGGCTATTGCTAGATTCATAATACACACGACAACACGTCAGTTGTTGTAAAATCGCCCGTAACGTAACCGAGCAAAGTGCTAGCGTGTAAGGGTCGACGTGCTGTCGTGTGTACTGATTCAAGTATCAAAACTTTAACTGCCTATATCTCCTAAACGGCTAATGCTAGACCCATGTTTATGGTACTCAAAAAAAGGGTTCAACGAGCTCTACCTGATGAACGCAACAAAAATAATAAAAAGATGTATCAAAACTTTAACTGCCCATATCTCCTAAACGGCTAACGCTAGACCCATGTTCATAGTACTCTAAAAAAGGGGCTCGACGAGCTCTACCTGATGAAAGAAACAAAAATAACTAGTAGTTCGCCCCGAACTGTGAACTCGCGACCCCATATAAACTTAACAACCCTCGGCATCCCCTCGACCGATTTGGCTCATGTTCGAACTTAAAAATTCTTTTAATTTCATTTACCCGCCTACCAAATTTCATAATGATCCGACCGAATTTACTCAAGTTATCGTCGAACGAACATACATACATACATACAAACATGCAAACGCCGGATTGTTCCAGTAGACTCGGAGAACTTCGCTCGCTTCGCTCGCTCGTTCAATAAAAAAGAAGTATCAAAACTTTAACTGCCCATATTTGAACGAGCGAGCGAAGTTCTCCGAGTCTACTGGAACAATCCGGCGTTTGTATGTATGTATGTATGAATGTTCGTTCGACGATAACTTGAGTAAATGTAGTCGGATCGTCATGAAATTTGGTAGGCGGGTAAATGAGGCAAATCGGTCGAGGGGTTACTGAGATAGAGGGTCGCGAGTTCAAAGTTCGGGGCGAACCACTAGTATCTCCTAAACGGCCAATGCTAGACCCAAATTAGTAATTTAATTTAAATTGATTCGATTCGAGTAGCATAGAATCGAATTAAATCAATATCAAATCAAATCCAATTCAATCGATGTATGTATGTATGTATGAATGTTCGTTCGACGATAACTTGAGTAAATTTAGTCGGATCGTCAGGTGGGCAGGTAAATAAGGTAAAGAGAATTTTTAACCCACTTGATGCTACCGTCGTTTTAAAACAACGCAAAGAAAATAAATATCTGTATGGAAATGTGGGCTGTTAAGATTTTTTTTATTTATGCTAATTAATTGCTGAGTCCTTTGTCAGTCTCATCCTGTATTAAATATCAGTTTGGATAATTACGTTTAGTATTTGTTTACAAGTTTATTGAGGGGATTTTTACAAAGAATTCTTCAATGTAGGTATTTATATTAAGTTCTATAATTTATTCAAATCATTGATTGAAATATCATTTATATTACAGTTATCCATCAAAAACTATAAACAATAATTGGTTGGCGACTTTTGTAATAGAGTTATTATCAAATAAAGTTCATGTTGTTTATAAACGCCAGTAGGAAAATGTACTACTTTGTCCATTGCATAGTTATAACTCATTTGTATCGATTTATGGCTACAGCATTGATGTCTGAAGCTGCATGAAATTATGGAGGAGTTGGAGAAAGACGAAGGTCTTTTACCAGACACAGTCATCCACCAGAAAACTCCAATGCGGATATCACAGATTCGTCTATGATGAAGATTCTGGTGATAAAAATCATGTTGCTCCATAAGTTACCCAGTTGCAACGAGGAGCTCAAGCTGAAATTCACTATGATTCTTCAAATAGTGAGGAGAAAAAATTTCTACTTTATAAACCAGCAAGAAGCTAGCGAAGAATTGAGGGTGAACATGGGTTCTCACAGTATGATCGAAAATATTTTAGCCGAATGTTGTATTTTGTCGACATCGAATCACCGATTGGTCGCATCATTGACGACGGAACACTTTATCGAATGGATGAAACATTCAGAGTGTAGTTGGAGCTGGACTGGTAGTAGCCGAATGAGTAGAACTGTCACCCCACAAGCGTGAAGTCCAAATTTCTAATACTGTGGTGGTGGCACGACCCTTTTTTATCTCACCTGTAAGTGAGTGTCCCATAAATCTACGACCACGCGTGCCCTGCCCACTGCAGTTTGAAAATTTTGCATTCAGGGTAGTTACATCATATGCCTCAGAACCTTGTTCAGGAGGTTTGCGATTCAAACGACCCATCTGATAAACAGTACTATCAATAATCCGACCAATTGGCGATTCGTGGTCGATAATACTGCATCCGGCACAAATATTTTCGATAATATGTTACCCTGGGTATCCACCATAACAGGTTATCCCCATGTTATTATTATTTTTACAAATTTTCTTTATTTTTTTAAATAAATATACAGTTTATTATTTTTGTTGCTTTCATCAGGTAGAGCTCGTCGAACCCTTTTTTTGAGTACCATAAAAGTGGGTCTAGCATTAGCCGTTTAGGAGATATGGGTAGTTAAAGTTTTGATACTTCTTTTTTATTTTTATTTTTTTCTTTTATCAGGTAGAGCTCGTCATGCCCTTTTTTCAGAGTACCATAAACATGGGTCTAGCATTAGCCGTTTAGGAGTTATAGGCAGTTAAAGTTTTGATACTTATTTTTTATAAATTTTTAATAACTTTTTATTATTTTTGTTGCTTTCATCAAATAAAGCCCGTCAAGTCCTTTTTTTAGAGTACCATAAACATGGGTCTAGCATTAGCCGTTTCGGAGATATGAGCAGTTAAAATTTTGATACTTGAATCAGTATGAATCTAGCAATATCTGATTCGATTCGATTCTATCCGTTTCGATTCGATTCGATTCGATTACATTCGATTCGATTCGATTCGATTACATTCGATTCGATTCGATTCGATTAGATTCCGTTGGATTCGATTCGATTCGAATAATAATAATATCAATTTAGAACTCAGTTTAAAGTAAGTTCAAAATTGATCTCACTAAACTAAGTTTAAACATAGATCAATTCTAGGGTCGGCGGACATAACCACATAAGTCCTATAGAAATTGTATAGGACTTATGTGGTTAAGTCTGCCGACCCTAGAATTTTGAACTCAGTTTAAAGTAAGTTCAAAATTGAGCTCACTTTAAACTAAGTTTAAACTGAGTTCAATTTGGATCTCAGTTTAAGTATCGTTCATGAATACCACCCTAAGGCCCGGTTTCTGAATTGAGAATTTCACTAACCAAATGCTTAAGTATCGTTCTGTCACATTCTCTTGTGTGACATCTGCAGTGACAGAACGATACCTAAGCATTTGGTTAGTAAAATTCTCAATTCAGAAACCGGGCCTAAGGGTGGTATTCTAAAAGTATAAAAACATGTTTGTGGTATATGGTCCTCCCTTATTTTTCATTATTATTATTTTGTTGTCGTATCCTCCATTATTACACATACATTCTGTAAAAATTGGTATTTGTATTTTTTTTAGTGTGAAAAATGTTTTAATACTTTCCAAAAAAACCTTCACCAAAACATCTATTTCATTAAAAAAAATACATATTAATTTAATGTGTACTTATTATCTTGAATACCCAGCTTTCCATTAGTGTCACTAAATGAAAAAAAATGGCTTCATCGATTTAAAGGAACAGCTGAAAATTACAAAAAAATAAATAGCGAAATCGAACTGATACGAAGTTTACAGAGAACAGAAGTTTACAACTAGTAAATAATAAAAATAATAAAACTTACCGTTGTATTAATCATTCATAACATTTTTACGCACTTTACGCTTAAAATTTCCACTCCTTTTTTTGTATCACCCTGTGTCGGTTCATTTTTCAAGACGCGTAATGCTTACAATGTAAACCTATTCTTTGAAGTCGCGGAGACAACTGTCGGGTTTTGAGGATGCCTCTCAAGCTTTAAAATATTCCTGTAGGAATTGAATCATGCCTTCAGCGCAAAACAACAGCTTATTGGTTTTGTTTTTCACCACACAGTCCTAATTTGTTTGCCTAGACAACTCTGATCTAACCTCAAAGTTGTAGGTAGGTTTTAGAAACTACTTATAAGCAATTTCAACTTTTCAAAACCTTATGGTAATATCAAGGTTAAAAATTTAACCTTTAGATCACACATAAGTTAAATGACAGCCTTTCCAGAACCTTATCAGTAGCTTATGACAACTATAAGATCCTGAGGCTGTAAGCTCTTGAAACACAAGTCATAATAACGTTAACGTTAACTCTTGTCAGCAACTTCAAGGTTTTAACAATAAACTATTAGTTTTAGGACTTAGTAATCATTCTCAAATACTAAATTTAACCAACTAGCAAATCATTAACCTTTGTACAACCCTTCTAAAACCTAAAGGCAATTTTTACAACCTAGGCCCAAATGAAATGTTACTTGGGTTATCCACTTCCTAGATAAGCAATTTAAAAAAAGTTAAAGGAGGTAAATTGCGTATCAAATTGGAAAATATTGTCATGTCTGGTCACCTACAAATACTTAAGTAATTAATTTAAAGAAATTATTATAAATTAAGCTGCTTTATAACAAATGCAGTATTTATTATTTAACACTCTCTTGTCAGTATATCTCAGTTTTTCAATCTGATTTATTCAAGATTTATTTACCTTATCTCCTTCTGTATTTTCAGTTCGCGTCGTTTAAATAGTTTTCCTTGGTAAAGCCGCAATTCGCACGCAGAAATATGGATAATAAAAATAAAAATAAGTTTTAGCATGTATAGGAGACATCCAAAACTTACAGCGAGACCTTCCTCAAGCTCATAAACTGCGGCTTCCCATGCAGGTCCATGCTGATACTGGACCAGTTGAGATCGATGTACCGCAGTAATGCACCCAGGGCGTGCACACTCTGTGTTTGTGAGAAGTTGACCACTGTACGCAGGAATATGGCGCGTTCTTCCTCGGAGCAGCTCTGTGGCTCGTAGGGGAGGGATAGGGAGTAGATGCGACGCTTGCAGGCTTCGAAATCTGATGGTGTATGGTTTTTGATGCATGATTTCACTGATGCATTCTTGATTAATAACAATCTTAAAGCCATGTCAGAGGCCCTTTGGGCGGCCTGAAAACTCTGACACAAGGGGTGGCCACTACCTCATACGATTACCTAACGACTGATGCGAGATTTCACCAAGACTAGCTGACTTACTGCCGGTTTCTGATTTAAGAAATTCGCTAAGCAAGCACTTAAATATCGTTCTGCCTATCACAAAAGAACGTGACAGACGATACTTAAGTATTTGCTTGGCAAAATTCTCAATTCAGAAACCGGGCCTTAGAGACTACCTAGCTTTGCCAAAAACCTAAGGACACCGTTAGGTAGCCTCTAAAAATTTGTTAGTTAAACCGAGAATGTGACTCTACATTTCATTATGTGTAAAAGTGTCTTTATGGAGGGGTTTTAGAGTTACCTACAACCCTAATTTAAATTTGCGCAGTATTCGTATACCTACTTACTTTGCGATGTGGAAAATAGAAAAGTTTCGGGGGAAATAGAAAAAAAGGTGCGTGTTGGTACACATTTTTACTTAGCATTCAATCCCTTGGAGTCTTGGAAATTTATAGATTCGAGCTTGGATTATAGTACTACAATTTTGTTAGAGGTAAGTAATTAATAGTAAGTATTTTGGTCAAACTTTGGTCAAGGTCTGGACACTGCGTGCCGCCCTGACCGTTATCTATACGTATACCTACTGCGTCTCTCCCTCAAATAAAAACCTCTTCTACTTACTGTAATCCTTGTTCGATATAAACACCAGCTTGCACCTCCCGCCGTCGTCTCCGTCCCCGTCATAGATCATCTTCTTGATATGGCTGACGAAGGTGCTCTGCATCTTGCCATCTATCAATAACTTCGCTGGCTCCACGCGTCGGTAGAGGTTCGAGAGCATTTGGTGGGACGGGGGGCGGTCTACTATCTCGTCTAGGACATGGAGCTGGAATGCAGATGGACATTTTTACACGTTCAGGGATATACCCACCCCGAAACAAATAAAAATTAATATGTATAAAAAATAAACAAGGCGTGCAATGATATTCACACATCAGCTTCAAGTGCTGCTACTGTATAATAATAAATACTAATAATAACACTGCCTTAGATGTGATGAAAATTGAAAGAAAATGGGCAACACGTGAGTGTCAGTGAACGTGAATTTATAGGAACAGTGTGTTACAAAAAGAGGTCAAACTTTAGGGTCTTTCTATTCATCAATACAATCCACTGGGGACGACTTTGAAATATGAAAAAAACGATTCTATACCGACTGCTCCAAATGTCTAGAGCAGCTGATATTTCTCGGGATTTCTGGCACCATAGTAAAAAAAATACTTGTATTTATGAGTTCAACGACAATGACCCCCTTAAAAATAACAGAGGACCATCATCGTTTGACATGGCTTTGTTCGAAAATAATAAATATGATAAAGCTACAAGCCGCCGTAGTGTGGATTAGAGCATGGATACCGGTTTTCGGTAATACCGAAAAACCGGGATCCCGGACTAAATATCTACATTTGAAAAACCGGTATTGTATTAGCTTAATACCGGAATTTCGGTATTTTCGGTATTACAGATAAAACTCTGAAACAAGTGTGGAATATCAAAATTTCGCGCGCAAGCGATGCGTATGCGTGCGAGTGCGCCGTGCGGAATAGTGATGTGAACCGGTTTTAGAAACCTAAAAAAAAAAAAGATTTTTGTAAAAACCTATAAGTATAAACGCCGGTTTTTGTTTATTAATTAAAACCGATTACTTTCTTATTTTGGACTGCAGTCCAGGGGCCTTAGCCTGTATCGAAATGGTGCCAAAATAGGCTCCCATTTGACAGCTTCAATGGGGGTTTTTTTATTTTTTTGTTCTTCTTTGATTTGCAATCAGTCCGTAGACTATAAGCAGATGTGCGGGCGTCTTAAGTTAAGCAGAGTTTGATCCTCCTTTGAGGATCTCTCTTCAGTTTGAGTAGTTTATAAACTACTGAGGTCCATAGTATCACGCCTTTTCAGACGTCTTATGTAGTTAGACATCGTCAGTTGTACTGCGAGACGGTTCGGGTGATTTGCCAGTCTGTGCTTGTATCTATCTGGGGGATACTAATGGGGGATTTTATGACAGCTTTAAAAAATTAAAAAATAGTTATAAAAGCTGTGACAGATGGCGTTGATCCGACATCACAAAGTAAATTCGTGCTTACTACAGCGAAAATACTTTTTCACTTCATTGCTCTGTGACTTCATCTTTCACCTCATTCCATTTTGGTACATGAAAAAGTGCACGACTTTGTTATTGTTCTTGTATGAGTGAATGGTAGAACCGGAAACACTACATTTTGCTCCATCACCAATACCTAAATATTGTGTTTGGACGTATCTACGAAGCCCAACGAGCGCGAACTGGCTTATAAAAAACATATCTCGTCAGCGACATCCAGTTACAAATTTGGAACTACACATGAGCTGTCAGAAAATTGCCCATTACGATTTATTAATACGGATTGCGGACGGTCCTTTTAATGTTTTTGTACGGTTTGAATATTCTGATTCTGCAACTTTTTCTCCGAGTGCGCGGACAGTTTGTGAGTGAGTGAGTGTGTGTATTTGTTTTCACGCTAGAACTGCAGGACGAATTTGCCTGAAGGAATGGAGATAGCTTAGAAACCAGACTAACATAGACTATAAATTACGAACTAAATTCGTCTGGTAATGTCGATAACGGAAAAAAAGTCTACGCGGACGAAGTCGCAGGCAAAAGCTAGTATAAATTAATATTATCGTTCAATTAAATAAAGTCTCTTATTTTAAATTTTCTATTTGTGTATTTTATAACAATTTAATATTTTTTATTTTAACAAAAATGTAATACCGAAAAATACCGAAAAACCGGTATCCCGGTATTTAAAATCTTGATACCGAATGAATACCGGTATTGGGAAAAGGCTCCGGTATTCCATGCTCTAGTGTGGATGACTACACCCTTATTTTAAGCCACGGTTCTTTATGGAGGGGTTTTAGATTAATTAATCATAAAAATAGCAATTTCACCGACTTCCCCTGTTTGGAGGGTGTAGTGTGCCGCGCCCAGTTTGCTTGCTCGCCAGTAGACTGCTAGAATTTTCTGTTATGACGAAAAATTAATTGACATTAGTCAGACGGTTTTGACGGACCTACTTAGAATTTCCGTTCGAGCCACAACTTTGAAGGACTACCATTGATGTTAACAATAAGATTAAGAAGAGTCGTCAAGGTCGTCAAGTCCCTTGTAGTGGCAACGGAAAAATAGACTGTAAGGGAACGTTACTGAAATCGAGCATGAAGAGACTCTACAAATATTTAGGTAGTGCATTAGTGCACAGACTCTACATTAGTGCACAAGTGTCGTGTATGAGACTTACTTCTTCATTCTCCGATTCCTCAGTAGATTCTTGGTTTGTTGAAGCGTTGAGTGCTGGGTTGATGTCTGTGTTTCTAAATTAATAAACTAGCTTTTACTTACACAATTTCACACTAAGTAAGTACTAAAGCTTTCTGTATTTTCCACAGTACGAACCTTCGAGATTGGGCAATAACAAATTGACTGTCACTCCTTCTCGAAGTAATTCCTTCATTATTTGTGGTACAACTATTACTCATCGGGGGCCGAGCAACAGTCACGGAGGTTCCATCACTCGTGCTTCCATCCATCTTTGTCAGCGAAAAACAAAATTAGTTTAGTTAGACTTCCAAATTAACTCCAAGCTTGCCGTTTGCCGCCATTGACATTTTGTTTTTTATAATGTAGAGCCTGAGTGCCATTTAATAATACAAAAACCTACCTTAAATTTAGCTCTCAATCTGACAATAATAAAGTGCCCACTGGCTGGTTTCCTAAAAAAAAAAAGGAAAAAAAAGGAAAATAAGTAAAATAAAAGGAAAAAATATCTAATGGCGATTGCTCAGTTTTTCTGTAAACTGGCCAGTGTATTGCAGTGTGCCAAAAAAATATTAGCGTCCTTTTATCTTCACTGTACTCATGCATTTTATTTTCCATGGTTTTTCTATTTGAATGGCGGTTTCTGTAGCCATTACTGTCACATACATGTGGCGTGTGAACAGTTCGTCGACCCACGGAAAAGTTTAATGTGCCTGAATGTTAACCAGAGGCTTGATTACGGTACTTTGAGCTCGTTACTTGAAGCCTTCAAGTGCCTGAAATGGAGTTTTCGCACAGCAAATAAAACAATGAAAGTAGGTTACAATAAGTAAAGATTTATTACAAAGATACTCGTACGACCACAAGAATACCATAGTCACATTTTTAAGGTTTTTACAAATATTTAGTCTCAGTTATTTACGTATTATAAAATAAAATAGATTTTAAGTTACATTAAATTAGTGCGTTTTATAAATAAGACACGTCAAAGTGAGATCGATTAATTATTATTTTATCTTACAAACTTACTACTTATTAGGCACATGCGGCGTTTACAATCAACGAATAAAAAGAACAACACCATCATACAATAAAAGTTGCTAAATGATCAACAAGTCTTTCTGTTCCGGCGCGTCTCGGCGGAAATTGACGCGGATATGGCGACAAAGATGGCCGACCGCGTCGGCTGCCGGGATGACGAAAGCCGCCATGAAAGCTTGCACCATCGTGCGCACCGACGCGAAGTAGATCTTGATGCAACGGACGCACGGGGCTGAACACCAGATTTGCTGAAAACAAAAGAAAAAAAAAAATCCATTCAGGTAAGTTGCTGGTAGAGTAGCTTTTTTAAGTCCGCAATTTCTAGGTCAACCTTGCGTGCATTAGCATACAGGTTGCTGGCGACGATCTGAACGTGGCGAGCTATGGTCATATAATCATTTATTTTATGTGACCATAGGAAACAGGGGTCATGGACGTTTTCCCTGTACATCAAAGGCGAGACAACAGCGTGCAGGGCGGGGCCACGAAAATGGGCAAACACCTTCTCGGCTCGGCTAGGATGCCACGCCGCGATACGAGTTTTATCTACTCTTACCCGCGAGATATTCCTCGCACAAGACTCTCTTCTAGACCTCTCTGATAAGAAAACAATAAGCATCATTAAAAATGTACCTCAAAGGCGAGGCAGGCGAAGCAGCAGCCCAGAAAGAGCGCGCAGGGCGGGGCCACGAGCACGGCCAGTAGCGTGTAGCACCAGTTGCGCGCGCGCTGGAAGCAGACTGCGCTAAGTCGCCATGCGCACTCCGGGCTGCGCGCGCCTTCCGGCTCGCCGATCACGTCGTCCCATACTATCTGTGGAGGGCAGTTACGTTGATAAAAAAAAGTTAAATGTAGCCTGTACAATTGTAAATGTCCAACTAGGTGGGCAAAGGCCTTCTCTCAGAGTGAGAATTTATGGTATAATGCCTCATACGCTCAGGTTTCCTCACGATGTTTTCCTTTACAGTTAGCGAGTGGTATTGGGTATCGTATGTACACGCGCCAGCACGTTGACCCTTACACGCTAGTACTCTACTCGGTTACGTTACGGGCGACTTTACAACAAAAGTGTACAGTCTGCGTGCTGTCGTGTGTACGTATGTGTATTAAGTAGATAATATCTGTTCAAAAAGTAGCTCTTAAATTTGTGAACGGATTTTCCAGCGAGTGTTCTTAAATATCTTTTATAAAAATTGGTTCAGCCTTTTATGAGATATGCTAATTTGAAGCTAAAATGTCGGCTTTAGTTTAAATATTTTTAGTACTTTTTATGTCGGGGGTTAAAAAATGTGCGCCAACAGCAATACGCGCGTCGTAGCTCCTATCATACCTAAGCGGTTTAGTATGAAATAAGTCCATACTAACGTTTTTTGAACTTATACTAAAGCTTCTATTCCACTATAATAATGGAAACTTAAAGCTGTGATTGTAAACTTGAAAACCTATCAAAAGTTCAAAGTAAATTGCTTGTCTATTTTGAAGTAACGGAAACTAAGCAAGCATTATATTGTGATTTATTTAGTTCCTGCCCTTGTGAAGGCCGTATCGAAAATTGGAACATACTCGTATCGTGGAAACAGCTAAAATTGTTACAATGATTGCTTTCTCTAGGCAGTATTGGGGCCAGAAAATACACCAAATAACATAGTTTGCTCTATTTTCTTTTGCAAACTAATCTCAAATATTTGTAGAGCCAATCACCACAGTTAAAGAAAATTAGCAATTTGTTCTATTTTCTTTTACACAAAGAAATGTATATTTTCTTTTACACACTTATATACTTGTGGAGCTAATCACCATAGTTAATAATATAATATTAACACTAAAAAATAAAAACAGACTTCACAGGTGAAAATTTACACTCTGTATTAAGCTATTGCACTGATTCCGAGGGATTCGCTGCTGACCGTTGAAGAGATCCGTTCTCCATCTCCGAAGTTCTTTGACAGATTTTCACACTTTTTTATGGGACCACATGGGAAGTATATTATGATTTCCAACAAAAAAAATTATCAAAGTAAAAAATCAAGTAAAAAACCTAAAAGTTCGCTAACTTTCATCAGAATGTTTATCGTACACACACCTCGTTTCCAAACGCTACTGGCTGGCAGGTTATTTTTCGTCACGCGATGACCACTTCGGGTTTTCCATTTTAAAATTGCTCACATTTTCCCACCGGTCAGTTACTGGCCGGTAAATACGATGGAAAGAAAAGAAAAAGCTCCTTTGTTCGGAATGATGTTAGATTTTTCATTTTGCAGTGTATGTACCAATACAAACTAGCGTGCTTGTTTAGTTTTTGTTTTTATTTCGGTTTGATGTTTTTTGACAAAATTTTTAGGACTCCATAAAGCTTAGTTTTTATATCTTTACAGCCCCTTGGGCCCAATGAAAAAAAAAACAACTTTTGAATAAACTGGATACATGTTCAGTCTATGGGGCAATTTGTAAGTTCTTAAACATTCCGTGTGATTAATAATTATACAAGAAGGGGTTATAATTAAGTTACCTACGAGAAATTATTGTAGGTATTTCTACGTAGTTGCGTCATACCTACATCGTAAAGTATTTTTAGAACAATTATTCCAGTTCGCGCTGAGGTATTTACATACGGGATTCAATAACGCAATTATTACTTACGTAGGTACCTAAGTAATAATAACAATAAATTGAGTTATTGAATCCTTTTTAACTACACTTTTTTTAACTTGTCAGTAGGTATTTACTAAGCGAAAGCCTACAATCTACAATATGTACAGAACGTCTAGCACGATGAATCATATCCAGCTTTAAAGTTCGACACACCGCTTTAGATCCTGCAGTGCTAGGTAGGCAATCGTAAGGTGTCAGAGTTTTTAGGCCGCCCAAAACCATCAACGGTTTAACGTGCCTTCCGAAGCACGGAAGCGCTCAGATATTATTGCCACTAGCGGTCACCCATCCATGGACTGACCTTTGCTGTATTTAGTGTGCACAAAGTGAGAGCTATTCTGCCGCGCTTACGAAAAACGATTATTGCAAAATTGAGTTTTATACAAATATTTGAAATCAGCTCATTTTCCTGATTTCAAATATGTGGTCCGCTATATTTATGCTAGACAAGCGAAAGTGTTTCAATTTAATGAATCAAGCCCAAACAAACTTTTCACCGCCCACCCCTGAAATCCCTGTAACTCTTTACCAGGCTAATAACATCGAATGTTTAACAGCGAGCCGTCGTCGTAATATGCAAATGTTTGACCTTTTACCCCTTGTTTACGGGGCGGCCTTCCTCAGTCTATGTGTTGGACTATTTCAGGCACAAAACACACTTGAACTAATGGAAATCGTGCTTCCGATGTGACTTGACATCATCATAGGGCGAGCGCGACCCTCCTTTTAAATATGTACCTAGGTATCTACAAGTTTTCGTGAACTAGATATTAAAGACTGACATTGAAAAGCTTTGCTTTGTTTCGCTGTCTGGGTCACACACATTGGGGTAGCTTAAGGTGGGACGATAGCAACGTGGCGGGAAATTCAAAATTTTCACAGTTTTTTATATTTTGTAGCTATACTGAGCTATTTTTGTTCAGCGATTTTTCGTTCGCGGCAATAACATAGTATTCTTTTCATCCGCGAACGAAAAATCGCTGAACAAAAATAGCTCATTTTAGCTACAAAGTGTAAAAAAATTGTGAAAATTTTTAATTTCCCGCCACGTTGCTATCGTCCAACCTTAATTGGGTTTACTTCTAGTTAAGGTTCAACTAAAGTAGCGTGGCGGGAAAGCCAACATTTTCAGACTTTTTCAATTTTATAGCTAAACTGAGCTGTTTTTGTTCACTTATTTTTGTTTCACGACAATAAAAAATGCGCCTTTCAAAAAGTCCACCTTGCTTCTTTGTATGTATTCAGTAAGTAGATATACCAGTAACTCGGTAAATCTTTCTGATCTTAAATTGCCGAAGTTCGTTCTTTCGAGATAAGTTAAAACTAGAATTATCTTGTATTTTTTATCCTAATATAAATATAAAATAAATAAATTCTTTCTGACTCTACCTTTTTCTAGGAAAGCGGGATTTTTACAACGACATTGTTTTGGTGAGCGAGCGCCCAATACCTATCCCTACCTCTCCTCCACTCTTTTACCTGCACATGCGAGTTCAAGCCGTTGGGGTCCCGATCCTCCAGCACTTCCCCGACCGCGCTGTCCGGTTTGGCCGCCATCTTGCGCGCTTCCGTTTCCGGCGGCGCTCGCGGCCGCACTGCCGGCAGCGGGAGCTCGGGCACTGGGGGTGCGGCAGGCCGCTGCGAAACAATTACACACTTCACACACATAGGCTTTCCTTTGATGGAGTATTAAGGATGCCCTTAGTACTTACTCTCAAGAAAAGCTTCAGCGGATGTTGAAAAGCTTTCCGCCGAGAATAGCTGCACTAAAACCTTTCTCAAGGCTTTCTTTTTCTTTACAGTGGTTGCGTCTGGCACAGGATCGTGATAGGTGGAATGAGCATGAAGAGGCCTTTACTCAGGAGTGGGTGCTAACAGGCTGATGATGATGATGAAAGTATTTCTCGAGAGCACATAAGCCCTAGGAGACCCGGGATGTTAGTAACGCCGCCGAGCCTATACGCAGTTGTCCACATTGTTTTCGAGTCTTCTCAGAGAATGCTACCAATAGAGAATCCTGTCCAAACTACGTATAAATCCTAGGTACCAGTTTCTTCAATTCTCACTTTACGCATCTTCAGTAAACACTCAATTGAACGGTTGTAGTTTTGAAGCTGAAATTAGATTTGTGGAACCCAGAGGCCGTTGTATCTACGTACCTAATGAGATGATTTATACATTGTCCAGTGGCACCTTCACTCACACTAGATGGGTGAAGAGACCACTCGTCGCTGCAGTGCCTGGCACATTGTTTTAGATGGAGTAAGCTTGCCCAGAACCTATACCATCCAGATGGCTTACCTAATGGACCTAGCCCACAGGAAAGACAAGGAACCTAGAGCAAATAAAATAAATATAAAGTCATACCTGTAACCGATTCACCTCGTCTCGTAGCGGCAGACTGTCGTCGGAGCCCTTACTAGCGCATGCTATGCACTGCCTGGAGGTGGCTCGAGGCAGGCCCGGGATGGCCGCGCCGCCAGACCCCAAGGGAACCTCCTCAAAGGCCACGGTTGTGGATAGGTTTAAGGGTAGGAAGAAGGATTCGCTCTGGGTTTCAAGGTAGGCAGAAGGTAGGGGCTAGGTTTCAGGGTAGGAAAGAGAGTTGGGGGCTAGGTTACAGGTATGAATAGGGTTGGGCTAGGTTTCAGTGTAGGAAGAAGGAGGGGGCTTGGTTTCAGGGTAGGAAGAATGGTTGGGGCGAGGTTCAGGCTAGGAAGAAGGTTTAGCGCTAGGTTTCAGTGTAGGAAGAAGAGTTGGGGGCTAAGTTTCAGGGTAGGAAGGATTGGATCTAGGTTTCAGGCTAGGAAGAAGGGTGGGAGCTAGGTTTCAGGGTAGGAAGAAGGGTGGGGGGCTAGGTTTCAGGGTAGGAAGGAGTTGCCTTTCAATGCTAGGATTTGGCTTGTCACGTGTGTGTGTCCCACACTCACTGTGAAATGTTTTCGTAATTCAATGCCTCGGTTTACTTTTAATAGCGTGATATTAGGTATGTCATTTTACTTTGGTATTGGGAAGAAAGGTGAGGCGGACAATCGCTACTGGATTGTCTTTATGTAATTAACACAATTTCTCGTTAAATTAAAACAGGGTACCAAAACATAATTCCAATTGCCATAATGGTTCTCTATTAATACAGGAGTCACTTTTTAATGTTTGTTTTTTTCACTTCGTATCGCTGCTCAGTGGAAAACTCTTAAGATTTACTTTTTATTTTTCTCGTTGGGTTCAAGAAAGCACAGTGCCTTGCGTGTATCGCGGGTGAGGCCTCAGGGACACTGCTGAAGAAGGAAAACAAAAGAAAAGTTTCCCTCCAAAGGCGATGACACGGCGCATGTGCCAGGCCAGCGCTGTTATTAGAAGCTGTACTGATAAGGACAGCTTGAAAACATTAATGCAGTATTATTACCCATAGGTACCATAAAGCCTCGCGTCCATTAGGCGGATCGGGGCGGATTTTTGCCGGCGGCAAAAATCCGCCTGCCTATATTTTGTATGGAAGTGCGTCCACTAGAGCGCATCGGGGCGGGGCGGGCCGCGACGCAATATTTTTGCCGGCGGATTTTTGCCGGCGGCATTACCCGCCCCGATGCGCCTAGTGGACGCAGGGGCAACAGCATGCTCGCGCATGCGAATGCGCGCGAGTGTTGCCATTTGTCGACCAGAATACATAATCGGCTGAATTATTGTTGTTCTTGTTTATAATAATGTAAAGAATTCTATGCTATTGGCGTGAACGAAAAATCGCTGAACAAACGCTTAGTACGAATAGCTCAGTAAAGTTAAGCTTCAAAAAAATAAAACTGTAAAAAAATTGAATTACCCTCCACGCTGCTATCGTCCAACCTTAAGGGTGGACGATAGCAACGTGGCGGGAGATTCAAAATTTTCACAGTTTTTTACATTTTGTAGCTAAACTGAGCTATTTTTGTTCAGCGATTTTACGTTAGACAAAAATAGCTTAGTTTAGCTACAAAATGTAAAAATCTGTGAAAATTTTGAATTTTCCGCCACGTTGCTATCGTCCACCCTTAACCGATCATGATGATGAAGAAATACCAGCAGAAGTATTAGAAGTTGATTTTTGGTTTTGTTAAGTTTATGGTTTTCACAAACGCCGTATTGTTCCAGTAGACTCGGAGAACTTCGCTCGCTTCTCTCGCTCGTTCAATTATTCCGTTTCGGATCCAGATTGAACGCAGGTTGGACGTAACTCAACGCGGGATTTTTTTGTAACTAAATATTGAAATGAAAAAATATTACGTATACTGCGTGTTATTCACTAGGTAAGTAAAAAAAAAAAAATGTCATCGAGTATTTATCATCAATTTTATTAGTTTAAAGTGCATGAAATCCCTAATATAAAATAGTCTGTAATTTTGGCATGGATGAATAGGGCTTGGCAATTTTTTTTGCAGCCAAGGGCCACATAGAGCCAAAATGGCATAAAAGCGGACCGTACCTGAAACTATAGGTAGGTACTTACCATACCCTATAATTATTTTACCCATAGTATATTCAGAGTGAGATGAGCGCGCGTCAGAAAATTTCAGTCTCAATCATACAAAATAATTTCAATCTGTTCAAAATTTCTCAATCGACTAGGCATCAAAAAGTTACAATTTAGGCAATGTCACAAAAAGTCACAACGAGGGCTCAAAAGTTACAATATTTGTGATTAGACAAAGTGGCAACACCAAAAAATCCGCCGAGCCGATGCGCCGATCCGCCCCGATGCGCTTAGATGGACGCACCCCAACGTTGCGTTGCGTTGCGGCCCGGCCCGGCCCGCCCCGATCCGCCTCATATGGACGCTAGGCTTAAGCCTTTGCCTATCTACCTAGCACGTACCTAAATAGTTACCTATATAAATACAATGTGTTACAAAAGGTTTTACAGGGTAATAGCACCCGGTGACAGGGATCATTTCCAATTTTTTTCTTTTGCTTCATGACGTTCCGTAAAATTTTAAATTATTAGTATTTTAATTCACTGTGGCGGAAAAAAAATATTTTTAAAATATGGTTTTCATTGATTTTTATCGTGTTTTATCAACTATTTATGCTTATGCACCTACGAACCCAATCATGTGTTTGAATCCAAAAAATAAAAACCCTGCAAAAGGAGTTAGGACATTTTTAACACGTTGTATATTTACCTACCATAATATAATTATTTATCTTTTCTTTACCTTTTGGTGTTCACCAGTGTTATATACAAAATTCTTATCAGTTTCAAAATCAGGCAGTGTAAC
Source organism: Zelleria hepariella (assembly GCA_949319315.1). Lineage (NCBI taxonomy): Eukaryota > Metazoa > Arthropoda > Insecta > Lepidoptera > Yponomeutidae > Zelleria > Zelleria hepariella. Next base: position 16,104,968 of record OX439382.1, read on the forward strand.
CCAAGAAGTTGCATTATCCTTTTGAAGGAAATAATATATTTTATGAACTTCGCAATGCGTGCCAAAATTTATTTGTGGATTAATTTTGGCACAAAAATGGAGGCGCGGCCTTTCGAAAGATACCAATGAAAATGAAATGAAAGCAAGTTTTGAAATATAAATGTTTATTACTTTCATTTATTGCATCTAATGACATAACTTAAGTAAAGAACTATGTTTATGTACATGCACCTTCAGTTATAATTTATGTACAGACTTTATAGACTAAGGACGAAATAATTTGAGTATATATTATTAATCATATTGTATCTAGACTCTACAATGACAATAATTTAGATTAATATTCCAATTTAAATTAATGAAATTGAGCGATCGATTTATAATTTACTTATTTATTAAGATTATAAAAACTGTAATTGTATTGCACCTGTTTATTACGTATCTGTGGTAAGTTATTATAATTATTTGATTAAAATAATTATGTAACTAGGTATATTATAAAAAAAATATTTATTAATACTTTGCATGAACTATTAAAACTTTACGAAAAAATATATTAAACATTTTCAGTAAAAATCCAATAACCTTTCAACCGTTGGATTTATAATTTGAAGATTTTTATATTTTGAACCGGCGTACATCGATGTCATAAAAAAATCTATTTTTATGTTTCTTTTTTTTCCCTCGTATGTCGACTAACCCAGTTACGGTCGCGCCCGCGCTCTCATACTCGTATTAATGAAAATGGTTGTACCTAGTCGTATGATTGATCGACGGTTAAAGGTTAATTGGGTTTAGTGACCGGAATGGGTAAATATTACCGCAAAGTTGTGCATTGTGGATAGGGGGAATAAAAATAAAATAAGTATAGGTAAAAATATAGGTAAGTTAAATATTACGTGAAGCAAAAGTGTGTAATATGGTGACTTTTCATAAGGTAGATATTTTCAGAATTTAGCTAAGTACTTAAATATTTTATATTATGATAATAACTTTGTCGTTCTGTAAAATAATAAGCACCAAAATTTATTATATCATCAACAGATAACGTATTTATGTTAACAAATAAAAATTACAAATTCTAGAATTATTAAGTACTTATTCAAGTATATTATTTACCTACTAAATATGTTACAATAGGTACATACTTATCCATAGTCTAGCTAGGTATATTAAAGCTTCAGTATAATAGCGCAGAATGGAAGACTAAATTATTATAAGAATATTCTATGATGTATTTAGATTTTTTTCATTGCTACCAACAAAAACATCAGCAACTCTTAAAGTTATTGAACGTCTTTGTTGGTAAAAACAGGGCCTTAGTCGTAACTTAACAACCTTGCAAATACATTTATTTATCATTATTTACATATAATTTTTTATATAATCGATTAAAGCATGCTTCGGAGTCTGATAAATAGAAAACGAAAACTATCCAAAATTAAAAACAAACAAATGACAATACAAAAGGTTATGCCTGGTACATAAATTGTCGGCTAAACAATAAACATCGCCCTCATTTTGGCGAAAGGTTTACACACCCACCGGGTCCGATTGACCCAAATCGCGATGGACTGGCCACAATGGGCAGGCGGGTATCGTGCGACCCGTAACATTGTGGGAACACACCCTTAAGCCTGCGTGTAATCAATTACTGTAAGGCCGCGTTTACATTGACCATTAAATATTTTTAAAGTTATGCTTGAGTTAAGTACTTTTGTTTGAATTTTGAGTTTATTTTATTTTATAACATTCATAATTAACCATAGTAACTTTTATTGATTCGCGATATTCACAAATAGTTTTTGGTCGAATCGCGGTTAGTTTAGTAGGCAAATAAATTACCACGGCCGCTGCAACGCAGCCGAAACGTCGGGATAATAATACCTAATAAACTAACCGCGATTCGACCCGTTTCGAACAAATTTCATAACAATTACAAGTATTGTTTTAAAGTTAAACTACTCCATGAAACGGTTACAATTAATCTTGTGTTAATTGAGTTGTATTGAAGTCCTGTGGACAGCGCTATCTAGCGGCGCGGCGCGGCGTCGTCACGCGACGGCGGCGCGTGAGCGGCCGGAAGGTCGCAGCGTCGGCACAATGGCAGGCTCCTCGGCTTCCGGTTCCTCTTTCAACTCCTCTCTGTTACCATGGAGACAAGTTAGTTGTGGATCAAAATCTGGGGCCTGAGTCTGTAACTCAATGGTGCCAAAATCGGCTCCCAGTTGAAGGCTTCAATTACTATTTATTAATGCTGTCGGTGCTTTCAATGTTTTTGTAGTACAGAAAATAATATTCTGATTCTAACTCACGAGGATTAGTTAGCTGGTTATAGGAGAAAAACGAGGAAACCTAGGTTTTGTCCTTCTACTAGGACGCCATCGATACGCCATTGCGTTACAAACTTAAGCCCCTGGAGGTCTTGTCTAGCGTAGGTACAGAGCGGTGAGCGGCCAAGGCTTCGGTATGGAAATATTTACGTAAGATAGAAATTAATATCTGATGTTTTGCTAGCAGTTTCTTACGCTAGACTAGGCTTCGAGCTATGCACGCGTCCTAGGCCTTAAGTCTGTAAAGCAATCGTGTTTCGACAGGTTCACAGATGTCAGAAAAAAACTCGATTTTTCTCCTGCAACGCTGAAACTATCGAGGTATCGAGACACACACAACTGCGTAACATACTTTAGGTCCTTATTTTGATACTTTAAAGACAGACAGACAGACTGTCGCGATCACGCCTAACGTTTTTAGAAAAGTTGGTTTTATGTTCTTGAAGCAAAATCTAACATTATTTTGGTATCATATTGGTTAATAAATTCTAGGTACAACAATGTTCCAGATTCAGTAGCATGCCACAACATTCCACTAAGCATGCTTGGGTCCACTAAGGCTTACGTTACTTGCTTAGAGCACCAATTCGGGGCACCGCCATGTGCCATAGTCATTAAGGTAAGGGTGTGTCCAGAACCATTAGAACCCTACATTTTTAGATAGCCAAGTTGCCTTAGCTTATATTCAAAAACAAAATCGGTAGATTCTACGATATATTTTGTTATCAACTTATCAGCTACCATGCATGTATCAGCCGCCTTATATCGCTTCCCAAACTCCAGTAATTATGGTTTGCTAGCTCCATCGATTTAAATTTAATTTAATCGATGTTACCAGCCAAAGAAAAACAACAAAAAGGGACGATTTTCGACATGATACTTACTACCGACCGATTTCTGCAAGAGTGATCAATTGTAACAGGTGATTAATCGAAGATTAATTTCATTCAAAATAGGTTGGCTGAAATGAGCTTGACAGTAGATTATAACATCCCTTTTACATTTGATCTTGCAGAAATCGGTTGTGGGAATATAATACGACGGAATATAATAGGACACTGGTAACAATGTTCGGGACACATTTACTTAGTCCAAATAAGGCTTTTAAGTGTTAACTAAGAGTAAAAGCCGGTTAAAAGCACTCACCTTGAGTCGGCGCAAGGCAGTTAGTGTTAGACAAGGTATAGCTGGACCCTACTACCTCTTCACCACCTTGGGAGAAGAAATCCAAACGTTAATCATTGGTTTTACAGAGGTTCATTAATTCTACAGCAGCTTATGGTCATAGGGGGATAGAAAAGGGGGGATTTAGCGCTGGTTTTTCAATCACTGGATGATGATAATATGGCTTATAAAAAAAATATTTTCAAACTCTTCGCGACACTTCCAGAGATTGAAAAATGGCCGCGTAGTTAAGCTGATAGTCATTTCTTTAGGGCTTCACCTCACCAATTTTCTTACATGCAAACCACGTCTCATTAATCAATGAGAGTCATAACAGTCATTCCAGATTTAAATATCCCCTAGAAATCATGCAATCTCAGGATAATAATGTTCTTATCTAAGCAATTTATAGAAGAGCTTAGATGGTCGGGCTAAGCTCTCAAAGGCTGACGTATCTTCTTTCCTTCATGCACTAAGGGTTTCCCCAGAACGATTTAAAGTTAGAAAACGGTTTCCAAGGTCATAGTTACGACGAAGGTCGATGAAAGTAGTAGAAAAGCCCAAATTTTCAGTTTTTTCAATTTAGCTTTACCGAAAATACCTCAGTTACTTAGCTACAAAATTGAAAAACCTGTGACTATTGTGCACTTCCCGCCACGCTATGTTCCCTTTTAACCAGTATAGGATTTAAAATATTCATAGGGCAGTTACAGTAAGATTCAATGATCCGAGCTTTTCCAGCCGAAAGATTGAAGTCCCTTGCCCACTACCTGATCCTGATAGCCCTCAGGATGATAGGTACGATGTTAGAAAATAAAGTACATATTCCAAGGTTATCGCCCCAACGTTAAGGACCTTGCCCACTACCTGATCTTGATAGGCTGCCGCAGACTGAGCTCTGAGCCGGAGGTGGAGGGCGAGCGCGGGGCCGCGAGCAGACGCGGCGCGCGCGGCGTGCGCGGCGAGCGGGCCACGCCGCGGGCGAACTCTAGTCGGTAGTTGTCCGAGCGCGGGCTGCCCGTGAAGGCTTCCACCTCGTTGGCTGGAAGGAAGGTGGGTGAAGAGGTTAGTTAGGATGGTCTGTTCGGTTCTTGCCCCCTCTCTGCTTTTGCCCCCTTATTAGTGTGATTTCTTACACAAGCACATCAGCTCCTGAATTCTCTAAAATAAGATTGTTCATTTCAATAAGAGCTATTTTCCCGCAAAGAAACCGGTTCTGACGGTTGAGGTGTGAGTGGATTTTTTTTAGAGAAATAGACGCACGGTCTCGTCGGCCCTATATAATTTTATTTGGTAATCGGCATAGCAGTCGTTTTGCTATAGAGGTACAATGCTTGAAAATATTAATAACAAGTAGGTACGGTCGGCCACAATCTCAGATACCCCATGGCAGTTCTTATCGCGCGCGGCATAAGGGCGCCAATCGAACAAAAAGGGGTATCTGAGACTGTGGCCGACTGTAGGTACAGCCTAGGGATATTTTTACACTTAAACTAGCGATATTTGTTTGCGAGGGAACATGGTCAATGGCTATATTACCTTCGTCATCGATGTGACCCAAATCCATCACTCAAGGCCTCGTCGTTTTGTGTCACTGATGGCCTATTGACAGAGCCCTAATGTACCTACTTCCGTTCGTGCCTATCCTGGAAGGTAATACCGGGGCAGTGGGCCGCGTTCTGCAGTTTGTTTGCTTAAAGGGGGTAACACATCGGGAGCAATCATTCCATGAACGAGCGTTTGTTGTGCGAGAATTTGCTCTTTTTTACTTTTAAGGTGATAACCTGTAAAAATTAACGTCAAATGATAATTCCTAGGCTTAACTATTTTTAGGACCTAGCAAAAAACGTATCAAAAAAGGAGATATGTTTATTTTCCATTGGCAGCGCTAGTTGTGCCTACGTTTGGGCCTTAAACGAACACCGGATGAATCGGCGGTCGTTAGGCGGGCGCGCTACAATAAATGTTTGGTTAAATGTGCGATGTGCCTTTCAGTGTCCTTTTAATATTTCGCCTCCGCTGCACAGTGGTCGATTTGTACGATTTAGGCGGCCAAAAGTCCATTTCTCAAAGTTAACTTATAACAAAACTAATTGATTCCTGGAAAAATAGACACCCCGACTGCCCAAACCCCACCCCTCCCCAGTTCCTAGAACTGCGTGCGCGCCCCCACAGGTAGTCGGAACTTGATCGTCGCGCAAGCTGTACGCGTTCGTTCTCGACACTCTTAGCGCAACCGATATTCTAAAGTGAATATTTCATTGGATATTATTCAGTTACAAGTGAAAGTGATGGAAGTCGAAAATTCAGGTAAGCTCCTTCAAATATAATTTAAATTAAGATAAGGAATATCAATATTTAGTGCAGTTACAACGTATCAAAGATCGCCCTTTTTCATAGAAAATATTATCATTTTTTTATTTTCAATAGTAAAAATGTTGTACTTCCGAGACCGTCCGAGTTAAATTCCTTATGGTTTCTAATAGTATAGCTCTTTGAGCAGATAACCACAAAAAAAATAGCCACCACCTTTGACCACTTCGCGAGAAAAATAATAATTCATTAACTTAGGCAGAAAGTGAGAAAAATTCCTTTTTTGTTTCTTTTGCGTTAAAATTCCTTTTCGTTGTTCTAGGTTCATCAAGTTACTCGGGCATGGAGGTAGTAACTCGCAGATATCTTTTTGATAAGATGATTGAGGAAAACTCTCCATCAATAAACGACAAATTGGAATACTTATAAAATTATTTGTTAGTGTCTTACGGGGACTCCGACGAAGACAAAAAGTATATAAATCATAAATTTTCATATTTTAAAACAGAAATAAAAAAGAGATGGTCCAAAGCACGCAACACGCTAGAAAAATTTCTTATAAGCAATGATGCATGGTTAGCAGGAACGTTCGAGATGCCCATAAAAACGCATAATAAGTCAGGACGACCTAGCAAAACATTCAGTGAATGTAGTGAAAGAACTAAAAGGAGGAAAACAGAAGAAGTTCGCTCCTCTGTAGGCAAAGAAGTGATAGTTCACGCAGCGCAAGTAATTTTACAAAAAGAAGGAAAAAAAACGCCTCGCAAGTCCTAAAAGATATTACAAATTCGCCTGCAGCCGCAAACGAATGTAAAAAAAGACATTCCAAATCAAAGGCACAAGATCCCCTTACGCCTCGGGAGGCACTGCGAATGTGCGTGGACGCTGATTTGACACGAAGTCAATATGAAATTGTGCGAGCAACCAGCAGAAGCTTTTACCCGTGCTACGAATTAGTGTTGAAGGCTAAACAGGAATGTTACCCACCCAAAGAGACGCTACGAGTGACCGCTTCCTGTGCTGAAAGTGATCTACAATCTTTGTTAGATCACACCGTCACGCGATTATCAATTTTCCTCGAAGAAGTACTAATGACTCTTACAGAAACTGAGAGAAATTCCTTGCAGATTATCTGCAAATGGGGTTGTGATGGTTCACAACAAGCTCAATACAAACAAAAGTTAATGAATGACGCCGACTCGGATGCAAATATATTTTTGAGCTCATTCGTGCCTCTACAAATTGTTTGCGGCGAAGACAAAACAAAAATGGTTTGGCAAAACCCGACTCCTTCTTCACCACGATATTGCCGCCCGATACGATTCAGATTTATAAAAGAGTCTACAGACATTACAAAAGATGAAATAAATTACGTTCGGGACAGTGTGAAGTCCCTAAAAGCCACGGAATTGGAACTGAATGGGCAAAAATTCTCGGTTAGCCACAGTCTTAAAATGACCATGGTGGACGGCAAAGTTTGCAATGCGGCGACTGACACCAAATCAACGAGTAGATGCTACATATGCGGAGCCACTTCAAAAAACTTTAATGACTTAAGTAAAAAAAACGAAATTCACCCAGAATCGCTTGAATTTGGCCTATCAACTTTACATGCCAGAATTCGATTATTCGAGAGTATTTTACATTTAGCTTATAAATTGCCCGTTGGGAAATACCGTGAAAAAAGAACCAAAGCAGAAAAGATGCTAGAACAACAAAAAAAAAAAGAGATTCAGCAAAGATTCAGAGAAGAAGTAGGTATCTTGGTAGATATGCCAAAATGTAATTTTGGTAACACAAATGACGGCAATACTAGTAGAAGATTTTTTGAAAACCCACATCTGGCTGCTGAAATAACGGGAATAGACTTTAATTTTATTTATAGAATTAAAGTTATTTTGGAAGCCATATCAAGCGGTCACAAAATAGATGTCCCGAAATTTGATGAATACGCCATGGAGACAGCAAAACTGTATGTAGAGTTATATGGTTGGCATTCTATGACTCCTACCATGCATAAAATTTTGGTACATGGTGGAAAAGTTATAGAAAATTCTGTAGTGCCTATTGGTCAACTTTCGGAGGAAGCTGCAGAAGCTCGTAATAAGCACTTTCGCTCATACCGTCTAAACTTTGCTCGAAAGTTTTCACGCGAAGACTGTAACCTTGATATTTATCACAGGTTACTCTTGACATCAGATCCACTCATCAGTTCAATGAGAAAAAAAAGAAGATCCGATCAAAACCATTTTTGCAGGAAACTTTGGAGCTTTTGCTTCCTGCAGAGCCAAATACAAAAGGCACTTGTGATAAATGCATGGAAAGTGACGGTGAGGAAGAATTGTCTTTTAAAGAGTAACATAACAATTTGTATGTTAAACTTTCATAAAATATTGTCTTATTGTTTATGATTCGGTACCTAACATTGTAAGTAACATTTAGTATAATAATGTGGTAATAACTGTTGACCATTTAATTTTAGTGTATACTGTATTTTTTTGTTATCCATATTTTATTTTCAATTTAAATAGGCATGCAGACTGTAGAGAATAAACATTTTTTTTATGTACGGCCGTCTTTTACTTAACAAATTGTGATAATTCTTAACCCAAATATCAAAAACTACTAAGCCGATTTCGATAATTCAAATGAACTCAAAATATATATTTTACACCAAAGGGAGATTTAAAGAAAATTTAAAAACATTGGCGCTATTTACAAAAATATTTTCACAGAAATGTTTTTTTGTATAGAAAAATACGCTTTCAATGAAACGAATAGGGATAAACATATATATTCACTCTAAAATACCAGATTAGCATTTGTTGTCGTATTTATTACTGAAATAAAGCATAAAATAGTTTTGGCCGCCTAAATCGTACAAATCGACCACTGTGCGCTGTGGACCTGCTAAGCAATAGTCACCATTATAAACAGCAGGTGTAGCGATGGGCATCCTGGCGCAGGCTGGCGGATGCGCGTGCGCCAGACCTCCGGAACGCGCCCAGTCTCTGTACTGTCGCGTGTCGTCGCGCCACTCGCGGTCTACGCTGCGAACCTGGAATAAATAGGAGAACTCTTTGTTTTTGTTTGGAATAGAATTTCAAGATGGAGCCTGGGCATGAAGTAGAGCTTTGATGTTGTCGTATACTCTTACGAATGTGTGAAGGTGTATGTTTTAAAAACTTTACACCATCCAATTATTTTATTCTAGAGTATTAACCCTGTGCCTATGATCAAGGATAGGAGGGACTGATAATAGGAATTACTCATTGATGGTTCCATCAATATATTTTCGAGGACTCTACTATTTATAGTTGTTTCAACTATCAAGATTCCGACCCTTTTGCTATTAAGCATTTTCAAACCAGTCTAGAAATTGTGTCTACATTTTCTCTATGATGCCGAAATCTGTCTTTTTCACTCCAAAGTTGATTTACCGGCGTAGTGCTCTTGCTCCGTCCACTGGTCTCCGATGAGGCGTTGGAGTGCCTGATCCTGCCGTCCCTGACGTCCCGAGGATCTCTGGAGCCCCGCTCGGGTGCTGGAGACTCCCTGAACGCAGAACCGTCTGGCTCGTCACGGATCTGAAGACAATGTGGAAGTTAGTTGTTACGGTGGTTTTCATCTTGATGATACATAGCACCTCGAACTCCACTCCGGTCAACGGTGACCTCACTCAACCCATTGTTATTTCTATCCGTCCTTTTTTTTGGCGGTTAATGTGTTATCATACAGGGGCCTTAGGCTGTAACGCAATGGTGCCAAAATGGGCTGTCAGTTGACGGCTTCAATTACGAATTACTAACGTCTGTCCTTTTAATGTTTTTGTAGTAGAGCAAAGAATATTCTGATTCTAATTCTAGAGGATTAGTTCTCTGGTTGTAGGAGAAAAACGAGGAAACCCCGGTTTTGTCCTTCTGCCGGGACGCCATCGACCCGCCATTGCGTTACAGGCTAAGGCCCCAGCTTGTCCAAGGTGGTTCAAAGCAGAAGGCAAGATAAATAAACAATCAAGTATCCAGAGCTAGATACGTTGTTAGGTGTCCAGCTGTGTAAAAATGTTGTGGACACTGGCCGCTTTGAGAGCATTCCATAACATATTAGACGTTGCTAGCTATGGAGTTTTCTACGTCGCTGGGCTGAGTGAATCAGAACCAGAATCTGGGCAATAATGCTTTCATTTGTCGCCGACCCAGTGGTATAGATTGGAGAGCTATCGTCTATATCCTCTTATCTTTAGAGCCTTAGAGGTACGGCGGCCATAGTGGGTTTGGATCTTGTGGATTTATAAATACCTTGATATGGTGACCGGAAGGCGGCATGCTGGCAGCCCCGCTCACAAGCCTCAACTGCTGCCGAATGCTCGCTTTCTCCCGCGCTCGCTTCCTCTGGAACTCCTCTTCGACTCTGAAAATTAAATGCTTAGCATGAATAAAAGAGTCTGCAGCATTTATGGAAACTTCAGTGATAGAAGCTATCATATGCAGTTAGGGAATAACATGTACCTAAGAACAGAGACATAAATAGGTACAAGTAAGTTTAACTGTTTAGGAAATTCAAAACATTTAAGAAATGATTAAATAAACGTCCCGTAATTATATCCGCTAAAGTTCATAGCGCGTGACTTTGGTAACGATAGATACTGCAGTTAATTCGAAAATATTATGTCAGAATGTCGTTCTATGATGGGTCTCCTTCTGTCAATCTTCTTGGACAGCCGCTCTGCGAACTACCCCTTGAGCTACCGCATGGTTCTGTCAGTATCTAATTCCTATTTTCCATACCTCCTCATGGCCTCCAGCTCGGTCTTCCTTTGTTGCTCCTTGAGGTCAGCCTCCTTCGACAGCCGCTCAGCCAGCCGCCTCCTCTCGAGCTGTCGCACTGTCGACTGGAACGTGAAGCGCTTGCCGCGGCCCGTACGCTCTGTTTTACGCTGGAAAGACGACACAGAGTGGAGATTAGAATTAAGGTTCTAAGTGGTGTCAGTAGGAAGCGAGAGTTGTGGAACACCACCAAAAGGACAAAGGTTACATTGTGTTCAGATATGAGAGATTCAGGCTGGCGCAACTTAAAAATTATGGGAAGTGACCGAAGGAAATGGCGTGGGTCTAGTCTAGAAAGTATTCCAATTATGCGGAGTCTTCTTTAGGTATATTATGTAGAGTCATTGTGCTATTAACAGGTGTGTAGAAAGCGATAAGAACTAACTTGTTATGAATTCTTGCATTTACGGTTCTCTATCTTTTTACCTCACTCCCAAGCATACTTACTTGGGAGAAATTGTTACCTACCTAGCTAGAATACAAGACTTACGAGCTAAGTCAACAATCTTTTAACGGAAGCTTTTAATTGGCTCCTTTGTCCTAAACGCAACATAAGAATAATAAACGGACGTGGGTACATTTTGCCACTCCTAAGCAATTTAGACATTCCTGACATTTTTAGCATCAACAACCGTCGTTCCCAAGTGATTATGATCGTTAACAAGACGTCTATCCTCACGTGGATCAAGATTATCAACACAAAGTACATACAGAGCCTCTACCTACGATACATGACTCGCAGTCATGAGTCTTATTTGACAAATCGTGACGAGTGAATTATTTCCTTATGTCAACGTTTACAGAGGACGTAGCAGATGCATCTCAATATTTAAAACATATAACCTTTCCGAGGTTTCTCTACAATATTTTCAATCGCGGGATTTGGTCTTACTCCATCCACTAGCGCGGCCAATGAAAAATAAAACAATCTTCTTTTTGGATATGTTTTTTGCTAAAAGCGAGCCGTTTAATGAGAATCCTTAGGCTTAACTATTTTTAGAACTTAGAGCCTTAGCCTTAGGACTTAATGGCAGATTCTAGAACCTAAAAATTAATCCTGCACAAGTGTGGCTTGACCATCACCGATCCTAGAACCTAGGCCTTCCTCTTAATTACCTGCTTACATGAGCAACAAAGCGATTTCTAACGGTTCCACAAGTGTAAATAAAGAAAGTACCTGCCTGGTTTGCATCACTTACATAAATTAACACCCACTTCCCCTGTATTATCCAACGATATCACATTAAACAAGTTTAAGCTTTACGTTTAGTGCAGTAGGTAAGAACATCGGATTTATCTGTGTTTGCATCGTGAAGATTATAATAATTTTGTAGGCGCTCGCCATTTAGGTATTAAACGGAGGAAACTGAGGTTCACCGAAGTATTGTCTGCAGTAGTTTTATCTCCAGCCATCAGACTTAGCACTTCACACGCTCTAAATACTGCGACCGAATCCAAGACGCTGCTGCTCCGTCTGGTAAATGCAAAATCTCGGCAACAAAAGAAATGGCTTAGAAAAGTATCTACAACTTGCTTTTACTTTCAGCGCGTAATGCGTTGCCTATGTAGGTCTAATGCCGGTCAGAAGTGTGAAATTACTGCATCATTAATATCCACCGTCCGGGTCCATTCCCCATTGTTACGCGAACGGTAAAGCACGGACAATGGCGATAATGTGCGTACAACGTCTTTCTAGATAATCTGTTCGGTATAAACCGCTTCATCGCGGTAATTTCCCATGAATTACTTATTCAGCCAACCCATACTAAACGGAGGTACCTACACTTAGTTAATGCGTGACCAATGTGGACGAAATTGCCTCCGAGATGTCCCCGATTCTTGGTTTTTTAAAGGCATCTTACTTTATGTGATAAAACCATTGTTGTGCTATGTCGATGTTGAAAATCGTAGGAATAGCGACGGAACGAGTGTGTCTGATAATGATCATTTCTACTCTTCTCTACTAGATACCAACTTGATCGTGTGTGGTCCTTTGATGAATTGAGTCATTTTTGGAATTGATTTTGACCTAGGTAAGCATGTAGAACACCAACCAAGCAAAACATTCAACTCTACACTCAAACTAATAAAAAATAGGGACAAAAGAAGTGCAAACAATTCGAAATCAAACCTTAAAATCAAACAACACTCAAAACAGATTTGTAAAATACCAATAGAGGAAAAAGGACGGAACAAAAACAAACAAACCGACAAAATGTAAACGTGAGTTTTGTTTTCAAACCAAACATGAAATGAGGTTTGAATTTAGTAGATGGATGGATTCCATTGATATTGTAGAGTTAGGTAAATACTCTACCTTTGCTATCACTTCACTAATCAAGTACAAAATTAATGAAGTGCTGTGATTTAAATAACACGTATTTAATAAGTACCTACTTATTAGTTTAAGAAGTCTGGAGGATTGCTAAAAATACGAAACAGTACCACGAAGTTCAACATAGAATTTGCTTCAGTTTCCTTTCAAAATAAGGTCAGATGCTACACATAGAGGCAAGAAGCGCATAAAAGGATGCGCGAGATACGATCGGCTATTAGCGAATATTATTTCCTGAGCAACAAACTGATTTTGATTTAATGTGGTTGAGTTAATATGACGTGCTTCCTTCCATGGGTCTTCCTTGACCCGATTTAGAAAAACTACTCCTACTTACCTAGGTGAGTTAATTTTGTATTAATTCAACTGTAAAATGAGTGTCATGATGAGGGAATACCGTATAGTCCATGTAATGCCCCATGAAATAGAAAAGTGAGTTATGAATGACCATAATGATTATAAGGAAAAAGAAAACCACAGCATAAATATTCTATTCGATTCTAATATAGCCGTTGGAATTAGTAACTTGAAAGTATAATATAATTATTCCATTAATTTTCTAGGGCAATAGGTAACTTTAATTGTAATCACACGAATAAAACTTTCGATTTAGTCTATTCTTCTTTGAAACCGCATCGCTAGAACACTTTTGGTTTTCACATCGTCTAGTTCTATGTAGGCCCGTGGAGAAGCCAACAATGGGCACTAAACTTCTGTGTAAATATGTAATCTAAACAGTAACACGGGTTAAGAAATGTAATTGCGAAAGCCGCTTCAACAAAACGTCGACGCAATGCACGGCAATATGACAAACAATGGCACCTAACTGGCTAATTGGGAAAGGCCTATGAGTTAATGAGGAAGGCTTCCTCTTGCACACAAAAGAGGAGGGTGTCTGAGGTCTTCCCTAACTGGTCTTTACATATTTGGTCACAGGTTGAGAACCGATTACCTCGAAGCGTGCAGGGCCTCAAGTCTGTATTTTGTGGTTCGATAGGACATAGCAAGAAAGTTGTACGAAAAAAGTCTGTTTTTATTACGTAAAAGTATACCATCCCCTGTCAACCAGTGTACTGTCATTGCTCTCAAACAAGTAACGTGTCTCTATTTTCAAGTGCATGCAATGAAAACACATTTTTTTCCTAGACGGAAATCTCGAAGAATATGATCAGTTTCGTTCCTTCCCCAGAATTTATCCCAGTTGACGTTCTTTTGTTATCCAGTGTCGTACCACTAGAGTTGGGAACCAGTGTATTTGTACTTCGAGGCTTAGTTATGAAATAGGACTCGTCTCTTATGCTTGACACGTCGTCGGTGCAGACGATTGATTTGCATAATTAGCGATCGAAATCGGTCGTCTATGGGTCTAGCTTTAGCTATTAGTCAAGTTAACCTTTTTTAGTAGGCAATATTGGAAAACAATTGTATCAAAAAGCGCCCTCAGAACTGAGATCACGATCTTGATAACATTGTGCTGCTTAAGCAGTTATATGAGAAAAAAAAAAAACACATCAAGAGTTGTATACTTGTATCTAATGCTCTCAGGGCAAGGACAATTAGAGGACTGGGCTAGCTTTTTGTACCACTTTATCTGAAGCTTTGTGAGATCTGACTTTTGCAAATTAACTCAATTCATTTTGCTGAATCAGTTACTGGCCACAAATGAAGAGTCATGTGTTTGTTCCATAGTCTAATATTATTAAAACAATTATCATTCAATGAAATTCCTGGGCTTATTCAGGCCATCGCAAGCCGTAGTTGGCCCGTTGGCATTATGTTGACTTCCTTTGCCCATTGTGACTATAATAAAGGAGCTACGTCCTTGGTCGGCGTGTCTGTCTGTTTGTCACAGTTATTGTTCCATTAATATAATGCTAACAAACATTTGTGTGTAGCTGTTATTTATGTATGTAGAAAAACATAAATAAGCCATTTTATAGTCGATGCAAGGTTTTCAGTTTTCCCTGTAAGCTATTAGCTGTGAGAACGTTAGATACTGTAGGAAATAAAAGACGTTTTTGAGACCTTTTATGTGCAACTTTACCCACTCGCAATATGGTTAAATAAATTGGCATTTTAATTACTTACATTGGTTATTTTTTATTAGGATTCCGTACCTAAAGGGTAAAATCGGACCCTATTACTAAGACTACGCTGTCCATCAGTCTGTCACCAGGCTTTATCTCATGAATCGTGATAGTCAGACAGTTGACGTTAAAAAAAAGATGTGTTTCAGAAACAGAATAAAATAAATATTTAAGGGGGGCTCACATTCAACAAACCTGATTTTTTTGCCGTTTTTATAGATAACGGAACCCTTCATGCACGAGTCCGACTCGCACTTAGCCGGTTTTTTTTAATCGTAACCGGCTATCGAACTTAGGTATCACCTTGGCAAACCCTGAATCAAATTTTACTTACCTGACGTCTTTATTTGAGAGTTAAGGGATTGTTTAAATTATATTAACCAAAACTCAATTACGGATTATTTATAGTGTCAATTACCGTGGGTAAATATTTTCGTTATCGGTCTGCCCTTCCACCTCCGTGATATTCGCCCTTGCTTTGTCCGTCGAAAGCCTCAATACTGAAGGCACACATTGGGCAACGGTGCTCTGTATGCAAATGCGTCACAGGGAGGCTGGTTCGATGCCGTGTCAATGTCAATACCGCTGGGCCGACTCGGACGTCGTTGGAAATTCTTGTGGTATGAGGCAAGACGTTTTAATTTTTCACAATAATTTTCAATTAAAACTAACAAGTCCTGTTGTTTACAATAATGAAAAGAATACAATTTTACTACCGCGAAACAAAAATTTCTGAACGAAAATAGCTCAGCTGTTAAGCTTCAAAATAAAATAAAACTTTCCCGCCACACTGCTGTCGTTGGACCTTAATACTCAAAGCCGTTCGATCGTTTGTTCAGTTATTCCCAGGGATTCAGCACGGGCTTATTATTTCAGGTGTTTGGATCTTCACTCTGAGTTTAAGAGGCCCCTTCAGGATCGTGGGAACCCAGTGACGGCCAAGCGCGTGAAACACTGTTTTCTACACTTTTTCACTGTACTTACTTACTTCTATAGCTTTTTCACCCAGAGCGAGACGGAGCGCGGGAAAAGTGAGAGGCAATGCGGCTGTATGAGTCTACGTGTGTTCGTGTCCTTTCGCGAGTATCTAGTTGTAGATGTAATGACTGTAACAGATCTATTTTCCCAAAAAATTTCGTAGTTCAGCTGCCATTTCTAAATATTATTAGGTATTTAAAAAAAAATAAAATCTGACAAGTACTACACATTATTGATGTTCCCAAGGTAGTTAGACTCCAAAAGGCAGTGTAATAGTGTAAGTAAATAACAGCTGAATGTAACCCCTTTTTCGGCGCGAAAAACGCATCGCTCTAATTTCTTTCAGGCTATTTTTATTATTATAAAAACTATTTGAAAACCTCCATATTGGTCATCTACTTTATAAACCAAGTTTCAGCAAAATCCAACCTGGTAGTTTAGAAATTAAACCGGAACTACGTTTGTATGGGAAAATGGTGCTCTAACGCCCTCTTAAGGCAGCGTAGCCTGAAGGGAGCATAGCCACCTAGAACGTAACTTCCTTTAGCTAGCATAAAAAATGTGTCAAGTACTGAGGTAATAATACCCTCCTCTTTCACCATGTTGGTATAGTTGGTATGTCGACACCTCAATCCGCCCCTGAATCCGCGGAGCGTATCATAAATAAGCGGTGCGGGTAATACATCATTGGAATTTCCTTGAGAGAAAATGACATACCTACCTATTGAATGGAATGGCAGAATGGTAGCTATTGTTTTTCGACATGTCGTCATTTGACGACGATATCACAATATCTTGCATGGATCCGCGGTCGGGTGAGCATTGCAAGTAGCTGGTAAATATTGGATGCAACAAGGACCACGTACTATATGTGTTTAGTTGGGTATGAAGGAAGGTACTGTACGTTGGGATAGAAAGGGCCCTTGAAATGTAGAGCCTCTACCCATGAGTGGTTGAAGGAACAATTCGCAGCCTACATTAGCGAAAAGTTTGTCAGATCTTTATCATATGGCAAAGCCTCCGTGGGACAAATCAAAGTACTGGGTATAGGCTAAAAGACAGCGGTATTATATTGAGCTCTCAAAGTTTAGCAATATCCATCATGGTCCATCAGAAAATAGATTTAGCGTTGGATTTTGCCAGTTTTAATCTTCACAAAAAAAAACTTTACTCAAGCAGGGTGTTAAAAACATCGGCAAATTCACCTTATAGACGTTAAATCTTCCATTTACTAATTCCATCGTAAGCTTCCACACAAAAGTGTAGAAACTTAGTAAAAAAAACAGTTCGTTTGCTGCGGCTTCTCTACCAAAAGCTTAACGGAGTGCTAACAACAATTAACGCGTCCGTTGCGGGTTACCTCTGTTAATCTGTGATGAAGATATCTGATTGTAGAGTACACACGACAGCACGTAGACGCTTAAACGCGTGCACTCTATTCACTTACGTTACGGGTGACTTTGCAACAAAAGTGTATACACTCTGACGTGCTGTCGTGTGTACTTACCGCCTCGTACTTTAACGGGGAACTTACCACTTTGTTTATGTAGCTATGTGACTATTACTACTACCATCTATTTTGGTCTACAATAAAGGGTTCCGTTGATAGCTATCCTATCTTTGCTAGGCGGGATGTAACTTTTGGGGATTCATATCCCAATTATATTTAGTTTTTGAAGTCCCATGTTCTTTTACCCGACTGCGGGTTATTTTCTTAAGTATAGCGTAGCTTCCTGCTATAACTTTATGGTTAAACGCCCACATTTTCAGTTTTTTTTTTATTTTGTAGCTAAAGATCAATTATTCAGCGATTTTTGTTTCACAACAATAAAATTGTATTCTTTTAATTATTCTTCACAACAGAACAACAATTATTAAGCTGATTTGTTTTGCTGGTCGAACAACTGCCCAAAAAACTAGGTGGTAATTTGACCAAATCTCACAATCAGCTGAATTATTGTTTTTTTTTTTTTGTTGAGAGTAATGAAAACAATACAATTTTACAGTCTTATAACAAAAATCGTTGATCAAACATTGCTCAGTCTACCTACAAAATTGAAAATTGAAAAATTGGTGATTTCAGGTCACGCTATTTTAGTGGAACCTTAAAATAGTAAATTTAAGTATCAATAAAATCATGCCACTCAGGCGGCTCTAGTATGCAAATGAAAAATGTAGAGAGATGCACTCCTGCGATTCGCGGCGTAATTATGTAATAGGTGTTGGGAAATTTATTTCAAAATCCATTCTCATTGGATTTGCATGTTTAAACTGCAGGTTTTAACTTAACTAATAAGCTGGGTTATGTTTTGTTTCTGAGCAACGGATGACTGACCTAGTGATGATGATCCCACGATACGTTACATTTCAATGCTACCAGAAATTAGCTAATTGAGGCAAGTTAGAAGGCCGATTTTAAACGAATATACAAACAACTTAGAGTAGTACGTACTATAGTCAAGAGGACTCTACATTCTCATAACAAGATACGTTTATACGATAAAGAGATTGTCTGAGAAGCCTTTAAGCTTGCGCGTTATAGTTTCTACCAGAAGAAATTTTACATCCAAAGAGCCATTTTTAATTAATTTTGTACACATTAGTCGGGTCCACACAGGACGATCCAGCGCACTCCGATCGCGCGCGGCAAGAGCGAAATGTATGGATTTCGGTCCTGAAAAGGCTTACTCAGTGTATTTTATCCTCAATTTTGGGCTTATTACGTGCATGAGCAATTGAAACATTAGTAGAATAATTAAAATGCTCGACACAGCAAATTTCTTGGATTGTTATTGATGTCCTGACTATCAAATCATGTTTTGTAGAAGGTTTGTACTTAGATAAAGAGTAAGTAAGTACTTACTTACGTATTCCACATATCTTTAACTACATGACTGGAATCTGTACATACGAAATTATAATGCCAATGCCCCATTTGTATTCCTATTCAAAAATAATGTTTTAAAATGCCATAGGGCGATTAAAAGAGACATTTACTTGTATCGATGGAGCCATTTATCAAGAGGTAACGGTGCTTCGGGTAAACATATGTAGGTATTAATTTTCACTGCATTCGGAGAAGTTTCACCGATATTTCATGTTAATTACAATGGTTCGGCTTGAATGGTATTGATGTCATAACATGTAGCATTAGTTGTATCGGTTTATTGCTCTCCGGACTCGTCTATTTGTATGTATACCCGACGGTAGAGATGTATTTTTTGACCGTGTCATATAATACTCAGGCGTCTGACCGAAGGAGTTTTTTTAAACAGTTATTGATGTTATTACCTATGTTAAAACAACTTTACCATCTCATACCTTAAAATATTTTATATAGACTTGGTCCTTTATTTTTCTTTGTTTTTACATGAGTGACACAACAAAAGATAAATCAACTGGTAGTCTGGTACTCATTTTACGACAACAAACGATAAAGATGAAGCTATACGTTACAAAGATTCCTGAGTGGAAATTAATACGCTGCTTGATAAACGATTTTTTTACATAATGTGTGTTATAAAAATGTGATTATCTAAATAGCTAGGGTAGATGGATTTATCTGAGGTCTGTGTTATTTTATATTAATTTTGTCTATAAAAAAAACTAACGGATTGAAATAAAACTTTAAGCTCCTTGATGTTTGGGATATAATAAAAACATAAAGATTCTTGCTTAAGTTAAGTTTTGTGTACATTTAACAGACACGTTTAATGTATGTAAGTGGAACTCGACATAAGGTGTGGTTAGTTGAGGTGCTAACTTCACACAAACATGGATTACGTAATTGTTCATCTTCGCATATTTACAACCGTTTAGTAAATACTGGGACATCATGGACAAGAACGCTGGATCACATAGTAATAAAAAAATGAGTATTTGAGTACCCACATTGTATTGTAATGATAATTAAAAACTGAAAAAAATGTTGTCTTTTTGCAAGAGGTATGAATAAGTAGGTACTTTTTACTGCAAATAACCAAGCAATGAAGTAACATGTAAATAAGAAATGAAACTGTTTTCAGTGTCGTAAATGAAATGTTTAAAAAAAACTTGTAGTAAGTATATTTTGGAACATACAACTTCAAACTTAAATTCTTATATTTCTGAAAGTATGGTTTCACAACAACAAAACCAATTATTACAAACTTAACAGTAACATTACGAATGCTGCGCGCTGTTTTTTAATTTAAATTTTAACTTGAATTTAAATGCAAATATTTTTCAATTGTTTGAAACAATGCACCGTATTTTTATTAAAGTTATGTTAATTGTTTTTATTTTGACGTGAAATGTCAGATTTAATTAACTGGCATTGAAGCTCGGTCATTAGAACGATACTATTTTTGCACACCACTAAAATAATGTTATATGAAGACTGCTGTTGACCTCTGAGTTACCTACAGGTGAGTACAATTTACTGGTAACACAACAAAAAGGGTCTATTTACCTTGGCTACACCGCCACTTCAAGCCCTATGAACCCTGACATGAATGCGAAGTTTATGTTCAAACATAAAATATCCAACTATTTATCCACATGCCAGTACTAGCGCAAGTAGACAGGCAAGTTGATGTCATCCTCGCACGGTGGTGTGTCAAGATGGGCCCAAGGTCGTCGAGAACCTAGCCAGTGGCCTGGTTAATTAATAATTATCGTTTGAATGAGGCTGGAATAAAGATGAGCTGTACTGACAGGTCAGCTTGGCAGTTATGTCGTGATCTCGTGATGTATGAATAAGGAAGATGATAAATTAAACCTTACATGTGACTTTGTCAAGATTGAGCATAAATTTTAATTCAAAATTTAAAAAACCCCCTAAAATTTTCAAATTAGTATTTTATATCTCAACGTTTGAACCGATTTGGATGAAAACATGTCTAAGAACACTCGCTAGAAAACCGCATCCTAATCCGTTGCCCCGTTTAAGAGCTACGGCCTACGGTGCTGCAGACAGACACACAGACAGGCACATACCCACACATAGCGGTCAAACTTATATTACCCCTCTTTTTGGGTCGGGAGTTAATAAAATACCAATAAAAGACGTTGAAGTCATGCTGGACAATGGAATTAATTGGTAATGGGTGTTTCTTTAGTTCGATGGTAGTGGTGCTTTTATTTTTGTTAATGTTTTGTTATTTACTGTAGACTGTAACGTCTAGCTAAGGTTTGTTTTTTTAGAATACTAACGAAGTTTACAAAAGTCGTTATGCACGATTTTAATAATCAATTCGTTAATAAGTAAGTAGGTATGCGTGACAAGTTAACAACACCCGTCCATCTTCGAAAAAAAATCATTAGATAGGCTCGTAGGTGATGTGTCCACAAAGACACTCTGAAGCCTGTGATTAAACCCTGGTACCGCCGTTAAATTGACGAGTTATGTAAATGATTAAACGTAAACAAAAAACAAAAATGCAAGTAAGTAAATAAAATTAAAATCACAAATAAGGCAAAAACACCAACCTTCAAATAACCTTAGTCAGCAAGCACTTCAAGTAATCACCAAAATATTAATTTAATTATTTTTCAGAATAGTAAATAAACATAAAGCTGAGAGCGCGGGCGCGTCCGACGGTTGTGTGATTGTATTTGTGACATGCGATGCGATGCGCAGGCGACGCGGCGCGGCACGTGCGACCTCCCTACCATTAGTATGTATGTATGTATGTATGTATGTGTGTATGTTTGTGTGTTCATCTGTTCCCTCGCAGAGCCTAAACTACTCGGCCGATTTCAACAAATGAGGTGTCGTTGGATTTGTCTTAATTACCCAGGTGACATAAGATAGTTTAATTTTGAAAAAAGCCAAGATGGCGGCTGTGCTGCGCCCTAAAGTAGTGGACCTAAAAATAAAAATTATCGGATACCATCGTCATGGGTATCAAATGAAAGGGCTTTAAAAGACCTTTTCAAAAATGTATAACACATGTAGCGTCAACATAACAAATAGAACAAAAAAATCCAAAATGTGTTTTTTTTGCCCTTCTTTGTTCTATTCTGGGCATTTTTGGGTGATCGTCCAAAATGACATACTAAAAAGCTCAAAAAAAAAATAGAAGTTAAAAACTAAAACCCGACTACTAAAAGGCTTAAAACAAGACCTGCTTATTCTTAAAATAGACTCCTAGATCGTAGTCGGAGGCCATCGGTTTATCAAATGCGAATGTGGTGTCCTCCGACTACGATTAATTATCTATGAGTCTATTTTAAGGATAAGCAGGTCTTGTTTTAAGCCTTTTGGTAGTCGGGTTTTAGTTTTTAACTTCTATTTTTTTAGGAATTTTTTTCATCACGCTCTACTCGTAGCTAGGGAAATTTTATTGCCACTCTATATTTTTGTTGCTGTTAATAATTGTCAACATCAAGCTAGCCACTTTTTGCACCGGAAACTTAGAAAATCATTAGCAGCTATGCAAATACGCCTCTATAATTTTGGGGGACGTTGTTCATTGAGCACACTGAGCATAACCATGTGCGTGAGGGCGAGTTAATAATATTGTGGTGGGTGTCGGAGTTATCAATCTGCACACGCGTTATACAGTGCATCTTTGATTCTATCGAGGAAGATTTCGTAAGCAGGCAAACGAAAAGCGTGAAAACTGTTGAGTATTAACCCATTGTACTCCGAAGACTTTGAGATGATGCATGTTTGAAACAAAAAAGACCTATGCAATAGGTTGTTCTGAGTATTGCTCTTGCAGGAAGAAACTTCGGTGTGGGAAAATTTACCTGTCTTTAACATTATAGGGGTAGATTATGAAGTGCGTACCTGTGAGATTAGACAGGAATATAACAGTTTTGTATCCGACACCATCGCTTGGGCGTGGTATTGTAGCGTTCGATTTACCAAGAAAATTGCAACGTTTCTAGGTAAGTAATTTTACTGTACATACCTACGGCAAATTAAACAAGTAACAAACCATGGCATATTCTAACCCTTTTGCGTTCATGGAATAAGTAAATTTTACGTTATGTTACTTTACGTGCGACTTTGCTTTGCACCGAAAATGTAAAGGCTTGCCTGTACCCTTCACATAATTTCTTTTTCAATATACGCGTTTACAAAATTTTATATTTTACGAATGAAGACGCATTTTATATTCTTATTGTACAAAATAGCCTTACCTTTGAACATTACAAAGTATAAAAAAGACTATGCGAATTCAAAGAGATTTTAATTAAATTACTTCGTCGATATGAACGCAATAGCGTCAAGGGTAGTCCCCCTGCTGCAATCTTGACTAATAGGACTTCAAAACTTTGCTTTTGGTAGATATTTATGCATTAAACCAAAACTTTTGAGCGCTCACAATTTGCGACTTCTAGTCATTGATGCTTCCGTATCATTGAGCGCACAAAATTAAATAAGCAGTAGGTAGTGGTGACTGATTCCACAGGGGGCAAATTCTCGGGAATCTTGTATTCATCACATCTGGAAGGAACAATCTCATGGTTAGGCTGGGAAACGTCGGGACAAAATAATAAGGTAATTAATTTTGCCGAAAACCAACCGCGATTCGACCCGTTTCGAATACAATAATCTAATGTCATTTCGATCTCGACTGCTTCCGACCACTCGAGTCATGTCGAGCGAAAAAGGCAGAAATCTCGTGCCCTATCTCAAGGATAACTTCGTGAGAATGGGAAATGTGACATTTGCCGCAAAAAAAAAAAGATGGTGTCGAATGCGAGATTCCCGAGACGCTTCGCATAGACGTTCTTCAATAGAACGAATACCTAGCAATTGAAAGTGGAGTAAGTACTACGCTTAATTACCTTGCGTATTGCGCAACGGTTCCACGTACGTGTGAAGTGAGTTCATGAATATGAAGCAAGTTTTATGTTATAAGCTCTAATTACTACGTGGCGATCAAAAGTGGGTTCGTCAGGTGGTCGTTAAATAAATAAAATATAAGTACTAAATAAGAAAAATTAAATACCCCCGACATTTCAGCTTCAAATTAGCATATCTCATAAACGGTTGAACTGATTTTAATGAAATAGTATATCTATCGATAGAAAACCTGCTTTCAAATAAAAAAAACCGGAATCCAAATCGGTTCACCCGTATAAGAGCTACTTACGGTGCCACAGACAGACACACACACCCTCACACACACACATAGCGGTCAAACTTATAGCACCCCTCTTTTTGGCCGGGGGTTAATAAAATAAAATAAACCAGCCAAGTGCAAGACAGACTGGAGCTCTTTTCTGAAAATTTCAACTGGTAGCCAGTACTACGGTTACAAAGACAGACAGCGTAGGCTTAGTAATAAGGTCCCGTTTGGCGGCCTTCGGGTACGGAACCCTATAAAGAGTTTCAATTTCTTCAATTGAATGGGTAAGTTGAGCGGGTTTTGCGTATTTTGCGGAAAAGTGATCCGAAGCACAGTTTTCAGCCAATGAACGTTAAAGGTACATACGACAGCACGTCAGAGTGTACATTTTTGTTGTAAAATCGCCCGTAACGTAACCGAGTTGAGTGCTAGCTTGTAAGCGTCTTCGTGCTGTCGTCATGTCGTGTATACGTTCTGAGGGCCTTCAGTGATAGAAAAATAAAATAACAGAACGAAAAGGTTCTATTTTAAAATCTTGCAGTATGAGAAAACTGCGTACAATAAAATTTTCGTTGCAGTGGCGCCCGTAACGTAACTGAATAGAGTGCACGCGTGTAACTAAAGGGTCGGCATGCTGTCGACTGTACATCAACGTAAAACTAGGAAGCGATTGCCTTTCAATACAAATATTGTGCTACTAGAATCCGGTTCTTATAGTCATACGTACAAAACCTAATGAGATTATTCAAATGAAAGACGCCATCGTCAATGGCTATTTGTAGATTGTCAGCAGTACAATCGGTTTATGGTTGCTGATTGTTTTTTATTTATCTACCTCCATCAATACAAAAAGGTTGATGCCATCTGTCCGGAGTTCCTTCCGGATACATGTGCATAGGTACTTTACTTTGTTATCTTTGTTTTTTTTCTTGTTTAATACTTAAGTTTAGTACTAGTGGTTCGCCCCGAACTATGAACTCGCGACCCCATATCTCAGCAACCCCTCGACCGATTTGGCTCATGTTCGAACTTAAAAATTCTCTTGGCCTCATTTACCTGCCTACCAAATTTCATGACGATCCGACTAAATTTACTCAAGTTATCGTCGAACGAACATTCATACATACATACATACATACATACATACATACATACATACATACATACATACATACATACATACAAACGCCGGATTGTTCCAGTAGACTCGGAGAACTTCGCTCGCTTCGCTCGCTCGTTCAATAAAATATTATACGTAATGTTGTGAAACAAAATAAAAATAACAAAATAACAAACTTTTAAACTGCTTGTTACAGAAAAACTTTTTTGTAACACCCTATATTTTACGAACTTAACATTTTAGGAGGGCAGAAAACAGACATTTCTCTATCACATAAATTAGAGAAAAAAAAATGCGAAGAAGAATTTGTTATGACAACAAATTAGGATAATTTTTTTACGTTATCCGCCGTGTGCTTGGAAAAACTAATTTGCATTTAATCGTACCCACAAAAGATTCCAAAGGGCTTATTGTCACAGATTATAGCTTCCCTAATAAGGCATTTTCCATTCAGATCAGTTCCCCGTCCGCGCAGACAAGATCATGATCATCATAAAACATCACTCCACGTTGGAAATCGTGACTCTATTCAGATCTGATGACAAATATGACGTCATCGACTTGCTACACAGCATTGTTGTTCCTGCTCATAGTTGGTCGTGCATACAGTTTCTGGTTTGTCGAAGGTGTAGATTTCGCGGACGTCGAATTATCTATTACACCAGTACAAAGACGATCTCTTCCAGACAGACAGAGAGTAAAAAGAATTTGTTAAATAAATATAGAGACATCTTAGTCGCGATTTAATACCAATATGTACATAATACCTATCGACAAAATAAGCAACCAACAGCCGCGGGTTTCCTCACGATGTTTTTCCTTCACCGTTAGCGAATGTTTTGCTACTTCAAATTCATCTTGTGTGAGTGAAGATACCACTGGACGCTGTATAAATCATCTCATTACGTAGATGCAAAGGCCTTTATTTATTAAGCAAGTCAACCAATAACTTCAACCAATTTGTCCGCATTCTTATTTTCAATCCTCATCAAGATTCACCTATTTTAACTGGTTATAATTACCTATCCTCTTTGGAACACCTAAATTTCTATTAAGACAAAGGCCCAGGGGCCTTAGCCTGTAAAACAATAGCGTGTCGATGGCGTCCCAGCAAAAGGACAAACCGGGGTTTCCTCGTTTTTCTCCTACAACCAGAGAACTAATCCTCTAGAATTAGAATCAGAATATTCTTTGCTGTACTACAAAAACAGTAAAAGGACCGCCAGCATTAATAAATCGTAATTGAAGCCGTCAACTGGGAGCCCATTTTGGCACCATTTCGTTACAGGCTAAGGCCCCAGCTATGATACAGTCATGGAGCGTGGGAATCTTGTCACTGTAGCACGCGAGGTTACCGCACAATGCGACACGGTAATAAAGTCAACCGTCTTAGATCATAGGAGATTACTTATTCTTGATGTATTGTCTGTTATGTGCCCACCGTAACCGTAAGGTTGGTATGGGTCAAATAAATAAATGTACTTATTCTTGACTATCAAGAGCTTAGAATTACATAAATATATCTAACTGCCACTCAGTCATACGTCTGTCTTTTTTTGGGATAGGGTAACATGCACTGATGACCCAAGTGATGATGTTGTTTAACCAATAAACTATTTCATTTCATTTTTTCATTTCAAGTCAGGTATGGGGTAGATTCAAGCCCAGTTACTCAATAAAAATTCTGACGTAAAAAAATTTCAAATAATACTTTTCAACTCTTACGATTTTTTTAACATTCCCGACATAAGAAAGGCTGAACTGATTTTAGGCTGAATAATTGGTAGATAACCTGCTTTGAAATAAATAAAACCGCACCCAAATCGGTTCACCCGTTTAAGAGCTACGGTCTACGGTGCCATAGACAGACACAAACTCATAGCGCTCTTTATAACATCGACCTTATTTTTTGGTCGGGCGTTAAGAAGGATGCCTTTGCCCAGCAGTTGGACAAAATAAAACCAACAAA
The DNA here is from genome assembly GCA_949319315.1 of Zelleria hepariella. Taxonomy (NCBI): domain Eukaryota; kingdom Metazoa; phylum Arthropoda; class Insecta; order Lepidoptera; family Yponomeutidae; genus Zelleria; species Zelleria hepariella. The sequence continues at coordinate 16,132,159 of OX439382.1, forward strand.
AAATATAGACTTAGCTTGAGTTGGGAAACAAAACAAATCAATAATCAAGGATGATGATGTGAATTGATCCTTCAAGCCGGATATGTAGAGCAGCGCTCGTCAATTAGCGAGTGATGAATTGAGTTATCGCCACATTGTGTTCTGATCGTACTGAAAATATATATTTGGTCGCTCGGAAGACTAACTAAGTCTTTAGAGGCTGAGGGTCACCAATGTTGGGAGCTGTACCCAGTACCATGCAACAAAACGTGAGAAGCGTAACAATGTCGTAAACTGTTTTTTGTTTGTATTAAATAAATATAGATGACTTTAAAGTCAAGACCTAAATCAATAAATTGTGGTGGTCTAGTGGGTAAAATGTGAAAATGTGGGTCTGTGATTTTAAACTCAAATGTAGGTAAATTGATGTCAAAAGGCGAAAAATCTAGTCAAATATAATAGGCGCTCTAATCTTAGCGCTGATTTATTGAGTTCCGAGCTTATAAAACTTAAGATATCTGGGTCATTCTTTGAGAGGTCGATTTTTTTGGTCACACCCTAGTATCTACTAAACTATACATCACACAGTACTAAAGTAGCACTTAATCGTCTACTTAACTAACGGTCTATTGAGGCATATCAAATAAAATCAATATTTTATAGAGGAAATTGCCTAAATATCCCTTTGAAGGTCAAAAAATGGGTGATTTTGCAAGTATTTTGCATGTCACACGCGTGTGCTCCTGGTATGTTTTTGTTTGTGGTTTTACTCATGTGCCCACTACTGTGCTAATTTATACCTTTTTAAATGCCCAAAGAGTGCCTCTATCCAATCGTATATCCAACATTCTATTAGAATGAAAACTCTTGTGTCTGTAGACGTTTAAACTAGTGTCACGCGGCGAGCGAAGTTGAAACCGCTCGACAAAAGTATGCTTTTATACATACTTGAATACGCGGTAAGTGTCTTGTGATTGGTGTAAAATATCGCCAATTTAACCACGGTGCTAAGATGGGACGGGTATGTCGCTAACTTTTGCGCCAACACTGTGAGGTAAGTTCTTCACTTTTTTTAAATTTTGGTTCGGGAGGGTAATTGAAACTTGTGGTCAGTTTTGCTAGTTAAGTGATACTATTTGCACTTAACTATCTAAAGTACAGGATTGGGTATGTCCCTCAGTAGGTATTGACATCAAAATAAATACGATAGCTTTTATAGTTAAAGAGAAACAACGTCATTTTTTAATTTTATTGATATCCATGGCCCTAAAATCCATGGATTTAAGCCATGGATATCACATACCGGCCATGGATATCAAGTAAATGTTCTTAAATTTCACTTATTTTAGGGTTACGTACCGAAAAAGTGCCAAATAAGACCCTATTACTAATCCAGTACATATCTGCATGTCTGTTTGCTTGTTTGCCTTACGTTTAACGGGCTATTGTTAACTTTAAATATAACAGGTTGAATAATAAGCAAGCAGTTGATTTTTTCACAGAATCTATCTATCTATCTATTTATCTACATTTTTTCAAATCCATTGTAATTATACGGCTTAATTAATGTAGGTACACAAGATTAATAAAAACCGGCCGGTGCAAGCCGGACTCACGAACCGAGGGTTCCTCACTTTCTTTCAAAGAGGGATTCTTCCAAATACATGCAAAGAATGGTCATTCTACTACAGGGTGCACTCTAAGTCGATAGCGGAACTTTAAAGAGGGATTCTACCAAATACATGAAAATAATGGTAGAATTAGCTGAGGCAGAGTAATAAAGTCCCGTTTAGCACCCTTCGTGCACAATATCCTAAAATTTTTCTTTGTTAGTCGGAGTCGCGTACCGGGGATACCGTACCACCACCTAAAGTAAGGGGTAAATATAATATTAAAATATGTTACATAAATATTGTGGTGGTACGGAACCCTGAGTGTGCGAGTCTGACTCGTACTACTATGCTGGGTTAAAAAAATAAAGGCCTAAGGAATCTACGTATGATATGATTTATTTTACATTTGCAAATACTTTTATATCATGTAACTTTGAGAAGCAATAAAAGGCTATATTATTTTATTTTTTATGAGATGATTTAAATAGCCTCCAGTGGTTCCTTCACTCACACTAGATGGATGAAGAGGCCACTTGGCGCTGCAGTGCCTGAGACATTGTTTTAGATGGTGCTGCTGGGTTATATTCTACTAATAATTATATTATGTATTTACGATACTTCTTCACGCCTAAACGGCTGGATGGCTTTGGATGAAATTCGGGATGGATGTGTAATTGTTTATTCATGTTATAGCTTTTAAATAATAGTAGCTGTTTATCAAAACTTTTTATAAGACTTAAGGCCTGAAATTAATGAGAACTTAAGAATTAATGTTACAATTTTATAGAATTTGTTGAGCATAATTTATCTCTTTTATTATTTAATAACTCAGCATGTGTTTGCTTAAAATAAATCTATGAGCAATTGAAAAAGTTTAAAAACTTCTAAATTTTTACTGTTTTTTCTCAAAATAAAACTTTGATTACTTTGGTTTGATTATTATGATGTTTTATTTATATACTTTTCCTTCACTAAGGCCCTGTTTAAGTCTGTGACAGTTCATGAGTGACAATCAAGCTAAAGGAAGCATTTATGTACCACTGAAATTACTGTTTATATTCATTTTGGACACTATTTGATATCCATGGCATATTTTTTGATATCCATGGCCTGTCAAAATAGAAGATTTTTTTCTGATTAACCTATAAAGCCTACAGGTGTGCCTCATCGACATATTGGCTAGTTTTTAGGCCCTTTTATCCTCTGTATTTTTAGTTTTCACCAACGACGAGAAAAAATAAAAGCCATGGATATCAACGAAGAACGCTTTTTTGAAGAATCATCCATCTGAGATAATAATTAATATAGCAAGTAAAAATTTATTTATGTTGCCGTATCACAATATTTTGTGGGTTGAAAAATATTCGATTCGTAATCTAGTCACGTAACCTAATCCGTTTAAAAAATGTCAACCCTTTACTGCCTGATACATTCTTGGACTTGTGAACGGTAATGACAATAACTCTTCTTGACTCGTCCGACGGTTCAAGGCTGGATATTACTTTGACATTGATAGCCTGTTGCAGTTATCCGGGCACGGTTACATGTCTCATGCATAAAAAGTTCTTAGTTTCGTGAGTAGTTGGAATGTGCTTTTTCTAAACGTCCATGCTATGGGCATAATTTATTTTCATAACAGGACTCACCGAGCTTGAAGACAGACGAAGAGGCTGATCGCTCCCGCTCGCGCATCTCCCCCGCTCGGACATCTCCCCCGCTAGCCACCTCTAGCTCACTGCCTGGTCTAGGGTACTCACCGAGCTTGAGGACTCCACTCTGGCCGGCAGGGCCCTGGCGACAGACGGCGAGGCAGATCGCTCCCGCTCGCGCATCTCCCCCGCTAGTGCTCCAGCGCGCGCCGCACGTGCAGCCCGCGCCGCCACCTCCAGCTCTCCGCTGGATTTGCTCCTGTTGAGAGAGTTTGCGTTGAGAGTTGTTGAGAGAGACTGTCTCATTTTGGAAAATCACAGAAGTAATAATCTTCGTTAGTATCTTTTGGAGTAAAATCTATGGTGGCATCAGGAAGAAGAATGGAATGTAGTCACAAAATAATTGAGCCTCACGTTGGCCTTAAGATTTTTAGATAATATACGTAAAGCAGAACTGACACCATGCTCCAAACAATGATCTAAACAATGTCTCCGGTACTGAAGCGTCCGATTGGTCACTTCACCCATCTCTACTGGATGCTATATTATAAATCGTCTCATTATGTAGATGCAAAGGCCTTAGATACTAGTATATTAAGATATAGAGTAAGCTCCAGATGCAACTATCTATACCAAGAAAGGTAATAAGATTAGGAACTTAGGCTAGCCAACCAACTTATTTTTTGACATATTGCACGCGATGGCAAAGCTGGTGCGATCACTTCAAAATAAGAAATCAAGGCCTTGATCCCCTAGATATTTTAAAAAGAACTTTATCTACCAATGTATCAGGTTCTTACCTTATCGGTCTATCCAGAGGCGTCAGGTGCGGCATGGACAGAGGTTGTCGTGAGGTGGCGGGCGCGGGCGGTAGGTACATCACGTGACCACCCCAGGACATGTAGGAGGACGAGCAGGCTCCAGGGCGCCAGCTGCCAAATTCCTCCTAGAGACAAGAAAAGCATGAGGAAATATCCTAAGGAATAAGCCTTTTATAAGGTCAAGTTAGAGGATGGACGGTAGACTAGGGCAATTAGTCATAAAGTGGCTAAGAATGGTCAACGGTCGGTGGGTAGAGCAAAAGCTCGGTGGGTCGACGATTTGTTAGGATAGCAGGTTAGACAATGGAAAAGATCAGCTTCCGACCGAGGAGGTTAACGTGAAAAGGAAAAAAATAGAAGTTAAAAACTAAAACCCGACTACTAAAAGGCTTAAAACAAGACCTGTTTATCCTTAAAATAGACTCATAGATAATTAATCGTAGTCGGAGGCCATCGGTTTATCAAATGCGAATGTGGTGTCTATTTTAAGGATAAACAGGTCTTGTTTTAAGCCTTTTAGTAGTCGGGTTTTAGTTTTTAACTTCTATTTTTTTTTGAGCTTTTTAGTAAGTCATTTTGGACGATCACCCAGGATAGAACCAAGAAGGGCAAAAAAAAACACATTTTGGAATTTTTTGTTCTATTTGTTATGTTGACGCTACATGTGTTATACATTTTTGAAAAGGTCTTTTAAAGCCCTTTCATTTGATACCCATGACGATGGTATCCGATAATTTTTATTTTTAGGTCCACCACTTTAGGGCGCAGCACAGCCGCCATCTTGGTTTTTTTCAAAATTAAGCTATCCTATGTTACCTGGGTGATTAAGACGAATCCAACGACACCTCATTTGTTGAAATCGGCCGAGTAGTTTAGGCTCTGCGAGGGAACAGATGAACACACAAACATACATACATTCATACATACATACATACATACATACATACATACATACATACATACATACATACATACATACGCTGCTAAAATCATAACCCTCCTTTTTGCTTCGCGTAGTCGGGTAAAAAGTAGGCTTTTCTCCAGAACTGGATAGATAAAAAATAGAAGTTAAAAACTAAAACCCGACTACTAAAAGGCTTAAAACAAGAACTACTTATCCTTAAAATAGACTCATAGATAATTAATCGTAGTCGGAGGCCATCGGTTTATCAAATGCGAATGTGGTGTCCTCCGACTACGATTAATTATCTATGAGTCTATTTTAAGGATAAGTAGTTCTTGTTTTAAGCCTTTTAGTAGTCGGGTTTTAGTTTTTAACTTCTATTTTTATTTTGAGCTTTTTAGTAAGTAATTTTGAACGATCACCTAGAATAGAACCAAGAAGGGCAAAAAAAACACATTTTCGTATTTTTTGTTCTTTTTGTTGTGTTGACGCTACATGTGTTATACATTTTTGAAAAGGTCTTTTAAAGCCCTTTTATTTGATACCCATGACGATGGTATCCGATAATTTATATTTTTAGGTACACCACTTTACGGCGCAGCACAGCCGCCATCTTGGTTTTTTTCAAAATTAAACTATCCTATGTTACCTGGGTGATTGAGACAAATCCAACGACACCTCATTTGTTGATATCGGCCGAGTAGTTTAGGCTCTGCGAGGGAACAGATGAACACACAAACATACACACATACATACCCACATACATACCCACATACATACATACATACATACATACATACGCTGCTAAAATCATAACCCTCCTTTTTGCTTCGCGTAGTCGGGTAAAAAGGTAACTAAAACAAAGCTATTCTGTGTAACTTGTGTAAGTATGTTCAAGTTCGAGGTTCTTGCCATAATTTGCCACCATCGCCTGCGATACCTGGTTGTTGTTTTAAAACATCTGACTGATGGCATTACAAAATAAACCGTGGCTAGTGACTTCTAGTTAATCTTCGGAGTCATGGTCAAAGAGGAAGATTCAATCAGCCAGATCGTAAGTGAAGATGGCATTGAAAACTGTCACGAATAGTGCATTTATCTTAATGGGAATGAAATCGCACATCCACGACAAGTTTGCGTGCTTAGCTCAATCTTTATACGCTCACTGTAAATAAAGTCAGACTAAAGGAGGACCATAAGTTGTTCTGCCTCCGTCTCAAAGATGCATTTAGAGATTGGCAATTTTGCTGCTCGGTCTTTCTAGCACCTTGAAACACCCACCTTTTCCTCGTCCTCCTCGACTGGCGTCTCCTCCTTGATGACGTCCTCTTCACCAGATACTTTCCTCGAAGTTGGGAAGAGGAGTGGATTGCTCAGCGAGTTGGGAGCGGACTTTGTGAGGAACCAGTTGGTTTCCGGCTCCTGAAGCATTGGCTCGTGCTCCAGATCGAACCTTCTAGAGCCCAGGGCCGCCCCAAGAGCCCCTGACACGGACTTCCGCAGCTTCTGGAGGCTGTTGAAGCCCTGCTGAATCTGCTTGCCCTGGAAGCATTCGTAGAAGCAAGAAAACCCTTTAAACTACGCGGGAATCGTTGGGTTCTTGCATGTTAAAGGTTCGCTGATGAGGAATAAACACCTGGTTTTATACCTGATAGTCCAGAGGAAGGATTTCAGAAGGGAAGATTAAAATACAGTAGTTGATTACTAGTTTCATTGAACGGTTTCATAAAAACCTAGCACCGGTGTGGTGTCTTTTTACTGGTTGCATTGGCTTTTTATCAAGCTAGAATTTGTCCTAGAGAGGCTCATAATGTAACTAGCAAGGGTAAACTTGTGTACTGAAGAGTTAGAAAAAGAAGTGTTAGTTGATGAAGGTGAAGTTAGTAATGATTGAGAGCTGCCGTGTCTTTACTCCTCCTCAGCAGTTTTGGTACGCGGGAGGTTTGGCAGTTCAATGAATGATGATCAGTTTTAGTAATGTTGCAGTTAGTTACTATGTTAGATGTTTTATGAGTGCACGATGTAATGATGAATTTAGATACTAAAGTTTGCTTTGGTCTAGCGTGGTCTACCGTGATGGTTTCGTCGAACCATATTTTACCTATGTTATATTTTAGCTAGGTATAATGAATATTTAATATTATTGATAAATGATTTTGAATTAGAATTTGATATGGTCCTCCTGATGACGTCTTGAACTTTTATTTTTAACAATCCAACACCACGTGGTGGCCAGAAGGCCATCACAGACCTAAGCAAACCCGCAAACATCCCGCGTACCACCATCACCACTCCCCGCGAACCTTGTCCGGCTCCCTGGGCAGCGACAGGCTGAAGGGCTGACCCCTCGCACTGTAGGTGACCAGGCCATCAGGCCGCATGTGTACGGCGTCCGTCGCCAGTGCGCCTGCGCCGTCCGAGGAGCTGTCGCCCAGGTCTTGCTGCGGCGTCCACGCGTCCGGACTCGAATCCGTCTGAGGAGGGAATGTGGTTTTGAACGAGGAAACCATAATTTGTTCTCACGACAATTAATTTTACTATTCGTTTGCAATATCGCATTGTTCAACAACAGCATCAATCATCATCGTTAATCAATTAAATTTAAATTTTCGTCATCAGCATAATCTGCACATCGGAGTGTGAATACAATCTTGCTTGCCAGTACCTAAGCACGGTAGCAATGTCTTACAGATTATTTCGGTGGGTCAACCAGGTACTTCTGGACCAGGATCTTGGTCCTTATAGCTAGAATCTATTCTTATTGTTCCAACCACGGCGAGGACTCTGCCGGCGGCTCGCTAAGGATCTTACTCCTTCCTGCTATATAACTACAGACTAAAGTTGAGTCAACTAACGTGGTTTCTGGAAGGCGAGTCGACTCTAGGGTCACTGTGTGCATGGTCCCCGGAGATGCCGGAGTCACCGGACTTGTCAGCTGATTGTTCCGAACGCGGCGAAGACTCCGCCGGCGGCTCGCTCAGGATCTTGGTTTCAACGGCGAGAGGTTGGGTTTCTAGAAACAATAAGGATGCTCATAATATATTTTCATGCATGAAATAGATCTGGGTTCTGGGCATTAGTCCAGAGGTCACCATAGACTGCCTAAGATGGCTTTGGTGATATCAGTCCACGCCCTTTTTATTAAGCCTTTGCTCTTTCTTTAGCGCTGGAGTTATGGTGGATGTTATTATAATTTGTGCAAACTACTGAGTGACAGATGATACCCAAAGCGGTTTTTACGACATTAAAAAAGCGTCGACAGGTCAGGGTTAAAAAGCTATTGAGCTGGATATGGCTCCTCGAGCTGGACTAGCTGATCTAACTTACCAGCAGCTAGATGAGCGTCCAAACTGGCTAACTGCCTCCACGCCGCTGCGGGAGAGAACCTGGGCACCTCGGGCTGCTTCTTGGGCAGGGTGGGTCGAAGTCTCAGTGCGATGCCGAGCGACCCGTCTGAGCCTTCGCCCTCTGAGCCGTCCGATGAGAGCGCTGATTCCGAGGATACTGAAAGGATAAACAGGTAAGTTTTAGGAACTATCCGTCTTACTACAAAAACTTGATGAATACTGGTCTAACATGCGTTTAACACGGGTTTCACAAGTGTTTAACGGGTTTTAAACAATGTCTAAGACGCTGTTAAGGCGTGTCTATGTCACAGTGACAGTTTTGTGGTGACGATGTGCTCAACCACAGCCTTCTTTATCTCTCAACAGATATTTAACTTTTTTGTAGTAAGACCGCAAATGTTTTACGATTTTTGTCTGTAATATTATTTCAGTTGTGATGAAACAAAAAAAAAACGAAAAAGCCAGACTGCCGATTTCTGAATTGAGAAATTCGCTAAGCAAATGGGTACCTAAGTATCCTTCTGTCTCTGCAGATTTCTCACAAAACAGCGTGACAGAACGATAGTTAAGTATTTACTTAGTAAAATTCTCATTCAGAAACCGGGCCAGAGTTATCTATCCACCTGTCAAAGTGGGTAATTTTTGATAATACTTTGCAGTACCAATATGAATTCAACGACTTAGTCGGCCTAGCCCACAGGAAAGAGACAATACGTGTGGATAGTATAGGTGCCGGGCAAGCCTACTCCATCTAAAACATAAAAGGTCCCAGGCAGCGAGTTTATTCTTTTTTTCATTGATAGGTACATACATTACTGCAGCGCCGAGTAGTCTATGTACCTATTAATGAAAAAAAGAATAAACACACATACCCTTACCCTCTTACACACCCTCACACACCTTAACCAAATAAACCACTCCAGGCTATCACCGACCCAAAGATCCCCATACCTAACGCTTGCCGCATTACCGCGTTGAAGAGCTAAGGAGATCATTTGCATCAGAAATGCCCCGGAGCGAGCGGTAGTCAGTTATAAAAGCGGTAGACGGAGACCTCGTTATAAAAGTACCTACTTAGTGATCATGTAACTTACTGTTCTTAATTTTACAGTCCTCCTTCAGCTTGGCGTTGAACTTCTCAAACTCCTCATCTTCATCATGGTAACCTAGAAGCTTCTTCTCTATCAGATGAAAGTTGCTGATCTCCTCAATGATCGGGCTGCCCAGTCCTGGGAAGTCCTTGAGGTTGTCCTTCTTTTCTGACTTTTTGGTTTCGATCATTCCAAAGTAGAACTGCTTGGAGGGCGCCACTGTCGTCGATGACTTTTGCGACAGAGGCTTTGGCCTGGTAAATGAGAAGATCGTTAGTTTTTGTTCATTGAATTGAGTAGGAAGTGTAATAATTCTTTCTTCATGGATACGAACATGATTATTTTGAAATACATAGGTATAGCGTTATCAGCTAAGGTAAGGTATGGTAGGTTAATATAGGTTATAAGTTTGGGTTAGAGCGTATCAGTGGGTTTATAACTCTATCTATCCTGCTCAACGTCAAACAAAATAATGAGATACATACCTATAGTTATAAACTTATAACCCCCTTATGTATACTGCCTAACCCAGCCACAAGCTACGCTTGCAGATGATTAGATTGTGTAAATTTTCTTTTTAGTATCTATACTTACTTTTCCTTGGTGAATTGGTTAATGATTGACTCTTTCTTCCTTGTGGGTGAATGTTCGGGTGTAGACTCCTTCCCTGACGCTTGCCCTCTATCGGGCATCGCTCGGTTCGTTTTATTGATTTGGTTGACTGGGATATTACTTTTAACGTTTATGTTATTCTGCTGAGCTGTGATTTTGGGTTTGATGTCGTTAGTCCTCGTTAAAGGTCTTCTGCTGATTGGTGCTTTCGTTGTCGGTTTGATTTCGTCTTTTACTTTGTTGCTGCTCGGTTTGGGACTAGAGTCTTTGACTTTACTGTGAGCGGACACTTTCGTTGGGTTTGGTTTCGCCTTCTCGCTTTGACTAGTTTTGTTTTCACTTACACTATTACTAACTTTACTCACTAAATCGTTTCTAATTCTATTCGTGGCCTTCTTCAGTTCAGCTTGAAATTTGTCTTTTTCTTCATTATTTTGTATTAATAGCGAAGGAAGAGATTTCCTCAGAGGCTTACTGGTGCTAGCCAGAGGGCTTAGTCTGTTACTTTTCAGCTGTTCTCCTAGAGCTTTCATCTTCGTGTCGTGAGAGACTTTAGGAGATACGCTGTCTCTGTCACTGGACATCAACGTCGCATCAAATGACTTTTCTCTTCTGAGCGGGGATATTTCTTCTTCTCGTATGAATCGTTCTGAGTATCTAAAGTTCCTGTTCAATAGTGGCGTCTTCCACGCTTCACTTGGTTCGTTTGCCTTGGTGGTTTTAGCTCGACAGCCGCTGACTCTGTCCGGTCTGTTTTTTCTGTAGTCGTGTTTCTGTGCTTGAAGAAGATGTTCTTCTCTTTTGAGGGAAGATGAAGTCTGCATCATGTCTTTAGCATCGGGGTATTTAAAGTGTTGATCTTTGTCCTTGCAAGGTGATCTGTACCGTCGTTCAAAGGCCTGGTCGTGTATGTCTAGGGACTTGTATTCAGTGCTCCTGTACTGCTGCGCCTTGGGCTCAACGTGTCCGTTCTGCTTCTTGGTTTCGTGCCTGGTCTTGAAGAGGCGCAGCTTCCTCTGCGGCTCAACTCTCGCGTTCCTCTCGCTGGAATCTGGCGATGAACCGTCTCGGTGCTGTAATTAAATAATGTGCTCTTAGGGAACTGTCGTATTAGTGGTTTATTGTGATTATTAGGCCTAGAGTGGTTAATTAATATAACCTTAATGTGCTTTTCATCAACCACTGTTAACAATTGGTAAAGCCTCTGTTAACAATTGGTAAAGGGCAACATAATTTTCCAAACCTAATCAGATAAGCATTCTAGGTTGGCCTTTAAAGTTTCCCTAAACATTTAAGTCTTGTCTTTTACTCACGTCATTCTTAGGCGGTGCTGGTGCTCTGTACTTCTTTCTGAAATGTTTGTTGTTATTTTTCAGCTTGTGCTGTTCCTCTTCTATCCTCAAGTCAGGTTCTGAGCCGAACCTTTTGTTCCCGTTACCATCTGAAAGCAAAATTAATTACAAAATTAGGATAGCAGCCAAAGATTATGTGCTAAATTACGAGTATGAACAGTATACATGCCAATGACACGCATGAGCAGCAAAGTTCAATTAAATTTTAAGAGCTGCTACTTACTGCTTTAAAATTGCTAAGTTGCCTGTAATGGCTAAAGAAAAATATTCCTTACTATCGTTATGCCGTAGGTCGTGATTCGTGTGCGATCTGTGCAGGGGATCCCGCTCCCTGCTTCGAAGGTCATTTGGCTCACCGGCAGCTCCCGCTGACCGCGACCGGAATACTCCCATGTGCTGGAAAATGTACAAGATCGCACTTTAAAATATTATGTCAATCGGAAACACAGTATTCAATTTTGGGTTTCGAAAATATTATGAACACGATAGGTAGGTACGGTCGGCCACAATCTCAGATACCCCATGGCGGCTCTTACCGCGCGCGGCATAAGGGCGCCAATCGAACAAAAAGGGGTATCTGAAACTGTGGCCGACTGTACCTATGTAAAATGTTGCTTTTTGATGTGGATCACTTTAGTCTCCCGCTATAATGGATCCTGCAAAGATCCCAAATCGTGAAAAAAATGAGAATACAACAATAATAGAATGGCTTCAAAAGCAAATAGGATTAAATAAGTCTAATTGGAGTGAAATGATGGGTACGGTGGAGTAGGCTTAACATTTTTTTCACCAGGATAGCGATTGATCCAAGGACCTAAGTCCAGAAATGGTGGGAGCCAAAAGAAATGCCTTAATCCACAAATTTCACCCAGTAAAATCTACAAAAGAAACTAACCACATGTCCTTGCGGGGCCCGCGGTGGCTCGCGCGACTCCCGAGGCGGGGGACCTGGTCTCCGACCGCTGATGGTGCCACCAGACTGTAGGATGTTGCCATTGTCTGTGATGCGCAGGCGAGGGCTTTCGGTCAGCGATGGTAGCACCTGCAACGTGAGAGACCAAAGGGGTTTGAGCAGATAGCAAATAGCCCAGCTTCTTTCATCTGTCAAGACATCAGCTCCCGGGGTCTTGAGAGTACCTTCTTAGCATTGAACATAGACTACTCTGCTAGTCTTGCAGAGACGTTCTTTATATGCTCGGTCGTTAGGGGATTTGGTGGAGATTCAGGTGCGGTCCGGGTATGCACTTCTTGTTCTGTTTGATCGGTTCAGAATGAGACCAAAAACCATTACCTCCAGTGCGTGTCTGGGCGGCTCGTGCGGCGGCATCCCTACTGTCCTGTTGGTGAAGCAGCCACGCACCTTGGGTGCGTGTGTGGGCGGCTTGTGCGGCAGCGTGTGAGCGCGGCGGTGCGCCAGGTGGACGGCTGCCGGCTAGCACCATGGCGCCCCTACTGAGTGGTTGGTGAAGGAGCCACTCACCTTGGGCGTGTGTCTGGGCGGCTCGTGCGGCAGCGTGTGAGCGCGGCGGTGCGCCAGGTGGACGGCTGCCGGCTGGCACCATGGCGCCCCTACTGAGTGGTTGGTGAAGGAGCCACTCACCTTGGGCGCGTGTCTGGGCGGCTCGTGCGGCAGCGTGTGAGCGCGGCGGTGCGCCAGGTGGACGGCCGCCGGCTGGCTACCCGCCTGCCCCATGGCGCTACTGCTGCCGCGCTGTTGGTTGTGACGCCATCTGGTGTTAAAGAAAACAATTTGGTTAGATTTTATAACCCTTTCGTAAGCATTGCACATCCTATATTGATTTGACAAACTCTCCGCTTGGGCGCAATGACTACAGGCCCGCAATGAGAGCCTGGCAGATTCACAGGTAAGGTAAGTGGTAAGAGATTTCGGTGTCGATTCCAGAGGGATACCTACTGTGAATATTTTACATCGTTTGATGAGCTAAGTAAGTATACATATCTCAGTATTATGCGGTCAGAAGCAAAAAAATTGCCTTACAAAGTTTGCATTGGTTGATGTAGAGTCAGTACATTCTATGATTATACCTTCAACTAAACGGGGACAAGAAAGCGGCGAAAATACGAAACAAACAAAGAAGAAAGTTTAATGTGATGTAAATCAAAAGCCATTGGCCACCTGAAGCTGTTAATGACATCGTAATAGTTCCATCTTCGCTATTAGGATGCAGATCAGATGGTAATCGCTTTCTACCGCTCCGACTCCAGGCAACGACCAGTGTGTTATTGCGTGCGTTGCGATGCGATCAATGCCACGCTTCTTGAGAATAAAAAAGCGGGCCAGTGCGAGTCGGGCCAAGGGTTCCGTACCAAAACATAAGGAAAAAAAAAAAAGGAAATCGCATTGAATGAAAATTTTGTTGATTTGTGCTGTTTACAGGCACAACATGCGATGTGGTTCTAAGAATGTAACGAATAGTTTATATTATATAGCTTTATGCTGCTCTACATTGTCATAACGATTTGTATTTTGATAGGTGACTCAGCATTTTTATAATACGTAAGCAGGTACATAATAGCGTAAGCAGGCAGGTAATAAAATAGGTACCGAATTCACTTTGGTACTTCAAAAAGTTGATTTTCTGGAGACGAGCGAAATAATAATAATGGTATAAAAGATCGTAAAAATTAGGTACCTACCTAATTCATATTCAACAAAAACGTGGGCCTTGGCTCACAAACCCCTTTGAGGCACAGGATGATTTAGTTAGATAGTCTAGAAGCAACCAGTATACCTAAAAGGCCAAATAAGGTGTCGCTTTAAAAATAACACCCATTACAGAGGCCTTGAACAGTAGGAGGACAGGGTTGACAGATTTATGTCTGTTTGCATAATTTTAATAACAGCTGGCGTGAATATTTCACACCTTGCGGGGGCCTTTAACTCAGCCACCTTAACCTTTAAGCCTGAAGGTATAGCGCTTAAAATGTAATTTTATTACTATACTGTTTTACCAGATTGTGGGAGTAAGGTGTAGTCTCAAGTGAGACGAGTATTAAAATTATTTAAATAAAATAATTAGTCTGCGTTAATTGTCATTGCCGCCTACATGATGTCAGTTGTAATAACTTGAGCCCAAGCTGTTTTCTTATGGCAATCCTAAATTATCCAAGCAAGAGCACGATTCCTTCAAGAAGATATCTCCAGCTTTTATCATCAGGCGCAAAAATAACACATTTTCGTAAAATACGATAATCCCGATATAAATACGACTTCATGTTCCGTTCCCCATCTTCGAAGTTCTTCATCAAACTGGTCAGGATTTGCAATCACTGGTGTAAAGAAAATTCCGAGTTATCCTTTGAGGAGTTCCGTTCTCCGTCTCCGAGGTTGTTCATCAGATCTTCACCTTTTTTTATGGTAGCTACCACACGGAAAGTATACCCTTTCAAATAAAAAAAAAAACATCAAATCCACCTAAAAAAAAGTTCCGACAAACATAAAAAAAAAAATACGGGTCGAGTAACTATTCCTTTTTTTAATTCGGAAAATATCTGGATTTCATCTTCGTACGCCCATCCCTTAGAAGGAACTTACGTTCTAATATTCATGATCATATTTTGGGTTTGGCTGTAGGATGTAGGTATGTTTTCTGTCAGTCAGACACTGATATTTCCCATAAACAGGCCCCCTGAATTACTCGATTGGATTACCAGCATTCACAGTCCTTGGCCTAGCCAAGCATTAATCTCAAAAGGGCAAATAAAAGTGATAAATGCCGCAATCGATTAAGATGACGTCTGAATGAAACGCTTTTTATTTCGCCTTTACAAGTCGCCGTGTGTGGTCCGGAGTGAGCTGTGGCTTAATAACCGCTTGCTCACTGGGTCAGTGCCGATGAAAACATAAACTAAATATTATGACCTTAGCATTTGGGTTCAGAAACGCCGCCCATAAGATAACTCACAAAAATGCTTAGTGAAGGCATAGAAGGTTTTTTTTTAATCAAGTTGGACTGACTGAACTTGGAAATACAGTACAGACTGGACTTGGAAATACAGTGCGCTCTCACACCTTAAGAATTTGTCTAAAGTAGGATAGAGAGCCATGTATCAAGCCATTCATCATAGTGGATAAGTACACGCCATAATGAATAACCATAAACTTAATAGGGTGCGACCACAGAAAAACATTACTGCTCTGAAGGTGCGATCGTACTAGTTTATCTAACCTGTGCAATTCAAAGAGCACAACAAAAGAAACCTTAGTCTAACTATTACTTTTGACAGAGCTCTGACAGTCGAACCTAGCACATTTTCCCAAGCCCACTCGAAGCCCACTGCGCCCGAGGGTCTCTCAAACTCGTTAGAGCTCTACGTGTGAGGCGGTACTTACTAAGTTTTTTTTTCTAATTTATACTTGGTAAAGCTCAGATTTATGGGAAATGAAAGCGGGAGCTCGGAGCTATTTTATTTAGAGCCAGGTTCCTAACGGGATCGTCTATTGAATAATGTACCTTTTCATCTCCCACGCTCGGAAAGTTTGCTGTTACTAGTAACTTACGATCGTGTAAAGGCCGGATTTAAACTATCTGAACTTTTGTGCGCTTCGAAATTTGAACGCGACGCCGGGACAGTCTTTCCCGCGCCCTATGGTTTTGAAAAAGAAAAAAACACTGGCCGTTTAAGTAGATGCCAGATCCCGATGGAAAATAAAACCTCATTCATAGTTCGTTTAAACGCGTATTTCAGCGAAAGCGATTGTTCGTGCCCATTCTCTATACAAAACTGTGAATGTAAATGGTGCATAAGCATCTTTTAAAAAGGTAAAGTCACGGAATAGAACATTCAGAAACGCGGTTTCTTCTTATAGTCTTTTCAATATTTTGTACACATATTTATTTTTAAATACCAGTAAATAAAAAAAATGCTGCGCTTCTGTTTTATCAAATAGATAATTATGTTTTGGTTTGTTAAATACATTTTTTCAAACGATATTACTAATTTAATTTTTTATCTCCTACAAATTTTTAATTTATATGGTATAAGTTCAGAATGCACCCGGAAAAAAAAACATTCTTTTATTTACATTATTTTTGTGTCTGGATAAATAAACTTCAGGAAATTATTAATAAAACGAATGGTTTTAATACCAACGAAGCTCAAAACTTTAGTGCGGCAGCCGTAACTACAGTAAAATATGCTTATAAAAGGAACTTATTTGACTCACCTGTTTTGCCTATAAGTAGTTTTCTATAGAGTTTGTCCCGCTTGGCTAACAAAGTCATTTCCTCGCTTCTGTGAGATGAAAAGTTTTGTGTTTCGCACGAATGCAATATTATTTGCGTCTCGTGCTTCTGAATACCTCGCTACGCTCAGGTTTCTTTTTTTGAACCACTCGCTACGCTCGTGGCTCAATTTTAGAAACCTTCGCTAGCTCGGTTTTCAATACAAGCACTCGCCGCAAACAATAATTTTGCATTCTTGCATAACAAATAACTATTTATAATGTTTCCTTCTTACTGGGGGAAAATTAAATCATTTTTCCAAGGATTATGGAAATTATCTGACTTTTAATGGATCATATTTTATCAGTCACAGCAAAGGAGAGAGTGTATTAATTATCAATGGTAAAGAAATATCCAGATTAATGGCCTATTTGGAGTCTTTGTAAGAAATAAACGCCGTATTATTAAAACAGAGGATGTTGGGGTAAACGGTGATAATTGTGGTTTACTATAGTGATTAAACATGTAGATAAATAACTACTAAACAACAATAAAATTATTACGACTACAATGAACAACCAAAACTATGCGAAATCATAAACACATGAAGTGAAAAAAAGTTTGGGTGTATAGGTACATGATTCTGAATCGGTTTTGTTGAACTTTGCCAAGATTCAAAAATTTTAGATCATGTTGTCGGTCGTGCTAATTTATGTTAGGTATTGCAGTAAAAATAATGTATACACGTTCATAATCAGTCAGACTACACTTTTATTATACACGTACGAAGTATGTTGGCTATCTCTGGGACAGCAAAAGTGAAAGATTCGATCACAAAACGAAAGTCGAGAATGTAAAATGCTTTCTTAGCAATATCTAGAGTATGGTGTAAGAACTGTCCACTCGACAATGATTAGTATTAGACTAGACTTAAAACAGTATACTATGATAATAATGCTCTATTTTCCCTGTTCGAGGCAAATAAAGCGAGTCATAACAAATAATAAAAGCTGCGCGTTTAAACCAAGAAAGCTCATGAAAATGTTAATTCTAAATCAACGAGATGCTTACATATTTTAAAAATTGTTATTTTATATTTTTACATATGATCATCATCATCATCATCAGCCAGAATGGCAGAAGACGTTTTAGCGTTTTCCGACGTCTGCCACTTTTGTGCGGCTTCTTATTACGACGTTCGGTATGCGGTCCATATACCATAATACCAAGCTTACATAATTATGATAAAATACTTAAAATTAGACTCGTTCAAAACGAATTTTAAGCCCTTTATCAAAACTTTTACTCGCCGAGTGTAAACTCACCTCAACAGAAAGCAACAATACAATAAAAGCACCAACAGTTGTCCAGAATGAAAAGCCTTCTCGAGTGAAAACGTTCACAGATGCACTGTCCACCTTGCATAGACTTGCATAGCTCGTGTGAGCAATGAGCTGTACTTAAGTTATTATTATGCTAGGGCTATCAACTGATAGATATTTTTATAAAATGTAAGTAGATAGCTTTGAAACTGAAATGTGTTGTACATACTAAGCCATTAGAGCGACTCATCATTACTGCAATTGACTCTACTTTTGATTGACAGGACCAAACTCAAAATTCAGTTGACACTCAATTTGCTGTTTTGCTGACTGCTGAGTGTTTTTTGGTAAACTTGATGAACAACATAAAGACAATGCACCAATTTACAACATTTGGTTACAATTTGCTAGGTTTTACATCTCCATCTGAGGAGTGGTAAGTTCGTATGTATAAAAAAGGATTTAGGAATTTTTTGTCGATTTTTCTTGTCGTTGTTGCTGCACTGAAAGGCAACATTAGCGAATGATTTTTAGACAATGAACACCGAAAGGAACTGTTTTGAACTTGATGAAAATCACATGTAGAGTCTTCCATTTCCCGCTTTTTAGCAACTAAGATCCTCCAGATTTTTCACATCAAAGTGCTATTCCATCAGCGGCAACCCTGCAGGTATTGAAGGCAAAAGTGCAATCCTCAGAGAGAAATGTCCGCCTTGCACGCCACCTACTTTCCTTATGATAATGCTCGCGGATCCGGTGCCCGCGCCGGACGCACGTTGTCTTCTCTGATGTTTGGAAATAGTCTCCTCTTTAACCTCCTAAGAGGAATTAAAAATCAGGAATAAAAAGCCAGGAACTTCCAATAATCCTGTATAGAAATTAAACAAACAGGGATGCCCACAACATACACCATGCCTCAGTTGAGAAAGAGGCTGCATCAACTGGACTCGGCTGTAAGGAGATAGAGGCTGCCGCGCAAGACCGCAAAAATTGAGATCCTTTCTTCGAGCGCTCCTTGATAAGGGGTGGAAGGATAACATATCATCATCATCATCATCGCTATCGCTTCAAAACTTTATGGCTAAGATAGGTCGAGAAAATTATGATCGATAAAAGAATACGACGAGCATTCAACGTACCATTGAAATAAATGGTGCTTGTGTTTAACATTAGATATTGGGATTTTGTATATTATTCCGTCGCAGTGATTCTGGGGGCCTCTGTTTTTTATGGAAAATTCAAAGTATTTAAAATGCAAGAAAATTATTGGATCCTAATCAAAAGCGCTTCAAGTTTCGCAATCCTAAGCAGCATCTAATAACGTTCTAGGCAAGGACAATTATCTGCTACAATTTATCACGCCGAGTTTCAAAGGGGCTGGGCAGGACTATAAATAAAGATTAATACAGCGTATCAACGCTCGTGATAATTTATTGAGTGCCGCGGTACACTGTTTATCACTCAACTTGACAGGCGCCTAACTGGACCCTAAGGTTGGACCTTCGTACCATCATTGGTGAAATCCATCCCGAGTTCAAGACCTTTCCGATGGCGCTAGTCTTGCGTACGAATTATTATACTCGCGCGTGCGGATTTTAGAGGCCCTCTAATATGACATGGCTTTTTTGTTTGTAAATATATTTATGAGATTTTTTTTGCTAGGGAAAATTTATTTGTAAAGTATAAATTCTAACCGACTCAATACTTAATTAAACAAAAGCTAAATCAAAGTAAACTTATAATAAACCTCATTATTAACTTAAAACTATCCTATCCTACTTCCTACTTCCTACTTCCTATCCTATCCTATCCTATTCCTACTTTCCTACTTATATTATAAATGCGAAAGTTTGTGAGTGAGTGAGTGTGTTTGTTACTTTATAACGCTGAATCCGCTGAACGGATTTGGATGAAATTTGGAATGTAGATAGCTGAGACATCAGAATAACATATAGGCTACATATTATCACGCTTTAGTGCTTAGGAGCAAAATAAACACACAAAGATTATCATATAGTGGCTATTTGTATAAAAGTGAACGACAAAACCATTTACCAAAGACCCTCTGTCATCACGTAGCGTTGAGCTATTTACTTTCGTAAATCCATCGAAAACTGAACAACGGTGAATTTTAATGCACCAAACAGGCCGCGATGTGCCGCAAAACTCAAACGATGAACAACAGTGAAGAAGTTGTTTTTAATTATCGCTGTCATCCGTCACTGTCACAAAAATGGTATATCAACAAAGCAATAAAGGAAAAATCTACAAGTTTAATTACTCAAAACAGGCAAAAAACATAAGTTCAGTGATAGCTACTTACAATCTGAAAGAGCCAATAAATCCTTACTTTAAAAATTCTGCATCCAGCAGTTTTATCAAAGCTCTTTACAAAGTTGCGGTTGCAACCTGAGATCTTTCAGCCAGAAGAGATGGAACGTCCGTTGAGTTGAGTGATTGCTCTGCTAGGGAAGAATAGGATGCACTCTGGCTCGAAGAAAAATTAAGATACGATGTTCTGACCAAAAAAATCTGCTGTGCGTACTGTGCAAGTGTGAAAAACTTTGTAGAGTCCCGAGCGACCATAGGCGCATAACATCAGCCATTGATGGTGTAACATTAGTACCATGATCGCTTTATTTCCATTAAGTAAGTACCTAGGACTGGACACTGGACAGGTGCGCTTTTACATAATATCATAGTCGCCTATTCGTTGTTGACAACTCGGATAGGCTTTCCACATACTTCAGACTGACGAGAAGATTGGAGCATGTGAAAATCCCTGAACCGCCTGCGTGGTGGTGTTGCCCGCATGAAAGATATGTGAGAAATTGAGCCAGAAGAGGTGTTTTGTGCCAATCTTAAACCATACCGACAACTTCGCGTCGTCATACCTGTCCTGATGCTCCACAGTGCAGCTTATCGGATTTCCTGGAGGCGACCCCAGCGTGACGTGTGTGTGTGACGGTTTCATCACGAAAGAAGAATAAGACCGACGATTCAAAACAGTTGTTTCAGACTATGTTATCGTAGATGCTAAGAAGATGCGTTGGGTGTTTCAGAAGAGCAGCTCATAGAAAAAAAACACTATTCAATGTGATAGAAATAATATGTTTAAGTATCTCCTGATATTATCTCATATTTTCTGGTGTCAGAACCCAATTATTATGATCGTTCTATTTGAAATAGTATGATGCAAAATAAAAAAATAAAATAAAATTTCTTAAAGTTTTTCTCTGTTAAGTAACTTCGTGCCTATAATACGAGTAGGTGACGCTAACTAGCTCTGTTGGAGATCTTTTACAGTTTTATAGAACGACAGAGAGATGTTGATACCTGTGACGTACTGCAGCGAATGCTGATAAATATTCATTCACCAAACAGCGCAAGCAAACGAGATGTACTTGGGTATCAAACTACGCATTAGGGCTCTCTAACATCGGTAGAGGCAGTGTCCACAATGGCCACAAAGGCCACAAAGGCACGAAGACTTGGGGCGAGACAAACTGAACAGAGGCAACCCAGACTGAAAGTTTGCAATAAGGAGTAGCAGATTAGCGGACTCAAAATAATAGGATAGGGCTAAAAAGAAAAGATAATCTTTGAGTGTTTTTTGAAATGTAGGTAACCCGCGTTAAATCAGTTAGACGCCTATAACAGTAGGTATCTTTGCTCCGTTCAGTTTGGAAGAAGCAGATAATAACGCGAGGTCCACTGGAGCGAAATCTCGGGCCAACGCTTTGATAGTGCAGGGGGTGTGTTTTAAGTACATCATACCTACTAGGTGGCAAAAAAATATGCTAGGTACAATTTGCAAAATCACCACGTTTATCCTTTTTCTTTTAGCCACGTGAATGAAGTCGTGGGCACTAGCTATCAACGCTAATATTATAAAGAGGAAAAGTTTGTAAGTATGTACGTATGTAGGGGGTAATCTCCAAAACTACTCATCCGATTATAAAAAAATCCTTCACTAATGGGAAGCTACGTTATTGCTGAGTGCTATAGGCTATGTTTTATTGTGATAACGGGAAAAAAACTAAGTCTGCGCGGACGAAGTCGCGGGCAAAAGCTATAATAAATAAATAAACAAACTAAAATTAAACTAAGCTGTTCTACCTTAGACATAATATTTACAAGTAAAAGTCCTGCCCCAGGTCGCTGTCCCGCGGCAATGAGCCCAAAACGCTGGCGACCTTGCCTCTTTGGATGGCCAGGCTTCTCGAGATATTGTATAAAAATAAGACAAAAATTTTGAAAAAAGCCGACGCTGTCATACTAGACTGGCAAGATTAACCAAAACAAAACAATGAACGAAAAACATCAAGTGCAGGAATTTTACGAGCAAGAAAGCAATGTTAATTTACTGTTTGGTGGACACAAGACAGCACGTCGACGCTTACACGCTATCACTCTACTCGGTTACGTTACGTTACGGACGACTTGACAACAAAAGTGGACCCTCCGACATGCTGTCGTGTGTTCATTCAACGGTCATCTTTCTTTCCATGTATATTTTTATTTTCTTCCAAGACGAAACACTACAGTCCAATGGGAAGGACACTTCAAGATGTTGTGGTCCTTTATTACAGTCTTTGCGCAGGACATAGTGTTAATGACTTATGAAGAAGAGCTTATTACTTGCACCTGATACGATCACCCAGCTGTTCCCCTATCTTGGCCTGCGTTCCAACAGTAGGGGTATGAGGATAGGGATCTAGTATAGCTGGTCAGCGGTATGTTATAAAATAACAAATTTTCCCGCATGGAACAGGCTTGTTTACGCTCATAGGCATCGCTTAGTGCTCGCTATCATATTACTATGTATGAAATTTACATGAAGGCTGCCACTTCGCGGCGCTGCCTTTGATGCTCTGAACCGTTCATATTTCCATAGAGTTTATGGCCGTTGTTCAGCCTAGCTGCTTTCAAAACACTCGTAGTGATAGGTGACTACCATACGTGATTACTATCGCCTTTTTAAATGAGTTTACTTCAACTTCCTTAACTTTACTACCACAATATTGTTTTCCATGACGTGGGCCTTTTCCTTCAATAAGCCTTTTCATAAAACTGACAATGACAATTTGATGTACCGTAAACTGGGGTGAATAACAACATGTTTCAAGGTTTAATGCCATATATTTTTGCAAACCCGAGCTGAATCCTTCAAGTAATAACTTATAGATGCGAGTCTTGGATAGTTTTTTCGTTTCTAGTGACCCCAATACGTTAAACAATTTGTTTGAATAAATTGTCCATTAAAAGATTGCGTGTTGCAATTCAGACTTTGACTGGGGTCAATAAAAACGAGATATGGGGTCATTAGCAACAGTTTCAAAATGTATGAGATGTGTTGTTATTGACCCCATAAGTCGTTGGTATTCACCCCACATGTCGTTGTTAGTGACCCCACATGTCGTTGTTAGTGACCCCATAGCGCGTTGTTAATCACCCTTTTGGCAATAAAATACTACCCTCTAATTTTAAGTGTACAGAAACTCCTAAAATACTCAATGTAAAGCTTATCTCTTTGTCGTATCCTGTTAACGATGAACAAAAGCCATAGAATACCACAGAAAAACTGATCTTGTTGCCCTTTTTCCTGCCGAAAACAATAAAGTTTTTTTCCACAAAATTTCGTTAGCAAACTGTCAGTTTCAAAATGGCCATTTTTTTTTACTTACTTTGACAGCTGTCATCAAGTAGTGTTGTCAGAATAGGCTTTTTTCGGGTTTTTTTTTTTGTTGTTTATGAAGACGTCTCTAGATGGCGCTATTCTTCTCACCATAGAAAATGGAGTTTAGCCAGAAAAAATGTCAAAGTCTGCCCACAGACTGTCTATTGGTCTGTGCCGAGGTTTTTTCACAGATAACTACCCCGCCGCGCGCCGCTTGCTTGCTCTTGCTCGTAATTTTTGTTTCACAAATTCACAAGTGTATCCGTATACGGATTTTCATTATAATAATACCTACCTATAAATTATAAGTGCTTTTGTACATCTTGTACAAGTCATGTATGGGAAGTGTTGTGTTTTGGGTCGAATGGAGAAACCAGTTCAGCCTAGGCCAAACCAGTCTAGCCCTATTTGAGTAGGGGTAATGCAGATTATACTTATTTATGCTAGCCTAGTACTAACCCGCCGTAATTATCTGAACAGTAGGGGACGCATTTAAAGGCCGAATTTGAAAAAGTCTACATTCAAAAAGTCTACGGTATATCCGATTTTGTCCGGTTTGAAGGACCACTCGAAAACAAAAAGAGGTAGGTAGGTATGTCAGTGTGTCGCCAACCAAACCTACTGACCTAACCTTAACTTGTTTTAAATCTTTTTCGACTGGCTGTCACACTTCCAGGAATACACTGTATGTTTAACACCCTATATGTCGGTTTTTAGAACACCTATATAAGTAAAAGGCCTGGTTTCGGGGTTCTTAAGGGGTTCGAAAATTTCGTTATTTTTGCGCTAAACCTCTTAGTTTACGAGATATGGTAACATTCATACCTAAAATTTCGTCAATATCAGCTCGGGCTAGGCCATACTAGTTTATCCTGGAGCGTACAATATTCTTGCTAGGCCAGACTGGATTGGCCCAGGCCAAACTGGTTTCTCCATACGAGCTTCGGCTAGACTAGTTTGGCCTAGGAAATACCGGTTTATCCATACGAGCTTCGGCTAGACTAGTTTGGCCTAGGCTATACTGGTTCGTTCATACGAGCTTAGGTTAGACTGGTTTGGCCGAGGCGAAACTAGTTTATCATGAAATCGGGTTTGGCCGGTAACATAATACAACAGAAATGGCAAGAAAATAAGGATTATTAGGGGTCAGGTCAAGCGGTTGGTCAGGTGATTATTTTCCCTCACAACTTAAATACCACCCGACGCCACGGTACGCCATCCGACGCGTGCAGACTTATCTGGCGTTCTTTTTGGTTATCTGTGATCTAGTTTGACATTTATTCTTACTAAAATACAGCGCCATCTAGAATTTTTATTATAACTAAAGGAAAAAACCCTATTAATAAAAAAAGTATTGACCATAGACACGTAACTTTTTTATTGAACATTAGGCATAGATTTTGCTTAAAAATCTTTCTTTACTTTATTCTTGAAAGTGTTGTTAAACACCCCTGTAGTTGCAAAACACCCCAGATTACGGTACTTACATTGCGTAGCCTATTAGGCATTATAAAGTCTGTTGTTGGTGACAGTCTATACCCCTATCCGTATACAGGGTGCTAAAAGACCGCCAACAAAGCGGGAAACCACGTATTGTCCTCATCATAAGGAACATTTTTGCCCAAGGAACTATGCCTGGGAAATCAACGATTGCCGAGATAAAGAGGTTCAAAGTCGGACTTTTCAAAACTTTTTTTTTGCAGAAATGTATTTAGTATCTAGTTATTAACATACCTTCTCAATAAGCCATATCAAAATTATGAATATTTCTTACAAAAAATGATGTTAAAATTGCAACCCGCAATGTATTTTAAACATCGACACTTCAAGCTTAAGTAACATAAACTGATACCTACTCTTGCGCAATATGACTTCTGTGCATTACACGTCCATTGCGTGATAAAATATTTTTCAAAATGATAACCTAAAAACCCAAAATCATTTCCCAGCAATAATTTATCGAAAAAGTGCTTTGTTTTGGTGTCTAGTATGCGTGACTTTCGGGTCTGTTGGCGGTCTTTTAACACCCTGTATAGGTCTGTACAAAACCAAAGAAAAAAATACTCTTAGTAAGTGCTGGTAACTACAAAACAAACCAGCCATTCCAAGTAACACAGAAAAATAAAAGGGACATTTTCACACGACCGATAGCGCAGGCCGCCACCAGTAAAGATCGGTAGGGATCGGCATAGATCCGCAATTAGCATGCGCACGCGGCGCGCGTGTGACATTCCTACCGGCGGAGCCTTTGCCTTTGACTCGGCAGAAAAAAGGAAAACTGTCGATATATCGCCGATTGAGCGGAATCAGAGGATAGAGGCAGCTAGGTGGACGATAGTGACAGAAGGCCGGTTGCGAATCTACCTACAACGTTATTTCTGGCGTAAGATAATTGGCGAGGTTTGTAGCTGGATACACCAAGTCTGTACCGCTCCATGTCAATGAAAAGAGTGAGACAGAGACCATTGTATGACTACTCAATATCCTGACTACTCAATATCCTGATTTATGTCTGTGGTATAGTATCTTTATCTTTCATCATTATCATCATCATCAGCCTGTTAACACCCACTGCTGAGTAAAGGCCTCTTCATGCTCACGCCACCTCTCACGATCCTCTTTATCTTGCTGGAATTATTTTCGTTTTCATTATGTTACAGCTTCAATTGGAGTAGGTCTCTCCAGGAAGACGATTTTTTGTTCTTTCCCCGCCATTAAGATACTAATCCTTACCGACTGATCTAGCAAGAAAGACTAAAAGAGGAATCTAAAAGTAGATCATTAGAAGTTTCGCGTTCTATCAAGCCAGTGCTTCGTGCTAGATCTAGCATCTGATTCATTGCCGTGAGCAAACATCTTTTAAGCCAACCATTTTGAACCATTTTAGCGGTATATATTGGTCAGACCTTCTCGCTATCTCCACACTGGTATTCGTTTTCAAAGTGTTCGTCTATTAGAATCTTTAGCTCTATAAAAATGGCTGCGAGAATCTGCAATATGCCCACATTGGCGCGTTCTGATTGAACTTACGGCTTGGGATTGACGATAAAATAGGCGCGGGTATGTCTGCTGAGGCTAGAAAAGGTAATTGTAGAGTCCGAGGGAAATAACAAGCTTTGTTTTGGTTTTGTTTGTTGTCACCCTCTTAAACCCTCAGCAGGGCAGCACGGGCCTTTCCTTTCAGGGATGGTCTGCTTGATGATGATACTAGCTTTTATCCCTTATCAGAGACATTAGGCCTCGAAGAAGGGATCTCCATTTTAAAATATCCCGGAATGTTAGCTTCAAATTAGCATATCTTATAAACGGCAGAACCGATTTTGATTAAACATACCTAAAAACACTCGCTAGAAAACTGGATTTAAAATTTAAAACAAAAAGCATTAACATCGGTTCACCCGTTTAAGAACTACAGTGCCGCAACAGACAGACACACATAGCGGTCAAACATATAACACCCCTCATTTTAGGTCGGGGGAAAAAAAAAGTGTTTTGGGTTTGGACAAGATCCACTTCGAGTCGCTGAGCTATTGTATGGGTAAACTTTACCTTTTATTAGCAGCAGCTCGTTAGTATCCAATCCACCCACTGTTGAAGTTACTCCACACTTATTCACATATTTTGTGAGAAAAGTGACGTTTCTATGTTTATGTGCCTCGGTGTCAGTGTACCAAACACGAAATTATAATAAAGAACCGGGTTAGAATTAAAACAATCAATTTGGCGAGCGGTTTCAACGCTCTGTTTACCCCGGTGAGAACGGAGCGAGATGGGACCGACGATACGGCGACTTTACTCTGTGAACAAACATTGCCACTCTGTGGACATACTTAGCTTGGATCAGATCTAGGTAACTATCTTGGAAAATGGGAGAACTGTAGCTTTTTTGCTAAATTGTTAACCTAGGTAGATCGGTGAATTTGACTCTACATTTTTTTAATTTTCTCAAATAAGCTCATCAGATAAGCCAAATTAGAAGTGTTCACATCACAAAAAATAACAACAAATCTTCTCGCCTATTACCCCGAGGGGGTAACCTCAGGCACCGATTTTGCTGGTTTTATTTCTACCCCAATGTGCCAAATGACGCAATACGCCCGAAGATACTGTCTGAAAGGATGGTATAATAATATGTACTGGAAAACCCTACTCCATCTAAACGTGTCCCTGACACTACAGCGTTTGAGTGGTCCACTTCAGCCATCTAGTCTGAGTGAAGGTACTACTGAGCCTCTATTATTTAAAAATTCCACTCAACCTACGAACGTCAAAACACTCGAAAATAGCCCTTATTGAAATGAACAATCCTTTTTTTGACATTTCAAAACCGTTATTTTACGGTCGATATAAAGATTTTTATAAGGTTAAAAAATTCGCTCGGGACAGGATTTGAACCCAGTGGATATTTTAGATAATATAGGGGCTGGGCGCTGTATAAAACATCTCATTACGTAGGTAGATAGCAATTCTCAGCTGGCAGGACATAATGGAGGCGTCGCCAGCGAGTTTCTGGGCGCGGAAAAAGAAAATGCTTTCGACAGGAGAAGAAGAAGATTACATAGAAGTTTTTTTATTGGTCCGGCCACATCCAAGATGGCGGCGTGGATCCGGAAGCGCAGCTGCGCGCGCGCCGGGCGAATAGCGAATAATTTTCCGCGTCCGTGGCCGCGCGCATAACTGTTAACGTTTTAATGACGCCCGCCGGCGCAGGCGCAGTGAGAACACTCGCCAGTGTCGGCACGTGGTGGTGGAGCGTCTTTGAAGCCACTTGCACTGCAGCGCTTTATTGCACTCGCGGCTGCAAATCGTTTCAAGCTGGTGGTGTAGGTAATTTAATACTTTCCGATTTTAATCAAAGACTCAGAATGCCTACTTTGACTAACGCCAGAGTATTTTGGGCTTAAAAAAGATAATTAGAAATTAGAATTAGAAAAGAGCTCGTACCGCCGCCGCAACAGCCAGTTACTGCGAGAGATAATGTAAACTCCGTGTCTCCAGATCTAGCTTGATACACTACTTTTAAATATTCCAGTAAAAGTTACCATATTTGAATAGAATTTTCAGATATTTCGATTTCAAGGCCACTTTTTCGTCATCTATTCACATCCATATTCAGCCGTAGCGTAGCATCTGCAAGATCTTCTGCTGGCTTAGTACGAGCGCCATATCTACATAGATACGATATATCTCTACCCCTCTCTTTTGTTTTACATAAAGCGGTAAAGACAGAGGTGTTCCGAGATAAAAACCTCAATACGGTGGCTTACGCTGCCGCGTTAGCTACTGCGTCTAGCTAGCTAGCCGAATGTAGCGCTTTGCTGAGTTCGCTGCATGTTTCTCACGGCGGTGGCAATCAATGGACTAAAGACGGCACATTGTGTTGCGCTTAGAACTGTAACTAGGCTGGAATGTATTAGTAATATCCTCTTATAACTCAAAGATCGAAATTTGATGACAATCACATTGCTAAATGATGGACCGAACAAAGATACTTGCTATGTAGCTGTTTTTTCAGCGGTTTCAAATTTTTTTCTATGAGTTTAATTAATTATCATGGGAACCATTAAAGTCAACTTTGGATTGAAGGTATTCACTGTTGTCAAATCAGATAATCCGCGAAAAAGCCTACAACACCAAACTTGTTCAATCCTCACAATTAATGAACGCCTGCGGGAATCAACTCCATGATGACGTTGTCTGTAAGCAAACGACTGGCTGCTGGACCAACGAGGTAGCCAGCAATACCTTGATTGCCGCGGCTCATCAAGCGTTTGCTACAGAACTGTTTTGTTATTCTTATGGCCACCGGCGGCGGCGGTAGAGGAAATGCTCGACCGCTGGATCCACGTGTTCTTTAGTTCTATGAAATATTGTTATGATGGTGTGCATTGGGCGCTTCATAAACTCGCTTGATCGTTTTTTTTTACGTACTTTAGGAGGGATGGATGACGTGCAATAAGGGACTTGATATACGTGATATACTTACAAAGCGGCCACGGCGGACGCTCGCCCTGTAAAATGTATGGCGTCGGCCGCAGGGTGTTGTTTTGGTAAGTGCACCCGACTTAAAAAAAATATTCACAAAATGATTTTTGGGTATATTTTACTGAGTTTTTTTTTTTGCTTCTGTATTGTGTAAATAATCACGCCTGAGTTTGTAATGTTACTTTGCAAAACAACACCTTGTATATCAAGTCCCTAAGAAGATCTCGGGCTTGAGCTTTATAATTAAGATACTACTTATCTCAAAAGAAGAGCCGATGATCTACCTAGGTTCCTACTCTATTTCAGTTTAAAAAAAAGTTAGGCAAGCTCTATCTATACCATCCTGACAGCTTAGTTAGCCTAGCCCACAGGAAAGACAAGTCAATACGTGTAGAGCCAAGTAGCCAACGAAGCCGACGGTTGCCTCACGATTTTTTGCCTCACCGTTGACGCGTGGTTTTGCTACTTCAAATTCACAAATGTACGTACTTAACTTTGAAACGAAACAGTCATAGGTATACAAGGTGTTACAAAAGTACCTAACTCTTTTTACAGGGTAATAGCACCCGGTGATAGGGATCACAACCTAATTTTTTTTTGCTCTATGAGGTTCAGTTGACTTTTAAATTAATAAAATGTGAACGCTGTGGCGGGAGAAAAGTATTTTTTAAATATTGTTTTCATTGACTTTCACAATGTTTTAACAACTCAAAGCTATGTAAATGCACCTACATGCACAAACATATTTTTAAATTTGAGCTAATAACAAAAACAATAAAGTTATGAAAAATTTTCAATTTTAAGGTTATAAAATAAAAATTGTTTTTTTCAACTTTTTTTTACAGATTTGTCATTCTGTTGACCAGTAGGTTACACCCTGTAAAAAGAGTTAGGTACTTTTGTAACACCTTGTATAAGTGCAAGTAAATATTGTTTACCTCATTGTCAGTTACACTCGGGACCGGAACCTGACCGGTTTACACGCTCGACGGGCTCACACCACGTGTCGATTGGCCCTATGACACACTGACTGACTGTGGGCTATCTGTGTGCTTCTTCTTTAAAAAAATCTGCACAGCTGCTAGTTCAGGAAATCGGTTAATTTCGTTAAAGTTAGGTAAATCCAAAAACGATCACAGCTAGTGAAGCTGGAGAAAAAAAAGTAGCTAGATACTTACTTAGTATAAGATAGTAATAAGTATTTAATTTATATACTTTTTTACTTTTGATAATACCTATTTTGACGTTCAATGTAAATAATTTATTTATGGCATATTGAATAAAACTTTTTGACTTTGACTTTGACTTTTAAATGAAAATATTTTTTTCGACAAATAATACGTATTATTTGTCGAATAACTACTAAATATTTTTTTTAACATCCCCGACATTTTTGCTTCAAATTAGCATATCTCATAAATGGCTGAACCGATTTTGATAAAACATATCTAAGAATACTTACAAAAAAACTGCTTTTAAATAAAATAAATCTCATCCAAATCGGTTTACCTATTTAAGAGCTACGGTGCCACAGAAAGACACACAGACACACACACACACAGACTCACATGATAGTGGTCAAACTTATAACAGCTTTTTTTATGTAATGATTTGATTTTAAATTCTTTGTAATGTTTATCCAAAAGTAAGGCTGTTTTATTCTGTTTTATTTACGAGATTTAAAAACGGAACTCCTCAATAGAAAACCGTCAAGTCCCATCGAAGTTTCGTCTCGTGAGTTATGACGGCTATCGAGGCACAATGACCTGAATCAACAAACTGGTCGCGGAGGCCGCAGCATCCGACCTTGTGTCCCACTACCGAGGGTAAAGCTGCTCCTTCACTAATACTTACTTAACTAGTCGATTGTTCGACGTAGCAATGAGCCGTTTTCTGCACAAATTCACAAAGCATTTCATAGATGGCGCCTACAGGCGTGGCCATAGAAGAACCGGAATACGGCTGTCGAAATTAATCTGTGCTAAGCGAAATTTGACAGCCGTATTCCCGTTCTTCTATGGCCTGTAAACGCCACTATGAACTGCCTTGAATTTGTTCTTTGAAAACGGCTCATTTTATCGTGTAGTAAGAGTTCGGTGTAGCTTGTGTTAAACCATTCTGCGAGAATTTGGAGCCATGATGTTTTTGGACGGCCAGCTCTTCGGCGGCCCTGTATTTTCCTTGCAGGATCAGTTGCAGAAGGATGTGGGTGGCCAAGTCAAAACGGACTTTGTTTTGTTAAGCAAGTTTTATTTCCTGAATATAGAAATAACGGTAGATCGGATACGCGTTGTGGAGATCAAACAAGGACTCTTATAATGTGGCAAACTATATAATGGCAAGAGACGCTCACCTGCTCGTGTAGCATTATGGGTTAGAGCATATCCATGGGTGTATAACTGTAGCTATCCCATTCTAAATCAAACAAAAGAGTGAGATACATAATATAGTTATAACCACCTTACGAACTGCGTTCTACTGAGCTTATACTGAGCCGGTCATGTTGAAAAGAGGCTGCATCAATTCTGAATAAAATAGGCCGATCAAAAGCCTCAGTGAATACCCACCCTAAAGCTTAGTTTACCCGCTATTGTATGCGCTCCGCCGGATTGTTGACTTGCGATAAACGTGTTCGGTTCTCTATTGGTTTTGTGCATCGAGTTTGAAGGGCCCTTATTTAGGCGACAAGTGGATAAAGGCGCCTGTCACTTAGATCTTCACTCGTTAGAAAGTTTGATAGACACTCAATGGTTTTCTTTACTAGAGCCCTTGGTGTAGAGTAAGCTCCTTGATATTGAAAATATTTTTTTGTTAGAAGTTGCTTTTATAAACATGTTGGTGTGTTCCAGCCAATAAAGTCAAAGTCAAACGTTTTTATTCAATAAGCATTATACCTACATATAAATATTTACCTTGACCGTCAAAATATTATCAAAAATATTTTGGCGTATGTCGCAATGCACCATATTTTGTCTTTTACTAGAAAAAGAATGTTTCCTCACTAAAGATTATAATTGCAGTGAGAAAAGTTCCTCATGTAAACTCCAATTGCAGTATTTAAATCCATCATGCAAACATATACGTACATTTCACACGTCTAGTTTCGAACCCAGACCTATGTAAATCTGTTATAGTAATGATAGATAGATCCATTCGTCACAGCATTGCTTTCGAGACCAAGCCAAGAATGGTACGGATGACGGAGACAAGAACTAGTTAAGTTACTTATATTACTCATTTTCACATCCCGAACTTTCCATATTGGAATGAAAATGTAAGTAGATTGGAAAGTGTGAAAACAACTTTTCTTAGACAGAAATTCTTAGAACACAGACATTAAAAGTGTTTAAAGTAGGCGGCGAGACGTATACGTCGATGAGAACTCAGTTTCTACCTAGTTTTATTTGTGACGGGTCTAATCCATTTAACTATGGAGGAAAATATAGTGAGGAAACCCTGGTTTAGTTTGATCTGCATGGCCTTCTTTTTAACCCCCGACCAAAAAAGAGGGGTGTTATAAGTTTAACCGCTATATGTGTGTGTCTGTCTGTATGTGGCACTGTAGCTCTTGAACGGGTGAACCGATTTGGATGCGGATTTATTTTTATTTTAAAGCAAATATTCTAGAAACCGTTAAAGCGATACAAATATTCTAGCATAGAAACAAAACTTTGCAGAGGCATACCGGAAGCAAAAATCTGTAAGTCGTACAATGAATACCACCAACTGAGCAAAATTAAATAAGTATCCTGTCATGCATTTAAAAAGACGTAACTTTTACTATTTACTGCGCAAAATATTTCATTACTCATATTACGAAGCTAAAACATTAAAGAAACTGGAGCAATTTATCTCCGAATCGGTAATTTTTCACTTTCTATATGACAGGTGGTTTTAATAGCGGGCTAATAAATATGATGTCGTGATCCAGTATCGTATGAACGAATTACTTCAGGCTAAGCTAGGCTGCGTTTACGCAACCGTGTTATAATTAATAGTCATAAAGTCGTAACAATACAATTAGATCGAACAAACTAAACTATGCTTACACGTCTAGTTTAGAAGAACGACTGAACCAAAAATTTATATAAAGACGCAGAAAAAAGGTTCATCAGTAAAAGCTCAAAAAGTCTCATGTTTTTCCAAAGGCAAAAGTAGCACAACTAAGTGAAACAATAACTACTTAGGTAATTCAAAATAAAAAAACCCACGACATTTTAATTTCAAGTTAGCATAACTCATAAACGGCTGAACCGATTTTGATAAGACACTCGCTAGAAAACCTGCCTTCAAATAAAAAAACCGCATCCAAATCGGTGCCCGCCGTTTTGGGTTGGGGGTTAAAAAAAATACTGCAATATTTTCCAATGGGGAATCCAAACCTTAGGTCCTAAAAATAGTTAAGCCTCGCGTTGAGAAATCGCAGGAGCGTTTTTTGCTAAAAACGCATCCAAAAAAAAAGATATGAATTTTTTTCCATTGGCGGCGCTAGTTGTGAGACGTACGTCGTATGATAAAGTTTTGGTCACACTTACCCAAAATGAGCTCTGTTGTTAGCCTTAGGTGCCCAAGTAACATTTCATTTGGGCCTAGGTTGTAAAAATTGCCTCTAGGTTTTAGAAGGGTTGTACAAAGGTTAATGATTTGCTAGTTGGTTAAATTTAGTATTTGAGAATGATTACTAAGTCCTAAAACTAATAGTTTATTGTTAAAACCTTGAAGTTGCTGACAAGAGTTAACGTTAACGTTATTATGACTTGTGTTTCAAGAGCTTACAGCCTCAGGATCTTATAGTTGTCGTAAGCTACTGATAAGGTTCTGGAAAGGCTGTCATTTAACTTATGTGTGATCTAAAGGTTAAATTTTTAACCTTGATATTACCATAAGGTTTTGAAAAGTTGAAATTGCTTATAAGTAGTTTCTAAAACTTACCTACAACTTTAAGGTTAGATCAGAGTTGTCTAGGCAAACAAATTAGGACTGTGTGGTGAAAAACAAAACCAATAAGCTGTTGTTTTGAGCTGAAGGCATGATTCAATTCCTACAGGAATATTTTAAATCTTGAGAGGCATCCTCAAAACCCGACAGTTGTCTCCGCGACTTCAAAGAATAGGTATACATTGTAAGCATTACGCGTCTTGAAAAATGAACCGACACAGGGTGATACAAAAAAAGGAGTGGAAATTTTAAGCGTAAAGTGCGTAAAAATGTTATGAATGATTAATACAACGGTAAGTTTTATTATTTTTATTATTTACTAGTTGTAAACTTCTGTTCTCTGTAAACTTCGTATCAGTTCAATTTCGCTATTTATTTTTTTGTAATTTTCAGCTGTTCCTTTAAATCGATGAAGCCTTTTTTTTTCATTTAGTGAATATAAGTACACATTAAATTAATATGTTTTTTTTATGAAATATATGTTTTGGTGAAGGTTTTTTTGGAAAGTATTAAAACATTTTTCACACAAAAAAAAAATACAAATACCAATTTTTACAGAATGTATGTGTAATAATACTAATAATGGAGGATACGACAACAAATAATAATGAAAAATAAGGGAGGACCATATACCACAAACGTGTTTTTATACTTTTAGAATACCACCCTTAGGCCCGGTTTCTGAATTGAGAATTTCACTAACCAAATGCTTAAGTATCGTTCTGTCACTGCAGATGTCACACAAGAGAATGTGACAGAACGATACTTAAGCATTTGGTTAGTGAAATTCTCAATTCAGAAACCGGGCCTTAGGGTGGTATTCATGAACGATACTTAAACTGAGATCCAAATTGAACTCAGTTTAAACTTAGTTTAAAGTGAGCTCAATTTTGAACTAACTTTAAACTGAGTTCAAAATTGATGTATGTTTAAACAGTGGTGTAGTGGGGCGTCCTAGTGGTAGTACCTTTCAGGTTCCTACAGCCGGCCCTCCATCCGGAGGGTGTACCTATACCACACTGGTCCACAGGCGTTCCACAAATCTCTCACCAGTGGCTCCAAGAAGCTGTTGTGCACGCAGCGGCCACACCACGGCAAACCACGTCGGCTCGTGGGCGAAACCTGGTCGAGGGGAACCTGGATGCTTCGGCAGAAGGGTCTAAACGCGGACACCTCCCGCGTAGTGCATGAAGACTGTTCCGGTGACGAAGGCAAACCACAGCTGATAAGCAACGGTGATTGGCGGAGTCGGCGGAATAGCAAGGGCATGGTGGAAGGCCTAAGGCGACAGCAGAGGTCTATAGCGGCTGTTGGCAGACACTGCATCCAAACTTTTCTCTGATTGTAGCGGTCTCCGTTCCATCGGGTCCAGAAGAGGGAGGACGAGAGAGTGCACCTGTGGTCGCGCGCCCACTTGTGCACTTTAATATATTCTGCGCACTTGACTGCTTCCGACTAATGGACTCCGAGAAGACAAAAAGTCCTATGGCGATGGACAATGGTGGAGAGGTCTGGTCATGATGCTGACTGGGCTTTGTCTAGCGTCTACACATAGGCGACTCAAAGAGAGTGGTCGCTTTTCCACTGCACTGGGGCAACAGTGTGGATTCGGCAGCACTTTGAGTGACGAAGCAGCCCTATTCAGGGTGGCACTGCTTCCCTCGCCCAGCCGAGGAGGGGACTAGAAAAGGTGTCCCAAAAAAAACGCTTGCTCCAAACCCATAGAGTGGTAGTAACCACGGCTGCCACTGCATCTTTTCTCTCGTGGTCGAAGATACAACAAAAATACAAAAACACAAACAAAAACAATGACGTATGGCGCCTGGAACGTGCGTACTCTCTTGGATCGCGCTTCCAACCTGTGTCCTGAGCGAAAAACCGCTATAGTAGCCCGAGAACTTCGTCGATATAATGTTGATATAGCTGCCCTCAGCGAGACACATCTTGCAGACGAAGGGGAACTGGTGGAGCACGGCGGGGGATACACCTTCTTTTGGAAGGGCACTGCTGCTTCGGAGCCCAGGCGATCTGGTGTTGGATTCGCGGTCAAAAACAGCATTGCAAACACGTTAGAGGAATGTCCTATTCACATCTCGGACCGCGTTACCTCGTTGCGCCTGCATCTAAGCAACAAAAATTACCTCAACGTGATCAGTGTGTACGCGCCGACTCTGGACAAAGATGACGATGTCAAGGACAAGTTCTACGAAGAAGTAACTCAAGTTCTATCTCAGATACGACCCAGAGAGCAAGTTTTACTTCTAGGCGATTTCAATGCGCGAGTGGGACAGGATTATGAAGCATGGCCTAAAGTGCTCGGAAGACATGGAATCGGAAATATGAATAGCAACGGGCAGCTTTTGCTCAGTTTGTGCTCGCAATTTGGACTAGCAATAACGAATACTATGTTTAGACTACCACCGAAATATAAAACCACCTGGATGCACCCGAGATCTAAGCACTGGCATCTAATTGACTTTGCTATAGTCCGCCAAAGGGATATCTCCCAGGTACACGTCACTCGCGTCATGCGTGGGGCAGACTGCTGGACTGACCACAGGCTCGTTATTACGAAACTGCAACTTCGCCTTCACCCACCGCGTAGGACTGAAAAAGTTAAGAACGTTAGCCTTAACCTACAACATCTGGCCAGTAGAGAAACGCAGCAGCGTTACGTCTGCGCAGTGAACCAGGCGTTAAGCTCACTTGACGCTGAAGGCGGTGATTTCCAAGCCAACTGGAATCTTCTCTCTTCTAACGTGCTGGAAGCAGGTACTCAGACCCTGGGCCTTAAAACTCGGAAGAACGAGGACTGGTTCGACGAGAATGAAGAGATACTATCAGAGGCAATTAGAAAACACCGAGCTCTACTACGGCACCAACATCATGTACCCCAGCATCGTAACATCGCAGATGAGCTTAAAATAAGTGGAACCGAGTTACGGAAACTTACTAGGCAACTTAAGGACCAATGGTGGCAAGAAAAGGGCCAACACATGCAGTGGCTTGCCAACACAAACCAACTAGGTGCTTTTTACGCAGAACTGCGGAAGCTGATTGGAAGTACCCAGCGATGTAACGTACCTCTAAAATCTCTTGATGGTACTCAGTTGCTGAAGAACAAAGAAGACGTGTTAAAGAGATGGGCCGAGCACTTCAATAATTTGCTCAACGTGGATCGATCTGCGGATATGCAGCACATTAGCTCGATTCCTGCGCTGCCTACTGCTGTTGAGTTAGACGACCCACTGTCTCTGAAAGAGATAGTTGCAGCCCTCAAAGAGCAAAAGAATAAGAAGGCTACCGGCATCGACAACTTGCCAGGAGAACTACTTAAATATGGAGGCGATGAGCTGCACACGAAGCTCTGGACGCTGTACGGGCGAATGTGGGAAGAAGAACGTGTACCAGCAGACTTTAGAGTCTCTCGCATCTGCTCGCTGTACAAGAACAAAGGCGACCGTTCCGACTGCAACTCGTACCGTGGCATATCACTCCTCTCTGTTCCTGGTAAGGTGTTTGCTCGAACACTGCTTAAAAGACTTATGACCCTGTCGGAAAGGATCTTACCAGAAACCCAGTTCGGATTCCGACCAGATCGAGGAACCTGTGAAGCTATCTTCTCCGTTCGTCAAATACAGGAAAAAAGCAGAGAACAGAATCAAAATCTGTATCTCTGTTTTGTTGACCTAGAGAAAGCTTTTGACAGTGTGCCTCGTGAAGCCCTTTGGAAGATCCTGGAGAAGGTTGGATGCACTGAGAAATTTGTCAGACTGATTAGACTCCTGCATGATGACATGGAATGCTGTGTGTCGGTCAATGGTGAACGAACAGGGTTCTTCCCTGTAAGCTGCGGCGTGAAACAAGGTTGCGTGCTCGCGCCCACTCTGTTTGCCTTGTATTTCGCAGTTGTAGTCCGTGATGCTCTGCAACATATCTCGGAAGGTGTTAGATTCCGTTTTCGGACAGATGGCTCTCTTTTTAACCTAGCTAGACTGAAAGCCCACACTAAAGTGTCATACGCCACAATAACAGACATAATGTATGCCGACGACTTATGTTTTGTAGCTGAAACCCCAGAAGATCTACAAAGGCTAATGACCAACCTCGACGAGTCATGCAAGAAGTTTGGTCTTAAAATCAGTGTGAAGAAAACCGAAGTGATGGCCAACACACTCAACGAAGAACCGCTAACTATCAAACTCGGAGAGGAAGTTCTGAAGCAAGTGGAGAAATTCAAATACTTGGGCAGTACTATAACATCAAAGTGCGACCTTGACTCTGAACTGAACGGGAGGATAGGTGCTGCTTCTGCAGCTTTCGGTAAACTCCGCAGCAAGGTCTTCAGCTCCCATGACATCAAGCTGGGCACAAAAGTATCTGTCTACATGGCGGTCGTCCTCCCAAACCTCCTCTACTCGTCAGAGACATGGTGCCCATACCGAAAGCACATCCGCACCCTTGACAAATTCCACCTTCGATGCCTCCGCGACATAATGAACATAAAGTGGTCGGACCGTGTTAGGAATACGGAAGTTCTTCGACGTGCCAAAGTCTGCGGCATAGAGGCCTACATTATGCGGCGACAGCTGAGGTGGTGCGGACATGTCTCCCGTATGTCTGAGGAGAGAGTGGCGAAGCGCATCTTCTACTCTGAACTTAAGGAAGGCAAGCGGAAACAAGGCGGCCAGCTCCTCAGATACAAGGATGTTCAGAAGAGACATATGAAAAAGTGCAACATTGAGCCCTCTCAGTGGGAGCGTAAAGCGGAAGATCGCCCAGTGTGGAGACTACTAGTGCAAGGCAATGTGGACGAGTTTGAAAAGAAAAGACTGCTCGACTTAGATGCCAAGCGCGATGAGCTAAAGGCCCGACCACCGGCGGCCATACAATATAACTACGTCAATGGTGTCTTGACGTGCGCCCAATGTGCTCGCACTTTCCGAGCCAAGATCGGCTACACCAGTCACCTGAGGGCACACCAACGAAACCCTCAACCATAAAGAAATGGGAGTCCTGTATGCAGTCGCTATGGCCGAACACGGCTAGGAGGATATATATATATGTTTAAACTTAGTTTAGTGAGATCAATTTTGAACTTACTTTAAACTGAGTTCTAAATTGATATTATTATTATTCGAATCGAATCGAATCCAACGGAATCTAATCTAATCGAATCGAATCGAATGTAATCGAATCGAATCGAAACGGATAGAATCGAATCGAATCAGCTATTGCTAGATTCATACTGATTCAAGTATC
Organism: Zelleria hepariella; assembly: GCA_949319315.1. Classification (NCBI taxonomy): domain Eukaryota; kingdom Metazoa; phylum Arthropoda; class Insecta; order Lepidoptera; family Yponomeutidae; genus Zelleria; species Zelleria hepariella. The sequence goes on from OX439382.1 coordinate 16,171,900, forward strand.
AAAATTTTAACTGCTCATATCTCCGAAACGGCTAATGCTAGACCCATGTTTATGGTACTTTAAAAAAAGGACTTGACGAGCTTTATCTGATAAAAGCAACAAAAATAATAAAAAGTTATTAAAAATTTATAAAAAATAAGTATCAAAACTTTAACTGCCCATAACTCCTAAACGGCTAATGCTAGACCCATGTTTATGGTACTCTGAAAAAAGGGCATGACGAGATCTACCTGATATAAGAAAAAAATAAAAATAAAAAAGAAGTATCAAAACTTTAACTACCCATATCTCCTAAACGGCTAATACTAGACCCATTTTATGGTACTCAAAAAAAGGGTTCGACGAGCTCTACCTGATGAAAGCAACAAAAATAATAAAATGTTATTAACTAGTGGTTCGCCCCGAACTTTGAACTCGCGACCCCATATCTCAGCAACCCCTCGACCGATTTGGCTCATGTTTGAACTTAAAAATTCTCTTTACCTTATTTACCTGCCCACCTGACGATCCGACTAAATTTACTCAAGTTATCGTCGAACGAACATTCATACATACATACATACATACATCGATTGAATTGGATTTGATTTGATTTGATATTTATTTGATTCGATTCTATGCGATTCGAATCGAATCGAATCAATTTAAATTAAATTACTAATTTGGGTCTAGCATTGGCCGTTTAGGAGATACTAGTGGTTCGCCCCGAACTTTGAACTCGCGACCCTCTATCTCAGTAACCCCTCGACCGATTTGCCTCATTTACCCGCCTACCAAATTTCATGACGATCCGACTACATTTACTCAAGTTATCGTCGAACGAACATTCATACATACATACTGTAATGATGTAACCTCCGTTGGACTACTGGCTGATGATAATATTTGAATTAGGTAGGCTGTTTAAAATTATATGTTGGAAGGCTGTAAATAAGATTGTCAAGTGGACTGAGAGGAGAACCGCCGTTGGGTGCGGACGAAAATGTATATTTTAACTAAGAAATAAATAGGAATATCGGAAGTTCGAGTTTAATTGATAGAGTTATAGCTAGGGATAGCACACAGGTGTTACAGTGGTGGAGGCGCCTTAGATCGCGAGTTACCCCGCTAGCTTTGATAATCAGGTTTCAGCTCGTCACACTATACGCCCCCAAAAAAGGACGAAGACCTGATAATAATGATGATGATGATGGTAATGACGAGTCAAGCGGCCAAGCAGAGTGAACTCACCAAGTGAGAGTGAGACAAGATAGTTCTATGTGTGCCAACCAGGAGGACAGGCACAATTAATAAAGCTAAGTGGTTGATGTTTTTATAAAAAGTGAGCTAGTCGATGTTATTGGGTTTATGCATAGCAAACCATGGCATCGACCTTCGACGGGTTCTCCGCCGACATAGACGACTTCATAGATCAATTTAAAGTCGTTGCGACCGTAAATAAGTGGTCAGATGGAGAGAGAAGAATAATTGTAGCAGCTTATTTAGCAGGGCCTGCACTAATATATTATAAAGAAATAGTAGGGTTGACAGCGACCTTTGCTGAGGTAGAAGAGAAGTTGAGGGCTGAGTTTCCGCCAAACTTCAATTATCTGGCCTTATTTTATGATGCAAAACAAGAAGTTGGTGAAGATGTGTTAGCATTTTTCTACCGATTAAGTGAGTTGGCCAAGAAAGCCAAGATTGATGAACCTATGTTCATAGAGCAGTTCTTGCGATCGGTGCGGTCACCGTTTAAAAATGCGATTGCTTGTAGGCTGTTTAGCAGCAAACGAGAACTTAAAGAAACGATATGCCAGCTCAGAGGTGTTTATGGAACCCTAGAAGCACTCAAAGTGGTGAATCTGCCAGTTGATCTGCAATATTGTGTAGTGAAAGACCCGTTTGTTTCGAGCGGTTATAATTATTCGGCTCGCTGTAACTATGATAACGAATTGCAGATGATAGGAATGGAGGATCGATGGCAGCAGCCAATGTCACCGGATCTGAGTAAAGAAACTGCAGACTGCATTAATGACAATGTGATGGCCATCGAGAAGGATGTCCCAATGATGCAGTTGATGGATGATGAAAAAGGAGTATCTGGTGGGTCAGATCCGATTATTAAGGTAGAATTGGCAGATGGGCGAGAGATTTTAGCGCTGATAGACACGGGAGCTGCGGTTTCCTGCGTATCAACGAGTGTGGCCGCTTCCACGCATAAGAAAATAGAAGCAGCAAATGATGTGGTGCTGAGAGCAGCTGGTGGTGGTTCCCTACAGGTAGCAGGAAAGCTATTGGCGAATTTAATAATAAGTGCCCGTGTATTCCCGTGTGAGCTTTATGTTATTGAGGGCATGCAACACGATGTGGTCCTGGGACGGGATTTTATGCAGGAAAACGATGCAGCAATTTTAGTCGGTGACAAAATCGTAATAAAAAACTGTCATGTCAGTTTTGAAGGAGGTCGACAGCTGACGAGTTGTCAGATAAAACCATCGACAACGGAAGCAGAGGTAAATGATATCTTGCTCGAGTCAGAGGAGGTTTTGAAGAAGGTACAGTTTAGAGAGGTGACATCTAGTGTCAGTGTCAAGCTTGATGACAGTTTGAACAAAAATATTTTCATGACAGCTGTTGGCACAACAGTTGATTTTTGTGCACTGCGGAAAATATTTTCGGAGCGGTTTAAAGGAGGCAAGGCGCGATGGGTTAAAAAGAGGCCTAAGGTGGCAATGAAGAAGAAGAAGTCAAAGTATAAAACGCGACCGCGTTATAAATGTGAACGAGAGATCGCGGGGGAAACGATCAACGGTTATCAAAGCAGGTGCTGGGAGTTCAAGGGTCCCTTTCAGATAGAGAAACAGAAAGCCTGGTTTATTTGCGAGATCGTGAAGTGGAATAGGAAGGATGGTGAGACTGTGAAGGAAAATAAAACCCAGTGGTGTAACTAGTAGGAAGGAAGGAAAGAGACACTCCTTAGAAGAATAGCTAGGTAGATTGTTGTGGCAATGATGTATAATATAGATTATTAATGCTTGTAAATATTTTCATGTGCGGTTTGGACGGGGGAATACTACCTGAGGCGGCAAAGCACGCAGCTGCAGAGTGCAGCGAGGCTGAGGCTTGTTGACGTGGATCGGAGAGCTGCCGGCAGCAGCGTGTCCGATGCGTGTCGACGGATACTCCAACAGCCATACGTTACGAGGCCGACATTTATGAGGATAGGAAGGGAGACAGGGGAGACACTGGCATGAGTCGGATGGACTTACCCCTCAGATAGAAGTATAGCTTGATGGGGAAGTTGGTTGCTTTTGGTGGGTCTGACTGACATAGTGCCGAGGTCCCAACTGTTAATAGCACAGGTTTTTTATATTTTATGTCGACGATTGGGTAGCCCAATTATGTAAGGGCGGAATAATATCGAATGAAGTCGAGTAATCTTTGGGCCTCGCTTGTAAATTATGATGGCTTGGAGTATCCAATTTTAACTCAGCCGGATTATTAACCAGCTTTGCCAGATTGTATTATACGAATTCAGGGTAGTATTCTCGCATTTTATGAGTAGGGAGGTAGGTATTTAGGGATGGTGATAGTGAAGTGACAGTGAAGTGTTGTACTATTATTTAATTGAAATATTTAAGTTGTTTATTGATGTATAGTTAGATAGTTAAGATTCCTGTCTAATTTTGATTTTAGAGATGTTCAAGACCGACCACAGTTGATTAAATTTTGATCACTATCAAAATTTAATGAACTAGAAGGGGGAAGATGTAATGATGTAACCTCCGTTGGACTACTGGCTGATGATAATATTTGAATTAGGTAGGCTGTTTAAAATTATATGTTGGAAGGCTGTAAATAAGATTGTCAAGTGGACTGAGAGGAGAACCGCCGTTGGGTGCGGACGAAAATGGTTATTTTAACTAAGAAATAAATAGGAATATCGGAAGTTCGAGTTTAATTGATAGAGTTATAGCTAGGGATAGCACACAGGTGTTACAATACATACATACATACAAACGCCGGATTGTTCCAGTAGACTCGGAGAACTTCGCTCGCTCGTTCAAATATGGGCAGTTAAAGTTTTGATACTTCTTTTTTATTGAACGAGCGAGCGAAGTTCTCCGAGTCTACTGGAACAATCCGGCGTTTGCTTTTTTGTATGTATGTATGTTCGTTCGACGATAACTTGAGTAAATTCGGTCGGATCATTATGAAATTTGGTAGGCAGGTAAATGAAATTAAAAGAGTTTTTAAGTTCGAACATGAGCCAAATCGGTCAAGGGGTTGCCGAGGGTTGTTAAGTGTTTATATGGGGTCGCGAGTTCACAGTTCGGGGCGAACTACTAGTTATTTTTGTTTCTTTCATCAGGTAGAGCTCGTCGAGCCCCTTTTTTAGAGTACCATGAACATGGGTCTAGCGTTAGCCGTTTAGGAGATATGGGCAGTTAAAGTTTTGATACATCTTTTTATTATTTTTGTTGCGTTCATCAGGTAGAGCTCGTTGAACCCTTTTTTTTTAGTACCATAAACATGGGTCTAGCATAAGCCGTTTAGGAGATATAGGCAGTTAAAGTTTTGATACTTGAATCAGTACACACGACAGCACGTCGACCCTTACACGCTAGCACTTTGCTCGGTTACGTTACGGGCGATTTTACAACAACTGACGTGCTGTCGTGTGTTCCATGAATCTAGCAATAGCCGATTCGATTCGATTCGATTCGTTTCGTTTCGATTCGATTCGATTCGATTCGACTCGTTTTGTTTCGTTTCGTTTCGATTCGATTCGATTTGATTCGATTCGATTTGATTCGATTCGATTCGATTCGAATAATAATAATATCAATTTTAAACTCAGTAATACCAGTTGGTTAAAGTAACTTCAAAATTGATCTCACTAAACTAAATATAAACAGAGATCAATTTTGAACTCAGTTTAAAGTTAGTTCAAAATTGATCTCACTTTATACTAAGTTTAAACAGAGTTCAATTTTGATCTCAGTTCATGACCACCCTTAGAGCAGCCTGTAGCTGTTTGTTGAACGAAGGTCAAACGCATGTCCCCCTACAACCAAAACTTAAAAGCAACAAATTTAGCTCAGTGGTGGTTTTCGCAACTGGTAAGTCTTGGACAACTCCTGGTAATAACCTTGAAGCGTTGAAAACAGGCTTGTCGTTTGAGGTAGCTCCGCGAGATATCCTTCAGCTCTTATTTTGGAAATCCTTAAGAGCTCTTAGCTGTTACAGTTCTGAAAAGGAAAAACATAATACTTTCAAGTAATTTCCTAACGTCAGCCATATTTAATATTAAAAAATGAAAAAATAAACGAAACAAAACCAATATTTTAATTAAATAAAGCGTAATCAAATACCATGCGCTACACGATTTATAATATATATTTTTCATATGAATAGTAGTTTGATTTCTGATGTGACTTACCACCGATCACCATTTTTTTATATTTTATTTTATTAAAAAATATCCGAAATGTTTAACTTATGAAAGGCCCGTCTTGTATACAGCACTATTATCGTAAAGTTTCACGATGAAGTGCCAATCGCACTATATTTTGATTATTTCCTGACTTTACCAAGCTACTTATTATTTTTATAAACACTTTGCTTATCTAGCCATTTTGAAAGATGGCCGAACGAAAAAGGAATGACGCCATTGTAAATAAGTATTTGAATCTGTGTAAAAAATCTTAAACAGAAGCTATTTAAAACTTGTAAGTCCTGGAAAGGTATTTATTCATATCCATCAAAAAGGTTCTAAGTTGTCATAGAGTTACATCCAAGACTAATTTAGAACTTATAAGTTGTCTTGCAAAGTTATAATAACGTTAAATTAAGGTTGTGAAGGTTATATTTAGGTTCTATGCAAGTAGTTCGAAAGGTTCTGGATTTGAGCTATAGGTTGTGCTGTAGCTCTCAGAAAGGTTCTAAAACCGGGGCCCTTTTGGCACTCAGAAGGTAATTACAAGGTTAATATAACTTTTTTGAGAGTTATAAGACTTACGAGCAGATTTCCATACAAAGGTTCTAGAACCTGTTCAAAACCTTTCTACAACCTAAAATGTTACTTGGGTGGTATTCCGTCCTATGACAGACAGACTGATACTGTGTCAGACGATGTGGCTGGAAAGGTGCAATTAGCTTCGGATGATAGATTGAGTGTATGTAATTGTGTTACACAACAGTGTCGGAAATGAGATCACGTTTCAATTTGTTATTAAACATCACGGAATTTTGAATACGGGAATGTTTTCTTCGTGACTGGGGTGTGATTACAAGTTACTAGCCGGATCCCTCTGTTGAGAACAAAGGAGTCTTGTATTAAGACGCCACACGTCTCACAACTAGCGCCGCCAATGGAAAAAAAAACATATCTTTTTTGGATGCGTTTTTACCAAAAAACGCTCCTGCGATTTCTCAACGCGAGGCTTAACTATTTTTAGGACCTAAGGTTTGGATTCCAGGATTGGATTTCCTACGAATGCAATCGATTCTCGCCAAAAGTGGCCACTTTTGACGAGAATCTATTGCATTCTTAAGTTCTAGTATCTGGAATCCAAACCTTAGGTCCTAAAAATAGTTAAGCCTCGCGTTGAGAAATCGCAGGAGCGTTTTTTGGTAAAGTCTTGTAGGTACTAGGACCGCTATTTAGCTCTAGGTATAGTAACGCGCATAACTTCAGACGTCAGAATACGCATAACTTCTTTGAACTGGAAGTGTGCAGGTCACCTGTTAGACGTACCGATGGCAGATGGACAAAGTTCATTTCGGAATGGCGACCCCGAGAGGGGAAGAGATGCGGTTGGCAGACCACCAGCCAGATGGTCCTGCGACATAGTTCAAGTAACCGGAAAACAGTGGTTGCGCCTGGCACAGAATCGTGAGAGGTGGCGTGAGCATGAAGAGGCCTTTACTCAGCGGTGGGTATTAATAGACTGATGATTATGATGATGAGGTGTAGTAGTGGAGACACGTAGAGTGGGATCGGGATTCACCGACCAACATACAGAGCCTCCATCCGGTGGTTCGCTCAATGCTGAGGATCGTGCCCTGAGCCCTCTTTCCCTCTACCTTTCCCGTCATAATTTGTTTTCCTAGGCTATCAGGTCGTCTACGAGCTATGTATACGAATAAATTTTATGTCATACATAGCCCACTTGACGGCAAAAGACCCACAACATTATGTAGAGCAATCGGAAACACATTAAAGCGACCGTAGAAGTCGTAATTCAGTTTAATTGCACGCTCCCGTATAATGCCGATATACCGATATAATGGGGGCTGCTATTGCCTTGCCTTGCGCAACTGTCGCTATTCGTTATTTCCCACATTTATGTCAATACCTATTGCCGGGGCTACTCAAGATCTATACCCACTTAGGCTGAGGCTACACCGATAGGCGTCGCGATCTGCGAAACGCAAGCGAACAAAACAAGTAGCACCTACCTAAATACCACGTTGGCAGCAACACCAGTTGCTAAAAATCGCGAGCAAATCACTAACTTTATTCCTCAGGAGAGACGTCGTAGGGCTCAAATAAACTTTCTCCACTTAGGACGATCTTGCTCGGCTGCGCTTCAAGTGGGTGGTACTTATATTTGGGTTAGATATTTTTTCTGTATCTGACTTGAGCTGAGGAAAGAGGCCTTTTTCTTTGCCAAAAAACATAACCCTCCTTTGGACTGTCGAGTAAAAATGACAGAATATGTCATTGCTTGAAGTTATAGTGACGCAGCATCGCGTCGAGTGATGGCAGTGATGTTTGAATGAAACATGTGATAAAGGATAATATACCAATTTGGAGACGTATATAATTTCACATATTAACTGGGTACACTGCTCAACCCATACTAAGGTTTGTGATTCATTAAAATGTTTCTTATACAGTGTAGACCCCCCGCCAGGATAAGCAAGTGAAATAGTAAATCCGAAAGCAAACATGGCCGCGGTCCACGGGGTGCGCCTGTTAACATATTGCTTAATCCTGACCCTGCGGACTAGAGGCTAGAGGTGTGGCTAAATCGATTCTGCGTGAACGGATTAAAGGATTTGGGAACTACAACCTTTGCTAAGTAAAGAGCAAATATCCTAGGAAGGAGAAAATAAATCAAGCTTAGGAAATAACCCAACTTAGACCGGTTTTAATCGCTCCTAATTTATAAGCGAATAAAAGCGAATCATCAAAACCAATTTTGCGTAAGTTTCAGAACTAGGAAAAGTCAATATTTATGCCACCTTGTTAAATTAGGATGGCATAGAGTTTTTACTTAATTCTTTAAAAAAATGTTCGTGAAGATTCTACTACCATGCAATTCTATAGTAGACTGTAAATTATATTTGAAAAGCTTTATAATCCTAGAGCAACATGTCAAGTATCTACTGCCTTGCAAAATCACCGTTAAAATCCCAGATCCTACCTCATTTACATCCATTTATCTAGCTTAGATATTAGCTAACACCTTTTAGGTTAATCCGCAAGATTGGTAGTCTATGGCTTCACACAACCACTTTGATAGCTATTTGCCCAGGCTCCATACTGCTGGGAATTCACTGCTTCGGTATTGATGAAAGTGACGTTGTAAGTTCAAAAACTAAATAAAGAAAAAAACATGATTCCAAAGATGTCAAAACAAAACACACACACACTCAATACAATACGTCAATAGAAAATGTCAAAACTAAAATAATCTAAAATCCAATGCAAAAGAAAATAAAAGAAATCAAAAAATTTATTTTGGAGTGTGCACAAAACACTCTTACGCGACTTCAAGATTGCTTCCTTATAAAAATATGAGTAAACAAAAATCACAAAAAAAATTCAAAGAGCATATTTTTTCTCAGGCATCCTGTAGGCCACCTCTAGCCCTACAGCGGTGTGGAAGGAAATTGGGCAATTCAGTTAGTTAGATGAAGGAAACGGACCAGCAATTCTCAGAACTGCGGTTTATTAGCTCTAGGTATGGTGGTATTGCTGCCTTGCCTTATTAGGTAAGTGTGGAAATGATGTGTGGTGTCGGTGAGCGGTTTTTAATTGGGTGCTGGGAATTTTCGAGTTATGAAAGAACTTCTGGGATTATTTCAGAAATACAGTCTTGTTTATGGACGATATCCAGTCACTCAAATCAGGCTAGTATTATAAACACTTGTTAAATAATCTCTTCCCAGGCTCGGAAAGTATGCTGTTACTGAAAACATGCGATCGTAGAAAATCCTATCTATATTATCTGCATTTTGGCGCGCTTAGTTTGAACGCGACGCCCTATGGTGTATAAAAAGAAATACAAAACTCTTTTGACTCGTGGCGTTACATAGTAACGAGTCTGTTGTAGTCTTCTTGAAGTGTCATGAAATAAACAATGCTAGGCAATGCCACAGACTCATCTGTCAAAGCAAAGAAGAAGGAACTTATGATCTGCATCCAAAATAATGTATTTTTGTGTATCTACTTACGTGACTACAAACTCAATTAGACGTAGAGTCAGAGATCGGCCACCGTACCTACCTGCAACAAAGACAAAAGAATTTAATCAACGACCAACATTCATCACTTTGACGTTTTGTTAATTAACCAAAATGTGATTTATTTTGTCGATGTCATATTGCGCAACTAACTACAAGAGCCTGAAGTTTATGGTGGTCTCCTGATGGATACTGTTTGGTTGAGAGACGAGACACCAAACAGAATATCGTTTAAACAAAGGCTGCTAGGCATTGCATTTATTTTGATTAAAACCCGCACTTGTGTCTAATGAAGTCGTCAAGAAAAGGTTAAGTCGCTATCGACAAAATTATACAGATAACATAACTTTATAAAACTTAGGCCCGGTTTCTGAGTTGAGAATTTTGCTAAGCAAATGGGTAAGTATCATCCTGTCTCTGCAGATTTCTCACAAAAGAGCGTGACAGAGCGATACGTAAGTATGTGCTTAGTAAAATTCTCAACTCAGAAACCCGGCCTTAGCGACCTAGTACGCAGTTTGACAAATTGTATAATGTTATGTCAATAGCTACTTAATGATACTTGGTGCAGTGAATGTACTCTGTGAGTGTACTTGTTCGCTATGATTTGATGAAAATCGAAAGTTATTGTTGAAATCACGCAGAAAGTTACAAAAACATTAAAAAAAATGGAACAGCCTATGAAGACATGCAAGTTTGGGACATAGCAAACTAGCTAGGACACTTAGCTACTCTTATGCCAAACATTCTATTTAAATAAATATAAATATTTAAATATTTTTTACACCATGGTGGATTTCGTGACCAAAATTGGGGAAATTCACAAAACTTACGAAAAAAATCATAGCTCCTAAACTATAAATTTTGGTAAAACATAAGTTTGTTCTAAACGACCAGTTACGATGCACTCAGACCAAAAAAAAACTACCAATAACGTACTTTTGTTTTAATTTGCAAACGACATGAACGGCCAGAATTAAACTTTGCGGATACTTACGATACGAAATACTTAAAGTTTTCTATACAAAATGGCTCTACTATTGTGTTTTTGTGTATGTATGACTCATCATCACACACAACACAACACATCAATTACTCTATATCCTTCAATACAATAAAACTAGCACCTACACGTATTGTATTTTATGGTGAACAAATATTTGTAGCATTGTCCTCATTAAGCTTCTAAATAGCTTTTAATTATCTACTTACCAAATTCATAAAACAATACAACCTATAATAAGATTTCATAACTTCACGTAGGAGCCGTTTTATTTGTATTTAGATATTGTGTATTTAGCTGCGTGACTTCGTGACGCATTTACACAAAGACATGTAACAAAATGACAAGTGCGAGTCGGACTCACGCACTGAGGGTTCCGTACCGCCTTTGGTCATACAGTTATGAAAATTTTGGCTGTACGAACCCTCGGTGCGTGAGTCCGACTCGCGCTTGACCGTTTTATATTAATATACATAAAACAAAGTTGTGTTAGTTACATCATTTATAACTCGAGAACGGGTGGACCGATTTTTATAATTTTTAATTTGTTGGATTACTCTCCGCCCCGAATAGCAGAAATAGTTATTTGTTATGCAAGAATGCAAAATTATTGTTTGCGGCGAGTGCTTGTATTGAAAACCGAGCTAGCGAAGGTTTCTAAAATTGAGCCACGAGCGTAGCGAGTGGTTCAAAAAAAGAAACCTGAGCGTAGCGAGGTATTCAGAAGCACGAGACGCAAATAATATTGCATTCGTGCGAAACACAAAACTTTTCATCTCACAGAAGCGAGGAAATGACTTTGTTAGCCAAGCGGGACAAACTCTATAGACAACTACTTACAGGCAAAACAGGTGAGTCAAATAAGTTCCTTTTAAAAGCATATTTTACTGTAGTTACGGCTGCCGCACTAAAGTTTTGAGCTTCGTTGGTATTAAAACCATTCGTTTTATTAATAATTTCCTGAAGTTTATTTATCCAGACACAAAAATAATGTAAATAAAAGAATGTTTTTTTTTCCGGGTGCATTCTGAACTTATACCATATAAATTAAAAATTTGTAGGAGATAAAAAATTTAATTAGTAATATCGTTTGAAAAAATGTATTTAACAAACCAAAACATAATTATCTATTTGATAAAACAGAAGCGCAGCATTTTTTTTATTTACTGGTATTTAAAAATAAATATGTGTACAAAATATTGAAAAGACTATAAGAAGAAACCGCGTTTCTGAATGTTCTATTCCGTGACTTTACCTTTTAAAAAGATGCTTATGCACCATTTACATTCACAGTTTTGTATAGAGAATGGGCACGAACAATCGCTTTCGCTGAAATACGCGTTTAAACGGACTATGAATGAGGTTTTATTTTCCATCCGGATCTGGCATCTACTTAAACGGCCAGTGTTTTTTTCTTTTTCAAAACCATAGGGCGCGGGAAAGACTGTCCCGGCGTCGCGTTCAAATTTCGAAGCGCACAAAAGTTCAGATAGTTTAAATCCGGCCTTTACACGATCGTAAGTTACTAGTAACAGCAAACTTTCCGAGCGTGGGAGATGAAAAAATAATTAAAACAACGGAAAAACTCGGGAGAAAAATAAAGTCTGCGCAGACGAAGTCGCGGGCAAAAGCTAGTTATTTTATAGAGCAGAAAGTTTGTTGTATGGGAGGGAACCCCCTTATTTTTTATTATTATTTGTTGTTGTCTCCCATATAATAACACATATTTTGTGAAAAATGTAATTGGCTACCTACCCTATTATAGTTCCAAAGATACAGCTCTTTCAGACAAACAGACGGACAGTGGAGGCAGAGTAACAAGATCCCGTTTGGTACCCTTCTGGTGCGGAACCCTAAAAACGAAAGTGATTTGCTTCTTATTGCAAAGCTTCATACTTTGTGAAAAGTACATTCACGAAAAACTTTTCATATATAACTCTTTTCAGAGGGCCATCAATCTTAAGACTGCACTGGACGCTGTCTAAATAATGTCATTCATAACTTACTTAAATGCAAAAACGGCGTAAGTGTTTTATTTATTTGTATGTTTACATTATTGCCTCAACCAAAGTAACTTAACCATTTGTTTTCTTACTATCAATGAGCCGTTTTCAGCACAAATTCACTAAGCATTTTATAGATGGAGCCTACAGGCGTGGCCATAGAATAACCGGAATACGGCTGTCAAAATTAATTTGTCCTAAGCTAAATTTGACAGCTGATAAGTATTCCGGTTCTTCTATGGCCACACCTGTAAACGCCATCTATGAACTGCTTTCAATTTGTTTTTTGAAAAAGGCTCATTCTATCAATGAATGATCATTCGGTTGGTCTAACCGTGCCAACTATGGAACACAAGGTATCATTCTTCAGTACTTAGCCTTCACTTAATTAAGTTAAACGTTCAATTAATTGTGCGTTTTGCGAATAGAGGCTCCAGCGCTATTGTTTTTGATGAATGGCAGTGAATGGCCGCGGAATGACGGGGGGCCCCGGGCTTTATTGCCTAACTTTAACATCTATCAAGAATCTTTATAGATATCAAGATTATGATATGATTTTAGAATATTAATTATCTTTTTTTTTATTACAATCACTAACATCATAACGGTATACATACCATATGTAGGAGGTACTCAGTATCCTATGTGAATGGATTTGAGATTTAATATGAGAATCCGATGTACATTGAGTAGCCGATTAGACATAAAAGAGTTACTAAAAAAAAGGTTAGCTCACTATCCGACTACTCAAGTAGGTACTCAATGCACATCGAATTGTCATAAAAAACTATGAATTGTAGTTTTATGAAACTGCACCGTGCCATGGCACCAGATCTACTCTCGATAATAGCGAGAATTAGTGAGAAACTTAGAACAAATACTAGGTTCACTCGGCCGTACTTCCGAATAGTTGATGACCTTCGCAATCTGTAGCAAATGGTTTTAAATTGAAAAGATTCTGCGAGGCCGAGAGTTTTTTCTCACAACTGTTATGATTAAGAGTACTAACTATTGCACCTACCTGTACAACTAATGACACAATAAAAAATTGTTGTTAATTTAATTTTCGTACATAAAATGAATATTTGTTTAGAGCTAAAAGCAAACGAAAATATCACAAGGAAACCTACGCTTCTAAGGTTTTCCTCTTTTATGCTGTATCAATCATCTCACGCAGATATAAAGGTCCTAAGTTTTTTTTTGTTAACAGTCTACCACAGGAGGACGTCCTTACCCGCGGGAGCTCCTCGAGCTGCAAGACTCCAGCAACTCGCAGCCCCACTGACCACATCGCCAAGATTGCTGCACACCCAAGACCCGGGGGCTGATGCCTCCGGAGAAGACGCACGGGACAAGATCGCCAACTCAAAACCAGCACCTACTACTGCGCGACCAAGCGGCAGTAGCGGACAAACACTGATGATGATAGCACAGGTTACATCCCCGGTACAGGCATATTTTCTCCTTAGCTTGTACACGTCAAACGTAACAAACAGCTAATCCAGCAGTAGAGTCAACATCCGAGCGGCGGCGGCGCGGGCGCGGTCGGTCGGTCGGCGCAAGGCCGTCGTGCGCACGCGCACTTGTCTCGCGGCCCGAGAGCATTTTCCCACATCGAACCGACCGCGGGCTAGTTCCGTTCCCACAGATCACTCGGTTTAGACACACCAATTTACGAAATATTTGATTTATGTGATGACGAGAACTACTAACACCTGTGCAGGATGTAGAGCTAGTGCAAATGCAAACATCAGGTAAGTGTGTGATTGTAAGCTAAAAGACAAAATATAGTTAAGTCATGTAAGAAAACTCTTTTTTCAGTTGGTTGTACCTATCATATTGTGTCTCGGTCATTCCTGAGAAAAGCGTTCTTCGCTGAGATCGGTGGCTTTTATTTTTTTTCAAGATAGGTGAAAACTAAAAATACACCGTAAAAGATGGCTTAAAAACTAGTCAATATGTCGATGAGGCACACCTGTAGGCTTTATAGATTAATGAAAAAAAAATCTTCTTTTTTGACAAGCCACCGATCTCAGCAAAAAGGCCACCGATCTCAGATAGTGTCTAAAATTATTATAAACAGTAATTACAGTGAATAATAAACGTTTTTTCTAAATTTAAACGTCACTCATGAACTGACACAGATAAAAGGGGGCTAAATTAAGCAAAACATTTCTATTAAACATCATAAAAATTATCAAAAAAATCATATCTTTATTTTCATAAAATCATTGTAAAAGATCAATTCCTAAGCTAAACATGCAAAATTATAGTCAACAAGCCTTCGCATCTATTTATACAGCGTCCAGTGGCACCTTTACTTACACTAGATGGGTGAAGAGACCAGTCGGCGCTGCAGTATCTGGGTCATTGTTTTAGATGGAGTTGGCTTGCCTAGCACCTATACCATCCTGACAGCTTGGTCAGCCTAGCCCACAAGAGAAGTCATTACGTGTGGAGCCAACTAAGTTGCGGGTTTCATCACGATGTTTTTCCTCACATTAGGGAGGGGTTTAGTTACTTCAAATTTACAAATTTATGTAACTTTGAAAAGAAACAAAGTCATGTTACATGCCTGCGCTGGGAATCGAACCTGGTTCTCTCGCATCGGCGACCAATGCTCTATTATACCGGGTGTTAAAAGACCGCCAACAGACCCGAAAGCCACGCATACCAGACACAAAAACAAAGTACTTTTTCGATAAATTATTGCTGGGAAATGATTTTGGTTTTTTAGGTTATAATTTTGAAAAATATTTATTCACGCAATGGACGTGTAACGTACAGAAGTCATATTGCGCAAGCGTAGGTATCAGTTTATGTTACCTAAGCTTGAAGTGCCGATGTTTAGAATACATTGCGGGTTGCAATTTTAACGTCGTTTTTTGTAAGAAATATTAATATTTTTGATATGGCTTCTTGAGAAGGTATGTTAAGAACTAGATACTGAATACATTTCTGCAATAAAAACGTTTTGAAAAGTCCGACTTTGAACCTCATTATCTCGGAAACTGTTGATTTCCCAGGCATGGTTCCTTGGGCAAAAATGTTCCTTATGATGAGGACAATACGTGGTTTCCCGCTTTGTTGGCGGTCTTTTAACACCCTGTATGTGTGACTGTAATAATTATACACTAAATATGTCTGTCTATACGGATTTTGCTTTTTATTTGCGTGAAATTACATTTCCTTGCAAAAAACAGTACCTTAATAGCTTAAATGAAGTCTAAACTTTAGTCCATAGAAACAAACTGATATATTTTGAATTAGTCATAGCATCTCGTTCGGTGTGGTATCTAAAGAATCTGTGAAATTGATACAATATTTTGAAAACTTCTTTGAGATCCTTGGCTAATAACTGAGATTGGTGGCTTAAATCCACCGATCTCAGTGCCACCGATCTCAGAAATAACTAAAATGTAGCTATTTCTCTTAAACTATAGAAGCAATCGTATTTATTTTTACGACAATACCTACTCAGGGATATACGCATTCATGTACTTAGGACAGTTTAGTGTAGTCTTGATTACTACACTAGCAAAACGTGCCACCACTTTCAGCTACCTTACCGAACCAAAGTTTAAAAAAAGTCAAGAACTTACGTAAAAGTTTAGGCATGAAAGATAGCGACACATACGAACCATAATAGTTGACAAGGACCATTTGACGATATTTTGCACCAGTAACTAGAGACTTGCCGCGTATTTAAGCTTGTATAAAAACATACTTTCGTTGCACGATTTAAACTTTGCTCGACGCGTGACATTTCTAGGAATGTCTACAGACACAAGAGTTTTCATTCTAATAGAATGCTGGATATACGATTAGATAGAGGCACTCATTGGGCGTTTAGAAAGGTATAAATTAGCATAGTAGTGGGCACATGAGTAAAACCACAAACAAAAACATACCAGGCCCACACGCGTGTGACATGCAAAATACTCGCAAAATCACCCATTTTTTGACCTTCAAAGGGATATTAAGGCAATTTCCTCTATAAAATATTGTTTTTATTTGATATGCCTCAATGGACCGTTAAATAAGTAGACGATTAAGTGCAAATTTAGTACTGTGTGATGTATAGTTTAGTAGATACTAGGGTGTGACCAAAAAAATCGACCTCTCAAAGAATGACCCGTCTATGATAATTGATAATGTAGTAAGTAGGGTTTTTTTTTATATTTTCTAACCGACTTAAAAAAGGAGAAGGTTATCAATTCATCAGAATCTTTCTTAACCCCCGATGCAATAAGAGGGGTGTTATAAGTTTGACCGCTATGTATGTGTGAGGGTGAGTGTGTGTGAGTATGTGTCTGTCTGTATATCTGTCTGTGTCTGTAGCTCTTAAACAGGTGAACTGACTTAGATACGTTTTTTTTAATTTGAAGGCAGTTTTTGAGCGACGCGTCAAAGCAGCCTTGTCAAAGTAAATATAGTACATTTTCTATTTACTTTGACAAGGTAGCATCCCATTTTAATCGCGTGTGGATTATAGTATGCCATGTCCAAACCCAGCAAGACCTAGCCGGCACTAGTTCCGCCGTCGCAGCGCGCCGCACCCACAGTTCCGATGGTTTGCAAATCGTTTGACCGCCTATCGGGCACCGAGGGCCGCGGTGGCGAAATCGCACCCAGCTTAGACCATGGAGGAATGCGGCCGGCAATCACACCGAAACTTTGCCATATTGGTCAATATAGAGGGCTATTTTTAAACAGCTTTATTCCTGAAACACGTCAACTTCTATATGTGATTTTCAACAATTTTTGTTTTACAACTTTGGTAATAGCGCCAATTTTGTTTTCCAAACATATATATTTTTTTGTCATATTGGCTCAGAGCAACAAATATAAGCAGGAGAGGCTGGAAAGGTGGTAGAGAGTGGAGGGGCACTAAAGAGCGCCTCGTAGGCAGTGGTGAAATGGTAGAAATGAAAGGTTCAATAAATAAAAAGTATCGAGCTTTTCAAAAATAAGTGTAATGAGTCAAAAGGTGCGATTTTTCTGATGCTGAGTGTACTTTTTTGGTGTGCTTTGCTTCGGAAGCGTGAATTAGCTTTTTGTAGCTTTCGCTTTGACTTTAATTGCAAGAATTAAGACGTTATATCTTATAGGTACGTAGCGGGCTAGACCAATTCAGCTAATCAATTTTATTATTTTAAGAACTTAGCTATGGAGACAAAAGCAAAACTAACATTTTAGCAACGCATGTGGTTTGTATCTGTATCTCACATTCACGAGTTGGTATTTCTACATCGATTGCTCCACATCTGGAGTTTAGATTCTATGGGCAGAGATTGCCATGCCAGTCTTATCAGGTTACCTAATGTCGCCTATATCCTGGTGCAACAAGAGAAACAAGAGTCAAAGGCACCTGTCTCAGCCTCCGCGGTATCCGTAGGTCACGATCTACCGTCTAGAGCCATTGTAGATCCGTCATCGGGCAGTTCACATCACGCGCATGATTGAGATCACATACAGCCTTGTTTAGTCATCAACCTGTCATTTCTGTCATGCCATATTAGAGCCAATTTGCCCACATCGTTAAGTTCAAAGTGGCTTGACTAGGATGTGCTATTAGAGTTGATTTTATAATTGTTTTTTCATGTAATTACTTACAAAGTAAAGAAGGATAGGGGCCCTCGTGAAAAAAGGCACAAACATCAGGTAGACGGGTTTGTTTTGCATGCATAAAGTTCAGTTGAATTTATTGTAACATCACAGGACTAATTATAGTCTAAATTACAGCAGACCGTAGAGAAAGAAACCGCCACAGTTATGCTAAAAGGTGTTTATGATGCTGTAAGGGAATCTCCCGGGAATCTAGACATAAAAATAGACGCTAATGGTAGTTAAATGAGGCCAGATTTATAGTTTTATTGTCTCACCGTGTATTATAGAACGATGCTCAGACAAAAATAATAACCACACTTTTTTGCGCTAAATAATGCCCAAGGAAAAAAGGTTTAAGTAGGATTTCGTCTTCGTTTGCTTACGGAGAAGCGCGCCGTATCTCTTTCTGGGTAAATGCTTGCTTGATATTTAATGTATTTCTTGACATTTTCATAAAGGTGACTACTGGTTAATTGGAGCTAGGGGCAATTTACTGGAACAAACAAATAAGGTTATTTTTTATCCTTGGTTGTGAAGGTAGAGAGGTAGGTAGCTACTGTTACAAAGTAAATGTTTCTTAAAATTATATTAGGTCCATACTTATTAAACTTTGAGTTTTTCTACCAATGCAGAATATTTAGTTAATATCGTAAGGTTTTTTGTAAGAAACGATATCATCATCAACCTGCCAATCGTAAACCCAAAATTATTTCACAACTTTTCGGCAGCAAAATTACTTCTGCTCCTCAAAGTTAAAGCTAATAATTTTTAATGATGCATTTAAAAGCATAATTGAAGGGTTCTGCCTGTAAATGTGGAAACACTTGTAAGAAGATAAATGATGGGTAAAAAAGTCCCATCACAGGTTGTATTAAGCATGTTGCACAATGTTCGTGTAAACACATCGTCGGCGAAAGAAAACACCTCACATTGACATAAATACTCGAGCAGCACTTACAAAATACGGCTAAGGACCAGAACAATTGTCTCGTTTGGAAGATATACCATAATGCGAAGGGGTAGAGTCGCTTTTGCGCTAGGACAATGAGTTTCGGCGAAATAAGATGCTGGTCTGTGGTTTCTTAATTTTAGGAGGCCGTCGTTGAATTGTTGTGAAACCCTTCTTAGTGACATTATAAATATTATTTCATGAAATAATGATGCCCATTTTATTTCCTTCCTGGTAACCCAAAGAAATAATTAATGTTATGGCATATTAACCAATGTAGAGTACACTTTAATTGCTGAACATTGGCATCTTCTTTTGCCTACTATAATTATGTCCTTGGTTTCCTTTCTCTTTATCGGACCATTAGTTGCCACATTTTGTTTGGTTGGCGCTTGGACGAATGTTGCCGTAACATAGGTGTATCTCTACATCCTCTTCACTATTAAATTAAAATGTTAAAATACTCCCCACATCATAAGGGTAGATTAAAATTAGCATATCTCATAAATGGCTTAACATATTTCAATAAAATATATCTAAGCACTTTTGCTAGAACACCTGCTTTCAAATTTTAAAAATCGCATCCATATCGATTCACCAGTTTAAGAGCTACGGACGGTACCACAAACATACAGACACACAGACAGAAACAAAACAATTGCGTCAAACTCATAACGCCCCTCTTTTTGGGTCGGGGTTTAAAAACCAAGTCACTTCCCGCGTCTGTCTCTCTGTACGCACTGATCTTGATCATTTTCACTGATACCTACTTAGATATTTTTTCACAGAAGGTTTAAATATGTATTCTAAATGAGCCGTTTCCAAAGAACAAAATTCAAATCAGATGGAGTTTACAGGCGTGGCCATAAAAGAACCAGATGTAAAATTTCGCTTAGCACAGATTAATTTAAACAACCGTATTCCAGTTCTTCTATGGCCACGCCTGTAGGCGCCATCTATGAAATGCTTTGTGAATTTGTGCTGAAAACGGCTCATTACATCCGTACAAAGCTGGGGCGGGTCACCAGTTATACAACAAAATATAAAAGTTGATTTACTTCTATTAATTTTACGGAACCCTCAACCTCACCTGCTTATCAACCATCACACCACACGTCGCATCATCTTCCACGAGAGCATAATATTCGGAAATCACGTAACAACTGCGCGGTTGAGCAATTTTCCTCTCTTCTTTTAAATTCTTATAATTTTCGAAAAACGCACGCTTTGAAGCCACTTTGAAGCCGCCGAAATTAAATTTAATGAAATGATGGTGCGCCCGAAACTGGTTCTGTCACTTTCTCTGTCGGTGCAGAGACACAGGTGTGAGTTGTACTGTCAATACCTATAGAAGATGCAGTCCAGTCCATACACAATTTAACAACGATGGACGATAGAACAATGGACTCGGAAGCGAGAGGCGGGCATGTATAGTCGGCCACACGCTAGGATACCCCTTTTTATTCGATTTGCGCCCTTATGCCGCGCGCGGTAAGAGCTGCCATGGGGTATCTGACACTGTGGCCGACCGTAACTATGATTTTAATTTATTTTAATAAGTTATGTTATGGGGATAAGGGGATAACGGATCTTATATCTCTCCGTACCGGCAAAAAGGTCAACCTTACCTGCATGCGGTGCCCCTTGCTAGCATGGGACCCATTGCCAAACCCTTGTACTGGCACTAGGATACATTATTATTTTTTATTTTTAAAATTTATTTAGGTGTAATCAATAGAACTATCCTCATTATAGGGGTATTTTTTTGGCAATAAAGCACATCTCACCTTACAATTATTCGATGTAGCCTTCTATACCTCCACAGTTAGTGGATGAGACATGCATTTCATGTCACACATGATGACATGCATGACACATCCGTAGGTACCTACTGTCACCGATGACAGCTGAGTCAGATAGGGCTGGGTGGGACTTTCTTTTGCACTAGTCAACATGGCGTCACTCACTATTGTCTCTTGTAAGGTTTGTGGTATTGAGTTTCACTCTCATCAAACAAGACAATGTAAATATCCTGGTACGGTTGGCGACAGTCTAGGTTAACCCATGGTAGCTCTTACCGCGCGCGGCATAAGGGCGCCAATCGAACAAAAAGGTGTATCCTAGCGTGTGGCCGACTGTACGTAGCTTTAAGATCACTTTCTGTTTTCACGCCCATACTACCGTAAAAATGCTTAAAGATAGACAAGACAAAGTCGAAGACAGTCAAAGCAAGATATCCACATTGACCATAGCCATGCCCTCGAATCATAGATCAGTATTGTTACTAGGAAAAAAATCACTATCAGAAGTACGAAAGAAAACCAGTGCAATTCACAAGTTTTACACAAGACAGCACGTTGACGTTTACACACCTGTACTCTACTCGGTTACATTCACTGTTCATTACTTTTCTGTTATTGCAAGTTGTTTTAGTAACGAAACGGGCAAGCCACATATTTTAACTAAGGTGTAGAGTTTGTGAAGTTAGGGCTTGTAGAGTTAGGGGGTGTAGATTTAGAAGCTTGGCTCTACATGAGATCGGGTGCACGTTTCATATAATTGACATAAATATTTTATTATGACAATTCGATATAGATTACGTAGTCGATTTGACATGAGGTTACAAAAAAGGTTTGTTTACAAACCGACCTATCAATAAATATTTATGTCAGTTATATGAAACGCGGGCTGATAGCTTTTTGTCTTGTCTTGTCTTGGCAACATTTTTTACATAAAAATGTTTTTAGTGGGATATCATTAACCCTATCAACACGCATGATTAAAAACCAAAGCGGACCTCCATTGAAATAATTGACCGACAAAAAAACCGAAACAAGGAAATCCCACAAATCAATGGACAAAAGCGCGTACAGTCGGCCACACCCCTTTTTGTTCGATTGGTGCCCCTATGCCGCGCGCGGTAAGAGCTGACCGTACTTACTATCTGGGGGCACGGCAGTGCCCCCGCCAGGTTGAGCGCGAAGCAAACACTGCCGTACCATCCTTTACTGGAACCATTTCGCCGCATTTTCAGGCCCCTATTTGAGAACCTCTGGATAAGACCAGAACGCAGAAATTTTCGTCATCTAGTAAGCTATAATCACATACTTAAAATCCAAAATTTCAAGTCTGTAGGTCATTTAGTTCCGAAGTTAAGCGAAAGCAAAGTTTCGCATTTATGACACACACTCACTCACTCACTCACTCACTCACTCATGAACATCATAATAGAACTAGTACTTCCCATAAACTCAGACAGCTGAAATTTGGTACAGAGTTAGGGTTTAATGGCCACATAAAGGGAAAACTATAAAAACTAGGATAATCGAAGATCTGGAGTACCTGGTGACCCTGATTAGAAAACACAAGAGCCCTAATAGAACTAGTACTTCCCATAAACTCAGAGAGCTGAAATTTGGTACAGAGTTAGGGTTTAATGGCCACATAAAGGGAAAACTATAAAAACTAGGATAATCGAAGATCTGGAGTACCTGGTGACCCTGATTAGAAAACACAAGAGCCCAACTAAACTATTATAGATCGACATATACCGCCCTTACAAAAAATATTCAACTTGGTGGGCCGCTTCATTTTATGTCAAAAATCTAAGGTCTGAAGTATCTGATGAAGAACCCTCAGCTGGTATCAGCTTTATTAGAGATATTATGGTAATGCCCCTTCTACTATTGGTACATAAAAAAATCGACTGTCATTGCAAAAATCCAGCGTAGTGGGACACATCTTCATTTAATCTAGCCTATAGCGTCCCACTAGTGGTTCGCTCCGAACTATGAACTCGCGACCTCAGTTACAGATGTATAACTTTGCTTACGCCATTCGCGCAGGCGCGCGCGCGCTTTGCATTTAAACTATACAACCCCATATCTCGGCAACCCATCGACCGATTTGGCTCATGTTCGAATTTAAAAATTCTTTTAATTTAGTTTACCCGCCTATCAAATTTCATAACGATCCGACCAAATTTACTCAAGTTATCGTCGAACAAACATTCATACATACAAACATACATACATACAAACGCCGGATTGTTCCAGCAGACTCGGAGGACTTCGCTCGCTTCGCTCGCTCGTTCAACAAGAAATAGTCGGACGATTAACTTTATTCTACTCGAACGTTACACAAATTTAAAAACTGTGTCAAATAAGAAAATCTAATAAAATTAATTAATATGCCCTCGATAGGTTCCTACAAAAAGAAGTGAAATCCCAACAAAAACATTCTGTAAAAACTAGCCAGGTCTCGATGGATCTGCTTGTTTATCTCTAAAAAAGTAATGAAATCCAGACAAAGTCGTGCCAAGTCTAAGGTTCCTTACTGCGATTTCTTTATTAATATAGTTAATGTTGTGAGACTTGGCTGTTAAAGGGTACACAAGGGTACAAAACCAGGTGCTCCATGACACCATTGCACCAATCTGTCGCCAGAACCGCTTGTGTACCCTTCAACGGCCAAGTCTCACAACATTAACTATAATAATAAAGAAATCGCAGTAAGGAACCTTAGACTTGGCACGACTTTGTCTGGATTTCATTACTTTTTTAGAGATAAACAAGCAGATCCATCGAGACCTGGCTAGTTTTTGCAGAATGTTTTTGTTGGGATTGATTTGAATGGAAGCAATCTACGATCAAAGCACCTGTGCGGGCATGTCGCAAGCAGAGCTAAACAAAGCCAGAGGGCAACTATCAGAGGCACTTGTTCTATATTCTGACCTCAGATGGGCGGACAAAGCAAGTAGATGCCGTTTGCAAGTGGCTAGCGTTCGGGGAACTGTTATTGAATACTGTGACATTCAGTGCCGGTTTTTCATTTATATTCATACTTATTGCAAAATCATTTACTTACATTGCGTGTTACAGAACGAATTAGTAAATGACACCCTGTAACTATGGCACTACAATAATTTAAGTTAACCTTATGATATATTTTTTTAATGGTGATGATGTGTTTTGAATCAAGCAACAGATTGTAACATGGATCAAGCAAGACAAGGTACAAGCGACAGCACGTAGACCTTTCTAAAAGTGTACACTCTTCTCGGTTACGTTACGGGCGACTTTACAATACAACTGTTGACGAATATACTAGACAAGTAGTGCGGTCGTTTCGCGGATCTAGAAACATTAACGTACACACAAAAGCATGTCAGAGTGTACATTTTTATTGTAAAGTCGTCCTTAACGTAACAGAGTAGAGTGCTAGCATGTAAGAGCCGACGTGCTGTCGTGTGTACGCCTATCATAAGTAGTTTATAAACAAAAACAATGTAACTGTTGAACTTCTTTACTATATTTCAATATGTAATGCCCTTACATTTAGTTTTTTTTTTACTTACTCTTACCTTACCCTTTTACCTTTTTATCATTATTATCTTTGGTGCTGCAGTCTTTATAACGTGAACCTTAAACTGATGACTACACCAGGAAATAGTGTGGTCAAATGTATTATTCGCCACAAGCCTAGATCTCCCGTGACAAATCAACAATCGAGAACAACCTTAATTACTTAATTTCGGCCCGGTGTGGAGGCCAGATTAGCCTGGTCGCCTCAGCTCCACAATCTAGAGCTGGTTTATTTATGTGCCTTCAGATCTCAGTAATTTGGCCAAGGTGAGCCGCATAGCCGCCATCTGCTAGCGAGTACTGAGTGTCGAAGACCGGCCGATTTACTTGCTAAATATGTAAGTAATGGGTTGTTAGGACATAGTATGCTCATAATAATATTATGTATATACTGAGTGGTAATGCAGGAAAAAAAATCTAGTCTAGTTGAATCACTGAACTATTGAGCAATACTCAATACCAATACTTTATGGCAACCATAAGTGTATTTATTCTTAAAAGATCTTAAATAACATTGTAACATGTGAGGAACACTATGGACCCTTTCAGGCACAGCAAAACTTAAAAGCTAGGTCAAAGAAATGGGTATATTAAAACTAGATAGGTTATTGAAGATCTTTTATCATGGTATTCATGGTATAATTCAGCCCTATGTAGAGTAGGGCAGCAAGTCTGTAATGCAATCGTGTTTAGTTAAATTTCGCCGTTTTGTAGGTTAGGACAAACGCAGTTTTTCCTCCATTTTCTCCTACAATGCTTAACTTATCAACATACAACTGCGCTACAGACTTGAGGCCCAGTGTGCTATTTCATAAAACTGACAGTGACAAGTCATTTTGACAATTCGATTTACACTGCGTAGCCGATTAGGCATTTAGGTTAGAAAGAAGGAGAAAAGTTCAAACTTCAGAAAGGTTATGAAAAAGGTTAGGTTACTAAATGGCTACTCAATGTACATCGAATTGTCATAGTAAATTGTCATTGTCAGTTTTATGAAATGGCCCACACAGGTCTCTCATTTTCGTTTTTTGTAGAGACACCAAGTCATCGGGGATATTTATGTACCTATGAGAAAAAACGTTAATTTACGTCTTGACCAGAATTGGGTCCTTCAATAAGACATCAAGTAATTAAAATTGCACAAAGTCTTTCCGGGCTTGTCTTCGTTAGTCATCCACAACAAATATTCACCCATTCCGCAGGTTTCGCAGTCCAGTGTGAACTCTCCCGAGACGCCTACAAGCTTCCTTACAGTGAACAACACAGTCAATGACGCAACACACGTTAATGGGTCGAACAAACTGATATTACACGCTTCAATTTCCATTCAATATTGCTTTTAATGTCAATGCATTGAAACGTGTAAATACCTTACCATTGAATTGAACGTTTTCAATGCTCAATGTTCAATGCGCAATGCATTGAAGCGTTTAAACACGGAGATTGAACAAGGACTCATTCTTTCTAGATCTACGAATGTTTGTGGAACCACCAATCAAAACAATACAAAGACAGGAATCAGCGTGACAATGCTCTAAAAGCATTTTACAATTATTACGTAACTGCAATACCACTCGCTGACGGTGAAGGAAAACATCATAAGGAAACCTGAGCGTATGAGGCATATACCCTCAACGCAAAAATCGCCAACCCGCATTGAGCACGCGCTTAAGCTCGAACTCTCTCTCTGAGAGAAGGCCTTTGCCCAGCTAGTGGGACATGTACAATTGTATTGGCTACATCTTACTTTTTTTACGTAACTGCTATTAATAGTCTATTATCTAATATTAAATAGTCACAAATAAAAGTCACTTCGGCGCGTACTAGTTGTAGGCGCGACATCACTAAAGTGAATATTTAATGGCATCGGGTTTGCCGTATATAAATAGGTACAGACGTTCAATGTTCCAGGTCAATATTGAATGGAAATTGAAGCGTGTAATATCGCCCTATGCATGTAAGAGAGTGAAAACTGCAGTTGCCTCATCCGACTGATGGACGCGCGAATTGCTCGCGCAAACCAAACCGTTGCGGTTTGTATGAGACTGTTAGGGAGTGACCACTGACTTTGGCATTCATACATACTTAAACTCACGCCTATAACCCGGAGGGGTAGGTAGAGGCGTTAGTTTGCCACTTCCAAGGGCGTCGCCAAGGGGGGGCAGGGAGGGGCAGCTGCCCCCCCCTAGAGATTCTAAAAAATTTGCCAAATATAATGCAACCAAAGTCCTAAGTCTTTGAGTTAATTTGCTTGAAATTCAAGCCTTGAACAATCATTCCTGTACGTCGAAACTCGAATGAATTCAGCAATTCCACTCCTAATATTCCGTACGCTCAACTACGCTCTGCTCTACTCTATCGTTGAAGCGGGAGAGGGGGAGTGGGGAAGTTATACAATTCATACCTACTTTTCTCATTCATAGAAAATGAGAAAAGTATGAATTGTAGTAGGTAAAGCCTAAATTTAGCCCTTTGCCAACACGTCCTCAATTTGGTCGACGTACGATAGGAAATACGTGGCTTGGTAGGCTTTAGTTGCTTCATCATTTTTGGCCACACTTGCCCACAGCTGGGAATAGGACTTTTCCCCTTCACGCCATCCTCCTCGGTCTCTATATATATAGCTGCACGCATCCACGGATCCTCTGTCACCTTAGAGATATCGTCTGTCCACCGAGCTGCTGGTCTAACCGTTGTCGACCTTCTGCACTAGTTGACCTGCCATCCTATCGCCTCGCCAGGTGCCCTGCCCATCTCCACCTAAGCTTCGAAACTTGGTGACCAACATTATCAACCCTAACCACATTTAGAAGGTGACGTGTTTCAGGAATAAAGCTGTTTAAAAATTTCTTGCATATCATCTACAGATACGTTTTGAAGACTTATTCTGAACCTGGAAACTGATCGGAAGACAGAACCAGGTAGCCGGAAAACGTTAAATAACTGTCCGTTTCCACGTTCCCACCACACCGTAGCCCCATCGCTGCAACCGCAAACCGTAAACGGTTTTACGACAGTTCCTCCAACCACTGCAACCGCTGCTTTCAGCACTTCCTTCCCGCTTTCTAGCGCTTGATGTGGTCTGTGCTCTAATTATTAGAGATAGAACCATTGATTGCTGATTTCTTTCTGTAATGGTTACCTTGTTGTACTCGTAATAGGCAAGGAAATTTGTGGGTAACATGTAATAATATGAGATATCTAACAACACGATGCTAGAAGGCCACACGCCAGGCATTTATAACCATAAACCCAATCTTAGAACCCCCATGCAGCTCACATGGAACAATTAAGTTACAAACAAAGCCAACAGAGAACTTTCACACAATCACACACTATAATCCGCACTTTATAGCCTAGCCATCGGACAGTCGAGCAGAAAAACGTATGCCCCATACTACTCGTAAAAGTGCTAAAAGGTTCACGTTTTAATCCTTTGTAGATGACTACAGTACGTCATGGCCAGTCACAGTATCAACAATATATTCCGTTATGTGAAAATGTTGTGTTGCTTTTTGTAGAAAGTTCGGACTTTTCTTGGGCTTAGTATTTCCAGTCCAAGAAAGTGAAGGCAAGCGCATTCTTAATGAGGCTTGATTCATAATTACAGTATTGCCTAAATAACGCAATTTCTGGTTCAATCTATATATTTGTAGGGTTTATTGTAAGTATAGAGGTCATATGGTGTATATGGGTGATTCTTTAGAGGGTCGATTGGCGGAGTCACACCCTTATATCTCCTAAAGTATACAACACACAGTACTGTATTAGCATTTAATCGTGTTCTTAACTAACGCACTATTGAGGCATGTCTATAAAAATCAATATTTCATTCAGGAAATAGCTTAAATATCCCATTGAAGCTGGCAAATTGGGTGATTTTGTGAGTATTTTGCATGTCACACGCGCGGCGCCTGTTATGTTATTGTTTGTAGTTTTACTTACGCGTACAGTACTGCTATAATTTATACCTTTCTGAATACCTAAAGAGTGCCTCTATCACATCATGTATCCATCGTTCTACTAAAAATAAAACTCTTGTGTCTGTAGACGTTCAAACTAATGTCACGCGGCGAGCGAAGTTGAAACCGCGCAACAAAAGTATGCTTTTAAACATACTTGAATACGCGGTAAGTGTCTTGTGATTGCTGCAAAATATCATCAGTCATACCACAGTGCTAAGGTGGGACTGGTATGTCGCTAACTTTGGCGCTAACACTTTGAGGTATGTTCTTCACTTTTTTTAAGTTTTGGTTCGGGAGGGTAATTGAAACTTGTGGTTCGTTTTGCTAGTTAAGTGATACTATTTGCACTTAACGATCCAAAGTACATGATAGCGTATATCCCTGAGTAGGTATTGCCCTCAAAATAAATACGATAGCTTTTATAGTTAAAAAGACACAACGTCATTTTTAAATTTTATTGATATCCATGGCCCTAAAATCCATGGATTTAAGCCATGGATATCACATATCGGCCATGGATATCAAGTAAATGTTCTTAAATTTCACTTATTTTAGGGTTACGTACTGAAAAAGTGCCAAATAAGACCCTATTACTAATCCAGTATATATCTGCATGTCTGTCTGCTTGTTTGCCTTATGGTTTACGAGCTGTTGTTAACTTTAAATATAATAGGTTGAGTAATAGGCAAGAATTTGAATTTTTCACAGAATTTGTGCATAAGAAACATTAACGTTGTGATAAAAATTAAGGAGAACTTATTAAATAGTAAACTTTTGCACTTGATTGGTTTTACTCCATGTTATAACTATGTACTTACACAAATTTTGTCAAATCTATTGTAATTATACGGCTTAATTTACACAAAAATAATAAAAACCGGCCAAGTTTAAGCCAGAATCATGAACCGAGGGTTCCTCACTTTCTTTCAAAGAGGGATTCTTCCAAATAGGTACATGCAAATAATAGTAGAATTAGCAGAGGCAGAGTAATAAAGTCCCGTTTAGCACCCTTCGGATGCAATATCCTAAAATTGTCCCTTGTTAGTTGGAGTCGCGTACCGGGGATGCCGTACCACCACCCAAAGTAAGGGGTAAACATAATATTAAAATATGTTACACAAATATATTGTGGTGTTACGGAACTACTTCTTCTTATGAAACTTCTTCACGCCTAAACGGCTGGATGGCTTTGGATGAAATTTGGGATGGATGTGTAATTTATTGTGCATTCATGATTATAGATTGTAAAGTAGCTGTTTGTGAAAACGTTTTATAAGACTGATCATTAATACCTGAAATAATATAAAAGTACAAATGTTAAGAATTAATGTGACTAATGGTAGAGCGCCTGCACGGAGTGCAATAGGTTGCGGGTTCACATCCTGTCCTGAGCGAATTTTTTAACCTAATAAAAATCTTTATAAAGTTCTCTAGCACGGGTTTAGTTCTTAAGAAAATACAAAAAGTGGTTAGTGTGACTATTTTATAAACATTGTTGATTTTATTATAGTAAATCTTAAATGACCATACTTGATCTCCTATAATTGAATAACTTAGCCTGTTTAAAATAAAACTATGATAGCAATTGAAAAAGTTTAAAAACTTCTACTTTTTAACTGTGTTTTCTCAAAATAAAAAATAAAACTTTTATTACTTTTTTTTTATTATAATGATGGTTTATTTCCATATTTTTCCTTCATTTAGGCCCTGTTTAAGTCTGTGACAGTTTATGAGTGACAATCAAGATAGTGAAAGCATTTATATACTACTGAAATTAATGTTTATATTAATTTTGGACACTATTTGATTTCCATGGCATATTTTTTGATATCCATGGCCTGTCAAAATAGAAGATTTTTTTCTGATTAACCTATAAAGCCTACAGGTGTGCCTCATCGACAGATTAGTTAGTTTTTAACCCTATTTTTCCTCTGTATTTTTAGTTTTCACCGACGATGAGAAAAAATAAAAGCCATGGATATCAATGAAGAACGCTTTTTTGAAGAATCATCCATATGGCGCGGTAGGCTTTAACCACAACAACTTTTACTACCAATTGTACGGGTACCTCATGACCCTCCCTATAGAGGTAAGCTTTACGATATAAAACACATGCTATGCGTAGAGCCATAGACACTGGGATTGCGTTAGCACATAGCGGCCGGCGCGTTTGAGCCACGCATTGCATGCGCCGTGGGAACCTGCGTGCGCGCAGGTGTTAAGGCGGCGTCTGTTGATCGAGGAGGAAACAGTTTCCTGGCTAGGAAATGATAATTTTACTGAAAATGTTTTCAACTTGCAAAAACAGTTACCTACCTTCCTAAATATGTTTTTTAAGATTCTATTTTTATATTTGCAATTAGGTAAGTAGGTGCCTAAACTTAACAATTATACAAATTATTTCGCACAGCGAGAGTTACAGGTAGATAACACACTCAAATAGTATGTATGTTTCATGAGGTGGAACGAGTTAGTATAATACATTAAGTCCCAAATAGCCATATCTTGGCCTTAACTTCGATTTGGGCGGCGGCCCGCCCCCGTCGATGCGCTTACACACCTAATCACAATAATTACTCGTCATTTCTGTAATCCCACCAAATTGTGAGCTTACTGGCCTAACGCTCAAAGCAAGTGTACAAAACCATAGCTCATGAAAGCACCATCTATAGGCATACCGCCATAATCATACATTAAAGAGCGATTCGTAGTGAAGTGTAACAGTAATAATGATAGTAATTTTCGTAAGTACAGTCTAAACAAAGTCTGTTCTGGTGACCCCCGAATTAAAACCTTTAGCTGAATGCGTGGGCCGCCAGGTGCAAGGTAATCAGTGATCCTACGTGTACGTGTGATATTCGGATAAAATACCTTATAGATCGTCTACTGTAACATGATTTTCCAGCAGAGACTACAAATATGGTCAAGTGTAGAGTTTATAGAAGCCAACTCAACTGATCAAAAGATCAAAGGGTCAAAACGCTGAAGAGGAAATTGTAAGTTTAGAAAATTAAAGGTTGCGTCTGGCACAGGATCGTAAGCGGTGGCGTCTGCATGAAGGGCCTTTTCTCAGCAATGGGTGTCAACAGGCTGATGATGATGATTATGAATCTTAAACCAAAAACCATATACCTACATTGTACAGCCCCATGGTAGATACCCCATGGTAGCTCTTACCGCGCGCGGTATAGGCGCCAATCGAATAAAAAGGGGTATCCTAGCATGCGGCTGACTGTACAATACGTAGGTTATAAAAGCGTTCGGAAACAACACACCACAACCTTTTTAGTATGCGGCAAAATGGCTGGCTACAAAAAATATAGGCAAACATAGCCGGGCTAAAAGCTATTGGATCATAATTATTTCAGCTCGCGTCTACTTGTACTAGACAAGATATACTATCTCAAAACTTGGTGGTCTTCTGGCACTTTTACTACTGAGCAAATTAAGAGGCCAACAAAAGAGGTGCGTGTTGGTGTATTACGTGAATTACGTCAGATTTTCGTGAGTTTATTGAACTACACGAGATGTGTGGGAACCTCAGTGTCACGAAAGCGTAGGCTTTCCTTTTGTCTTATTTTTATTGGAGGCTTTTTTCAATTGTTTTTGAGCCAAATTAGCTGTTGAAGAGGTGTCATTTGTGATGATAAAAATAAATGACTACCGACTGAGCCTACAAGGGATTTGTCTCTACATTTGAGATTCAACTGGGGGTCTACCGGCTAAGACGAAGCCGATTACCATTGGCGAAAATCGAAGTTCTATTTATGAAAAATATACTGCCACCCAGTTCATTTTACTGCCACTCAGTTCTATTTTCATAAATCGAACTTCGATTTTCGTCAATGATAATCGGCTTCGTCTTAGCCGGTAGACCCCCTGATCCAAGGGGTACGATATATATTTATTTATTTATTTAGGGAACGCCAATAATGCCAAAAGCGACGCAAAATTTAATTATCTGCTTTACTTTGTCATTTGATATCTAAAGTCAACCTAGGTGTTCTGGTTAGGACGCCACTAATTAAATGTTGCGTAAAGAAGGTCCCTACAAGCTACTCCTTCGTATCGATGTGAACCTGACATAAACCTTGAATAATTCTCTAAAGAATCGAAGGACAAAATGACGCAAAAAGGCGCAAGGTCTAAGCAACGTTTTGTCATCATCAATCTGTCAAAAGGAATCAATCACCCGTCTTGTGACAGGTCTGACAGATGTCGTGCGCAGGAGTCGAATGCGCAGTGGATTTGCGCACGAAAATCGTGATTATGATCTTGTTTGGCTTTTTGAATAGACTTTGGACTTGTATGGCTAGCGCAGAAAATTAAAATTGTTGTGAAGTTTTTTTTTTAAAAATTAGGGATTCAAAATTGGCTCAGCCTTGTATTGTTGTTTATTTCTTGTTTATTTTAAAACTAAGGATTTTAATCGCCTAGGTAATAAGATTTCTCTAAACTAGTACAAAAAAGACGCACTGGACTTGTCACTGTATAATTTAATATGAATTAGAAACCAAGCACGCAATTAAACACAAACAAAAATTAAAAATAATTATAATAATCAACTAAATTACGGACCGAGACTATTTGAGTTATTTGCGATTAAAAATAAACTCTGAGAGTTACGACAGCACAAAAAGTGCAATTATTATCAAATTACATATTATTTAAAATCTTCAAGCAAACGGACAGAGACAGCAGTTACACGCGCACGTAATACGTAACTTTCCGTGTGAACGTACAGTTTAAGACACAAATGACATACACACATGGCACATTTTTTTTTTTGAAAAAAGCAAAAAAAATATTGCCTTAATGAAGGTACATTTTTTACATTTTTGCTGACCCCCACACTAGGCTTAGCCTGTCTCGTGGAGGAGACTTTTTAATTATTACCCTGTACTATATGAGATGTAATGAGCCGTTTTCAGCACAAATTCACAAAGCATTTCATAGATGGCACCTACAGGCATGGCCATGGAAAACCGGAATAACGGCTGTCAAAATAAAATTCATCTGTGCTAAGCGAAATTTGACAGCCGTATTGCGGTTCTTCTATATGGCCACACTGGTAGGCTCCATCAATGAAATGCTTTGTGAATTTGTGCTGAAAACGACTCATTGATAACACCCAGAATTGGTATCCTATCTATCTATCAGAATTAGTATAAAGGCTGGAAACTAGCCCATATACCTACAATAGGCAAGTATAATCCACGCGGGATCAGAATGGGATAATACCTTTTGGAACTGAGACGCTCGCGGTCCGCCTGTCAGCTGTAGCGTCAGCATTTCGGCAAACTCTAGTTGTCTATGGCAAACTCGCGTCGAAACTTGCGTGTGTTTTCTGTGTGCGTGGGCGTTTGCTCGAGTTTTATCACGTTTTATTCAATTAAAGCAATAACATTTAATCCTTTTAGATTACAACAATTAAATTTTTTTGAGTATTTTCAATTTCATAACCCTATGATAGAACGTAGACCTAACAAAAGGTTTACTGACGCTACTCGAGAACTGTCATTTTTGGTTCTGTTCCAAAAGGTATTATCCCATTCTGATCCCGCGCGGATTATAAGCACGGTGCTCACCACGAACTGCCCCTGGCTTACGTCTATAACGCAATAGCGTATCGATAGGTTCCTAGTAGAAGGACAAAACCTAGTTTTTCTAGTTTATCTGCTACCACCAGCGAATTAATCCTCGAGAATTAGAATGAGAATATTCTTTGCTGTACTAGAAAAACATTAAAAGTACAGACAGCATTAATTAATCGTAATTGAAGCCTACAACTATGAGCCTATCGAGGCACCATTGCGTTACAGACTAAGGCCCCTGTATTCTCTAAAAACATGAACGTAAATATTTCCGTTTTTAAATGTAAAAAGAAATGATTAATCATCTCAATAAGGGCTATTTTCGAGTGTTTTGATGGGCGACGGTTGAGTGGAATTTTTAGAGCAAAGAAGGCAGAAAAATTGTTACTGATGCATGTACTAGATGTCTAGCGAACAACACAAAGTGCAAGGCATTTAAATGTATAATTATTGCACCGCAAAGGTAAGTAATATCGCAAACACAAAGACGACAAAAATCTGCTACTCATCTTCTACTACCCCTCTTGTTACTTTACCAAGCTAATCCCTAAACTCTTAGAAATAAGTTGCATTTCACAAAGATGGTACTTGTGCAGGTAGGTCCATATTCAAAGGTGTAAAGATAAAGGTGTCCATGACTTAGCAAGTGGCAGTGATCAAAAGTCGTCCACAAAAGGGCGCGCGCGCGCGACGGTATCAAAGCGATCTCCGCGCATATGCGCTTTGCGCGCACAATGATGGAAGACGCATCGGGCCCGCCGCTTCTTATTGCAACGTATCAATCGCACAATAAGCAATGAGTCGCCGATATCTAATGCTGGTGGATGTTATTATGAGGCTGTGTTTAGACTGAGCAAAGTTTTAAGTGGAGTGTCGTCTTTAGAACCAAAGCGAATTAATCCTCGAGAATTAGAATGAGAATATTCTTTGCTGTACTAGAAAAACATTAAAAGTACAGACAGCATTAATTAATCGTAATTGAAGCCTACAACTATGAGCCTATCGAGGCACCATTGCGTTACAGACTAAGGCCCCTGTATTCTCTAAAAACATGAACGTAAATATTTCCGTTTTTAAATGTAAAAAGAAATGATTAATCATCTCAATAAGGGCTATTTTCCAGTGTTTTGACGGCTCGACGTTTGAGTGGATTTTTTTAGAGAAAAGAGGCGCTCATGCGTCTTATTACCGCATGGAAATCGGAACTCAATACGGAATACGGATGGTCGATTGGTGTAAAAACGTCATTTTACGGTCGGCCACAATCTCAGATACCCCATGGCAGCTCTTACCGAGCGCGGCATAAGGGTGCCAATCGAACAAAAAGGGGTATCTGAGACTGTGGCCGACTGTACCAGTTTTGCGTGATCCCAAGTGTAATAAATTACATGTGCATTGGTTTTCAATGAGTCGAGTCAAGCAAGACGCAATCTCTTTCTTTTTTCATTGGACCATTGACTTTTGTTTCAATCATCCGATGTAATCGAGGATTTAATTGATCGTCAGCTAATTCATGTTTCAATCAATGACTGCGCAACGATTGAGATGACTATTGAAGATGAAAGGGCTCTACGTGACTTTTCATTTCATTCTTATGGGCTGATAGCTGTTAATTACAATATGAGGATATTCCATGGACTTAATAATATATTTTGTAGATAATAAGTTGGGGGTATTTTTAATGGTATCTAAATTAAGCGAATTTTATTAATTAACACATTTGAAATAAACTAGTGGTTCGCCCCGAACTATGAACTCGCGACCCCATATAAACTTAACAACCCCATATCTCAGCAACCCCTCGACAGATTTGGCTCATGTTCGAACTTAAAAATTCTCTTGGTCTCATTTACCTGCCTACCAAATTTCATGACGATCCGACTAAATTTACTCAAGTTATCGTCGAACGAACATTCATACATACATACATACATACATACATACATACATACATACATACATACATACATACATACATACATACATACATACATACATACATACAAACGCCGGATTGTTCCAGTAGACTCGGAGAACTTCGCTCGCTTCGCTCGCTCGTTCAATAAATAAAATAAAATTAAAAGCGAACTAAAAGTAAATTGATTCGGAACCTACCAATGTAGGTATTATTATATTTTGCTTTACCTAGAGACCCAAGTCTTCGAAAGGGCTCTACGTGACTTTTCATTTCATTCTTGTGGGCTGATAGCTGATAATTATAGTATGAGGATATTCCATCGACTGTTTTCCATTCATATTATGTAGATAAAATTTTATTTGAGTAGTTAGATAGATATCTTCAGTTACAGCCAGCTTCAGTTCAGCGACTCGAAACCTACTAATGTATTGTTATATTTTGCTTTAGTGGCCCAATTCTTCGATCTCACCATCCTTTGTTTCCCTTTTATGGTCAATAACTCAAAGATACCCTTGAAACAATCACATAACAATCACGGACCGAATCTAATTGCATCACTTCTCCGTTCAATGCGCCATAGAGAACTGCCGAACTGGCGAAAAAGTTTCCCCACAACAATGCCACTATGCAAAACCAACATATTCCTTCCACCCATAAGACTGGACGCTTAGGAGCTATTTTCGCATGAACCAAGCGTAAGCCGGAGTTGGTTTTGATGTCGTTCTAACAATATGTTGTACAGAGTTGTGAGCTAGAACAATAAGTGCGGGCAGAGCCGCGGGCGGACTATAGTACAATGCTAGCTGTGCCACGGAGGTGTAAATAAGTTTGTGGATAACATTGGATATGGTATACTGAATGTGATGTACAAAAACGTAAGATTGTACTGGAGAGGATGATTGTGTAAAGTTGAGTCTCTATCGAAATTCTGGACGAAGGAAGTTTGAATATTCACTTTTAATGACTCCCGATATTCACACATTATTGTATTTATTATTTATTTTTGCATATTTTCAAGCAGGTATTAAAAAAACGATACGAAAACATAATGTAACATACACAATGTTACTAAATTTTCTGGTTGTTTAACGACAAACCCGAAACCATTTAACATTTAATTATGCAATCATATAAACGAAGAACGATCAAAATGTTTTACAACCTCGTAAAATGCATTTAAAGGCCTACTTGGCATTTTGACAAGTCAGTGAATGTGGATAAAATTTGTTACGCGAGTATTGCGTAATAATAGTCTATCAAAACAACGGAACTATAATCGGCTCATCACTCGCTCTTCTTGACAAGTTATTACGTTTTATTTACAACTGTGTGTCCTATTTACATCAATCACTCAAAATCAACATAATCTACCTAAGTACTGTCGTATCTGTTCTGACGTCTGCTAAAAAATACAGCAATGACTAACAACAACATGATGAAGTTAGCTTACAGGTGTCCGTTTCATAAATCTACAATTCTATGCACATTGAGTAGCCGATTAGACATAAAAGAGCTAACAAAAAAGATTAGCTTACTCAACTACTCAATGTACATTGAATTGTCGTAATAAACTATGAATTGTGGTTTTATGAAACTGGCACCAGAACGTCTCTACCAAAATACCGCATCCACATCAGGATGGTTTGCGGCTCGCCCAGCGCCTAGTCACTCGCTATTAGAGTATTTGGTAGACAATATGCGAGATGTTAGATTAGCACCATTGTTGGGCCGACCCGGCGGCGCAAAACGAGCACTAAGTGAGGACCACAGCGCTGGGGCCAGGACCACACCGCCTGCCAGGATTTTTACCACTTTTTGTGACGGCTGTACCTTTGTTCCGAGGGCGGCTATTAGCCCGGGAAGCCATGGCTAAGAGGAGAAAGCTCTTGTCTAAGGGTGGCATTAATAGTCGTCAGCTCAAGCTCGAGCTCAAGTAGGTAATCTTAGAAAAGAAAATCACCGAACAACAAGAGCTTGAGTAGCTGTCAGCATAAGCTGGAGCTTGATATTGACATAAGCCAAGGTGTCAAGTCGGTGATTTTGTTTTTTGAGATAACCTTTTTCAGTATTATGCATAGCCCTCGTCTACATGGCTACATCAATAAAACATCAGACACCCTGACCGTAAATGCAGAATAAACATAGCTATCAAAGAAGATGCAAAGCGGCCTGCTTGTAAAAAAGCAGGCCACTCTGTAATGGTCGTCCTGTGAGATAGTGTTGCACCATCACGTCTCGCCGTAGACAGCTCCCCTACATTACTGCGACTCTACCATCTTCTGTATCAATGCGAAATTGTTTTGGTTTGTCTTTCATCGAATTGCAAGTATCGCAACGGAGCAACTTATTGAGGTGACTTTGGCACCGAAGAGTTTAGGTTTAGGCGTACCACTCCCACAGGCGTACCACTCCCACTATTATTCCCACAGATAAAGGGAAACGAAAAGTGCCCCTTTTTGATTGGCGATTAATAAATGCCGATCACTGGCCTTATTTTAAGAGTTGGTGTCATATTAATTCAGACTTGCCAGAAGTGACACGCGAGCGTAGCCTACAAGTTGTCTTAAAAACTTGTCGATGCGAGCAAAGCCTCGAGCTGGAGCTAAAGCTGAACAATCATAAAAATATATTTTTTATTGGAAGAAGCGCGGCGCAGGTGCGCGCAATCAATTAGCGGCCGATGCGCGGGATGGTCGACGCGTGCGCATCGCAAGACCCGCGGCTCGAGGGACGAGCGAGAAGTGGAAAGAAATAACAAAGAAAGTATGCGAATAAACAAATAAATCCTTAAAAAAATGACGATGGATCGAATACGAGAAGGCTGGACTACACTCCTACTACCTACCTGGAGGCGCTCAGTTTGGCTAGAAGGAGTTAGAAGTTGCCTTGGATCGCGTTTGATCTGTAGGTTTTGTATTTTGCAGGTACTGAAAGCAAAAACTTTGATGAATGACATGCATCATGACTAAACTATATTTTCACCTTACTTATTAGGGTGATGATAAATTACATTCCTGATGCATCAACTTTTTTTATCCCGAAAATGTCTTTTATTTTCAAGAGCTGCATAAAAACAACGCGTGCTTTTCCTTGACAGCCTTCGTCATTAACACATGAAACAAAACACCAAATAGACCTTTCTAAAACCTCTCATGGATACAACCTCTACACACACAATGGCCTGAGACATTTGTATGTCTCCCACGATTTTGCACCGTCGGTATTATACAGTAAGTATTCTGTCTATCTGAGCAAGAACACGAAGAAGTTTTGACTCTACCTTGCTTCTAGACAGACTGCCATTCCAACATATTACTACGCGAGATACAGGGTGGCCCATTTATATTGGCTTCAAATATTTTTTTTGGCTAGAGGGCATCGTAATTAATCGATTAGAAAAAACATATATTTACAAAAAAAAAAATTTAGGAACTTTTAAATTTGTCCAATATTTTGGTTACAAAATCCACCATGGTTGTAAAAACTGTTCGGTCGTGGCCTATACTAGCTAGCTTGCTATGATTCAAACTTGCATTGTGTTCATAGGCTGTCCCATTATATTTTAACGTTTTTGTTACTTTCTGTATGACCCGATTCAAATAATAACTTTTGATTTTCATCAAATCACTGTTGTAAAAAAATGTACCGCAGCAAATTTCCTGTGGTACATTTTTTTTCAATAGTGATTTGATGAAAATCAAAAGTTATTATTGAAATCATAAAGATTACATTCACTGCACCAAAAATCATTAAGTAGCTATTGACATCACATACCTACTGTGTGTCGCTAATATTTTAAAGCTATCGTACGGTCGGCCACAGTCACAGATACCCCATGGCAGCTCTTACCGCGCGCGGCATAAGGGCGCCAATCGAATAAAAAGGGGTATCCTAGCGAGTGGCCGACTGTACCAGCATGGGTTTCTTGTCACGCTAATCTGACTTCTGTTTCTTTCCACGTCATGTCATTGTGGCCTGTAACTACAAGTCAGATTACAATTAGAGCCCCTGGGAATCATAGCTCGGTATCGATGTATGTTTCGTTTTTGCGCCAAGAGATTAGAGACCCATTCTGCTAACATACTGACACGAG
This sequence comes from Zelleria hepariella, assembly GCA_949319315.1. Lineage (NCBI taxonomy): Eukaryota > Metazoa > Arthropoda > Insecta > Lepidoptera > Yponomeutidae > Zelleria > Zelleria hepariella. The sequence continues at coordinate 16,211,854 of OX439382.1, forward strand.
ATGTCGAGGCGCAACCAATGTTATCAAGGTTGACAACCAATGCTCTATTTCTTCTTGTTGTTGCTATACTCGTTGCAATCAACGTAAGCTGGCGATCAGAAAGAAGAAGTGATGTTTATAATTTAATGCTTTATTGTTCAATGAAAGTAGTGTTGCGGAAAATGCACCATTTTCACAGTTTTTTTCAATTTTTTAGCAAAACTCAGCTATTTTTGTTAAGCGATTTTTGTTTCACGGCAATAAAAACAACGATAATACAACAAATCAACAATAATTCAGCCGATTATGAGCTTTTCTCAAATTACTAGTTTTTTGGGCAGTACACACGACAGCATGTCCGTACACGTTTGTTGTAAAGTCGCAGCTAACGTAATCGAGTTGAGTGCTAGCGTGTAAGCGACGGCGTGCTGTCGTGTGCAAATCAGTTCAATTATATTTATTCTCTTGTTTAGAATAATAAAAATAATACAAATTTATAGTCATGAAACAAAAACTGCTGAACAAAAATATATCACTTTAGCTACAACATCGAAAAATCTTTGAAAATTTAAATTTGCGGGAGCAACGCTACTCGTACTTTAGTTGAACCATAAACCAAAAATTCAAAATACTTAGAACTTCTTTTCTTAATTTCAGTGAAGTAAAGCAAATTTAAATATTGATCTGGATATTTGGAGATTTTGTATTTTTTTATAAGTGGATTTTATTATTATGGGATGGTTCGTGTAAGCTTGCCCTTGACGCAATTTTTTTAAATTGGGTCAATTTACCAAAATATTTTCACTAATTAATTAAGATTATGTTTATATTTGTATAGTCCAAAATAGCCTTACCTTACCTACCTTTGTATAAACAAATACAAAGTATATAAAATCAAAAATGACGATGCGAATTCAAGGAGAATTTAGTTTCTGTCGATATGAAGGCAATAGGGTCAAGGGTAATCCCCTGTCCAGAATTACATGAAAATTGAGAGTTTGATCCACCGGAAGACCATCAATTGATTCGATATATTGCCCTAGTATTTTGGACCGTAATGAGTTGACATAGCTTACCTTATAGACAGACAGTCGCGTCACGTGCGCGGTGAGCGGCGCCTGCGCAGCAACCTGACTCTCCAACCTGTCACCTGGGGACAAGCAGACATATCTTATAATAACGTGGGTTTATCATGGTGTAAACGGTAACTATGAAGTACTACTAAACTAAGGCCTTTGCATCTACGTAATGAGATGATTTATACAGCGTCCAGTGGCACCTTCACTCACACTAGATAGGTGAAGAGACCACTCGGCGCTGCAGTGCCTGGGACATTGTTTTAGATGGAGTAGGCTTGCCCAGCACCTATACCATCCTGACAGCTTAGTCGACCAAGCCCACAGGAAAGACAGGTCAATACGTGTGGAGCCAACTGAGCCGCGGGTTTCCTCACGATGTTTTCCTTCACAGTTAGCGAGTGGTATTGCTACTACAAATACACAAATGTACGTAACTTTGAAATTAAACAAAGTCATAGATACATGCCCGCACTGGGAATCGAACCGGGTACCTCTTGCTTCAGAGTCCACTGTTCTACCCACTAGACCACCACCGCTTACCGAAGTACAACTACTACATTTAAAATACCGCCAATATTTTAGATTCAAATAAGCATAATATCTCATAAACGGATGAAGCGATTTTGATAATAAAACATAATAATATCTAAAAACACTTGCTCGGAAACCTACTATCAAATAAAATAAAAAGCATCTAATTTTGCGTCAAGGGTAGAGGCGCGGTGCAGTATTGAACACGGTATAGGTTTTCGAACAGGATCAATCGTTTATTAAGCAAGCAGTCCTTCCAAACATGGGCATTCTAGAAGTAATTATGGAACTATGTTTCAAGTAATTGATTCTGACTTTTGACCCCAGACCCTTGCGTACTAAATATCAGCGATGACTCAATACTACACACACACACTCTGTTGAGACCAGAGGTCTGGTGTCATGTAAGATTTAAGTAGTATCTAGATGAAATTATAACGCAAATATATTGGTTAGAATAAGAATAAATTGTAGACCCATTATTTGTAACTACCCTAAATTTTATATTAATACTATATCTCGATGGCTCCTACGTAAACTGCCGTATGTTCAAAAAGCTAACTTTTCAGGAGAGCCATTTAAAGATGTTTTCTTTAACCGTTCTTTTGATTTTAAAGCTTTTGGTTTGAAATTTTTACCATAATCAGGTTATTTTGGGTTCGATTTTTACGTGCTAAAGTAAAAGCTGTATTTTGAATGCTTTTGGAGATATTGTTGTTACGATTCTTTACGACGGGGTACCGCAGTAAGAAAATATCGTATGTTAATCTTACCATTTTTTACGGCGTGGGTGAGGTGACTGAAAATATCGTATGTTTCACATACCATGTTTTACATGGATAAATCGCAGGTAAAATTACATGTATGTAGCACTTACAGTTTTTTACTTTGTAAATCATATGAAAAATAGTATGGTATGTAACATTAATTCAGTAAATACGTAGGGAAATACATTTTTTTTTAAATGGGTTTATAGGTATATCTGAGTGATGATTAATATTTACTTCATTCATGATATTTAGTAGAACCTAAACCTAAATTTCAAAGAGACATTTTTAAGAAATAACGTTTCATACTTCCATTCCACCAATTCATTTGTATAATAGTTTTCCTGTTTTCCCAACTGTCCCCTTCGAAACTGCCACCGGGGTGGGAACTTGGATAAAATTAGTGGCGTTTACCACCCTCATCATCATCATCATCATCAGCCCACCTCTGCCCACGGTTGGGTATAGGCCTTTTCCCCCTTGCGCCACCTCTCACGGTCCCTAGCCATCCGCATCCATGGCCCCTCCACCGCTGAGACAATGTCGTCCGACAATCGGGCTGCTGGTCTTCCGACTGATTGTCGTCCAGTTCTCGGCCGCCACTCTGTCACTGCCTTTGTCCTCCGGCCACCTTCCCTCCTCGCCAGGTGTCCTGCTCATTTCCACTTGAGACTCGAGATTCGATATCGTCAACCTTCGTTTGACGTCGGATGACGGCATTCGGTACTCGATCAACGAGTCTGAGGCCTAGCATGGCTCGCTCCATAGACCTTTGTGCTACTTTTATATGGTTTACCACCCTGGCAAAAATCGCCAACCCGCATTGAGCACGCGTGGTGATTAAGCTCGAACTCTCTCGCTGAGAGAAGGCCTTTGCCCAGCTAGTGGGACATGTACAATTGTACAGGCTACATCTTACTTTTTTTTTTTACCACCCTGGCAAATAGTAATAATTTAGGATGATGTTGTCCTATAGTTATTCTTCAGTGTCGGAGGACATACAAAAGGCTAAGAGCTGAACTTTATTCAAGCTTAGGAGTCCATGATAGTTATCCCAAGAAGACTGCAGCAGTCACTCAGACTCAGACGTGTATTTTCTCTGGCGTAGATTGACAGATAGCATATTATACTCTTTGGTTGTGGTGGTTGTTGGTTACGATGAGAAACTTCACCTGTTATTATACAGACTTAGTAAAAGAAGCCAAGTCAAACCTGTACCTTACGCACCAATGAAAATTTTGGAATATGCAATACACCATGCAGATCGGAGTTTCAGTTTGGCTTACTATTGTGTTCATAGAAGCATTCATATACTGTTTATCTATAGGCCACTGCTCCATTAACATCTTCTCGGTAGTACCATGCACATGAACACTGCGTGTCTAGGAACTAGACCAAATGAAATTCATGGTGACGGCTGAGCTTGTCAAGCATACAGACATAGATCTCAACAAGTCTTGTGTCCATCCAACTGGCCAAAATAATTTATTCAGAATAAATACAGATTTATCTATGATTTTAATATTTAAATGTATTAACTTACAGGCTATGAACAGATTTTCAGTCTAAAAGTCTGTTGCAAACTACCCCAAGATTGGGCTATTTAAATCCTTAGGATCTAAGTTTGCGAGTATTTGATGAACCAAATGAGGATCTCTTGATATTTGTTTTGAAGCTCCTTTGTGGAGAGTGTTTGTATCTTTAGTAAACAATATATTTTATAAATGAATTTCTTGTTACCTTTATATGTTTGGTGTTCAGCTTCTATTGGTATTGATTAATCCTACCTCAAGGAAGGTTGTTTGCCTACGCCGAGTTAGTCTCGGATATTTAGAACTCGGGTAACTGAAATTTCATCGTCAACCAAAGCGTATCTCAAGTATGCATGCAAAAATGGTTGGTCAGTCTATAAGAAACCACATCCATCTTTAATTTCAAATCCTTGTTAAAAATAACTCCAGTGAAAGTTTTTAAGATTATCTTGCAGGGGTAGATTATCTTCATGAATGTCCCAAACAGTAGTGTGTAATTTACCATCATGAAGTAAGTATATTAGTTTTCCACCATACGATACATAAAGGGGAAACTTTTATGATATGGTTTTGTTTTGATTTTTAATTTTTAGTTTGTTTCTTCCGTAAGTAGTCGACAAGAAGTCAATTTCAGTGATGGTGTTGAATTAAAAATATTTTTCTAACATATAAAAGACGTTAATATTAATCAAATCTGCTTTAAGTGGTAAAAACAATTTGAATTATTTGAATAAACGATCAATTTTTTTTGTTCAACTTCCATACAAACTATCGTATCTGTAAGATATTGTCATAAGCTCAGCCTAATATTGCAACGTAAATAAATCTAAGTGACACATACAATAGTTAACAGGTTCATATAATCCAAGTAAATAATCGTACGTGTTACATACGATACAACATCACTTTTTATCGACGTCGTACAAAATGGTATGTGTAACATACTATAGCATATCACCTCGAAAAATCAACGTACGTAATCGTTTGTGTTACATACTATAGTTTTGAACAAGATTGATAGAAAACGCAGCAAAACTAACTAAACTGAATACTTAACAGGTTTAGTAAGAAAATGCCTCATCATAAAACACAAACTCAGATCTACGTACTTTCCACGTAGAGAATGGTAAGATATACTTACGATAGGCGTAGCATGCAATGTGTCCCACGTAAACTACCGCAAGAGGTCAATACGATAGTTTACGGCGCGCCCGTAATCAACATACGATAATTTACGTCTGAAAAAATCTTCATTTTTGAATATTATTAAGTTTTTGTTTTTGGGAAAGATGCGAAATAATCATCTAATGACAAAGTAACACGAAAAACATGAAAATCGCCATTTTGTGGGATACGGTAGTTTACGTAGGAGCCATCGATCTGTCAGTAATCTAAGCTAGTTGTACAGTTTATTTGAATGATGGAGAAGATAAGAATTGTGGTTTACCCTCTAAGTAATTCGTCGGAGCAAAGCTCAGATCCACAGACTCTTGCGAAATTGAGAAACCGATATGCGTGCGAGAGCCTATACTCCACTCGAGAGTAACTACATAAACAAAGAGGATTTTGATAAATAGTCAAAGTAAAATAAAGGCTGAAAAAATATTGTCACATTTGACTCAACCATTACTTATTACGCTATACGTTGTACGTGCGGTACGTTAGATCGGAAAATATTACGTTTGATAGGTACTTTATTGAATCTAATGCAGAATTTGTCAGCTAACGCCCCGACGCCATCGCTGCATTTATATTTCGCGATGTTATATCAGTAGTCTAAATTCGGTAAAAAACTATCAAATTACCAACGATGACAAGGAAAGCTCGTTATGGTTCTCTGATTCCATTAAAAGTGTGCACTGAAGTGGTTACGTCACGAGTCACGAGTGGGCCCCGAATTTCGCTTTCGATGACACCGCGCGACCACACTGGTCGGGCGACATTTTTGCCGCTTTTTTTGTTCTTCGGTGAAATTTTTATGTTATGTGAATTGAATAATTGAACGGTCTTTATAGCTTTCCACCTGCGGTTTTTGGGCTTGGCCTGTATCGACTGTTTTTGACGATTCTGCGATGGATGATGGCATAAAGTTATAACAGAGTTATAGTGAATGGAGATTTCAATAGCCCATGTTTCTCGTGTGGGCGGAGTGTACAGATAGTTCCTCTCATGATTTTAGTGGTTCTATAAAAGTGACTTAGAGAAGACGTAAGTTTGACGCTGTCAGTATAATACGTCCAATAACATCAATAGCGCGAAAACTATCCACCAATGATGGAGTTACTTATTTTCTTATTGGTTTAAAATATTTTTAAAAAGCTGTCTGCGCGAGTAGATACGAGTGCCGATTGTATAGGATAGGTTAGCTGGAATAAATGCTTCTATGTTTTTTTCGTTCGCCGGTTGAAGCGCTATTCTAATAGGATTATTGAGAATGTTACATAGGTAATAAGCAAGCCTACACAATGGTGCTAGAGTGGTCATTACACTCATCTATGGTAGGCGGAGAGGAAACGGATGCACTAGATAAAAAAAGTACTAAATTGAAAATTTTAAATACCCTTGGTATTTTAGCTTCAAATTAGCATATCTCATAAACGGCTGAACCGATTTTGATAAAACCTGCTTTCAAATATAAAAACCGCATCCACTGGGTTCACCCGTTTAAGAGCTACTGTGCCACAGACACAAAAGGTACACAGACAAACACACCCTCACGTGTGTCAGGATCCACACACACATAGCGGTCAAACTTATAACACCTCTCTTTTTGGTTCGGGGGTAAAAGCAATAAAATAGATAAAGAGTTATGAAGGGGTAAAAAGTGTGGCCAAATGCTTCGGGTAAATACATATACACACGGTGCGTTCGCCAGTTTTTTCCTTGAACTTGGCTTGACACGCTACCGCGTGTCTAGATAAATACTACTACAATAAATATTTTAATTATTTCAAGTTTGTAATCAAAGTAGAATGGCTGGTAGGCCAGGTGGCAAGTATAACCAGCCGCATTTACCAGCGCATCAAGAGTGTTTATTTCACGGCTGTTCACAACGCCTGTCGTAAAGCCGTTAGCCGGCTTGATTGAGATTTCCTCTCCTAATAACTTCGGCTGTGGCTTGCGTAGCGAGCTTTCCGTGAAGTTGTAAGAAGCATAATCTTTAGCACCTTCAAGGATGAAGATGCGACGTTGTCTGGCGGGTTTTTAGCTACCGCACACACCGCCCGGAGTTCTGCGTTCCACGTTCAGAGTTCTGCATTCTTTCTAATATATGGGGCTGATTAGAACCGTTCACACTGAAGCGGTCAGAACGCGGAGTTCTCGTGAAAGAAATCTGGGAACTCTGAACGCGGAACGTGGAACGCGGAACTCAGGGGTAGTGTGTCCGGCGCCTAGTGCGTTAAATGTGACTCTTGACATGAGATAATAAAAAGGATTTTTAGGAAGGAGTTACAGAGATTGATTTTTTTTACAGGACGCCAGTTGTTAGCGAAAGATAAGGCGCTCTACTGCATGCTAATAGAATGGATACAAAATGTTGCTCTACACGTAAGACAATGCCTTACAAGAGCAATGGAATATTGAGACGTAAACATTGATGGATGAGATTGGTCCATATCACTCTCCATCATAATTACGGAAGCTTAAAATTAACTTATTCTTATTTACGACGTGAGTTTAATTGCGTTTCCTCATGAGGAATTCATCCACGTCTTTATGGTCACTAAAATTGTTATGCAATCGGAAAACTCTGATGTAAAGGCCGAAAGGTACAAAGTATTCACACAATAACGATATGTTGAAAGTAACTCATTGTATCCGTTTCCGTTTTGTGTTATCGGCCATTCTTCAGAATCGTGTAAAGTAGGTAATCGAAGTTACGTGTTTTTGGAAGGACACTTACCATTAGTGTTGGACTTCAAGTTTATTTCTTGACCTCCTAGAAACAGTCAGTTTTAACAGTTTTTTTTAGTCTTTTTTTGTCTAGCTATATAAAAATGTGCAGTGCTTACGAAAGTTTAAGTTTTAAAAAGTCTTTTTTACTATTATAAATGGAGCACAACATTTTCTATTTTTTTTTTCCTGTTTCAAGTGCTTCCAATGCCAAGCCTAACTACGGCTTCTCTGTCTCACACATTAAAATTAAAAGCTATCGCACTTTCGTTGACTTTCGAAAATAAACATCGGCGATGGCAAATAATAAAATTAATTAACAACATTCCGCGGAGAGGCTGCGGCGGTCGTGCGCGCGCGCCGATTGAAAGTGAAATTTCGAACTTGGAACACACGTAATGGGGCGGCCAGTGACCCCTCGCTATCATAATGCTTCGTTGTAACACTATCGCTGACTCTAGCGCTCCCACAGCCTCTGAGACTAGATCTTAACTTTAGACACTAGGTTCTAGTTTTGGTTTTGATTGAACTTACTTACTTATACCTATTGTTTTGTTTTCTCCAAAGCACTAAACAACAGTTTTTCTAGCTGATATCTTTGACAAATAAATTACCTGCCTGAGCTTTGCGGCTCCTGATCAGATGTTGGATGTTCTACTATACAGACCATCTGATAGTTGGACGTTTTGCTTCATGGACAATTTGCTAATTAGACTTACTGCTCATTAGGCGTTTCATGCTGTTGGACATTTATTTAGGTACCTAGCTACTTAGACCTTCCGATCAGGAAGGAGCTTGGCATACCTACATGGCTTGTCAAACATTTCAGAAAACTGGCATTATTTACATTGAAGCGCTCAACTTTGATTGAAGGTGTTGATCTGCCAAAAAAAAACTAAACAAGTATTCTTTTCGCTACGAGAAATCGAAAGGTCAATGCGAATAATTTATAATGTTTGTAAAAAATTAGAGGTTATTTAAACAAGCATTCAAGGTTAGACATAAACTTTTTTTTTATGAACATGGTAATACAGAAATATTGAGACAAATAGACGCTGCCAGAGGTCACAGTCATGAAAATTTATTACGATGCAAGATATGTGAATAAAATATTCTTGGGTGTATGGCGAGGGCTTGTAGAAATAGTCTAATCTAAGCTAAAACTGCGCGCCAAGCTGCTCGAGTGGTTACGTGTAAAGTCTACTTCGAAGGTTGCGATTTTAGTCACCCTGAGGTCTAGCTAAATTTCCATTTAGATGGTGCGGCTTTAGTTACCCGTGTAAAACCCGCATTAGTTTCAGGCGCGTGCAGTTTCTTTTGATCCCCTTTATTTTTTGTATATATTTTGCCTAAGGATGTAGAAAGACTATTTCAATTCAGTAGGCGCCTATGAAAATGATGAAGACTGTAAGGGTGCGTTTATATGACACGAATTGTGTCACGCGGCGACCGCTTCGCGCGGTGCGGTGATATTATGGCAAAATAAACTCTACAGAGCGGGTAGAAAACGCAAGCGATGGCCGCGCGGAGGTCGCGTGGTTAGGAGATTGCGAGAAATCTGAACGTTGCTACCTTGTAAACAAAGTTCACTCTTGCCATCACTGAACATCAGAGCTCGGCATCGGCAACCGCGCGGCCGCCGCGCTGTTGTCGCACGAACATTTTCGTGTCGTTTGTCTGAGCGCTCAGTGTGAATGGAATAGCGGTAGCGCATCTCTTTACTAATTTGTGCCGGCCACAGTTTTGGTCCTCATAGTTGGGAAATGGTTCTGGAGCATTCTTCTTGTATTTTGAGTTCATAGACACGTGCGAGGTCGACACACGAAGCTGTCGTTCGTGTCTGGACAGTGCCTATTAGAGAGGAATGATGATAATTCGTGATCGCTCGCCACACCAGCCACACCACGCTCGAATAGTTTCGATAATTCATTCCTCACTCACGGCGTAATTGTAACGTAACAAACAATCCATTATTGATGAAGATCGGTAGGGAAAACGCATTAATCACTGCCTTACCTTATATGGCCATTTGAGTACCGTGAAAGTTTAGCGTAACCGTGAAAAAATCGCAAAAAACTAAGGTGATATAACTGTAGGTGTTTCCTCCAAAAAATCGGGACGATACGGATACGTACAATTTTAATTGATTTCAGCAATGATTTCAGTTATTATCCACTTTAATTAGCATCTCCTTACTCAAAAACGGAAAGGAATGTACGGTCGGCCACAGTCACAGATACCCCATGGCAGCTCTTACCACGCGCAGCATAAGGGCGCCAATCGAACAAAAAGGGGCTTGTGGCCGACTGTACCTAGTTCACCGAACTGAAGACCTAGTTACAATGATAGAATAATATAATTTTTGCTAATAATTAAAAGAACTTAATACTTTATAGATTTATTTATAAGGGGGGTTGCTCAAGTTCAAATGCATTGATTTGGGCACCGAAATTCCTATGATCTCTATAAATATTGGAGTACAAAGGTATTATCGAAGATACCATGGGGCAACCCTTTTATCCAACATCTTTACCCAAAGATCAAAAGCTCCCGGGACCTTGTTATAAAAGCACAACAAACAACTCTACATTTCGTGACAAACAATTTCCGGCGTGACAATTTGAAATAGTGCACCCTGCGCACGCGCCGTGCTGACGTCATTCCCTGTAACTCTTTTGTCAACAAACTTTTTATCAACTCTCGGTTGACACCAATTTCCTTTGACACAACTCACGTAGAGTCTTTGAGATGGCTCACGTATTGGTCTGTTAAATAAGTTACGCAGAAAAACCCTTTGGGAGAGAGTTGTTACGTAAAAGATACCTTCTTGAATGGCCTGAGGAAAGGTATTGATTGAGCTGTCTCTGTTCGAGTAGCTATCTGGACAGGTATTGTTAGCTATGAGTAGCTGGTGTTAACCAGCTTATTAAGTTTTGATACAAATGTCAACATTGCGTAACATTTGTAAGTAAATACATACCTTTGTAAGTAAATACATACTTTCTATTTTATCTGTAATGTGGGAAAATATGGTGCTAAACTATCATACGGATCTACGAGTGTGAGCAATTTACTGATGCGTCTTGCCTTTACGTAAATTTCAACTTAACTGTTTATTAACTTCTTTAAGTGCACACATTATGAGTCAAAGAGGTGTGTACTACGCAATACGTTAAACAAAAAAATGTTCTCACATATAAAATCAAAGTATAGCCTGAAGGAATAACAAATAATGACCGAATGTAGGCAGTTAGAGATAGAAAGCCAAGATCGGCCACCTGACGTCGCTACAGGCGTGATGGGGCTGACAGAGAGATGTAATTGCTTATTTGGTAATCACGTTATGCAGGTGAGGTGGATGACCTCACATGTGGAAGCTTTGAAACACGTACCTAAACACATGTATGTATGCATACCACTAACGCTACCCAATCAGTCATCCTTTAATTACCTAGTGGTATCAAAAAATACTGCGATAAGTCGTCATTGTAATTGTTTTTGGTAACTTTGAAAAAAGAACACAGTTAAAAGTATAGCATAAAGTACTGCACGTCACTGTTAAATATAAATCAGCCTCAACCTATTTTAAACATTTCCAATGACATAAAATGTTAAGCTGATAAGGATGTTTAACTTATTATAAAACATGACAAACACAAAAAACGCATTGCTATGTCATCCGCTGGTTTGACAGATGGATGGTGTAGGTGCTGGGTGTTTGGGCAAACCTACTTCATCTAAAACAAGGTACCAAGCACTGCGGCGTCCGAGTGGTCGCTTTATCCATCTAGTATGAGTGGAGATATCACTGGATGCTATAAAAATCATCTATCCCAGACGAAAAGACCTAAATTTAAGTTTGACAGATGACAATCGAATGTAACGCCAAATCGAATGTATTGTTACATCTTTTTTTTCTTCGTTATTCCTTTCACTGTTAGCTAATAACAGAGTTTCAGCGCAGCACATTAGAACATGACGCAAGTGACGTGTAAAAAACTTGAATTGTGTTTTTTTATATATTTTATATTGAAAAGAGATGTAATTGAGATTTGAGTCGTAATGACTCGAGCTAACAACGCTGAGTGTATTTATGTAATGTCGAATTAATATAGCTTAGTGGGAAAGACCTATTGTGATTGTGAATGCTTGTTCGGATTCATTGTGCTCTGACAAAATTGAAATAGTAGTCCCATATGCTACTTAATTTAATCACATTGATTGCTTAGGAGTACTTATGACAGGCTAAATACAAACAAAAATTAGATAGGAAACTTGACCGCAAGGAAATTTATTTATTAACACCTACTCCTTAAAAATTAAATAAATACCCGTCATTGTGTTAAAGTGAGTGGAAAGACAGGCATAAGTTAATACAATTTACAATCTGTTGAATGCACCACACAATTATGCAAAATAAATGGTTGGTACTTACTTATTATCTTAAGTGCCTAATAAATATGTGTACATAAATAAACACCCTGCTAACACATGCTAATTACAATAAACAATATGTTTCAAACTCTTGAGAATACGTAACAGTAAATTAACCCTTCAGTTTTCAATAAAAACTGGCGCCAAATGGCAAACTTGATAGAGTCTCATAAACTATTACCATAGTTACGTTATCCATGTGAGTGGAAAAAGAAAAAAAAAAACGATAACTCTATTATTGTTCCGTGGCAATAACTATTTAAATTAATAACTCGTTTGCATTTCCTTGTTTTGTCCAATTACAGCACTATTACATTAGAAATGGGAAAAAAGGCACAGAAGTCCTAACCATTAATATAAATAAAGAGGTACCCATTTTTATGCGAATCTGCGTGTAGCAAACGAACTTAGGCTGGTATTAATAGTCCTCTGAGATCACCTACTTGAGATCGGTCTCAAGTAGGTGAACTCAGAAAACAAAAATCACCGACTTGAGACATTGGCTTATTAATAAACCTATCTTAGGCGCGAACTTGAGTCCTCGATTTGAGTAAAGAATGAACTATTTGAATGAATGATACCATTTAAAGTTCAAAATGTGGTCAAAAAGCTTAAACCCAACTCAAAAGTACTAGGCGCCCATACATTATAAAGAGACTATTCGAAAAGGCAAACCTGAGTTTGGCCTCCTTTTGGTCCATAAAATTGTCCATGGTCCGGTGTTATTCAGTTGTCAACTTATCATTTCTATAATAGTCCAGGATTCCACAAACATAAAAGTGATGTTACAAGATATAACACGAACTCTACTCCAAATAGGTACTCGATTATAATAACTAGTGGTTCACCCCGAACTGTGAACGCAGGATGACTAACTTTTTGCTAACCCCATATCCACTCTTCGTCCAATTTGGATTTGGATGTTAGAATTTTAAAATTCTTTTAATTCCATTAAGCCGCCTTTATATTTTTATGACGACACAATCATTCATACATACAAACATACAAACATACTTCGATCGCTCGTTCAATATGACGACACAATTTTGTAGCGGCACCCTGGTCTAGACAAAAAGGAACAGATCTGACTCGCTTCAGCCATTTTTATTCAGCATTGTTATTCGTTACTTTGGCAACAAAGAGCTTGATCTTGAGTGAGTAACTCAGCATATTAATAAAGCAGCGCTTACTTGAGACCGATCTCAAGTCCTCGACTTGAGTCAAGAATGAACTTATTCAACGACTTGAGTAAAGAATGTACTAGGCTACCATACATTAGAAAGAGGCTAGCCACAACCTCAGTTTGACCTTCAAAGAGGTTCGTAAGGTGAACAACTTTTTTCACGGTTTTTAGAACTGTCGAGTAAATAGAAAAAACTTTTTCTACTGTCAAACATCAGTCAAAATACGAAAATAATTATTATAAAAATGTCTCGTAAATTCTTGTGATTTTCAGTATATTGAACGTTTTAGTCGGTTATGGATAATAAGTGGCGCCAGAGAGGTTATTTTCAATATTTTGGCCGAAAAATATCATGCCGGAAACTTCCAACAGAGAGCTTCAGTTCATTCGAGCTTCCGTTATTCGAGCTTCCGTTTTTCGAGCTTCAGTACCTAACGGACCCAGTTGGATGACCTCTACAAACGAGTTGCTGACAAGACAGGTATTTATTCACTATAATTGTATCTGGGGGCACGGCAGTGCCCCCGCCAGGTCGAGCGCGAAGCAAACACTGCCGTACCATCCTTTACTGGAACCATTTCGCCGCATTTTCAGGCCCCTATTTGAGAACCTCTGGATAAGACCAGAACGCAGAAATTTTCGTCATCTAGTAAGCTATTATCACATACTTAAAATCCAAAATTTCAAGTCTGTAGGTCATTTAGTTCCGAAGCTAAGCGAAAGCAAAGTTTCGCATTTATGACACACACTCACTCACTCACTCACTCACTCACTCATGATCATCATAATAGAACTAGTACTTCCCATAAACTCAGAGAGCTGAAATTTGGTACAGAGTTAGGGTTGAATGGCCACATAAAGGGAAAACTATAAAAACTAGGATAATCGAAGATCTGGAGTACCTGGTGACCCTGATTAGAAAACACAAGAGCCCTAATAGAACTAGTACTTCCCATAAACTCAGAGAGCTGAAATTTGGTACAGAGTTAGGGTTTAATGGGCAAATAAAGGGAAAACTATAAAAACTAGGATAATCGAAGATCTGGAGTACCTGGTGACCCTGATTAGAAAACACAAGAGCCCTAATAGAACTAGTACTTCCCATAAACTCAGAGAGCTGAAATTTGGTACAGAGTTAGGGTTTAATGGGCAAATAAAGGGAAAACTATAAAAACTAGGATAATCGAAGATCTGGAGTACCTGGTGACCCTGATTAGAAAACACAAGAGCCCTAATAGAACTAGTACTTCCCATAAACTCAGAGAGCTGAAATTTGGTACAGAGTTAGGGTTTAATGGGCACATAAAGGGACAACTATAAAAACTAGGATAATCGAAGATCTGGAGTACCTGGTGACCCTGATTAGAAAACACAAGAGCCCTAATAGAACTAGTACTTCCCATAAACTCAGAGAGCTGAAATTTGGTACAGAGTTAGGGTTGAATGGCCCCATAAAGGAAAAACTATAAAAACTAGGATAATCGAAGATCTGGAGTACCTGGTGACCCTGATTAGAAAACACAAGAGCCCTAATAGAACTTGTACTTCCCATAAACTCAGAGAGCTGAAATTTGGTACAGAGTTAGGGTTTAATGGGCAAATAAAGGGAAAACTATAAAAACTAGGATAATCGAAGATCTGGAGTACCCGGTGACCCTGATTAGAAAACACAAGAGCCCTAATAGAACTAGTACTTCCCATAAACTCAGAGAGCTGAAATTTGGTACAGAGTTAGGGTTTAATGGGCACATAAAGGGACAACTATAAAAACTAGGATAATTGAAGATCTGGAGTACCTGGTGACCCTGATTAGAAAACACAAGAGCCCAACCAAACTATTATAGATCGACATATACCGCCCTTACAAAAAATATTCAACTTGGTGGGCCGCTTTATTTGATGTCAAAAATCTAAGGTCTGAAGTATGTGATGAAGAACCCTCAGCTGGTATCAGCTTTATTAGAGATATTATGGTAATGCCCCTTCTACTATTGGTACACAAAAAAATCGACTGTCATTGCAAAAATCCAGCGTAGTGGGACACATCTTCATTTAATCTAGCCTATAGCCTATAGCGTCCCACTAGTGGTTCGCTCCGAACTATGAACTCGCGAACTCAGTTACAGATGTATAACTTTGCTTACGCCATTCGCGCAGCAACTATACAACCCCATATCTCGGCAACCCATCGACCGATTTGGCTCATGTTCAAATTAAAAAATTCTTTTAATTTAGTTTAGATAGGCGGGCCTATCAAATTTCATAACGATCCGACCAAATTTACTCAAGTTATCGTCGAACAAACATTCATACATACAAACATACAAACGCCGGATTGTTCCAGCAGACTCGGAGGACTTCGCTCGCTCGTTCAACAAGAAATAGTCGGACGATTAACTTCATTCTACTCGAACATTACATAAATTTAAAAACTGTGTCAAATAAGAAAATCTAATAAAATTAATCAATATGCCCTCGTTTCTACAAAAAGAAGTGAAATCCCACCAAAAACATTCTGTAAAAACTAGCCAGGTCTCGATGGATCTGCTTGTTTATCTCTAAAAAAGTAATGAAATCTAGACAAAGTCGTGCCAAGTCTAAGGTTCCTTACTGCGATTTCTTTATTATTATAGTTAATGTTGTGAGACTTGGCTGTTGAAGGGTACACAAGGGTACAAAACCAGGTGCTCCATGACACCATTGCACCAATCTGTCGCCAGAACCGCTTGTGTACCCTTCAACGGCCAAGTCTCACAACATTAACTATAATAATAAAGAAATCGCAGTAAGGAACCTTAGACTTGGCACGACTTTGTCTAGATTTCATTACTTTTTTAGAGATAAACAAGCAGATCCATCGAGACCTGGCTAGTTTTTACAGAATGTTTTTGGTGGGATAAAATATACATAGTTCACGATACAAGTTACAGATATCGTCTAGTTCACGATACAAGTTACAGTCGTCAGTTAGGTCTTTAAAATACCCCATCATCAACGTTTTTTGCGCATTTAATATAACTTTAGAGGTTATGTTTACGTAGAGAAAGTAGTAATTTGCCAAGCGAATTTATAATAAATTATAGAGCGACTGCAAACCTAACGTTTGATCGTTGCGCACATCATTCTACTACATTAATGTTTTATTTTGATTACAGGAAAATCAGAAAGTACCTACTGTCCGACGCATAATCGACGAAGTTAGGGCGTTATGATAGGAGGGATAAAAACCAAGGCAATTTTAAAACACCAGCTTTGGTCCCGAAACCTGGAATAATGTGTGGAGAATGAACACATAAAATGAGGGGAAGAATACTCGACTCAGTGCAAATTCATGTCAGGTGTAGAAATTTTAGATGATGATTAGGAAACAATATTGTATTAATAAATATGTTACAACTCTCCCAGGCTTGTTTATTTTCCAATTAGAAAAAAAAACAGATAATTATGTAACATTAATGAAGGTCTTCCCTATTCAGATTTATCTTCAAGTATCAACTTAATTTACTGAATACCTACTACTCGTATGAATGATACCACACCCTCAAGTTTTCCCTACTATATCTGCTTTATACGTATTTTATTTTATGCATGCCTAGTAACCTCTATGGTCCAACTGGGCTTTGAAGGCCGGCAAATTGACTTAAAAAACTAGGTACGAGTAAAGAGGTTTGAATTGTATGTTGTGCTGCCATCTACATGATATGTATCATACTACATGAAACTTTCTGTCACCCATCGCCATATAAGAGATTCCGGGTGTTTATGCACGCCTAATACCTTCAGACCATTGACATGACGTCATTCACGTTACAGCACTCAAATTCTATTGTACACACGACAGCACGTAAAAGTGTACACTTTTGTTGTAAAGTCGCCCGTGACGTAACCGAGTAGAGTGCTAGCATGTAAAGGTCGACGTGTTGTCGTGTGTACGTGCGTTTCACGAAATAATTCCCTTGGATTGTACAAAAATAGTCCCTATTACATCGTAATAAGAGTTTCGTCAAGGGAACTCTTTCGTGAAACAGTGCCCGGATTTTCAGTAAGGAAAGAGTTGAAATATACTTTCTGCCTTTTTATTAGTGTGTGGTGTAGTTTCTTACAAGATTATGGGAGCCTGCAAACAGTAGTTTTTCTTTGAAATTAAAACTTAATTTCGACAACACTTCTGTATTTGGCCAAGTACAAGCTCGTAGCTTCTGATTCTACCATGCCTTTATAGGTAGTATTTGAGTTTTAGATGGTGACGCGGTGGTGGCATAATGGGTGCACAATGGACTCGGAATCGAGGTATCCTGGTTCGAGTCCCGATGAGGGCATGTACCCTACCCATGACATTAATTTATTTCAAAGTCGCATACATACCACTCCCTGACTGTGAAGGAAAACATCGTGAGGAAACCGGAGCGTCTGAGGCTATATACCAAACTAAACTCAAACTTAGTACCAGCTTATTTTTTTAAACCCCAGCTCTTTGGAGTTCTTTCTTGGTAATATGACTGTGGGGCTCTGAACTGCTGGAGTTTTGCAGCTCGAAGAACTCGGGCTGGTAGAAACACTTTTCTGGCTAGTCATAGCGATGTGGTAGAGGTGCCGGTCGAATGACGACGACAAATTATTTCACACCACAAGGTCCCTTTCCACGTAACTTCCGATGTCGACGATGGTCCTAAGTATATTGTTAAGCTGCAACTTCTTGCGGTAGGTTCGCTTTGGATGCGCGCTGACTAAACATCATTTTTGTATATTAATTATCAAAGAAAATAACTCCCCTTCTTGCTTTGCGTAGTCGGGTAATGAAAAACACGAACTTGAGTCGGCTATCGCCTGCACTTGGAAATGACAGTCGCAAGTCTGGTCTCAAGTAGGTGAACTCACGTAAGATAGTGTCTATTAATATGCCAGCGACTCCGGTCTCAAGTAAGTGATCTTACAGCTTCTTAACATTTTATGCATGCCTAGTACTCTAAACCACGTTGTATTGTGTTGAGACGTCACGGATTGTCAAAAGATGAATGACTCACTCAATTCCGAGCTCAAGTCGGCTCTATTAATATGGCGTCGACTCAAGTAAGTCGACTCACTCAAGCAAGTCGGCTAATGTCAATGTCAATCTCAAGATCGTGACTATTAATAAGCAGACAGCTACTCAAGTTTGACATTACCCAAGGCTTGACATTTACCTCCTTGAGATCGATCTCAAGTAGGTGAACTCAGACGACTATTAATACCACCCTTAGTTTAAGCGTTTGATGAAGCACTGCGTTGAACTCTTTTCTACGAGTATAAAATTACGAACAAATTCATTTTAGTTTAGGGAATCTCAAATCAATCTCTGATATTACTGTAAAGATAAGGACCAAAATGGAGTAATAACAAAATTTACATTTCTATGGAGCATATGTAACGTTTCAGCTAAGATTAGAGTATAAGTGAATGCTAATGAACGTTAAGGCAATGCCCGACAAAAACACGTTACGATAGTTACGAAACAAGCTACAAGAAAATGTGTCACATTTACAAATTGGCACAGAATTTACGCAGCCAAAGTAAATGGTAGCTTCTACTATGGGGTAAACTACGAGCTGGTAAGCTTCTGGGCCCAGTCGGTTGGTAGACAGTTATGATCTAAGGCCGTCGAACTCGCCGCAGGCGAATCTAGAGCATTTCTATTAGAGCTGTGACAATTACCTAAAGCAGGCGACGAGGTGGCTGCGAGCAGTGCAAAACTAGGCTTAGTTGCACGCCTCATTATACGCTTTTAAACCATGCTAAATACATGCAAAAAGTATCGGAATTCCCGGGTTTGAAGACGTTAAAATACAAGATACGGAGAAGTTGCTAACCATTCTGTGAAGTAACCGTCAAACAGTTATGAGCAACGCATAACTTTATGCAAAATAACTGTTAATCAACTCATAGTTACGTGTTATCTAACTCGCCGAGTTAAAGACCAATAAATTGTTATAAACAAAAGCAATTAACTACAAGCCGTAGCAAACGGAGTCACGTTTTTTTTTAAGCGATAAAAATACTTGGAACTTAAATTAATGTCCGAAAGTATCAATGGTTTTGCCAGAGCGTGATATCGGAATTACGAAACCTTGTTAAGAAAAAAAACTGCGTTTTGAACAATTTAAGATAACTATAAGGTCGCAGCGTCGTTGTGGGTATCCTTGGATGCAAGCACTATTGAGTTCAAATTCAATAACATAAAAGCAATAATAACACTTGATTATTGTTATTCGATAGTGTTGGATGGAAACACTTGAAAACAACGCCTTCGTAATCACGGGCAATAATCATACAACCTTAAGTATATGATTTTTGATAAATATTTTTCGAAGTTATGGCTTTGCCTATTATTATCTATTTTATATTTTACGATGACTTTTTACCGATACATAAAATGAGAATTCGATAAATAAAAGCAACGCATACTTTACCTCCTCCACTGGCGTCGCCAATGAAAAAAAAACGTATCTTCTTTTTGGATGCGTTTTGGTGGCGGGATTTATTTGTAGGTTCTAGGATGGAATCTACGCCTAAAAATAATTAAGCCTGAAAACAAGATAATTATGGCGACTTTTACCTACTAAACTTACCGCGAGTCGACCCGTTTCAAACCAAAATTATGTGTGAATATCCAAATCATTAAAATTTTAGATTTTTATGTTTTTTTTTTTTGCTAGTGTTCAGACCTCATATTAAAGAAATAATCTTCAAAAATCTTTACAAGCAAACGTTTTTATAATGTCTATAATGTTTGTAGCCCAAAATATTTTAAACCAATAAAAATAAAAGCTTGGTGTCGAATTGAGAGGCAAAACCAGCGTTTTTGTATGTGAAAAAGGTTCTTTTGACGCCATAAAAAGTCATTCCCGGTAATCAGGCGGGGCGAATCGTAGAGGCAATGAGTTTGGTTGTTTTTTCGCATCACTAGAGATCGTGGCAGTAGTCAGCTGGTGACCTCCCGATTTATACTGTTTCATCGCACAAGAAGACATCAAGTGTAAGTGGTTCATAGACGGTGACTATGACGCTTGGTCATTATAGAAAAGGTTAACGAGCCGTAAGTTTTTGGAAGGAAGATACGAGTATATACTAACAACTATTGCACGATATGATTGTTATAAACAATAATGAATTAGACAGTAATAAATTAAAAAAGGGGACCAAAATTGGAACTATTCTTACTACTTAACATAATAATAAATTAGAAAGTAATAAATTAAATAATAACCAAAATAAAAACAATTCTTACAAAAATAGTCGAGAATGTGATAGCTAACAATAATATTTTTTGAACTCGTCTGCCCCGAATTGCGGTAGATAATAATCTGAAAGCTTCTAAATATTTACGGTCAAAAGCAATATAGCAAAGATAGCTTTTATTGTTATCGATAAGGCGTTAAAATACACACGATACACGATTTTCCGTCAAAGCTTATGTATGACCTACTAGATAAAACCCGACAAGCTTAACTCAACTCTTTAGCGCAGTAAAATGTTCTTTAACTGTATTGAATAGAGTTCATTGTTTTGTTTAAGTTCAATGTAGAAATTATTATCAGAGAGGTGTGGCTGGTCCACATCGGTCGGATAAGTCTCAGTATTGAAAAGTGCAAAAGGTTCATTTCCCTAAGAGCAGAGCAGGGCGTGTGCCCTCTGCTAACCCTGTCTTACAGCACTTGTAGTTGTAGTTGGTGGACGGTGGCGGAAGAAGAAGTAGAATAGTTGATCAGTTCATGGTATTTATTGTAGTTTACACGGACACGTTACATAGTTGAAGTTTGTAGAGTTCCAGGCGAGCGGCTAGAGCCAACTCCAGTTTACATGTTTGTACGGTGAGTGGCTTAAAGCCGATTGTCGAGTGAAGCTTATACAATGTCAGCAGTACGTGACCTATGTACGGTGTTAGACCGTACAATTTCCTAGGTTCATTTCCGAGCAAGTAGTATCAGTTTATTGCAAGCTATCTAGAAAATATGTTCTCCACGATAGGAAACTTCTTGAATTGATTATGATGTGCAAGATTGAGGAGAAGAGCCGTGCGTAGAAGAAGAAAGTCATAGCTCAGAGTAGCTTCCACGAGTGCGAAAAAGATGTGCCGGACGTCTGCCGGACGTCTGTCCTGTATCCTAATACTTTAGTCGTAGTAAGGTTGTTTATCCAACTTATCACTTTCAGTGACAGTGACAGTAAGCACGCGTGGTAGCTGCTCAGATGCATGAGGGAATGGACGGATCTATCTTGGCAGGATATAGAAATAACGCCAAGTATAAAGCCTTTGCATCTACGTAATGGGATGATTTATGCATTTATGAACGTCAGACCGTACACTTTTGATGTAAAGTCGCCCGTAACGTAACTGAGTAGAGTGCTTGCATGTAAAGGTCGACGTGCTGTCGTGTGTACCTTCACTCACACTACATTTGTGAATTTAAAGTAGCAAAACCACTGGCTAACCTGAGGGAAAACATCGTGAGGAATATAAATAATACCTTCCAAAAGAAGGTGTGTTTCTGAGCTGCAAGTATGCTTATTCTGTAAAAAAATCCGCACAGTTGCTAGTCCTCTGTGCGGTTTTTTTTACATAATAAGCACACAGAGCAGCCCTTTGTGGCATTGTTGATCTGTGGATAAGTCGTGAAATGCCGGACAAACCTTAACATTTACACGTACAACTTAATGTAAACTTAAACAAGCGTTTCCTCTAGCACGCGATAGTTAATCATTACTCTATGGTTTAATAATACCTACGCGGTGAGCTGGTTAAAAACTCATTTACGCGAGGCTGCTAGTGTTTGGTTTGCGAAACAATGCCCATGTTGGTGCTTAACTTAATTATTGTAAGAAGAGTGATTGAAAGGTTACTTTGTTGATAATATAGGTGTTTCTTTTTACCGATTACTTATCGTAACATGCTCAATTGCTCATCTTTATATAAGTAAACTTTTAAGTCGAGGAATGGCTTTGTATTATTCATTTCCAGTAATTAATATAATCCCTAACATATGATTTTAGTCACTTCACTTCAGAGTATGCTCCTAATACTCTTCTCACTAGATGGATGAAGGGACCACTGAAAACACTGAAAAATCTAGAATAATATACTTTACCTCCAGATAATACTGTCACCCAATTTGGCTGTCAAATGCGAATACCTAGGCTTAAATATTTTTAGGACCTAAGATTAATTTAAGCCTTGGGATTCTCATTGTCTTGGATTTCTTTATGTATGTTTTTCTTATCGTTTGTTTAAATAAATATATTTGATTTGATTTGATTTGATTTGATTTGATTCATTTGACGGCTCGTTTTTAGCAAAAAACGCATCCGATAATATTTTGTTTTTTCATTGTCGGCGCTAGTGTGCCTAGGGCCTAGACCTCCCTCTTAAGGTGATAACTGATAACTTACCCACAACTAGCGCCGCCAATGGAAAAAAAACATATCTTTTTGTGGATGCGTTTTTTTCTAAAAAAGAATAATTAAATGATAATCCCTGCTTTACTATTTTTAGGACAGGTCCAAGATTCCAGATCCTAGCATCTAAGAATAAAACCCACCGCCGCCAAAAGTGGTTTTTATTCTATCGGGAATCTAAACATTAGGTCCTAAAAATAGTTAAGCCTAGGGATTATCATTTGATGATTCGTTTTTAGCAAATAACGCATACAAAAAGAAGATATGATTTTTTTTCCATTGGCGGCGCTAGTTCTGCCTCGGTATTCACCTTAACAATTCAAATTGACAACTGCGTAGACGACAACTTTCATCATAATCAATTCCCAACTCCCACGCGTTGTTTAGGAAGTCATTTCTCTAGAAAGTGAAATGAGAAGTCGATCGTGCCCCTCGGGCCGCAGCTGGACAGACAAACAAACACACAAACGTATTGAAATATTTTACTTTCCCTTTATTACATCTGTGATGCCGCCACTTAGGGACTGTACCACGTGGTGGGGTCACGAGCGAGGGTTCTGTCGGCCAGGGGCCTTAGCCTTTAACGCAATGGCGTGTCGATGGCGTCCCAGCAGAAGGACGACACCGAGGTTTCCTCATTTATCTTCTACAACCAGAGAACTCATCCTCTAGAATTTGAATCAGAATATTCTTTGCTGTCGACATGGATCGACAGCATAAATCGTAATTGAAGCCGTCAACTGGGAGCTAATTTTGGCACCATTACGTTACAGGCTAAGGCCCCAGTACAGTAAGCTGCACTCAGAAGTAAGTCCAGCAAGTATAAAAAATGTCTAACCACACTATAGGTACCGAAATTCCGCGACCGAAGTTCGGCGTGATTATGCCTGCAATGACACATTATGCCGAATTTCCGTCGCGCAATTTCCGCGCTTCCGTGCATAAATCAAACATGAAGTAGTATGAACATACGCCTATGCAGAATAATCAGTGATTTGATTTTTAAAGATCTTTATTAGCATAATATTCTTTACAAACTTTGACCCGTGTACATAGATATTCCTAGGCTATTATAGGTATTCGATAACGATTCGGTAAACGTTTACTCGATTAATTAAAATCTATTAAGTAAAACTTATATCATGTTGGTATGGTAACAATCAATGACGATTTAGCTGTTAACATTAGAGTAACAATATCAATGAAAATAATTTATGGCTTAGTGAATAAAGCCCTTTCACTTGACTGACTTGACTTGTAGTCCCACTTTTATGACACAAGCTTTCAGCTTGAATATTTTTAACATGATTTTAATTAGGTATAACAATTAAATAATTTAATAAACAATCAAATAGCAGAAGAATCAGTGCTGGTAGCTAGTAGCCCCTTAGGTAGAACTGTGATCTCTCAATGCTTCGCGGAGAGAAAGTTTTTATTCTTCGCTTAATTAAACAATGCCCTGCCTACTCACCCAACTATTTTGGTGTTACTTCGCATTACTTAATAACAAAAGAAAGCACGCCTATTACGTCATGTTATCACATAAGCAACCGAACAATAATTAAGTGAACTACAGAAAAGTCGCGTCTATATAGTAAAAAAATACGTTTTTGTAAGAATATTATGTGAGCCTTTCGATTGTTTACAATAATCATTTAATATTAATTACAAACCAATATTACAAGAAGCTCCACCGCACTTTTTATTTTAAAACATAATGAAGAATACCATATACTTTGGATTTTTACCCTACCATACACTCTATTAAAAATGGAAACATTGGGTGAAAAAATGTTTTTGATATAACCCGTGCCATTAAAGAAACGATGTATAAATGGCGGACACTCTCGCGCCCTCTCGCTTTAATCATATCTCCGTCTATACTCACACGTAACGTTAGCAAAGTCATTTTAGGCAGTCCTGATTAGTCACATACGCTTGGCTAATAAAACACGCCAAAATACGTTCGCCTCTTATTGATTTTTTAAATGTTTGTCGAGTTATTTCAATATTGTAGTTTACGTTAAGTTAAGTTTGTTGAGGTTTGTATTATTTACTACGTTTTAATATTTTTGATCTTATTTTCATTAAGATTGTTGTTTAATCACAAACCCAACGTAGAACAATTACTTATACAATAAAGAAAGCATCGTAAAACAATATTTCCTAACCAAAAATGTAAGAAAGTTTTAGGTATGAACCGAAATCGTATTTTCGTAACCTCTTTTTCAGACCTTACCAAAGGTACCCGCCGCCATTTTCATGTCGTTTCTCTATTGGCACGGCTTATACGTCTTATTATTTGTGGAAAAAAGTTTTTTATCAATATTTCCCCGCAAATAAACCTGTTTTGAGGACTAGCAACTGTGCGGTTTTTTTTGCAGAATAAACACACAGATTAGTCAAAAGCTATCATCACAATATTGCAACGTCGGTATTATCAAATATTAAAATCAGCAGAACCATCGCCAGCCAAAAACTCACTCGTTCCATAGTAAGTTTTTGGTAGAGTCAATCTCGAACTCCGCAAATAGACAAGAGAAACAGAGGGACTATATAGGCAGAAGATTATTTAACTTTGTAGTTCATTGAAAATCGAGCGTCATTAAAATAAGCTTTGGAATATTTCCCAAGTTTCTACGTAGGTAATGCAATAACTTCTTATAAGGCGCAGTTAGTTTTTCTCAACGAGAATATTATGTTAATTATAGAACGGCTTTATCAAAATGGGCGTAGGCCTAAACCTGCTGACATTAGACCATATACAAGCGTTTGATAACCACCGATCAGACTAGACTAACCACTTTCCAATCTCTCTAATAAACTTTCGATAGATTTTGCTGTAATCATGATTACAAAACGGTTATGGACTCGTAAACCAAGGCACCGCCTTGAAATCTTTAGTCTCAACTCTCAACATTTACTCTAGAATAACTCGTTAATCTTCCTTCTTCTTCCTTTCTTCTCTACTAATCCGAAGGCCGTGAGCTGCCCATATTTTTTTCGGTTACATCGCCAAGTGAAACTGGATCTTTACTAGGCATCGGCTACCTTCGTTTGTTCCCGGATGTTTCCGCAACTTGGTGTTCTTATTGTATTTTCTTTTGTGCTTGCATAGAAAAGTAACTTTTTAAAACGCAGTCTACACTATGATCTATGATTTAAAGGAATTTATTGGAACTGGGGGTATACCGTCTAAGACAAAGCCGATTACCATTGGCGAAAATCGAAGTTCGATTTTTGAAAAATTTATTGCCACCCAGTTTATTTTTCTGCCACCCAGTTAATTTTTCATAAATCGAACTTCGATTTTCGCCAATGGTAATCGGCTTCGTCTTAGCCGTTAGTCATTTCTTTAAAATAATATGCAGTTTACTTCAGTCCATAGGTACCTATTACAAGACCGGAGATTCAAAGTGCGCCATTATCACTATAATAGTGGACCTAATAATGCTATATCATTGAACTGTTACGTAATATCTTTCAATTTGTGAATTTGATGTCTTATTTAGATATCATGTTCAAATTATAGAGGACTCATCTAAAATGTTATTTGAGAAGTTCTACTTTCTACACATTTCTGACTCACTCAAATGAGTTTGGTTTGTATTATTAAAACGCTTTGCCTGACCAAATAAATAGCCATTTCGGTCAAAAGTTACTGTATATGAAGAAAAGTGCCAAGAATGACTGAATTTTAAGAAACAGAAACTACGTATTTAGTTGTTACTATCAAATGAGAGTACGATTACGATACGACGAAAAAACACAAAGAAAATGTCATTAACATCGAAAATGATGCGTCAATATCAGTTTTGTTGCACTATAATAAAAGCTAATAAAATGCTCTACTTAACTTTGATATGAATACTTACTTTTTACCTATTCCCTATAAAAATGCTGAAACACGTGTTTAATTATTTTAGATTTAATATACAAATACTAAGTTTCAAGAAAATCCGTCGATTTTTTTTAAATCATGACTTTTATTTATGACAAATATTTTTTTTGGGTTCCTGAAAGGTTTGGGGATTTTAGTATGTTCGCCTCCTAACTAGTCCAAACAATGTTCCCAGGTTAAAGTTTCTTGACATTTCCTTCCACAATCATTCTTTTAGGTACTAGACTACTAATAATAAACCTACAGCATTTTCCACTAATCGTACATTTCACGGCGCACAGTGGTCGATTTGTACGATTTAGGCGGCCAAAAGTCCATTTCTCAAAGTTAACTTATAAGAAAACTAATTGATTCCCGGAAAAATAGACACCCCGACTGCCCAAACCCCACCCCTCCCCAGTTCCTAGAACTGCGTGCGCGCCCCCACAGGTAGTCGGAACTTGATCGTCGCGCAAGCTGTACGCGTTCGTTCTCGACACTCTTAGCGCAACCGATATTCTAAAGTGAATATTTCATTGGATATTATTCAGTTACAAGTGAAAGTGATGGAAGTCGAAAATTCAGGTAAGCTCCTTCAAATATAATTTAAATTAAGATAAGGAATATCAATATTTAGTGCAGTTACAACGTATCAAAGATCGCCCTTTTTCGTAGAAAATATTATCATTTTTTTATTTTCAATAGTAAAAATATTGTACTTCCGAGACCGTCCGAGTTAAATTCCTTATGGTTTCTAATAGTATAGCTCTTTGAGCAGATAACCACAAAAAAAATAGCCACCACCTTTGACCACTTCGCGAGAAAAATAATAATTCATTAACTTAGGCAGAAAGTGAGAAAAATTCATTTTTTGTTTCTTTTGCGTTAAAATTCCTTTTCGTTGTTCTAGGTTCATCAAGTTACTCGGGCATGTAGGTAGTAACTCGCAGATATCTTTTTGATAAGATGATTGAGGAAAACTCTCCATCAATAAACGACAAATTGGAATACTTACAAAATTATTTGTTAGTGTCTTACGGGGACTCCGACGAAGACAAAAAGTATATAAATCATAAATTTTCATATTTTAAAACAGAAATAAAAAAGAGATGGTCCAAAGCACGCAACACGCTAGAAAAATTTCTTATAAGCAATGATGCATGGTTAGCAGGAACGTTCGAGATGCCCATAAAAACGCATAATAAGTCAGGACGACCTACCAAACATTCAGTGAATGTAGTGAAAGAACTAAAAGGAGGAAAACAGAAGAAGTTCGCTCCTCTGTAGGCAAAGAAGTGATAGTTCACGCAGCGCAAGTCATTTTACAAAAAGAAGGAAAAAGAAACGCCTCGCAAGTCCTAAAAGATATTACAAATTCGCCTGCAGCCGCAAACGAATGTAAAAAAAGACATTCCAAATCAAAGGCACAAGATCCCCTTACGCCTCGGGAGGCACTGCGAATGTGCGTGGACGCTGATTTGACACGAAGTCAATATGAAATTGTGCGAGCAACCAACAGAAGCTTTTACCCGTGCTACGAATTAGTGTTGAAGGCTAAACAGGAATGTTACCCACCCAAAGAGACGCTACGAGTGACCGCTTCCTGTGCTGAAAGTGATCTACAATCTTTGTTAGATCACACCGTCACGCGATTATCAATTTTCCTCGAAGAAGTACTAATGACTCTTACAGAAACTGAGAGAAATTCCTTGCAGATTATCTGCAAATGGGGTTGTGATGGTTCACAACAAGCTCAATACAAACAAAAGTTAATGAATGACGCCGACTCGGATGCAAATATATTTTTGAGCTCATTCGTGCCTCTACAAATTGTTTGCGGCGAAGACAAAACAAAAATGGTTTGGCAAAACCCGACTCCTTCTTCACCACGATATTGCCGCCCGATACGATTCAGATTTATAAAAGAGTCTACAGACATTACAAAAGATGAAATAAATTACGTTCGGGACAGTGTGAAGTCCCTAAAAGCCACGGAATTGGAACTGAATGGGCAAAAATTCTCGGTTAGCCACAGTCTTAAAATGACCATGGTGGACGGCAAAGTTTGCAATGCGGCGACTGACACCAAATCAACGAGTAGATGCTACATATGCGGAGCCACTTCAAAAAACTTTAATGACTTAAGTAAAAAAAACGAAATTCACCCAGAATCGCTTGAATTTGGCCTATCAACTTTACATGCCAGAATTCGATTATTCGAGAGTATTTTACATTTAGCTTATAAATTGCCCGTTGGGAAATACCGTGAAAAAAGAACCAAAGCAGAAAAGATGCTAGAACAACAAAAAAAAAAAAGAGATTCAGCAAAGATTCAGAGAAGAAGTAGGTATCTTGGTAGATATGCCAAAATGTAATTTTGGTAACACAAATGACGGCAATACTAGTAGAAGATTTTTTGAAAACCCACATCTGGCTGCTGAAATAACGGGAATAGACTTTAATTTTATTTATAGAATTAAAGTTATTTTGGAAGCCATATCAAGCGGTCACAAAATAGATGTCCCGAAATTTGATGAATACGCCATGGAGACAGCAAAACTGTATGTAGAGTTATATGGTTGGCATTCTATGACTCCTACCATGCATACAATTTTGGTACATGGTGGAAAAGTTATAGAAAATTCTCTAGTGCCTATTGGTCAACTTTCGGAGGAAGCTGCAGAAGCTCGTAATAAGCACTTTCGCTCATACCGTCTAAACTTTGCTCGAAAGTTTTCACGCGAAGACTGTAACCTTGATATTTATCACAGGTTACTCTTGACATCAGATCCACTCATCAGTTCAATGAGAAAAAAAAAGAAGATCCGATCAAAACCATTTTTGCAGGAAACTTTGGAGCTTTTGCTTCCTGCAGAACCAAATACAAAAGGCACTTGTGATAAATGCATGGAAAGTGACGGTGAGGAAGAATTGTCTTTTAAAGAGTAACATAACAATTTGTATGTTAAACTTTCATAAAATATTGTCTTATTGTTTATGATTCGGTACCTAACATTGTAAGTAACATTTAGTATAATAATGTGGTAATAACTGTTGACCATTTAATTATAGTGTATACTGTATTTTTTTGTCATCCATATTTTATTTTCAATTTAAATAGGCATGCAGACTGTAGAGAATAAACATTTTTTTTTATGTACGGCCGTCTTTTACTTAACAAATTGTGATAATTCTTAACCCAAATATCAAAAACTACTAAGCCGATTTTGATAATTCAAATGAACTCAAAATATATATTTTACACCAAAGGGAGATTTAAAGAAAATTTAAAAACATTGGCGCTATTTACAAAAATATTTTCACAGAAATGTTTTTTTGTATAGAAAAATACGCTTTCAATGAAACGAATAGGGATAAACATATATATTCACTCTAAAATACCAGATTAGCATTTGTTGTCGTATTTATTACTGAAATAAAGCATAAAATAGTTTTGGCCGCCTAAATCGTACAAATCGACCACTGTGCACAGTGGTCGATTTGTACGATTTAGGCGGCCAAAAGTCCATTTCTCAAAGTTAACTTATAAGAAAACTAATTGATTCCCGGAAAAATAGACACCCCGACTGCCCAAACCCCACCCCTCCCCAGTTCCTAGAACTGCGTGCGCGCCCCCACAGGTAGTCGGAACTTGATCGTCGCGCAAGCTGTACGCGTTCGTTCTCGACACTCTTAGCGCAACCGATATTCTAAAGTGAATATTTCATTGGATATTATTCAGTTACAAGTGAAAGTGATGGAAGTCGAAAATTCAGGTAAGCTCCTTCAAATATAATTTAAATTAAGATAAGGAATATCAATATTTAGTGCAGTTACAACGTATCAAAGATCGCCCTTTTTCGTAGAAAATATTATCATTTTTTTATTTTCAATAGTAAAAATATTGTACTTCCGAGACCGTCCGAGTTAAATTCCTTATGGTTTCTAATAGTATAGCTCTTTGAGCAGATAACCACAAAAAAAATAGCCACCACCTTTGACCACTTCGCGAGAAAAATAATAATTCATTAACTTAGGCAGAAAGTGAGAAAAATTCATTTTTTGTTTCTTTTGCGTTAAAATTCCTTTTCGTTGTTCTAGGTTCATCAAGTTACTCGGGCATGGAGGTAGTAACTCGCAGATATCTTTTTGATAAGATGATTGAGGAAAACTCTCCATCAATAAACGACAAATTGGAATACTTACAAAATTATTTGTTAGTGTCTTACGGGGACTCCGACGAAGACAAAAAGTATATAAATCATAAATTTTCATATTTTAAAACAGAAATAAAAAAGAGATGGTCCAAAGCACGCAACACGCTAGAAAAATTTCTTATAAGCAATGATGCATGGTTAGCAGGAACGTTCGAGATGCCCATAAAAACGCATAATAAGTCAGGACGACCTACCAAACATTCAGTGAATGTAGTGAAAGAACTAAAAGGAGGAAAACAGAAGAAGTTCGCTCCTCTGTAGGCAAAGAAGTGATAGTTCACGCAGCGCAAGTCATTTTACAAAAAGAAGGAAAAAGAAACGCCTCGCAAGTCCTAAAAGATATTACAAATTCGCCTGCAGCCGCAAACGAATGTAAAAAAAGACATTCCAAATCAAAGGCACAAGATCCCCTTACGCCTCGGGAGGCACTGCGAATGTGCGTGGACGCTGATTTGACACGAAGTCAATATGAAATTGTGCGAGCAACCAACAGAAGCTTTTACCCGTGCTACGAATTAGTGTTGAAGGCTAAACAGGAATGTTACCCACCCAAAGAGACGCTACGAGTGACCGCTTCCTGTGCTGAAAGTGATCTACAATCTTTGTTAGATCACACCGTCACGCGATTATCAATTTTCCTCGAAGAAGTACTAATGACTCTTACAGAAACTGAGAGAAATTCCTTGCAGATTATCTGCAAATGGGGTTGTGATGGTTCACAACAAGCTCAATACAAACAAAAGTTAATGAATGACGCCGACTCGGATGCAAATATATTTTTGAGCTCATTCGTGCCTCTACAAATTGTTTGCGGCGAAGACAAAACAAAAATGGTTTGGCAAAACCCGACTCCTTCTTCACCACGATATTGCCGCCCGATACGATTCAGATTTATAAAAGAGTCTACAGACATTACAAAAGATGAAATAAATTACGTTCGGGACAGTGTGAAGTCCCTAAAAGCCACGGAATTGGAACTGAATGGGCAAAAATTCTCGGTTAGCCACAGTCTTAAAATGACCATGGTGGACGGCAAAGTTTGCAATGCGGCGACTGACACCAAATCAACGAGTAGATGCTACATATGCGGAGCCACTTCAAAAAACTTTAATGACTTAAGTAAAAAAAACGAAATTCACCCAGAATCGCTTGAATTTGGCCTATCAACTTTACATGCCAGAATTCGATTATTCGAGAGTATTTTACATTTAGCTTATAAATTGCCCGTTGGGAAATACCGTGAAAAAAGAACCAAAGCAGAAAAGATGCTAGAACAACAAAAAAAAAAAAGAGATTCAGCAAAGATTCAGAGAAGAAGTAGGTATCTTGGTAGATATGCCAAAATGTAATTTTGGTAACACAAATGACGGCAATACTAGTAGAAGATTTTTTGAAAACCCACATCTGGCTGCTGAAATAACGGGAATAGACTTTAATTTTATTTATAGAATTAAAGTTATTTTGGAAGCCATATCAAGCGGTCACAAAATAGATGTCCCGAAATTTGATGAATACGCCATGGAGACAGCAAAACTGTATGTAGAGTTATATGGTTGGCATTCTATGACTCCTACCATGCATACAATTTTGGTACATGGTGGAAAAGTTATAGAAAATTCTCTAGTGCCTATTGGTCAACTTTCGGAGGAAGCTGCAGAAGCTCGTAATAAGCACTTTCGCTCATACCGTCTAAACTTTGCTCGAAAGTTTTCACGCGAAGACTGTAACCTTGATATTTATCACAGGTTACTCTTGACATCAGATCCACTCATCAGTTCAATGAGAAAAAAAAAGAAGATCCGATCAAAACCATTTTTGCAGGAAACTTTGGAGCTTTTGCTTCCTGCAGAACCAAATACAAAAGGCACTTGTGATAAATGCATGGAAAGTGACGGTGAGGAAGAATTGTCTTTTAAAGAGTAACATAACAATTTGTATGTTAAACTTTCATAAAATATTGTCTTATTGTTTATGATTCGGTACCTAACATTGTAAGTAACATTTAGTATAATAATGTGGTAATAACTGTTGACCATTTAATTTTAGTGTATACTGTATTTTTTTGTCATCCATATTTTATTTTCAATTTAAATAGGCATGCAGACTGTAGAGAATAAACATTTTTTTTTATGTACGGCCGTCTTTTACTTAACAAATTGTGATAATTCTTAACCCAAATATCAAAAACTACTAAGCCGATTTTGATAATTCAAATGAACTCAAAATATATATTTTACACCAAAGGGAGATTTAAAGAAAATTTAAAAACATTGGCGCTATTTACAAAAATATTTTCACAGAAATGTTTTTTTGTATAGAAAAATACGCTTTCAATGAAACGAATAGGGATAAACATATATATTCACTCTAAAATACCAGATTAGCATTTGTTGTCGTATTTATTACTGAAATAAAGCATAAAATAGTTTTGGCCG
Organism: Zelleria hepariella; assembly: GCA_949319315.1. NCBI lineage: Eukaryota > Metazoa > Arthropoda > Insecta > Lepidoptera > Yponomeutidae > Zelleria > Zelleria hepariella. Next base: position 16,245,214 of record OX439382.1, read on the forward strand.
CCTAAATCGTACAAATCGACCACTGTGCGGCGCCTTTCTATCCCACTTTTGACGTCCTTTTATGAGGAGAAACTCGGTGTAAGTAAGGCTTTAAATCTCGCAGTTTATAGCCGATCAAACAGTCTCTGCGGATAATGCGTGACTTGACGGATCTACTGTCAGTCAGTACCGCGTCTTGGTTTCACAAAGCAGAAATAGGAAGGGAGGGTTTGCAGATAATCTAGGCCAGACTCAATGCATTTATATTCAATGCTTTGTAGATACATTTTCACCACTCATAGGCCCACATCATAAATAAGATTCAATACTGATAATTACGGAAAATTAAGCATTATGCAAGGTGCTCGTAGAACTTAAGACTAGTATTTACCGCGCTCACTCCCATACAAACAAAATACTCGTATTAGTTTTGCTACCCCTAGATATAATCCAATTTTGTTGATTTTGGTGTCAATCGTTTTTGTAGATTTTTATCTATTGTCTAAGCTTTATCCTTTTTTTTTTTATTCGATTTAGGTAAAAGTCATTTATGAAAATTATAAAAAAAAGGTAAAATCTTAGACAGACAAAAATCTACAAAAACTATTGACACCAAAATCACCGAAATCAGGGGGTCTACCGGCTAGGACGAAGCCGAATTACCATTGGCTAAAATCGAAGCTCGATTTATGAAAAATGAACTGGGTGGCAGTAAAATAAACTGGGTGGCAGTACATTTTTCAAAAATTTAACTTCGATTTTCGCCAATGGTAATCGGCTTCGTCTTAGCCGGTAGACCCCCAGATAATATTTAGGGGTAGCCTTCGATCAAGGATAAAACTAGATACAACATAGAACTCTGAAATGAGTCTGGAAAAATAGATGCCCAAATTGCCTTTGGGAGCTTATTTGCTCGTAGTCAATGCAATTAAAGTAAAACTGTACACTAATGCAATAAGGTTGACATTCGAATATTAGACGTATGGTCGAAATGATGTTTCGTATTGTTCTATTGTCCCAAGACTCTGTCGCAGGGCTAGGAGGTCAAACACTTTACCTTTAATTCTAATGTGGTTTTTTATAATTTTCATTTAACTTTTTTAACTTTGTTTTTTTATCTTAATTATTACGTCAGTAATTATTGTACTACCTACCTCGTGTATTTTAAGGAAGGCACTGGTTCCTGAAACACAGGTTACCCTTCTTCAGGAACCAGGGATTTAATATTTGTGACACTGGTTGTGCAATAAATTTTACTCAAAAAAGCTCGTAATGTGGTCATTAATTCGACAACCTTCTTTGAGCAAAGGAGGACTTGCGGGCTACTTTGATTAGGCGCCAGAAAAGTTGTATGGAATTTCATTAATGTCGTGTTTTGCGGCCAGAAAAATTGTATGAAAATCCATTAATGTCGAGTTTTGTTTCATAAATAGAACTCAAAAATCCGGCGCAAAAAGTATTTATTTAAAATTGGGCTGTATGAGTACAGGCAGTCTACAAATTGCAAAGAAAAAAAAAGCGCGGCCATATTGTTTTCGCCGTTTCGCGCTTTGTTCCAAGTGTGTTTTTTCTGTGTTTTTGTTGTATAAGTGAGCTAATAAAACGACAAATCCTCCGATTCATTGTGTTTAACACCAAAAGCATCCGGCGAAAGTGAAGTGAATTTAGTAATTAAAAATGTATTGCCACCGAAGTCAAATAAAAAATACAAGCAAGCTTACCAGCAAAAAGTTTGCGAAAGGGAAAATCGACAAAAAGTAATCTACGACAAAAGGTAATCTCATTAAATTACTATTTAAATTACTCGCATTGTTTGAGTAAAGCACTATACAAGCCTTGGTCTGCAATGAGTGCGCTTCTGGCCACGCTATGATGGCCTCGAGCTTAGCTTAGCTACGCTCTCGGCCCTCAAGCTTGGTCATCATTGCAGACCTTGCTGTCCGCGCTATAAAGGCCTCGACCTTCGGTCTCGGCCTTCATTTCAGCTTGTCCATCAAGGGCTGCAATGCTGACCACGCTGTGAAGGCCTTGAGCTAAGCTACGCTGCGCTCTGTCGGCCATCAAAAGCTCGCCAGAAACACACCCATTAAAGACCGCGGCAGTAATGTACTATTATTTCATTTATTTCATTTTTTTTTATTGCTGATATCTTTTGTTTCTGTGGGGACAAGTTTTTATCGTGATTTTAGACGTAATGCGGATTCTATAGGATTTAGTTCGATGGGGGTAGCTAAACTACTATTTCATTTTCTCCTTGTATGAGCGAGACCGCGGCGGAGCACGCGGCACAGTAGTAGTCGACCCTCCCGAGATCGGTGAAAAGCTCGATCCCATGTTTAGAGTCTCGCTTTCGTTTTCTAGTCTTTAAGTGGCGTACCGTAATTATTCAGTGGTTTTTCATCTCTAGAGATGAAACTAGAGGTTGTGTAGAGGTTCCGAGGTGAAAGGTCTAGGCGGCGCAATTATAAATCATCTCAGAAATAAGCCTTTAATGGGATAACCTGTGGAAAGCTAGCGATGATTGAAGTTTGTTTGGAATTTATTGGATTCTTGTTGTTGAGAGGTTACTTGAGCCCAGTTAATAAATTAATAATAAGTCTTACATCATCATCACTTCTTCATCATCATGAACCCCTCTCTGCCTGTGTTGGGTTAAGGCCTTTTTTCTATTCACACTTATGTCTTTAAAGATATTTATTTCATTTCAAGGGTCAAACTAAAGTAACGCGTCGGGAAATGCAAATTTTTTACGGGTTTTTCAATTTTGTAGCTAAACCGAAATAATATTTGTTATGCTATTTTTGTTTCACTGCAGTATTATTTACATTATTGTAACAATAACAATAATTCAGTAGATTATGTGACTAGTTTTTTGGGCAGTACCACTGGTTTGTCGACCACAAAACAAAATCAGCTTAGTTATGGTTTTCTGTTGTTTACTGTAATGAAAAGAATACTATTTTATTGCCGTGAAAGAAAATTCGCTTAACAAAAATAGCTCGGTTTAGCTTTAAAATATAAAAAAAAACACTGTGAAAAAATGGGCTTTCCCACGCTGCTTTCATTGGACCTTAAGGTGTATTGGAGTATGAATTATTATTCGTCTTGAAAAGTTATGAAATGCACTATGTAGGAATTGTTAGGTGTTTTTTCGACCATTATGAAAATTCTCTCTTCACTGTGTGAAGCCAAATCATTACAGCCCGGAAAATAACTCCATAACTCTGCTGACGCCGCTCTTCAAACAACGGATGCCGACCTACCGGCACACACACGGACATTAGAGCTAGAAACAAACCCGCCCCGCGTGTGATTGTGATGGCTAATGTGATTGCTATCGCTTGTCGTCGCTTGCGCACTTTCGCACCAGGTGGCGACCATGGGACCTGCCTGTCTGGTCATTTCGTACATTAGCTAGAAATATTTGCGCGGCTAGCTGTTGTGATACTTAATATTTGTCTCTAACATTGTATCTTCAAAACTTTTTATGTAAGTAAGTTTAGATGTCAAGAAGGGGACGGCGCGTACGCAGTCCCCACTACCAAAAATAACGCATCCGAGTTATCCACATTAGGGATAATCGCAAGGGTCAACCCAACCGCAGTGCAATGGAAAGGCCTCGCCCTGGGGGAACCGCCTACTTGATCACGGTGTCCCCTATGCCAGGTAAGTATGCTTAAAAAAACTCTGAGCGGGGTATATGCTCGACGTAGAAAATATTTCGTTTGCGCGATGTAGAGAGCCACTACAGCGACATCTAGTGTTGAGGCAAAGAAACTACATGTAGAGTTTGTCAAAATAACTTGCCTGATTGTTGACTTTGCACATAAGTAATGGGAGCTTATAAGGTTACAACTTACAATATTTATTAAAAAAATAAGTTTTAAATAATAAAACACATTATATTTGTTTAGTTTCCACAGATTTGAAATTGCAAAAGTACGCGTAGAGACAGAGTATGGCCGCATCATGGGCCTTTACGTTATCTGGGAGACTGGGACGTCGTACACTATTTTTAGATTTTAAGTAAACAGCTCTGCTGTTATCATAATAATTCTTACAAATTAAAAATAACACGGGTCCTCCGTCCTTCATGTTAGCATGCTATCACAAAACTTGCTATCGTCTCTACATTTCTTTCCACTATTATTTCTAATTCTAACAAGAATGTATTTTCCGATAAGAGCGACTACATCTCCGTATCAGCATCAGAAAGGAGGCAGGCAGTAGCGCGGAGTGCAAAGGAAGTCATAAATTGCGAGATTGCGCGCGACGACAACGGATGGAGGCTTAAGCGCAAAGTAGAAAAATATAGAAGGTTCAGTCTTATCATCGTCTATCTATACGGTCAGCTTCATGCTAGGATACTCCTGGTAGCTTTTATCACGTTCCGTACAATTACATCAATCGAACAAAAAGGGATATCCTAGCGTTTCACTGCTGTTTACTAGTCATCGACCTAACCGAACTTCAGAAAGCTACCAAAAAGCTCTGATATCTGAAATATATCTATTCTGAATAAACATCATGGCTTTGGTAGTTCGATAAACTTATTTCTCGCTCAAAATGGCGGTCGTCTGGCTGTAGGAAAAAAATCGCAGAGATGGCTAGATCATTTTGGACAAAGCTTGTTCTGCTTATAGAGTCAGCCTTCTGTTTTGATCATATTTTCCACCGCCAGCGTGCAAATTGATTGTTAAATAAATAAATCTACTTACCTACTCACTCGATCGATTGTATTTGTCGCGTGGATGAGGAATTTAACACCTGCCCGCCTTATTTATGGTCCTGCGCGAGTGGTTGAGCTTTTTTATCTGTGTTTAGATCAATGAGAATTCAATCAATGCTAATGCTGTGAAAGAGGCAATCTCTATCCTGACATTCTTTGCAAAATATATGAAAGTGATGATAGAAATGTGTTTGAGAATGAAATTATACATATAGCGACAATAAACTGTGATAAATAAGGCCATATAAATATTGCACGTAAAAGTAGCGCGTGCTGCATCTTGCAATTAGTAATACATTTTATTGTGAGACAAAGAATGTGGACAAAAGGAAAATAATGTCTCCAGTGAGGTATCTGCCTATTTATGAACTTAAAATAATTATGAATTGTGTATTTTTACACCACCCACGCTTCGAGAACGTTATGAAGTGGTTTTTGTTTTTACTCGTATATCAAACTAGCTTTTGCCCGCGACTTCGTCCGCGTTGACTAAGATAAAAAGTTGCAGCTCTATTTTCCCCCCGCCATCGACGTCAGTCAGGGGAAAAGATATCAATTTATAGTTTGTAGCTTGTGGCCGCGACTTCATTTACGTGGATAAAAGAAAAAGGATATTAGCAATGGTACATAGCATATTTTTGACCACCTAGTATAAACCCCACCCTACACCCAGCGCTATCAAAGCGTTGGCCCAAGGCTTCGTTTCCGTGGACCACGAGTTGTTATCTGCTTTTTCCAACCTCAACGGAGTAAAGATGCAGATACCTACTGTTATCGGCGACTAACTGATTGAACGTGAGTTACCTGCATTTCAAGACACACTCGATGATTATCTTCTCTTTTTAGCCTTATCCCATAATTGAGAGTCCGCTAATCTGCTGCTGCTTACTGCAAACTTTCAGGCTGGGTTCTCTCTCTGTTCAGATCGTCTCGTTCCAAGTCTTCTTAGTATGATTATGCAAAAACTACGTGCCTTTGTGGCCTTTGTGGACACTGCCTCTCCCTATGTTAGAGAGCCCTAATGGGTAGTTTGAAAGCCAAGTATATACATCTCGTTAGCTTGCGCAGTTGAGTGAATGAATAATCGGCATTCGCTGCAGTACGTTACAGGTCTCAACATCTGTCTGGCATTCTATTAAACTGTAAAAGATCTCCAACAGAGCTAGTTAGCGTTACCTACTCGTATTATAGGCACGAAGAGAAAACTAATTGAAAATACGTATGTTTTTTTTGTTTTTTATTTTGCATCATATTATATCAAAGAGACCGATCATAATAATTGGGTTCTGACACCAGAAAATATGTGATAATATCAGATACTGAGAAATAAATCTATCACATTGAGTAGTTTTTTTTCCTATGAGCGGCCTTTCTGAAACACCAAACGCGTATTCTTAGCGTCTACGATACCATAGTCTGAAACAACTGTTTTGAATCGTCAGTCTTATTCTTCTTTCGTGTTGAAAGCGTCACACTTTGCCGTCCCAGAAACTCGTTAACTTGATCGCGCTGAGGTCGCCTATTAGCTGCACTGTAGAGCATCAGGACAGGTATGATCAGGTCAGTCAGTACAGTTAAGATTGACACGAAACATCGGCATTTCTGCCTCTTCTGGATGTATTCCTCACAATATATTTCATGCCGGCAACACCACCACGCAGGCGGTTCGGGGATTTTCACATGCAAAAATGAATATATAGGCGACAATGAAATTATGTAAAAGTTCACCTGTCCAGTCCTTCTAGGTACTCAATAAGAGTACTTAATGGAAATGAAACGGTCATGGTGCTCATGTTACACCATCAATGGCTGATATTATGCGCCTATGGTCGCTCAAGACTCTACAATGTTTTGCACACTTGCACAGTACAGCTACACACGCTACAGCGGATTTTTTTGGTCAGAACATCGTATCTTAACTTTACTTCGAGGTCTCCATTCCATTCAGTCGTTCCCTCAATGCTGAGGATCGTGACCATCATTGAAGGTGGCAGAGAGAAGAGTTCTTCATTGCGCTCTATGACTCGCGATGTGGATCAGTTCATGCAGGTGTTTTTGTGTGGCTTTGGTCATAATATCCGTCCATCTTCGAGGTCTGGTGCATCCTATTCTTCCCTGAATAACCAGCAATGCACTCAATGAATTTACCATGTCGTCTGGCTAAAGGATCGCAGGATGTGACCGCAACTTTGTAAAGAGCTTTGATAAAAACTGCTGAATGCAGAGTTTTTTAAGTAAGGATTTATTGGTTCTTTCATATTGTAAGTAGTTATCACTGAAACTATGTTTTTTTGTCTGTTTTAGGTAATTAAACATGTTGATTTCTCCTTTGTTGCTTTGTTGAAATACCATTTTTGTGACAGTGACGGATGACAGCGATAATTTAAAACAACTTCTTCTCTGTTGGACATCGTTTGATTATAATGCATAGTTGCGGCACATTACGGCCTTTTTGGTGTGTTTTTGGCAGATCAAAATTCAGCGTTGATCAGTTTTCGATGGATTTACGAAAGTAAATAGCTCAACGCTACGTGATGACAGAGGGTCTATAGTAAATGGTTTTGTCGTTCATTTTTAAACAAATAGCCAGTATATGATAATCTTTATGCATTTATTTTGCTCCTAAGCGCCAAAGCGTGATAATATGTAGCCTATATGTTATTCTGATGCCTCAGCTATCTACATTCCAAATTTCATCCAAATCCGTTCAGCGGATTCAGCGTTATAAGGTAACAAACACACTCACTCACTCACTCACTCACTCACAAACTTTCGCCTTTATAATATAAGTAGGATAATTTCTTATCAAAAACAACAATCATCTTTCGACAGTGGATAGGTCTCCCTGTTGATTTTTTGTGAATATTCCAGAAAGAAGTCACTTCTCGTAAATTTAAAACACGCAACATCGAAGGAACAATCGCGCTGCAAACAATGCCCGGAGTTCTATCATCTCAGAAAACAAAATCACCGACTTGGGACCTTGGCTAATGTCATGTTTTCTGAGATCACCTACTTGAACTCGAGCTTGCGCTGACGATAAGTAATGCCACCATAAAACAATTTCCCAGGCACTGCAGCGCCAAGTGGTATCTTCACCCATTTAGTGTGAATGAAGGTGTCATTGGACGCTATATTTAAACGATAGATGCAAAGGCCTTAGTGACTAGGTACTGTACTGTCTCTCCGCTGCTTCGAGCTCCGTCTGCCCCACATCAGGTGGCGGCGGAGCGCGACGCAGCATCAGCGTCGCGCTCCATTTACCAGCCTACCGGCTATCTGCCGACTACTGACTTCGGTCTATACCGACTATATTGCGGACTACCGAGCTCCCTGATCCGAGTGCACTGGCTTTTCTCATAGCTTGTGGTGTCGATTGAAAGGCGGGTGGAAGACCTTGGCTACCATCATAATATTTAGAAAGATAATTGAGACATTTTCACTCGAGTGATAAATACCGAACTCTAGTTAGTACGAGCTTACTACGTTCATGGCTTTTAGGTCGCCGTATTGCTGACATTACCCTACGCAACGTTCGGTTCACGCGGCACTTACGATTGTCAAACTAGTCGGCTGCAGCCACTCGCCCAGACTACACTCATTCATATTGATGATGAAACGATTCTTAATTCATATAAACTAGAGCAGTGTTTATCAACCGGTGGATCGCGACCCCCTGGGGGGTCACCAAGCTACCTTAGGGGGGTCACGAAGCCACTTTTGGCGATCGCGAAGCTTTTTTAGGAGGCTTTTCTTGCTTTGGGGATCGCGGTAGGTATATTTATCTGACAATACTCTGGCAGGAGGTCGCAAAAAGGTTTTTCAACTGTAAGGGGGTCGCATCATGAAAAAGGTTAAAAACACACTGGACCATCCTCCTTCTCAATCTACAGGTTAATCTGCCATGTACAAAATATTGACATCCAAGAGCTAGATTAAAAGACATTAAAAATGATATAAAAATGTGAAGTGCTTACGAAAGTTTAAGTTTTAAGACATTTACCTACTGCCGGTTTCTGAATTGAGAAATTCGCTAAGCAAATGGGTAAGTATCGTCCTGTCTCTGCAGATTTCTCACAAAAGAGCGTGACGGAACGATAGTTAAGTATTTGCTTAGCAAAATTCTCAACTCAGAAACCGGGCCTAAGACATTAAAAGAGGGGTGTTATAATTTTGACTACTTATGTGTGTCTGTCTGTGGCACCGATGTGTTTTTCTATTATCTGAAAGCAAGTCTTCTAGCGAGTGTTCATACTTAGTTTTATCAAAATCGGTTAAGCCGGTTATATATATTTTTTAATTTAGCAGTTTTAACTGTAGATGAACTCAAAACGAGAGGACCAAAAGGCCACTGTTAAGACAATCTATGCACATACATTGCAAGAAGGAAGGTACCATTGCATACATTTTCTTGTTACACTCAACTGTAAATGAACCTCCGCTGCTTTCGACCCAACCCCCGACATCGGTTATCCTCGAATCAGGCCCCGATATCGTCAGCTAGCCACGGATAGATACGGCAGAACAATAGGCTTTGTGTAGGTACGGCGCGTAGAGCCTCCGAGATGCTGAGATTCTGAGCCATTGGTTTGGCAAAGGGGTCAGGAATTGTTTACGCAATTCTGGGGATATTGTTAAGTATAATTCGATATGATCAAGAATGGGATGAAACCTTGTCAAAGTAATTCCAAAATGTATTTATGTCTCTACATATTTTTCATTCAGGAGAAGAGCGTGTTTAACCCATATCCTCCTAGTGTTCGATTATTCGAACGCTTTAATTAATTTTTTTTTTTGAGTAAAATGTGAACGCAGCCATTGTTCATTTTTTATGTTTGTAAGCCTGAAGTAGTAGCTATCAAGTAACATTTTTGACGTTTTGCATTTCGCGCGTATTTTTTTGTTCTTGAAGGTTTGTTACGAGTGTTTTTCCAACAAAAATATGTCTCATCGTAAAATGTAAGTATTTCTAATTTTTCAGAACATATATTTTTTGTTTTTATGCTTTCGAACAGAACATAGTATCCATCAATGGATTATGATGAGTTTTTGTAAATATACATTTAGTGTAAGTAGATTTTATAATATTTTTTGTAGTGTTTGATTTTTCGAACAGTAGGACAATAAGCCCGTGTGATTACCTATTGAAAGATGATTTTTTAGTTTGATTTTTTTATTTTTTATGTAACAGTTAGTCCGTAAATGAAATTATTTCACATCTGGAAGATGACACGGATATTTTATCGGCAGATATTTATATCACCTCCGGATAATTATGACAAAAGTGATGAAGATAGTGGTGACGAGAAATCTACCCACATAAATAATTTGTCGAGGAATCAATTATTAGCCGAAGCTGAACTCAGGGCCACGGTTTGCTTCTGAAACTGGTATTGAAGTAGTTGACACCTTCTTGAATGATCAACCTATCGAACCAAAGCCTAGTACGTCATCAGATAAACGACCTCCACTAAAAAAAAAAGCGAGTTGCAGCATCTAGACGTTGGAGGGCTATTTATATTCCGGAAAAGGCAGAAAAGGAAACTACAGCGCCAAGTTTCCTCGAAGATATTGAAACCCCAGTACAATATTTTGAGCTATTTTACGACGAGGGGGTTTTTGAATTACTTATTACGTTCAGAAACTGAAAAAAATGCAATCCAGAAGGGCAATCATGCTTTCAGGGTGACTGTGACTGAAATGAAACATTTTATTGGAATACTTCTATTATCAGAATATAATAGTGTGGCGAGGTCCCCAGCATCGAAAAACGGCAACAGTTGTTACGATCTTTTGTCATTCATCAGATATATTGTATCAACATACTTTCTCATGAAAAATTCTGCCAACACATCATCTGTTGCTAAAAATCGCGTGCCTAGATCATCACTGGCTGTTATCAAAGGGGTTCTAGATGCTATAAGACTGGACAAAATGGAACATCACATTATCAAGCAAAATAAACCAACCCAATGTGGATTGTGTTGTGCCACAAAAGCACACTCATGAAGTGTTCGAAGTATAATGTTGCTTTACATAACAAATGTTCTGTTGATTTTCATTCAAAATAGTTCTTATAATGTATGTAGGTATAACTTAGTTTGAAATATGTAATTTTGAATTTTTTTTACTAATAAAATACACACATTACATGGTTTTTTATTTCTAACAAATTACATGAAGACTTGCATAATACTTGTCGATATGTTCCTAGTGTTCGATTTTTCAAACGGTTTCAAAACTTAAAAAATTACAACTTTTTTTATTTTTTTATTTTACGTATTCCTTAAACATCACGAGAACATGCTATGTTATGAATTTGAGCGAAATCAGACCATTCTAGATAATCTTGGGAAGATATGGGTTAATTATGTACTGTCGATTGCTATAACAGCAAAAACAGCTCGCCAATGGCATCCATCAATATACCACTTTTTTTTTTGTTTTTCTTAGATTGACAATCAGTCAGTAGACCCTTTACGCGGTGTATACCTGTTACGCAGTACAGCTAACTCGCGTTATGCCTAAACGTCATTTACAGTTCTCTTTCGGCCTCACTATCTGTTTGCCTGAGTTGCTATAGGACTGCTTAGCTCAAGGACAACTATAAGCAGATGTGCGGGCGTCTTAAGATGAGCAGAGTTTGATCCTCCATTGAGGATCCCTCTTCAGTTTGAGTAGTTTATCAACTACTGAGGTCCATTGATAGTGTCACGCCTTTTCACACGTCTTGTACTCGTAGTTAGGCATCGTGAGTTCCACTACCTCACACGATTACATACATACAGTTGCACCTGCAGCGAGACGGTTAGGATGAGTTGCCAGTGCTTGTATCTATCTGAGTGTATCTTGCTTTCTTCTGATACATACTGTCTTCATATGTACCACATGTTGACATTAAAATCGCATCGACACAGCGCAGCAATCCAAAGGTATCGCATCGCACCCCGTCATCAATGGAGGAGCAGTAAAAACTTTACTACTATTATTGTCCTATCAACTACAATATTAACCACTCTCACGCCAGACTTATTTCATGCACACTGTAAATAAACCATGAATTGAAGACTGAGTTGTGAGTTATGCCTGACTAAAAGCTTAGGAATTGTTCAAAGCATTATAGTGAAGCTTGACTATTTCCCACGCTTTCCTGCAACGAATTCACTGCACTGTAGCGCCGAGTGGTATCTTCATCCATCTGAGTGAGTGAAGGTGCCACTGGACGCTATATAAATCATGTCATTTGGTAGATGCAAAGGCCTGCAAATCATTGTATGTAAGCCCACCTAGCTGCTGCAAAAAGGGGTGCACACAATATCAACTAAATTAATTGACCAAACCTAAAATAAACCAAAAACTAACAATATGCATTGGTTCCATACGGATTAGTAGTTCATACCCATATTCGACGGAACATGTAAGAATATCAGTCATTCATTACCCAGGTGCAATCGAATTCGATAGCGGAACTTTAAGTAGGATATCTACTGATCACTACAAACAACTTGTAAGTGCTAGGTGGCAAAAAAATTGAGCGAAAAAAATATCAGCTCTTCCATACTTCTGGTCTACGACAAGTTTTTTGGGCAGTGCCACTGCTTCGTAGACCAGAACACATAATCGGCTGAATTATTGTTGTTTTGTTGTTTACAATAATGAAAATAATACTATGTTATTGCCGCGAACGAAAAATCGCTGAACAAAAATAGCTAAGTTTAGCTATAAAATGTAAAAAACTGTGAAAATTTTGAATTTCCCGCCACGTTGCTATTGTCCCACCTTAAGGTAGAGTCATTACTGCACCAAATGTATGGAACAGCAGATATTTTTTTCGGTCCATATAAATTTATTTATTTTGACAATCCTATCTTCCAATAAATAATTTCGCGTCAGCCCGCGTCAGCATACGCTGAACAAGTAGCGTCTTCATTTCGATCTAGTTTCGTGGGAAGTTTCGGCGGAATGCGTACGTGCGCGGGCGCCGATCGGAAACCATTTACGAGCCGCAGATATGTCACGGTATGTATTGCGCTGTGGGAGAGCTGCATGACGTATTACGGGCTATTTCTTGGTAACTGTGAAGTGGAATAAGATGGGGGAACTTCAGTATTCCTCCTAGAACTAAGATAAGTAGCAATTGGCTTTCCAATTAATGTACCTACTACAGTATTCGATCAAATTACAGCGCATGCTCACGGGTCTAACAAAGCAGCCTAGAAACCCAACCTTGTACGACAATAAAAAAACTCAACCCATACATTCCCACTTTCAAAGTAAAAAAAAAACAAAAAATATAGCAGCGCGTATTGCAACTAGATTATTCAATTGAGCTCCTAAAAAGTGAACACTACTTCCGGAAAAAATAAGAAGACGGAAAGAAACAAGTAGGTAGAGAAGATGGTTACCGGTAAGCAGCGGTGACGTCGGCGACGATTTGAATCAGTCTAATCATATGCCAAGAACAGACTTTAGCTTCTTTGGACACATAATGCCCAGGCATAGTCTAGAGAAGCTCATAATTTTGAGGTAGGTGAATGGCAAACGCGCCAGGGGAAGGGCACCATCAACCAGATGGTCTGATGCGATAAGGGCAGCGGCTGGAGGAAACATTCACCGGGCAGTTCATATGACGGAAGACCGCTCTCAATGGAAGCGAGTACGACATGGGGTCTAATTCTCGGGAATCTCGCATTCGACACATCTCGAAGGAAAAATCTAATTTTGCGGCAAATGTCACATCTCCTATTCTCCTCGACATATGGCACGAGATTTCTGCGAGATGTTTGCCTTTTTCGCTCGACACAACTCGAGTGGCCGGGAGCAGTCGAGATCAAAATGTCAGGAGATGTGTCGAATGCGAGATTCCCGAGACTTAGCCCCCTGGTCGCGATCCTCAGCCATGAGGAATTGATTACGAAGAAGAAGCCTAGCTAGATTATTGAATATTCGTATCCCCCGGCCGGTGAGCCCGTCCAGTGGTAGGTAATGGGTCGCCATTAGCCGGCCGCGCGGCACGGTAGTTTGTCGCTAATCGAGGGATGCGCCAGCGCACGCTTCCGTCCCGTGATGGGACCGCTGGATGCCGTTTTAATGGCGGCGCGGAGGTTGCCCACAGCCTGCGAGAGGCGGATGGGGTTCGGCAAATGTTAGAGTTAGAGAAGCTGTACGTAACTTGGGTGCGTATTAGCTAAAAATCCATCTCGCTGTCAGCTCATGAACTCAAGGCATGATTTTGCTGAAATCTACAAAATCGAGGTTTCGTATTCCCCATTTTCCTCTCTTGACAATAATTTAATGAAAAAATTTCAATGGCCCGACACGCCAGCATACCAAAAATTTATGCTCTAGTGCCATTATCCAGGGAGCAAATCGGGGACTACGTTTGTATGGATTACTACTTTCAAGTTTGGAAACTGGCACTTTCTAGACTGTGGTCACATGTCCGTTGTGCGCCTGGCATCCCGAAGGGAGGTCCGCACCAAGACGTCGCAATTTCTTGTTGACAGCTCCACTAACGCCACTAGCCCCACTAGACCCACTAAAACCATTAGAGATGGTAGAAAACACTTGGCGTGTGAAGGCGCCAATTTGTGGATTGGTCAATTTGGAGCCTGGTGAGATTATCGCATACTCCGCTGGACGCCAGTTTCCGAGGCGGTCTGCCGATGATTTATGGGTTGTGAATGTTAGGAAATTCGTAGCGTGGTGTTGTTGGGCCTTCATTTGCATCTCAATTACTTGGTTAAAAGGTTTATGGGTTGAATTTGATTGAAAGCTTCCAAAAAGGTGGCTATTACTATTATGATGCCTATGGCCAAACAGTGGGCGTCAGATACCTAGATAAAATGTTTTTTACAAGCAAGTCGTTTCTCTTCGCCACGGAAACTGAACCACTTTGTATCATTGGCCTATTCTCGTCCTTCACACTTCTGTTACAGTTACATACATAACACAGACAAAGACACGAGAAATAAACTAATCAATACGGCGGCAATTCGGAAGGCAAAGTTTTTTGTTCGAAAGTCCGTTATTGGCTTAATCTTATCTTTAGACAATATTGAGAAACTAATTTCAATATTTTTTATTTTGGTTCAGTAGTTTGGATTTTACAACGTTTCAAAGATACGGTTTTATGACCTTCACGCGACGGTCTGCATACTGTTGGCGCTGTTTGGCGGTCATAGGAACAAAACATTTTAGCGCATAAAAACAAAACTACTGAAGTAAAATAAAAAATATTGAAATTAGTTTCTCAATATTGTCTAAAGATAAGATTAAGCCAATAACGGACTTTCGAACAAAAAACTTTGCCTTCCGAATTAAACGCTACAATTCTAGAACAGGCCCGAAGAATGAACAACCGTTTAGCCTGGGCAAATGGGTCAGTGTTATGCACATCGGGCGCAGCGATCGGAATGCGATAAAAACCACCGTTCACCGTTCAATGGAGTGCGATCGGCGGAAAAACGCCACCTCGGGATCATCATTAACGTCTGCGTATGTTGCAAGCTTGCTTTGTTAGAAAAGACCCAGAGGCAGCGAACTTGTTATCTTCCGCTCGATGCCCAGAGGCTACAGGTGTTTGTCAATAAATGTCTTTGGAGGATCCTGGGGATTTTCTGGCCGTGGATCATATCAAACGCGCAACTCTGGAGACTAACCTAGCAGAAGACGGTTGATGAAGAAATCCTCCTTAGAAAGTGGGGTTGACTCGGACACACACTGAGGAAACACGACATCTACCCAACCAAGTAGGTGCTAACCTGGCTGTTCGAGGGCAAACGGCGAGTGGGTTGCCCAAAATCCACTTGGCACTTATCGGTCACCAGCAAGGCGCGGAAGGTCGGTCTGGACTGGAACGACCTCGAACCAACTGCGCAAAATCGTCCCAATTGGAGAAAACTTCTTCGAGCCCTATGTCCCTCCCGAGGGGTAACAGGATTTAAGTCAAGTTAAGTCAAAGAATGTGCAAGCAAATAGACTCGAGGTGAGTATAGAGCTTGAGCTGAAAGCGCAAAATCGGCCAGAATGGTAGTTAGGCAGGAAAGATGGTAGTGGGCACCCCTGGTGTCAGAGTTTTTAGGCCGCCCAAAGGGCATGGCTTAACGATTGTTATTCATCAACAACAACCGGGAACAACGGTTTAACGTGCCTTCGAAGCACAGAAGCGCTCAGATATTATTGCAGTCAGCAGTCACCCATCCATGGACTGACCGCGCCCGATGTTGCTGAAGCATAATACAGTCAGCAAATCTCATTTAATGCCATTATTGAGTTATAATTTTTGTTATTTTCAGTGCTTTAAGCTCATTACACACAGAGAGCTAGGTCGTGGCGCTGCCGAAGGCGGTTGTCAATTTTGACATAATATATATTGATATATTGATGCGTCCAAACCATTGGGTTTGGACGCATCGCGCCACCACTGCTCCCACTAGTGTGTGTAGTCTTTCATACAAATTGAAACAATACAGAAAAACCGAATTCGGCTCCGCCACGCATTCGGTTTCGGTGTGTAACGAGCTTAATTCGTTTGTCCTAGGAAAGGCTAATTAACGGCCTCGGAGAAACGACCCTGTAGGCGACCATCAATGAGGTCCCAGACCACAGTCAGAACAAATAATACAGATAATTGTCCCGCAGTAATTCCTGGACATACAGTTGGCATCTGGTTTATAATAGAGCAAGTAGAACACAATGTGTAGCCCCGCTGCCCGCGTGGTCGAGTAATTGAGATTGAAATGTCAAACGAATGGGATTGGGACGAGCCGAGGAGCTGAGGTAATTTTTTTCTTCATTAAAAACATTTTGACTAGTGGTTCGCCTCGAACTATAAACTCGCGACCCCATATCTCAGCAACCCCTCGAGCGATTTGGCTCATATTCGAACTTAAAAATTATCTTTGCCTCATTTACCCGCCTATCAAATTTCATGATGATCCGACTAAATTTAACAGAACATTCATTCATATCTACATACATACATACATACAAACATACAAACGCCGGATTGTTCCAGTAGACTCGGAGAACATCGCTCGCTTCGCTCGCTCGTTCAACAAGTAAAACAACGTACCTGAAACAATAAACAAATAATAAATTAACATAAAGCGTCATCGGGTTACTACCACAAGACGGAAAGCGTAATAAAACAGCTGGAATCCCACTCCTCCACAAGTTAAACAGTAAAGCCTCCTTTTTATTATCTTTCAAACTACAAAAAACGTTATTAAAGCTTCTATGATTTTGTTTTATAATAAATGCTCCAACTAGCACACAAAACAAAAACACGATGTCAGTTTGTAAGATTCTATTCGTTTTGAGTCAATTATATACCTACACGGATTCTATGGGATTCAGTCCGGTATTGTTTATTGGTGAAAAAGTTTATTTGGATACAAAACACCAAATAAACTTTTTATTTCATTTTCATTTCATTTCACATATGTAGCTAATATAATATTACTTTCGACTTAAAAAAAAACGTAACACGAAATAAAAATATAAAACGACAGCGCATCAACGAGAAAAAAATTACCTAACACGAAATATTAATGTTGTACCGACTTACCGAATAGACTTTTCTATTTATATAAATAAAAACGTAAAATGATAGCTACTCGTATCTATGTCAGAGATGGGCGGTGGGTATATACCCAATCTACCCATTTGGGTATTTACCGGGTACATTGGGTATATACCCGGTAAATACCCGTATGCACCCATTTGCTGGGTATATACAATTTGTGTCTAAAAATTAACATCAAAGTATGCCAATCAGTTCTACACCATGTTCCCTACACAAAGTACGTCTTAGTAATTTTTCGTTGAACGCATATTTACAAAGTTATGCATGTTTTTGTGATTTATTTGTATGAAAACGATTATTCATAAGGACATTTGTCTTATATTTTTATAGAATTAACAACGGGTATGTTTAAAAAGTATTTTGTCATACTTTGTGTGACTAATATAATAATTTTTAATATGAATTTAACAATAATTATTATTGATTAGGAACCAAGTGTCAAAAATTTATATTTACATTGAAACGGTAGACAATAAACTGATGAAGTCAGGTCGTTTCGGTCTAATTAAAATGCGAAGACGGGTTAAGTGTTGCAAATAACAAAAATGTATAATCATAAAGTATGGTTTTATGTTTGTTCTTCCCGAACAAAGAATAACTAAAACTTATTACATTCGTTTATTTTATTTTGCAAATGGCATTGTGCTCGAAATGCTATACGGTGAAATGTAAGCCGTCCAGCCACCTCTTTACGTCCGAGTCGGCCTCATCTACACCGCCGCCTTGGATGGCGAACCACGGGTAGTCGTAGTTAATGTGGAACATCGTCTGAACCCGCCCGCACACGCAACTCGGGTCCGACCCACAGTTATATTTTGTGTATTTAGCTCCGCACACCTTCCCCATAAGACCCGGAATCTATTTATTTGAGTCCAGTGCTTTCTGGGAAGATGGAAACCTGGCACACGGATATCTGGCTCGGACTCGAGATGCTTGTTAGGCAGGTCGGCAGATGTTCACCGATCCCGCCATTTCTCCATCAGCGTTCTGCCGTCCTGCAAGAGTTCATGGGCCTGCATGGTATGGCAAGATGGTTGCAATTCTCTGATGCAACCCCGGTTTGGTCAAAATCCCACCAAAATTGAGGGTTGCTTTGACCAAGTGCTTGTACTAACTTCTAACATCGAAGCAGGATTCCAAAAGAAACTCAAAACAGTGGCGGTATTGGTGGATCTCAGCTCAGCATTTGAAACTCTCTGGAACATGTCTGGAAACAGGGACAGTCAGGGACTACCCTACGAGCTCGTAATTTTTTTTAAATGCAACGCACGTATCGTCTTTATTACGCCCTCCTTTCAAACGCCAAACTCTGAACAATAGTGTTACGCAGGGCTTAGTCCTGGCGCCTACGCTTATCAACGTCTACGTCAGTTACCAAAATTTATTATAAATTACCTACATGTTTTTAATTTTAAATTAGATCGCAATTATTTTGATATAATTAAGATTTAGTTTTGTCTCCTTCACGACTAGGCAATTTCTAATTTAATCAGTTATTTTATTAGTGAATTACCTAGCTAAGTAAAATATAATCTGTCGCTTTGGATGAACTGTAAGGACAGGGTATTATATGCAATAAATAAATAAATAAATAAATAAAAAGTCTCCGGTTGATCATTTATGTAGGCGACGACATTGCCATCACAGCACAAGCTTCGACACTGGACAAAGCGATAACACTGGTTCAGGAAGCCGTTGCAAAGTTTGAGCGATATTTCATCGACTGGGGACTTAAACCTAACCCATGTAAAACTGTGAGCTGCTCCTTTTACCTCAACAATAGGCAAGCTAGTAGGTAAGTGAAGATGTAAACGCAGTTTCTGCAATGAAGCACGACCCTAACCCAGGCTATCTTGGTGTAACTCTAGACAGAACTTCCACTTTTAAAGCCCCCCTCAAAAAAGTAAAGAAAATGGTATCAAACAGCTGCAACCTGATACGGAAACTGGCAGCGATAACATGGGGCTGCAAAGCGAATACACTGCGCATATCAACACTAGCCCTTGTTCATAGTGCGGCCCGAGCCAGTGTAGGCCGGCCATCATACTGACCTGGTTGACGTTGAACTGAACAGCGCCATTAGGAACATATCCGGAACCGTCAGACCCACAAACAACAATTGGCTTCCCGTCATTTCCTACATATTCCCGTCACGTCTGTGAAGATAATTTAATGATCAGAATGGAGTATGATAAGATCAACAATATGCCGCACCTGCCACTAGTACCTTATCTTCAGGCAACTCGCAGTGATCTTCGCCTAACATCAGAGAGATCTTTTGCCATGTCATGCAGGCCCACGAACTCTTTCAGGACGACAGAACGCTGATGGAGAAATGGCGGGATCGGTGAACATCTGCGGACCTGCCTAACAAACATCTCGAGTCCGAGCCAGATATCCGTGTGCCAGGTTTCCATCTTCCCAGAAAGCACTGGACTCAAATAAATAGATTCCGGGTCTTACGGGGAAGGTGTGCGGAGCTAAATACACAAAATGTAACTGTGGGTCGGACCCGAGGTGCGTGTGCGGGCGGGTTCAGACGATATCCCACATCAACTACGACTACCTGCTGTTCGCCATCCAAGGCGGCGGTGTCGATGAGGCTGACTCGGACGTAATGAGGTGGCTGGACGACTTACATTTCACCGTATAGCATTTCGAGCACAATGCCATTTGCAAAATAAAATAAATAAAATAAACGAATGTAATAAGTTTGAGTTATTCTTTGTTCGGGAAGAACAAAGATAAAAACATACTTTAAGATTATAAATATTTGTTATTTGCAACACTTAACCCGTCTTCGCATTTTAATTAGATCGAAATGACCTGACTTCATCAGTGTATTGTTTACCGTTTCAATGTAAATATAAATTTTTGACACTTGGTTCCTAATCAATAATAATTATTGTTAAATTCATATTAAAAACTATTATACTAGTGGTTCGCCCCGAACTATGAACTCGCGACCCCATATAAACTTAACAACCCCATATCTCAGCAACCCCTCGTCCGATTTGGCTCATGTTTGAACTTAAAAATTCTCTTGGCCTCATTTACCTGCCTACCAAATTTCATGACGATCGGACTAAATTTACTCAAGTTATCGTCGAACGAACATGCATACATACATACATACATACATACAAACGCCGGATTGTTCCAGTAGACTCGGAGAACTTCGCTCGCTTCGCTCGCTCGTTCAATTAGTCATACAAAGTATGACAAAGTACTTTTTAAACATACCGGTTGTTAATTCTATAAAAATAAAGACAAATATCCTTATGAATATTCGTTTTCATTCAAAGAAATCACAAAAACATGCATAACTTTGTAAATATGCGTTCAACGAAAAATTACTAAGACGTACTTTTCGTAGGGAATATGGTTTAGAACTGATTAGCATACTTTGTTTTTCATTTTAATAATTTTCATTATACTTGAAATCACAAATTGAATGTACCCAGCAAATGGGTGCATACGGGTATTTACCGGGTACATATCGGGTAAATACCCGCAGGTGGGTATATACCCGGGTACGTGCCCATCTCTGATCTATGTGATTTAGCAATCACAGCTAACGTCACGTACATGCAATCGTTTTAAACGTTCCACACTTTTTGAACAAAAGAGTTACCTAAACAAGTGAAGCAGCGGGTCAGGCCTGTAGTGGACTCTTATGCCACTATAGTTTTTAAAAAGCTTCTAACCACACTGCCCGCTGCGCGTGAGCGTGTGATGTGGTCGCCGATAGCGCCGGCCTAGAGACGCTGGTACCATGCTCAAAGGGGCCGCTCCTTAACTGATGTACCTACAGCTTTATAGCTACTAGAGTCACTCTAGTACAAAGTGACCTGGGGCCTTAGCCTGTAACACAATGGTGCCAAAATGGGCTCCCGGTTGACTGTTTCAATAACGATTTATTAATGCTGTCGGTCCACTGTCGTTCCTTTTAATGTTTTTGTAGTACAGCAAAGAATATTATGAGTCTAATTCTAGAGAATTAGTTCGGTGGTTGTAGGAGAACAATGAAAAAATCCCGGTTCATGTCCATCTACCTGGGACGCCATTGATACGCCAATGTATTACAGGCTAAGGCCCCAGTAAAAAGGTACAATGAGAAAAAACTACACAATTCCCTTAATTTTGGAAGAATAAGGATATTGAGGGGAACAGGCGAGCCGGTAGAAGAAGAAAGTCGTGGCTCAGAAACATTAGGTAATGAAGGTAAATAGCCAGTGATTATGAAGAGCTTACAACCGACCTCCACTAGGTAGAGAGACACGCCATGAAGCAGAAGAATAAAATAAGGAGTCAAGGAGATCACATGTGATTGAACTAATAAGTAGAGTACCGAGTAATCAAGTGGGAATCAGAAAAAACAGGACAACGAAAGATGAAAAAAAAACTAAGGCATTTGCACCTACGTACTGAGATGATATAACAGCGTCTAGTGGCACCTTCACTCACATGATGGGTTAAGAGACCACTCAGCGCTGCAGTGCCTGGGACATTGTGTTAGATGGAGTAGGCTTGCCCAGCACCTTTATCATCCTGACAGCTTATTGTGGCTTAGTCGGCTAAAGAAAGATGACGCGTTTAAAACAAATGTCTATGCTGACGTGCCTTCCAGTTGATTGACAAATGATTATACTGATAATATAAAATTCACCTGCATTACCGAATACAGGCTGCTACAAAGGTTTCTGTAAAATTTTCTATGAAATCACGGTTTTACTCACTAGTAGTTTCTGTAACATTTGCTACAGAGGCTTGGCAAAGAAATACAACTGCGTATGAGATACGAAGTTTTATTCAAACATTTTACTATAAAAATCCCGGGAAGAAAGTCGACGAGATACGACTGAATCTACACGGACCTCACGTGGATCCCGCTCTCAATGCCACCTAAAATATAAAATCGACCCGTACCACCCTGTATACAGCAGAGCACAGGTGATGTGTTCAAACATCCATTAGTAGCCGCCGCGGATTGCGCGCCTGTCGGAAATGGGACCACATTCCGCCACCTGCACCGTGTCCCGTGACACTGTCTTGTCACTTGACACGCTGTCTCGTGTCTCGCACCCGGCACGCCCGATGGGGACCCAATGGGGTTTTTTCCAGGCATCAAAAATAACCCGAATAACTGTCAAATGCAGTATATTAATCTGTGGTTTCCATACAAACCACAGATTTAGTTGCGTGATAATTCGCGAATCGCTGTCAAATTTGACACTTGGAAAAATCCCTATTGATGCAACATTGATGCCTTGGGCAAATAAATAGTTGCATACGCTTCTGCGTCCTACAATTTAATATCACATCAATCAAAGAATTTTGGTCTCTCTTGCCGCTGAGATATCTTTTGTAGAATTTAGTTCCAACTCAAACACAGTCATGATGGTGTGTGTAAGTTCATTTGCTTAGTTTTAAGTAGATAAAACATTGTGAAAATCAATGCAAACCCAATATTTTCTTAACGAAAATGTAAAGTAAAACGAGTGTTAAATCCGGTAAAAATAAACCTGTTAAAAGAGTTATTAGGTATAGGTACCCTGTAAAAAGAGTAAACGCTTTGTATAACCCAACAAATCCTACCGAAAATAATGGCAAATCAACTAGCTGTCAATGAAGATGCATCGGTTTGTACTTTCACCCATAAAGGTCACACCTCATTTACGCCACCAATCACCTGTCCCTTCCGCGCCTCTCAGGTGAGATAACAAAACAGACCCGCATGTCTAACACAAAAGCTCAAGCTTACGGGATAGTAAAACCAAATGAGTGGTTTAACTAGACGCACGTGCGAGACCTGTGCCACTTAGTACAGAGATTCAACTACAGAGAACAAATGAGCGCGATTCTGACCGGTTGGTAATATACCTAATATTGTCAATAGTTTGGCGTCATAATTATTATCTTGATATTACTTCGTTTATCTGCCTCAACAGAGAAGAAGTCACTACGCATAATAATATAACGGCACATAATAGTATAAAATGAGTGCATCATTCCGTAATAAAAAAAAAATTGAAATGTGCACGGAATAAATAACCCTTCATTCAATGAATTCACTTTCCTCACTTCGTATAGTCTCTGTGATAGTTCACTGCGTTATTTTTACAACGCCTATGGCCCGTACAGTTCGCAATCCCAGGTGAAAGGCGGCGTGTGACCAATAATAATATTGTTATTGTTATTTGTTAACTCTAGCTCACGCTGCGTCACAAGAATGGTCGGCTCATGACCTGCCTGTCACAGTTGGGCCGTAAAGCAAATGCTAAGCGTCATGTAATGCTGAACGAAACACGGTCTTCTTCTTATTCGTGTGAGAGTCTCAAAATTATCATAGGGCATGCAGCCAGTGCTTCACGACCGCTATGGCTTTGGGTGTCGCTTTCAGCAGGTCTTCGGTGGTGCACGTGAATGGAGAGTCTGGGCACTGTAGGAGGTGTTGGGTGCTATGGGTCTGGCCGCAGACGCAGTTGGTGCTGGCGTCTGGTGGCAGAAATCCCCATCTCTTCATGTTGTCCCGTGACCGTGCCACTCCAACTCTGAGCCGGTTGAGACCCTTCCACACCGTCCATTTCTCAGACGCCCCCGCCGGTAGATGCTCTGCTGGTGCAAAAAGTTCGTCCTGCTCCGTCAGTTGCGCTTTCCATTTTTTGAGGCGAGCTTCTTGTGGCGTTGCATACTGGAGCGGAGTATTGCTAGCAAAGCTTTTTCGGGACTTTAAGCGGTCTTGAATCGGAGTGTGATAGTGGAGCGGGTGACGAAACACGGTGTGTGTGACATAATACAACTTGCGGGAGAGGTCACCTGACCGGAGAGATAAGGAAGAGGAACTGCTTTCTTCATGAAGACCCTAACAATACATAAAAATACTTGGCACTTATTATGACTCTTGATAAAATACAAAATACTTGGCAGTTATGGAAATTCACATCAAATTATAACTCTTGTAAATTGTCTAAGATCATAAAACATCTATACCGTCACACCGTCCAGAAAATTAAGAAAAACACCTTGCTGTATACAATCCATACAATCAAATGGTCAAGCTTTCAAAGCTTTTTCTGTCAAACAACCCGTAAATGACCAAAAAAAAATTCTTACACGGCTACCAAAGGCCGCCGAAAACAAACAACGAACATCCGAACTGCATGTTCATTCCGATAAAATATTATCCGATAGAAGTTAGAGAAATATAAAAATAAAAAATATAAATGCCTTCATCCAAAAGTAAAAGTAAGCAAGTAAGTAAGCAGTAATAATTATGCCCAGGTGCCGTCGACTTTGTGATACGGCCTTTTACAGAAAACTGTACCATTGAACTAGAAATACACCAATAATCAAAGCGCAAATTACAGAAGCACTGACCGAGAGATCGACACAGAGTGGCACATTATGCATATTAAACAAATCCAGGTTAGACCGATACAACCTCCGTAATAGGCTCTAAGATAATTGCATCGGCACCGCAACAGATTGCCCCGATGACGTGAGAGCATCTGCGACCGCGGCTTTGCTCTTTTTCATTCTACTATTCATATCTTCCATCTAAATGAAGAGTTAAAAATGGTCCAAAAGAATAAAAAAACTGACTTCGCTGGTAAAAAGGGTTGGTACACTGTTATTAAGCTACTGCACTGATTCCGAGTGCTCTGTTGAGGAGGTCCGTTCTCCATCTCCGAAGTTCTTCATCAGGTCTTCACCATGTTTTATGGAACCATAGGGGAAGTATACCCTTTCAAACATAACAAAAATAATCAAAATTGGTCCACCTAGAAACAAGTTCTGAGCTATACCTACATAACACATCAAAAAATACGGGATGAATTTAGTATAAACTATGGATTGTATTTATATGAAACAGGCACCAGACAATCTTCTTATGATTTCAAAAAGTATTTAGATTCAAATATCTAGAGCTACGAAAGTAAAGGCAACCGTTGGCAACATTTCACGAGTTTTTTTCTGTAAGTTGGAGAGAAAGAGTATCGCTTCCCAGACAAGGTGCTGTTTTGTAAATTGACACCCGGGTGATTATTTACACGATACTGAAGCAAATATAATAATAATAATATTTGAGAAAAAAATAACCAAACATTAAATTGTGGTCTCCCTTACTTTTACTAAAGCTTGTGGTCGTACTCGTAACATCAGGCAACACAATATCGCGCGCTTTGAGAAGGCGGGGGTGTCCGCACGTTACGGTTATTATAGAACAAAAAGAACAAGGTAAATTGTGTATAAAAAAAAAATGTTTCAAGCGTTACTAAAACTATCTTCCCTGAGTCGGGCGTCACTGACTAAAACGACAGCCTGTAGTATTCTTTGGTAAGAGTCTCAATAATTGCATCGGCCCCGCAGATTGGCCCGATGACGTGCGAGCATCCGCGCCGCACATGCTCTAGATTCGGCCGCGAGTGAAAACGGAGCGGCGGACATGCTGATGTGATGAGAAAGCCAAAGCATTAGGTGCCGCGTTTACATGCGAGTCTGGATGAGCAGAGGAGGGTGGGAAGAACATTCGTGTAAACACCGGAGGAGCGGTAAAAAGTGGCAGATCTTCAAGAAGACGTCGTTGTTTTTATTGACACTTCTGAATATGAGCCTGCATTATATGAAATGGAACCGAGAGGAAAACCATGGTTATTCAGTTTTTGGGACGCGTTTTCGATAAGAATATCTTTCAAATGTGCCCTTGCTATATTGTTACAATTTCCAATAGATACGTCTTAATGGCTATATTGTAGTTTTGAGTTCCGCGACCCAAAAAACCAAAGCAATGATACAGACATTACCCGTAGGTCAGTTACATCGAAGATAATAACCGTCCAACTACCGAACGATGACAGGTAATCGCCAATTTCAAACATCCAAAATACTTTTTTCTAACCACAACTTGACGTGTTGTTACCAAGATCGTATTTTACACTGTAATTTGGCCATTCTACCATTGAACCATAGCCTCCAGCCAGCGGTTATTATAGCTAACCGTCTCAAGTTTATAAGGCTCGTTGCGAAACCCACCTTTGTATAAAGTTACCTACGTTAATTGAATATCGTAATTGTTCTGTGAATTGCGAAGCACAACGTTATATATACCTAAAAACACAGAAAGCCCACCCACCCCCACTCGATTTTAGAAATTAAATGAAATTAACAGATTTTCAACCACATAAGGTTCTCATTTTACTGATTAGCATTTTTTTCCAAAAGTATGTTCTATTTAGTACTAATTTTTATAATTTATGCATTTATTTAAACCATCTTGGACTTGACACCCACTGCTGATCGAAAGTCTCTTCATGCTCAAAATAAACATATTATTATAATGTTATGTGTTACATTCTGTGTAAAATCAGTAAGCTAGTTATTGATCTCAGTGGTGTTGTGTTGTATGTATCTCATCTCGTGTTGTATGTATTTTACAGTGGGGCTGTTTTTGATACATTCTAGCTATAATATACTTATGCATGTATGTTTGTATGAGAAGTATAGTCCAAGGCTGCCCGCGGTGGACACTGGGACCGTGGGAGACTCTAAATAAGGCTTGAATATGGTACAAAGTTTGAAGGTTTGATACACGATGAGAAAATGTAAAGCTTATATCAGCATAAAGCAGTTATAAACTGCTTTGTGCAGATGGAACACAAAAGATAAATCGACTAACTTTTCTGTGTTGAAAGTGCCAACTTTCTGGCTTGCCTCAAATAGAAAAATCTAGTTCAACCGCATAATTGCTGTGCAGTGTATTAATTTTGCATAAAATATTGCCATAAAATTCTAATTAATAGCCTATCACAGACTTGCTCACGCCTTTCAAATAGAGTTCCGGAATTGAACCTACACCCTTACGCAACCGTGTCCGCACACGATGCGAGTCATTAGGCGCCAGCCACACAGACAGAAGAGACGAGACTTGACGTTTTGCTTTGTCCGCGCCCCGTCTCTTCTGTGTATTTTGTTGCGGATACATTTTGTATGACAGTGACATTACACTGACATGGCGTCCGCGCCGCGCCTTCGTCCCACGTCTCTTCTGTGTGGTGTGGCTGGCGACTTACACCCCGTTTCACAGACGCTAAAGCTAGATGCACACAGGTTATCTAGTCCGTTTTGATCTTTCTTCCGTATGGAAAAACTATGGTTGCACAGAAAATAGCCCGTATTTCCGTACCAGCCCTAGATACCGTTAGAAGAATCATCAAATTCAAAATCAAAAGGTTCATGTAGAAAAAAGTTCTCAGGTAACAAACATGAAAAAATGGGTTGAATTGAGTATACCTCCTACTTATTCGAATTCTGTTAACTCGTACCTATGTGGAGGCAGCTTAAGATACACGTACAAGCAGACATCTGTATTGTATAGCTAAACACATCATTGAAACCTCTCACGAGCTGCTTGAATTTCTAACGTGGAATTTTGTTAACTGTGCGAATTTTTCGTCGCCGACTGCATTGTGTTTTGACTGAATGACTCAGTGGCCTCTTGCACCAACCATGTAGAAGCAAGGTTGGATAATTTTACTATACAGCGTCTGGCGGTAAATCCACCCCCCCACAATCTACAATAGAATAATTTAAATTTATAATGCCACCAAAAACCTTTTCATGTAGAATTGTTGCCAAGGCAAGACCATACACCTCGCACTGTCAAAAAGCTATCAGATCTCATGTAGAGCCAAGCTTCTAACTCTACATGCCCTAACTCTACTAGCCCTAACTTCACAAACAAGCCTTAGTCAAAATATGTGCCCATGGCGGTAGCGAAATGGCCAAGCCACATACTCGTATTTTGACTAAAGTGTGGAGTGTGTACGATTTTAATCCCAGACGATTTTTCATATTCACTAGGTACAGCCGGCCTCACCCAAAGATACCCCTTTTTTTTTCTATTGGCGCCCTTATGCCGAGCGCAGTAAGAGCTGCTATGGGGTATCTATGACTGTGGCCGACGGTGCCTACGGGTAGTAAATGACAGTTATATTTCATGCAAATGGGCTAATGAAAACTGCGCAGCTGTGCTGTTAGTTACGTTTTGGCTATTAAGCATATTCGCTAAAATCCGCAAATTTGATTGCTCTTGACTTTGTCAAGATATAGAAAGATGCTCGCGAGCCGGTATTGTGTTGGTTGTGAAATATTTGAAGCCGTGGATTTTTGTGTCTCTTTTGGGTATCGCAAACAAAGATAACATTAGGTAGAGGGTGTGTGTGTTCGTGTGCGTTTTGTTTTGACATCTTTGTAATTATGATTTTTTCTAATAAATAAATTTTACCAGTAGAGTTTTAATGAATGTCTGGTTTTATTCGTTTGCAGAGGAAACAACGTCAACATATTATTATGTCCAAGTCTGTGATATCGGTAGTGTAATCTCTTCGCGAATTTGTGGGCTTAAAAGAACTTAAAAGAAAGTAAAGTAGGGTTAGGTATGTTTAGTATGGCGGCTGCACTGACAATGACCCAGGCACTGCAGCGCCGAGTGGACGCTGTATAAATCATCTCACTACGTAGATGCACAGGCCTTAGTATGGCGGCTTAAAGAAGGCTCGGTCCAAGAGCTCGACGCAATATTGCTATATTTTGGCCCAAACTGTACCGTGGGGGCGGAACCGATCGCAATGTTCTCTAACAGTTATTTATATTGCGGCTTGGCGGGCCACTCCCAAGGAGACTATAACTGAGGAACTCCGAGGCTCGGTGGGTGATAGGCTGGTCATTTGTCACGTTAATACAGAATTAGCAGCAAAATTTGTGGACTCTAAATAACCAGCCTAGAAGGTCCTAGTCTTGTAGGAAAAAAAATACTCAACCCAAACATTTACTCTTTCAAAGTCAAAAAAATCGATCTACCAGCAGCGACCGGCTGGAAAAAAATATATCCCAGGCTCAGCGAAATCTACTTCATCAGCCTACCAACTCTCAGTCTTGTATTGTACGACATATTATAAGTCGATCGTGCACTCCACCTATTTTGACAACAAACTTTATCGCAAGTCCTAGTTCAGCTGGGAACTGCCCGGTATTACGGTCCATAAACACTTACGCCGAGGAGCAAAAAGGGAAATGGAACAATGCGTCGCTTCATTATGCATTGTCCACGCGATCGGATAAATCACCGGCCGATTCCATGCACACTTTCCAGACGTCACCTGGGGCAATGACGTGTAGATGGCAGAAGGACAATACCTGGGTTTCCTCGTTTTTCTCCTACAACTAGCGAACTTATCCTCTAGAATCAGAATCAAAATATTTTTTGCTGTGCTACAAAAACATTAAAAGGGCCGACAGCATTAATAAATAGTAATTGAAGACGTCAACTGGGAGCCCATTTTGGGACCATTGCGTTACAGACTCAGACCCCTGTTGGCCCAAGATAGCTGCCGTAGACTTATATTTTGTCTACGCTTGCTGTAGAGCTAGAAGATATTGTTCAAAAATACAAAAATCCCAAGTCATCTTAGCCACAGTTGCAGGCCTGTCTCGTTAAGAGTGTGAGCTAATATAAACCATGATGGCTAACGAAACTAAATAATTAAGTGAAAGCTCTACAGCCATGTTTGCTATAATAAACCTAGGTAGTCCGAGCCGCGGTGCGATTTAATTCAGCAATAACCATAAAGCCTTAAAATAACAAGTGAAAGACTAAAATTTCGCTCAAACCTCACGAGATTCCCACAAGCTCCAACGAGTAGCTACTGCGGCTCTAACGAACTTATTGTTGCGCGCGCATTTAATGTAATTAATTTTTAAACGCCTTCATTACGTCAGTTCATTGTTCGAGCCTCAAATAGTAAAATAATGTGGGGACATCGGATTCACTTTGTCTGACAACGGAGATGAGGGAAAACAGGTTTCACTCGAAAATGGTTTAAATAATGGGAAACTTCGCCTGATGATTTACATGCCGCGGCATGCGAGAGATGATGGATGAAGATTGTGTGACAGTGTGCAGTAGATGGTGATAAATATAGCGTAATTGTTGGAGGAGAACGTTTCTTCTTCGCACGAACAAATCTTCATTTTGTCCCTGCGTTGCACTAGGCTGTGTTGGAAATTGATTGTTTTTGTCGACAGACAGAAGAGGCAAAAACATTGATAAGATAAGACACCCAACGCAACCATTCTGCAATGGAAGATAAAAACAAAGGCGCGACCGCACGAACGGCCGAATCTTGCACAAAAACAATTGGTAATAGTCGTAGTGACAAACAAATGACAGTCGCCGCCTGCGCGCGCGCAATCAAAGCGCACTCATTAGCGCAGTTCAGTGACACCTCGAAATTGCAGCGACGGCCAAATTATTCCTCATAGGGCTGTCACGCTCCTCTGACTCCGTAAATTCCTTGAAGTCATTTCGTAAATTGCAACAAAAAAATCAAAATCTTACTACGTGGAAACAAATTATAAACTTGAAAGTATGCGGTTCTGCTTGTTGATGGTTAATTTTCATAAATTAAATGTGCAGCCATTGGAAAGAAACGCAAAAGCTGTTCCTGTTCGATATATCCGATATAGAATGATCCCCGGCACCTGCCGCAGCCCTAACTTAACCCTGCAGCCCACGGGCTAGCCGATCAGGATGTTACATTTTGTAACACAATCTATTTGCTCTCTTTACCAGCTAGATACAACAGAAGGCCGGCACCTGCCGCAGCCCTAACTTAACCCTGCAGCACACCGGCCATCCGATCGGGATGTTACAATTTATAACACAATCTATTTGGTCCCTTTACCAGCTAGATGCAACCGAGGGCAGGCACCTGCCGCAGCCCTAACTTAACTCTGCCTATCACCGGCTAGCCGATCGGGGTGTTACAGTTTGTAACACAATCCATTTGCTCTCTTTACCAGCTAGATACAACCGAAGGCTAGCACCTGCCGCAGCCCAAACTTAACTCTGCAGCTTATCATCGGCTAGCCGATCGGGATGTTACAGTTTGTAACACAATCCATTTGCTCTCTTTACCAGCTAGATACAACCGAAGGCTAGCACCTGCCGCAGCCCAAACTTAACTCTGCAGCTTATCACCGGCTAGCCGATCGGGATGTTACAGTTTGTAACACAATCCATTTGCTCTCTTTACCAGCTACAACCGAAGGCCGGCACCTGCCGCAGCCCTAACTTAACCCTGCAGCACACCGGCCAGCCGATCGGGATGCCGTTATTGTCTGTAACACAATCGGCGGCGATTAAGGCCAGCCGCTCAGAGATTCGCCGCGCAGTCTACCACGAGTGTCCACGAGGTCGGTGCAAGGAGATTTGGAAGATAGAAGCTTTTCGGGTTCAAAATTATTGGGAAAATGAGATGGACCAAGATCACAAGTGTTGACGATATTATTTTTGTGTCTTGCGTTTTTGCATACTATCTTCGTCTGTAATAACTATAAAATGACTTCACACTATTATTTTTATGACTGGATGAGTTGCCATGCAAACCGCCAATTTATCCTCCTTTTAAATGAGTTTAGTATGGCTTTGCAGCGTCCAGTGGCACCTTCGGGGTATAGGCTTTTCCTCTTCATACTGCATTTATTCGACAAGCTAACGAGAATTTTCCGTCGCTAAGTGGCTAGATATCTTTGAAAAGGGGTGAAAGTGGATTGTGCGCAGTAATTAGAGACAAGTCGTGCCAGATCATGGTTCTCCCTCGAACCGCCCGGCGTGTCGTCGCCATTAGATTTGTTCCATATATTATTATTGCATTGCGAGCTCTGATAAATGCGCCACATTACGCTGCGAGTGTAGCGCTAAACGTGTCGCTGTTGCAAAACGCACGCGTCATGGGAATATGTGCAACGGTTGGCGCATTTTGTTTTATGCTCGGTATTGTTTCGTTTTTAATGCAGCGAGGGATTTGATTTCTATAGACAACGGATTAGACAGCATTTTTGATGGCGCATGGATAAACCAGACATTATATTGCCACAACTCATAACCACAATATTTTGTCTAAACATACATATATCTATTCATCATCATCATCATCATCAGCCTGTTAACACCCACTGCTGAGTAAAGGCCTCTTCATGCTCACGGCACAATCTCACGATCCTGTGTCAGACGCAACCACTGTTTTGCGGCTACTTGGGCTATGTATGTCGTCGGACCAACTGGTGGTCTGCCAACCGATCTCTAGTTTCTTGAAACATATGGAACATACAGATAACACAGAAAAATAAGCCTTAGGAATTCAAATAGATACTTTATGGACAAAACCACTAAAGTAAAAACGTGCCTCTCCACGAATGGAGGTTGGCCATCAGCTCCTCATAATCTTTTCTATTCCTTGCCAACAGTTATACAACGCTGGCTATCTCCGTCCATTCCCTAATGTTTTTGAGCCACGACTTTCTTCTTCTACCAGCACGCAGCTTTCCCTCAATCTTGCCCATCATGAAAGTACTCTTCGTGTAGCTAATATAAACACATTTAAATCA
The DNA here is from genome assembly GCA_949319315.1 of Zelleria hepariella. Taxonomy (NCBI): domain Eukaryota; kingdom Metazoa; phylum Arthropoda; class Insecta; order Lepidoptera; family Yponomeutidae; genus Zelleria; species Zelleria hepariella. Next base: position 16,277,961 of record OX439382.1, read on the forward strand.
AGGGCTAAAAACAATAAATTAATCACAAGTCACGTGATCTGTTGCAGTATCGTACGTAGCCGTTTCGTAGAGCGATTCTTGTGTTTCTTTCGTGTTGCAATCAGCTCAGCTAATCCGTTTTGCAAGTGCCCCCTCAAGTGTGATGTAGTACCTTTTAGTTAATTACTACTGATGGAGTAGTAGGTACTCATGGTTGAAGAGTGCGTCTAGCGACGACCTTGTAGATCTTTTACAAGATGCACACAAACGAGATGGTATGGCCCAGTTAAATTGACGTAAGCCTTTCCCTTATATTAAGTAAAGGAAATAAAGGTGAAGCTCTATGCAATATCACCATCATACATTATTATGTTTTTCCTTCACCGTTTCCTTCACGGTGAAGGAAAAACATCGTGAGGAAACCTGCGGCTTAGTTGGCTCCACACGTATTGACTGGTCTTTCCTGTGGGCTAGGCTGACTAAGCTGTCAGGATGGTATAGGTGCTCGGGCGAGCCTACTCTATCTTAAACAATGTCCCAGGCACTGCAGCGCCGAGTGGTCTCTCCACCCATCTAGTGTGAGTGAAGGTACCACTGGACGCTGTATAACTCATCTAATTACGTAGATACAAAGGCCTTTATTATTATTATTACATTATAATGAACGTTCCCACAAAAAGGTCCGCACTTCCTAGAGACCTTAAAAATTACCTCCCAAAGGTAAACACGGAAGCATCCACAGCACTTCCCACAATCATCCTCCGCCGAATAATTAAAAACAATCTCTCCCGCCCATCAAACGAGACGTATGTCAATAACATGGGACTGCCGGCTCCGCACAAAGCTATCTGTAAGGAAATCTAGACCTAACTGTCCGCGCGAGTTGTTGCAATTTAGATTGACAAGTTGCTAACGGCGCCTGGACCTAGAGATGGAAATGGACCGTCTAGATTGAGCATAAAGGGAACGAGGAATGAAAACTTTATGCGCAACTCAGCTATGTTGAAACCCATAAAAATACAATGTTTAAATTAAATAGACCTATTAAAAGTTACACACAGATAGTTCATCCACCTGCAAAGCGTGCCTTTAAAGATACTTCACTACGATAATAAACAAAATAAAAAAATAAAACCGACTCCACTGGTGAAAAGTTACACTGTTATTATTAGTCTATTGCACTGAAAACGAGTGATTTGCTACTGTCTGTTGAGGAGTTCCTTTCTCCATCTACGAAGTTCTTCATCAGATCTTCACCATTTTATATGAAATCACATGGGAAGAATACTCTTACAAACAAAAAAAAAACATCAATATCGGTTGACGTAGAAAAAGTTCTGAGGTAACAAACTCTGTTAAAAATGCAAAGATCTGCTGTCTGCTATACAAGAAAACTTCTTGTCCACACTTGTGTTTAGTATCATATATCTACAGTCTTCATCGGTCACCATCGCATTATCCATAATAACAAAGAAAACTCTTTAGTATAGGTAGTGTTTGCTTCACCCTATCTTCAATCTTCAGACCTTATGCACGCACATGCAAATAACGTAGCACAGTTACAAGAACATTTTTCCATTGCAATTTTCATCACCATATCGTAACGCCATAGCCGACAAATGGGTCACATTTGTAAAAAAGTTACGTCAGTGCCTGCGAATGGAACAATGCCCATACTACGGCGCTTAGACTGTGGGAGAATAGCTTTAGCCTGGCAGAAAAACGGGAAGTGAAATATTGTGCCGCGATACAAATACAACGTGAGAACACGTTGGGTAACCATCGCCGATGGAGATCATGGCGTTACGTCAAATGGTTCTTGCTACCAGTGGCGGATCCAAGATTTTGATTTGGGAAGGGCTTGAACTCCCAAATCCTGACACCCCAGCCTAGGTTATATCAAGATAAGTTAACACAAAAAAGCATACACATTATGGTATGCTTTTGACTACTGTGTGCCCGCCTCGGCGGCGGTCTGGGAGCCAAAACATTTTCATAGAGGGACGCACGCTTTTGGGGGGGGGTCTTGAGCCCCTTAGCCCCCCCTCTGAATCCGCTACTGCCTGCTACTTACATGGGATGTTAAACTTACACACTTGCACGTTAATGAGAACAAAGATTGCATTATAATGGTGTAAAAGGAGTGAAGGAAGAATGGGCTTTATCTAGTGAATACTCCACGGAACGTTAGCGTGATGCGGAGAGGTGTAATGAGCATTAACGTGCATTGGATGACAATGGCGGTTTCTTTTGTTCTAATCTAAGCTGGACAATATTATAACCCCCCGACCAACATTTTTTCATAAGTTTGACGGTGTTGTGCACAGAATACATTATTATATTGAGACGATTTGTGAGGGTGTGTTTGCGAGTCTGTCTGTGTGTGGCAGTATTTGAAAGCAGGTTTTCTAGCAAGTGTTCTTAGATATGTTTTATCAAAATCGGTTTATCCGTTTAGGGGATATACTCATTTAATGCTAAAACCTGCTGCTGGAGCGAGCCATGCTAGGCCTCATCCGACGTCGAACGAAGGTTGACGATATCGGTGATCGAATCTCGAGTCTCAAGTGGAAATGGGCAGGACACTCGGCGAGGAGGGAAGATGGCCGGTGGACAAGGGCAGTGACAGAGTGGCAGCCGAGAACTGGACGACGATCAGTCGGAAGACCAGCAGCCCGATGGTCGGACGAAATTGTCATAGCGGCGGAGGGTCCATGGATGCGGATGGCTAGGGACCGTGAGAGGTGGCGCGAGGGGAAAAAGGCCTATACCCAACAGTGGGCAGAGGTGGGCTGATGATGATGATGCTAAAAAAGGTTATTTGTATGACAAGAGGAAAAGCTTTTTGTTACCTCGAAGATATTATGTGCCTTGGTTAGTGGCTAGTGCCTGGATGCAAATGCATCTACCTAGTTACGTGTACCTGCCGTGTTGTACCGGTCAATATTTCCATCTAATTACCTCTGTCACACCTTCTCTTATCTACAAATTGATAAAACCCCTATTCAGAAAACTTTCCCGCTAAATACGAAACCCATAGATCTTGAATGACTCCCAGGGGCTTAAGTTTGTGTCGCAATGGCGTATCGATAGGTTCCAAATAGAAGGACAAAACCGGGTTTTACACATTTTTCTACTACAAACAGAGAACTAATTCTCTAAAAACATTTAAAAGACAGATAGCATTAAAATATCGTAATAGAAGCCTACAACTGGGAGCCTATCGAGGCATCATTGCGTTACAGACTCAGGCCCCAGGACATTCACAGGTTCCAGTGCCGCCGCGTGTGCGGGAGGTGGGGCAACCGCGTTGTCGCCCGCAGTGCGGTGTGCGCTGCACTGTGCGCCCGCGCAGCGACACTTGCGACACGGCTGGAGTTCGGCTGCCCCGCGACAAAATAAAGCAAGCCATATTTTTTCTTTTCAAAAATGAGCTCTCTATGCATTTCGAATAGTTAATCCAAATATCCAGTTCAAAATAAAGTCACTGGAAATGTCATGACAAAATAAAATACTTCAATTTAGAAAAAAATAAACATTGGTTTCTATCGCCTTGTAATGTTAAAGGCACAATTTATTTACGAAAGCCTGCACAAAACACTTTTCCTGCCCTACTGGATTTTTTCTATAAATATGTCTTGCTGTGTTTTGACCGGGGGCAGCCGCGTTGGTGCAAGCGCCCTTATTGGTACCGATACCGGTCCCCGTGGAGACATTATTGGGCAATTTAATACTGCTTGATAGTAGAAGGATTGCAAGGCAGGTGAAAGAGCGCCTGGGACATAGGTAGGTCCAAAAATCCAGGCCATCCAGTAGGTTTAGGTAATCGTATGAGGTAGTGGTCAGCCTTGGTTGAACTAGCCATTCTTTATAAAGTTTCCTAGAACGGGTTAGTGCTTTTGAAAATACAAAAAGTAGCCATTCTTAGGCCCGGTTTCTGAATTGAGAATTTCACTAACCAAATGCTTAAGAGGGAACGCGGGTAACCTCAACTCCATAAAAAAGGGGAGAGCTGTTTCCTCCCTGGATAATTGTTTTAGAAAAAATATGTTTATGCCATTCAATCTATATTTACCTCTTCCATGTCCCTATGTTTTCCTTTTTTTATTATTTAAGTAATGGATGGCGGGACGATCTCGAAACCTTTTTACCGGGGTGGTAGAGGTAGAAAGGCAAGAGCCCCAGATAGAAAAGTGTGGAGGACACAAGGGGAGGCCTTTTCCCAGCAGTGGGACACATTACAGGCTACATTATATATATATATATAATAATAAAAAAGGAAAAATAGGGAACAATAGTTATTTTAGAAAAAAAAATTTATGCCATTGCATAAACATATTTTTTTCTAAAATAACTATTTAGCGAGGAAACAGGTCTCCCTTTTTGTATTTTTTGTATGGAGCAGCCGGCTACCCGCGTTCCCTCTTAAGTATAGTTCTCTCTCTGCAGATGTCACACAAAATAATGTGACAGAACGATACATAAGTATTTGATTAGTGAAATTCTCAATTCAGAAACCGGGCCAAAATCGATCATTTCGATACGGGTCACAATGAGTTTATTTTTTTATTTTTAGTTAAATTTTAAATAATACAATCAATCAATCACAATCAAATTCACAAAAAAAGCTTGATCATAAATAAAAACTAAGATCGAAATGAGTACATCCTCCTTTATCGAAGTCGGTTGAAAATAGGTTCCAATACTTCTAAACCAAATATCCATAACGTCGTGTTATTACCAAACAGGGTATTGTCCTACTAAGTAGCTGGCAGGATACACGCGTGTGTTTTTGCGTTTAGTAGACGAACGTGTCGAAACACGCCTTTGTTCGCGACTGTACACGCGGTACCGTGGCATAGACAAGTGCTTTTGTTTTAAGGTAGGTACAGAGTATGGCATAATGTGGAGTGACCTCATACGAGTCACGTTGAAGTCGTCTTTAGCAGAAATTTCCTTCTTTCAGTGCTCTTCTTAACAGACAAAATAATGTTGTGTACAAACTATAAATACTTATCTGTTTCCCTGTTTTAATTTAATTTGCTTGCCTATTTTCATTGCACTGAATTTTAAAAATTGTAAGCTGTTTGCAACGGATTTTTATATAATACATTGTTTTGAAACCAAACGTTGACTTTTTGTTAAAAAATAAATAAATCAACTGTTAAATAAAATAGAGACGTCGAACATAAACGTGCCGGTTGGACCTCTAATTGTTATTAGAAATAATACCAACGGTTCGAAAACATTCGTACTAACAACGCAAAGTAGTTAAAGAAATTAATTATTTTTATGAAACTCGTCTGAAAATTCCAACATTGACATGGGAAGTAGAATCGGCAGATTCTTCCTCCATTCCGTCGCAACCCAGTAACCCCTAGGTCACCCAGATGCCTTAAATACTAGACTAATTGCTTAGAAAACTACAACACACCACGTATGAAAGATGTATAAGTACTCAGACTTTGTCAGCATTAAATTCAACCTAAGGAATTTTAATAACTTGCAATAATTTAATTAAATAATTAAGCAAATTTAAAATTTAATTTTATCAATCAAATTGGAATATTTCATTAAAGTTTAAACCAATTTTGATGAAATCTCGCTACCTAGCCCGCGTTTCATATAACTGACATAAATATTTTATTATGACAATTCGATGTTCATTGATAGGTCGGTTTCTAAACAAACCTTTTTTGTAACCTCGTGTCAAATCGACTACGCAATATACATCGAATTGTCATAATAAAATAATAATGTCAGTTATATGAAACGTGCACTAGTCACTTTTCAAACAATAAAAACTAAATGACAATCGGTTTACCTTTGGGACCTGCGATGCCACAGACAGACGCAAAGATACACCTTCAACCTTATAACATATTTTTATTCACTTTTAATGATTCGCGATATTTTGCCTAAAAGCCAATCGCGATTCGACCCGTTTCGAATACAATAACATATTTTTACGTCGGGAGTCGGGCGTCGGGGGCACAAAATGCTGCAAAACCTGAGAAACTTGTTGTTTACGTTGAAAACCGAAATAGCAGCATTTGTCGAGCATTTGTGCAGCGATTGTCTATCAGCCATCAACGGAGAAGGAAGAATTGGGACGAAACGTGCTTCACTGATTCTCTTGGGAAATAGAGTTAAGAAAGTTGGACGATTGATAAGAATGTTTTAATGGCGTTTTTATAGCAGGTTTCCATATAACCACATATTTCTTATGTAGGCTTCTGAAGAAATTGCAACGAATTACAGAGATTATTGTATTTCTTCGAAAAATATTTCATTATTTGTGTAATTGATCAATAATTTACCGTTGTTTTAATTATTGTAGAGACGGAAAGCATTATTGAGCTAGTCTGGCATTTAAAAACAAGAAATTAATATTATTTACTTAAAAAAACTCCTAGCGCTACCTTTATAAAAGTATCAATTAACCTAACTAGAAATATAAATTATAAAACAAATATAGTCAATTAGCTGAGTTGATAATTATGCCGCACAAACATTAATTATACAAAATACCTAAGTTAAATACTATTTGCGTTCATGTCACGCCTCCAAAGCACGTTGTCAGCCTACGCAAGTACATAGAATACAGTATGATAGTTCGTTTTACTTAATAACTTGGATTAACTACTTAGCTGTTTACTGAAATGTTCTGGTATTAGTTTCTTCCGTAGATTTGACCGACTAAGCTGATGGTAAGGTTCTGGGCCAGCTTACTACATCTAAATATGCCCTCTTTTTCATCTTCTACAATGTTACGCTGACCAGTTCGAACTAAGATTCCTTTAATTTTAAGGACCATTTATAGCACGTATTTAGCATAGAAAAATATTTGAGCAGCAACATCCATACCAATTGGAAGGGATGTTGCTGGCTTTGCTTTTATATGTCTCAGTTAGTACTCTACCGCTCTACTCAACCGTTTACTCTACCCGTGTACAGCAGCCTTAAGGGGGAAGGTCGTCTTACATTGAAATTGTCTCTTTCAATTCCAAAAAATCTTAGGGATTAAAAGGATCTTGCGTATTTTTCACTCTATTCTTTTCTTCTTCTTCGGCCTATCGCCACCCAATACTTCTCTTCGTATTCTCTACCAAAGTTGTGTTGCTAGTATGAGTGAACATACTATGCATCCTAATCTAATACACGAGGGATGCAACAGTAACGACATTGTCTCGCGATCCTGTTATCATTGTAATTGCTCACGAACTGTTTTATAATTTGTCGTAAGCGCTGAGAACCGCCGGGATACAGACAATATACTATGTAATGTAATTAATTACTTTATTTCAGAGGAATGCGAAGGTATTCCTTGGTGATTGCAGGGTAAACTAACACAATGAGAGATAAAAAGAGCCCTTCAGTGGTTGGTTTGTAGGCTTTGATTGCACGTAAGTGGAATAGTTACTATAGCGTTACTACGCATTTTTTTATAGTTTCTTTAGGGTTTTATCGATCTGTAAACAGTTTTTTGCGGTGCCCAAATTGTGATATACTACAAAACGCACTTAGTTTTGTGAGTGTGAGTGTTTGTGAGCTGAGAACTAAGCCATCACTCTATTAATATAATAATAAAATATGTCTTAAACTACAATCTCCGCGCTCCGTTGTCGTTTCCAAATCGTTTATCGTACAACAAACTGCTTAATCGCAACAAAAACCCTTCTCCCTGAATATTCAATTTGTAAAACAGGACCAGTACCACGAGTGCTTACTGTCAATGTCACTGAAAGTGACAAGTTGCATAAACAACCTTACTACTATAGTATTAGGATACATGACAGACGTCCGGCGGACGTCCGGCACAGCTTTTTCGCACTCGTGGTAGCTATACAGCCTCCCGTTATGCGAACAGTAACGGACGACCGTTCGGCGAGAGGCTGCACTTAATAAGCCATTAAGGGTGATTGAGTCAAGTTCGGGCCAAAGGCCGCGGGTCGCAACGGAAGCACTCGTTACCTACGTGAGCAATTGGATGAGATGGGTCCCCATTTAGGCCAAATTTACCATATTGACATTGCACAAGTAATATTATAACATACGTTACGTATTTGACACTTGTCTTTCCCGTGGGATAGGCCGTCTAAGCTGTCAGGATGGTAATAGGTTTTAGACAAGCCTACTTGATCCAAAACAATGTCCCAGGCACTGCAGCATCCGTGTGGTCTCTTCGCTCAACTAGTGTGAGTGGAGGTGCCACTGAACACTGTAAATATCATCTCGTTTGCAAAAGTTTATTTATGCATGTAGAACCTATACTGAACACTTACCTATATCTTAATTGATGTTTCAAATACTAAAATGTTGTAGAGTATATAAAACCAATAACTATACTCTAACGATAACGATGGGTTGGATAAGACATTACTATTTTATAACACCAACTATTAAAATATAACTGAAGAAACTTCCTCAATTACGAGCGAATAGTAAAATATAACTTTCCCAGCGAGTTCTTAAATTGAATAAACTTTGAATTCCTAGGAACTCCGTATTAATTAGATATTCCAAACATTCTTAAGATTTTATTCAACGCGACATTTTTGGATTTATTTCGGTGCGACCCTTCCTAAAACCGAGCTCCCATACAAAAGACATCAACGCAGTGCCCCCGAAAACAAAGTCCTACGCTCGCTACGCTCGGGTAGGCTGCGGCCGGCCGTTTCCCCAAAAATACGTTAAAAAACAAGAGAGAAACAGCCGCCTTCGTGTTAAATTAACCATTACCTAGTTAGTGTCGAGTGGTGTATGGCTGATACACGCACAGAGGCATTAGCCCACATACCGGGGGTCCTATTACTTGAGATGGTTGGTTACATTAGAAAATCTTGACGTTTTCTAGTGAAGTTTTTTTAGTTACTTTAATTGTCTACGTAAGTATGTATTATATGTACAAAGTTAAAAGATTTAAGTTTATATGAGGAGTTAATAAGCAAATGACTCGCATCGGTATTTGACCTTGGTACTGCCAAAAGCACTTAATTAAATTCTGCAGATTAATTAATACATTTACAATCAAAAGAACAGTAAACAAATGTGGAATTTAAAATTTTGTTTGAACAATTGAGCTATAAATCAATTAAAATATTATTGTTGCGATTTTACTTTTAATTTTACTGTCGGTACAAGTCACGACAACTATTGCTTAAGTTTTCACCTCACCTTCGTCAAAGTACTTCTATCATGTATAGATTAAATTGAATGAGACTACAGTCAGACCGAATTAGAAATGTCCCCATTTCTGTAATCGTAGCCAGCGAAGCATGGTGCGTGCCAGAGAAAAGTGAACCTTCATATTCAACGAATTATACAGAATAGTAAACAATCAATTTGTTACTAGAAGTATCAACGATAACTCCGGTGGCCTCCATGTGCCCACAACTAGTTGAACACTGAGAAAACCACAATAATTAGGGAACATTGTCAGCATCATACATCTGTGCAAACAAACGTAGGTTTTACACGTTCTTTACTGTTAACGCATTAACGGATCATCCGCAGTCGCGGAGGCTCGGCGGCCGATCGGCACGGAGCAATCGATTGTCATCATGAGCAGCTTTATCGGGGGTAGATTGAGGTTGTATGAGCTTCATGGAAAATTCCTATAGGTGTCAAGTAAACACAGATTGTCAAAGGCATTTGTTTTCTATACGTTATGTTTTGCCAAAGCAAGGGGCATTTCTTGACAATAACATCGTGAATCTATAGATTTTTTAAAATTATTTTTAAATGTTTTCTCTAGTCATCATTGTCTAATCATATCACTTAATCACACACATTCTCATACATTTTACTTAAAACTATCTCTAGATAATCAATACTTACATGTTAGCCTTTCATAAAGAAAACTTGTAAAAAACCTAAACGACCCAATCAAATCGCAATCAAAAAACAAACAGACAGTGAACGTTTTCCACTGAGACTGGAATGAGAAACCTAACCGAGAGCGATAGAAAAACACATACACAGACATATACGCGAGTATAATCTAACGCAGAATTGCATGCGCGAAACCGTAACAACTAAGTCGAACGTAACAAACACTCACCTGTTTCAGAAAACACAGCAGGGCACACAAAACAGAATTCTGGAAAGCACTGGGTGGGAAATGTAAATAACCAATCACTGAGCACGTTTGAACTGTCACTGTGCGTTCGGAGGTTTTCGTAGTTTCCGTGGGCGGCGAGAGCGCATGCGCGTGCGATCGCGACGGAGAGTGGGCCCGTTATGCGCCCGCGCCGGGGAAGAGCGCGCGCCGCGGACCACTGCCTTCTGCGGACAAAGAGTAGGTGAATCAGGTGGTGAGGCTACTGTGGTAAAGGTTTGAAGCCCCTGGGAAGTAGAGATACTGATGAATAGATCAGTTAACATAAAGAGATGAAACATTTTAAGGACACACTCAATACTCAATCATTTATTGCAACCATAAGTTTCCATTGTTCTTAAAAAACATGGTGTCATGTATAGATGACCTTTATTGACCCTATCGGGTGCAGCAAAATATTCACGCACACTTTATAAGTAGTTTCTAATGTTGTATGAAGAAAAAAGAGATGGAAATTTAATGCTTATGTATACTGTATGACAAAAACTTTACGGAAAACAACCACAAGGAAGATTCCCGACACTTTATACTGACCAAATCTGCTCCACACTCAATACGACCATGTACTCTTAGCCGCAGATAGGAACAACTGGCGGCGCATTGTTCTACAAGAACTGCTCCCTGTGACTGCTCCAGATAAGTCACCATGACCTTCAGTGATTAGGGTGTCAATGAAAGGAGGAGGATGACAAAAGAAAACGGTGGGACAATCACAGAACCGAAGATATCCCCAAACTCCAGCAACAACTTCACCTAACTCCGCATCTACTCGCACTTCTCAATCCGCCATCTCTCCAGCGCAAACGTTTATCAATGAAGATGGCGCGTTATCGACGACGGCGCTCTTGAATCAGCTCCGACTTCGAGCCTCGCCGGGCTGTCCGCGGTCGCCGAGGGAAAGTCGGCGTACTCTCCTCTCCACCGGGGTTCTCTTTACACTGGCAGGCACGTCGCGATGGCGTCGAAAAGATCGTCATCGGCGCCGTAGCAAAAAAATATATCTAGCTACTAGTAATATTCAATGGCCCAACTTGGTAGTTAAGAACACACTGCCCCGGAGTTCCACGTTCAGAGTTCTCAGATTTGCGTTATGATAGCTTCAGTGTGAACGGTTCCAATCAACCCCATACATTAAAAAGAATGCGGAACGCAGAACGTGGAACGCAGAACTCCGGTCGGTGTGTGCGGCGCTTAAGTGTGATCAAGCTTTAATTATTCTGGGAGCGTATCGCACACATAGGTAGACTTGGATTCTGTTGATGTTCTGGGAGCTTACCTTTTATCTCTAAAGACCAACCTAGGGGACGGCACGGCATGCAAAGAAGGAATAGTTATTTGTTATGCAAGAATGCAAAATTATTGTTTGCGGCGAGTGCTTGTATTGAATACCGAGCTAGCGAAGGTTTCTAAAATTGAGCCACGAGCGTAACGAGTGGTTCAAAAAAAGAAACCTGAGCGTAGCGAGGCATTCAGAAGCTCGAGTCGCAAATAATATTGCATTCGTGCGAAACACAAAACTTTTCATCTCACAGAAGCGAGGAAATGATTTTGTTAGCCAAGCGTGACAAACAATAGACATAGGTAGGTAGGTACCTACCATAGAGGTTAGTGAAACGAGTTTCCTTCTTTTTTGCTTCTTCACAAAGGAGTATGTGCCATTGCCTAGCAACGGGTTGTTGATTACAAATCGTGTCTTCTTGAAGTGTCATAAAATCAACAACCCGTTGCTAGGCAATGCTACAAGTTGAAGGAGTTCCTTTTTTTTTATTAGGGCGTCGAGTTCAAATTTCGAAGCGCACAAAAATACAAAAAGGATCTTCTACGATCGCATGTTTAAAGTAACAGAGTACTTTCCGAGCATGGGAGATGAAAAATAATTTAATACACGTTATCTTATGTAATATCTGCTTCCTTCTATCATTCATTACTTAAAAAAAGCAACTTTAGTGACGACGCGTAAAAAAACGTCGTGTGCAAAGGCCCTAACTGTGCTTCCTAAGCTGTAAATGAGCCTCAAGCCCGAGTGAAGCACGATGGAAGCGCGGCGTGGTGTCGGCGGCGCGCACGACGCCCTCGAGGTAGGTTATGGACGAGGCTTTGATCCGCCGACGGAAATTGGGTCAGTCGCAGTCGGATTGAGAGATTCGACGGGAAGTGGACGAGAGCGAGGGCCCACAGCGAAGCTCACTTTGACGCCTAGCCAAGTTATCCATGGTAAGTTTTTTTTTTGTGATCGTTTTTTTTGTTGATTTATTTATGTTTATTATTTTTCTATATTTTATATATTATTTCTCATCGACTCGACGGGGGACCGGAGGGCTGGCGCGTACCTCGGGCAGAGACAGTCTGGCCATACAGCGAGGGAACGTCGCCAGCATTCTGGGCTCCCTACCGCGGGGCACCGATCTGGGGCAGGTGTTTTATTTGTAAATAGTAGGTTTGAGATAAGTTTTAGATTATTTATTAGGTTAGTCTTATTTCTATTTAACTTAAATTGTCTTGTAAATCTTGTAAATAACCAAATACAAATTATACACTTTATATTTATGAAATAAATGTATGTACTTGTGGCCAAATCTGTGGACACGGCCGGCAGAGGACCGGGTAGGTTGGCGTGACAAGAAGAGGCCTGTATTCAACAGTAGGCGACATCCATGGGCTGGATAGATAGATAGATAGATAGATACATAATTATGGCAAATTAGTAGCTCAGTAAATGAGTGCTCACAAGGGTATTGTAGGAATATAGGAACTTTTGAGAATCTTGAGGTAATAAAAGTTGTTATTATTTTTCTTCACCTATCACCTATGATTATTCTCATTATTCATCTTTACTTTTAAAAATCAAAGTTTGTAGAAAACCCAAAACATTGGCAGATGGCGAAAACCAAAGAACGTGAGCATGTAAATTCGAGTGACGAAGAAGACAATAATGCTTACTTTGCCTTCGAAGATATCTGTCTCTTCTCAGAAATTGTAAGCGAACTGGGCGCTACATATCAATCTTCGGCAGCCGACATGAAGACCCACTTAAATACTTACTAGAGCATTATTGTAATTACTATTGTGTGTTCGCTATCTCTTGTCACAAATCGAGATCTAGACTGCTCACTAATTGTCACGCTACAAGCTATCTTCTTGAGAAGAGGACGGAATGTTAGTCCACTAGCCTAGAATGTGTTTGTCGTTAATAACAATACGATGCAGAAAATAGATTTTCAGAACGCCTCAAAATATTAATTCATTCATTCTGGCTGGCTCAGCGATCCAAAGTGGATCTAGCCAGCTCTCCCTGTCCTGCGCTAGCTCCCTCCAATTCTCCACCTGTAGCTCGCAAGGTTCTACCGCAACTTTCCAGCGATATTTGGGACGTCCGACCGGCCGACGCTCTACGGGACTCCCTCATATGCTCTCTTCGCAGCCCGATCTTCTCCCATTCTCTTGATGTGACCAAGCCAGCGGAGTCTTACGCCTTAAAATAGGTAGGTATTATTCCAACAGAGAGTAAAATCTAAACTTAGTCCGCTATACACAATGTATATTGGATCTTTAAAGATTTATACAGCTTTCAGTGGCACCTTAACTCACACTAGATGGATGGAGTGACCACTAGGACGCTGCAATGCCTAGGATACTGTTTAGAATTTTAGATGGAGTATTCTTGCCCAGCACCTATAATTATCATGATAGGTACTATATATCATGATATGAAACCTAGCAATAAAACACATGCTTTTTGGTTAATTAAGTAAACATTTTTACCAGGGTAAGATTTGTATTAACCCGTGTAGACTCTCCGAGCTTAGCGATTTAGCCAATGATCTAGAATGCGCTTCCTGACATTACGAGTGCAACGACTCTTCATTAGTAGTAACGACCAACACAACAATCGGTAACCGCGACCATTGACAGTTGAACGAAAAATCGGTCCCGGATTCGAACTCCAACCTCTGAAGGCACTCAATAAGGCAAACCAGTTGCTATCATCTCCCAGCATGAATAATGTCGGAAAGAGAGAGTGAAATATGAAACAAATGGCCATTCGATTCGGAATCAGTATTCACATAACGATCGTAACCTTGCCTTACGGAATACTAAGCGCTGGGAAATGGTAATGAGTGTGGACAAGCGCCGACAAGTGATTTGAAGCGCTGGATTTCGGTGCTAATTAATTTTGGTTGTATATGAATAAATACCGTTGAATTTGGTGAATTTGGTAATTGTGTCTGCCGATAAAAAAACTCATCTGCTTATACTTAAATATGTTATTCATCTTTCTAACTGCTGAAAAAGTCAATGCAGCTTACATAAAGGTAGGCGGTCCTGTATACCCACTCAACACAACGAAAATTAGATTCAACGTTTGAAATTTTTACCAATAGTCATCTGTGACTCTTGTGTGCCTGAAGTGTAGCGCTGAAACGAACGATGGAGTTGCGCAGACTAACGTATATCCTGCCTCGCGGATTTAATGCATAACGCAAGATCAAGGCCAAGCGCGAGGAGAAAATGATGCAAATGAACTGGCGGCTGGCGGAATTACAAATTAGAGTTTTTATTGCCCCAGTCAGTAGCGGGTGGTTTCGGTTCCTTCCGGCGCCCGCGCATAATGCTAGGAAGTAAACAGTGATGAGTTTTTGTTTTAAGAAAACATCGAAGAATGTTCGCAGTGGTTTTGGGTTTAAGTTGCTTATTGGTTGCTTATTGCTTAGTGGTAGAACAATGGACTCGGAAGCGAGAGACCCAGGTTCGATTCCCGGTGCGGGCATGTACCTATGACTTTAATAAATTTCAAAGTTACGTACATTTTTTAATAGATAAGATAGCAATATCTACCAGTCACTAACGGTGAAGGTAAGCACTTAATGTAATCAAATTAAAAAAAGATTAAGCTATCACGTTAATTAACACTACTACAGTTGGTTTCCTAAACTAAATGACACCATGATCGACACTTATTTAGCCGCATAAACATCAACCAATAGTATCAATAGTGATATTAATTTTTGCAGTACTGTTATAATTTTATTAAAATACTATAGTACCGCACCATCATAATTATTATGAAAATGCGATCCCAGCACCGAGTTCTAAACTGTACTAAAAGAGCAATATCAGTAAACCGTCCAAGATATGGCTACTGTAAAGGACTTGAATCCACACCCGATAGGTTCTCAAATAAGATTGCCAACAAAGTACCTCGTCGTTAAATTACCATCGAAATAAATTGTAAGCGAGGAAGCCCAGGCTCACAAACACAGGCTTTCTAAAAGGTCTTGGGAGATACTGACGATTTTGCCAAGAAAATCAAATTATTAAAAGGTAAGTTTGTTATTTTACGTTACCGTTCTTTTGATTTCGCATCCATGCAGCAGAGGCTGATGTTTCGCGCCATTTCTTCCAGTCAAGTGTTGCTCGGGTGCATATATTTATTGTGCTTCTGTTTAGTGAGTTAGTATGGTGCTAATTCAACTTTTTATGAAAGTTTGTCAGACAAATAGTCTGAAAATGCTATTAGAATCCAGAAGTAAAACTTTTTAACTAGAGTGAACTTCCCACTCATTGCTCTACCTAATGCATGAGTGGTCATTCAATTCAAATATCAAGTATTATAGCATTGTATTTACCTACACAGCAATGATATGCAAAACAATAACAATGAATAAACAGTCGGCCATAAGTGGAAGCCCATTTCTATTATTTGAAAAATCCTTGTAGTGGTAGGGTAGGTAATCGTATGAGGTAGTGGCCACTGGCCACCCCGTGTCAGAGTTTTTAGGCCACCCAAAGGGTCTCTGACATGGCTTAACGATTGTTATTATTCAACAACAACCGGGACCAACGGTTTAACGTGCCTTCCGAAGCACGGAAGCGCTCAGATATTATTGCCACTAGCGGTCACCCATCCATGGACTGACCGCGGCCGTTGTTGCTTAACTTTGCCAATCGATTAAGAACGGCTAGTACGGTCGGCCACAATCTCAGATAACCCATGGCAGCTCTTATCGCGCGCGGCATAAGGGTGCCAATCGAACAAAAAGGGGTATCTGAGACTGTGGCCGACTGTACAACTAGGCTGTGAGCGCTTGTAGTGGTCATATGTGCTTATTCTGTTAAAAGAAACGCAACAGTCCTCATAATTTTCAGCCCACATGTGTCCACTTTTCCCACAAATAAACCAGAGGACTAGCAACTGTGTGGATTTTTCTTACAGAATAAGCACACTGATAGTATTATTTTTGTCGATATAAGGTGGGTTTAATGACTCGTGCCTGGGACATGCACAATTTCGTGGGTATTAATCACCTAAATAAAATACAACAAAAAAACATAAAATAAAATAAAAAACCCGTTTTTTCACACACATCTCGCTTGCTAGGTTTTGAAATTGCACAGCCGGTCCTTGCCGTGTCGATCGGTTGGCAGACGGTGACTGTCTGATGACATAGCCCAAGTAACCGGAAAGCAGTGGCTGCACCTGGAGTAGGATCGTGAGATGTGGCGTGAGCGTGAAGAAGCCTTCACTCAGCAGTGGATGTTAACAGGCTGGTGATGATGATTCCTTGTCTATGTAGATATAGTTACCGCTCTTTGTAGACCAAAAGAGTCAGATAAAGTATCTAGGTCTATTGCCGGTAATGCCAGGAATGCTGCGCGCTTCCTCACAGTATCTTCCTACTCTCTAGTCTAGGTATGTCGTTCATTAGTTTGTAGCCGGGGTACTTTCGATACCATTTATCGACGCACTTTATGCGCGTGAGTCGACGCGACACCCACAACACGTGATTGTACTTCTAAATAAGGCTTTATGTGTTTTTAGTAATGTGTGACGCACAGATCTAAATATAGTGCTATTGTTTCTTACGCGCGCTGTTGTTTGTGTTAAAACGTAATATTCATTCATTATTTTATTTCATTAGTAAACATGTTGCTTGCAATGCATGATAACATAATGTTACCTACATACTAATATGATGATTACGTATACTAAAATGTTTGATATCTTGGAATGCAAACAACTTTGAGAATTAAGATTAATACTTATTAGGTACTACTTGCCATGTCCGCCGCATGCAACCGGATAGGTGGGCGAAACTCGCCACCGAGTGGATACCATGTGGCGGTCGCCGCAGCCGAGGTCGCCCAAAATGGTGGCGGGACGAACTCGACCAATATCTGCCGGAGTGGTTGCTCAGGACCGAAAGACCTGGTCTGAAAGGGGGGAGGCCTTTGCCCAGCAGTGGGACATCGCACAGTCTACGTAAAAAAAAACTACTTGCTTGATGTACAAGCAGATGAAATAACTTTTGCTTAAATTGCTTTAAAATAACAAGACGCGCGCCCATCCTCCCCTAGAACACCTTATTAAAACGAAAATTCCTTCCTCACCTACCCATAAATAAGTTCGTCGTTAAAATGAATACGTTCGCGGTCCACCGGGATATGGTTTATGAAGGGAGTGGAACAAAGGGACGTGGAGATAATCTCTTATTGTTAAATGCCCGAATTAAATAGTTAAGGGGCAGGGAATGCCCCGGGCTCCCGCAGGAATGCCTGGTTGCTCCTAGAGCCTGCCTGTGCTTGCGTTGCTGACTGCGCATTTGCCTCAAGCGTCTAGGACAAAGAGCTTTGCGCTTCTTTTGGTATCACTATCGGTTTTGATGTCATCTTTCTGCATCGCGGTAAAATCTATATAGCACAATATTTATCATTATCATCACCATCTTTACCGGCCTCTATAGGTACTACCTATCCTATATGTATGTTAATTGCTGGTGATTTGCCTCCAGAAGTAGCCCGCCTGTTGTAGGTGTCTCCGCCCAGCACCTGGGTAACCAGCATCTTATTTTGCCACATTCTCCACTTTACTCTTGCTACGATCCGCTAAGATTTTTTTTTTCAAAACTGATGAATGAGTCGTTTTTAGCACAAATTCACAAAGCATTTCTAGTTCCGGTTCGCCTATGGGCATGCCTGTAAGCGCCATCTATGACGTGCTTTGTGAATTTGTGCTGAAAACGGCTACTTATAGGTACTTATAAGGAGCCGTTTTCAGAGAAAATCTAAATTGTGTCTAAAGTCCCGAACGCAGCGCGACTCCCGGATTCCAGTATTTAGTCGCGGGCGCGGATAAACCGCGCTAAGTTATGTTTGCGGCGCGCCGGCGTCATTATCAGCTGATCTCTCGCATTGTTCAACGGCACAGACATATTTCATCTCACATGCTAATTAGAAGGACGCAGGCTTCGGATGCCATCGCGCTGGATCCTATCTCGGGTGTTGAGGACTGTGTTAGAACTTGTCGGTGGTCACACGGATTACCTAGGAGCGCGGCAGCGAAACGGTTAGGATGAGATATCTGCAAAGATCGAACGAACTATTTAACATCATAAGTGTGATAGTTTTTTCAAGTCTATGACATGAATTTCGAATCATGTTTTTCGTCTGGGCTAATAGCAAAATTTCACGAATGCTACACGCGGAAATTAAAGGCCTACCTACCGAACTGTCGTTTCACCGTGTGTATGGTAAGCTAATTTTTCCCCGAGATGGTAGCTGCTAAGCTTGTGGCCCGCACTTCAGTGCAAAATCACTGCTCCAAGAATGGCAGAGTCACGGAGATTTCATTTCACTCACAAAAAAACTCAAATTACTTATACAGCGCATACTTTAAATAGCCTTTTTCCTTCTTAATGTTATTTCCAACGAGTTTGGTTCTACGACTTCGGTGAAAGCGCATAAATTTGTTTTTTATATTTTTTGGGGCAGTACAAATTGGAGCAGGAGAGGCTGGAAAGGTAGTAGAGATTCAAGTGAAGGGGCATGAAATTGCGCCGCGTAGGCATCGCTAAAATGTTAGAAATGAATTTAAAACTTAAACAAAATAAGAAACGTTTTATTTAATAAATAAAAAGTATCGAGCTTTTCGAAAAGTCGTAGAACAAAAGTTGGAAATCACATTTTAGAAGTTGACGTGTTTCAGGAAAAAGCTATTTAAAATTGCCCTGTATATGTTACCTACTTGAAATCAGAAGGAGCTTACAGAATTTAATGTAGAGTCTCTACCATTTTATCAAATGAAACATCCAGCACAAGCCAGCTTCGCCACAAAATCATACCGCGTTCGAGCTTCCATTTCGTGTAGATAATAAAGGAAATGGCAATTGAAAGGCACACGGACACGAGTTAAGCCGATAGAACATTAGTTAGAGGCACCCTAACACAGCCCCGGATCTAGGGGGGGCAAACGGAGGCGGGGGCGGGGGCGCCAAAATCAGCCCTGAATCTAGGGGAGGGGGGGGGGGGGAAAGTTCAAAGGACTGCCATCATATAGGGTTAATCTGGGGGGCAGCCGGCCACATCTATCCTGGGCGCCAGCTTCAGAAAATTCAAATTCATGTGTGTTGAAAAAAAAATATTTCATCATCTCCTCAAAGCGCCCAGTGCTAGCCGTCCCAATTTTTTTGCAACGGTTTTAGCTTTTTTTATTAATTAGTCTCAAATGCTGAGGACGCCAATGACAATAGTTTGCCCCCTTCGGATAAATCCTAGATCCGGCACTGCCCTAACAGGCTGTCGGTTGTAACGAAAGCACGAGATTTATACGCGCGATCGCGCATTTGCGGCGGCGCGGGAGTCGGCACAAATTTAATTAGCTAATCACACGGACGCCCTGTGCATTCCGCTATAAGCTGCACTCTACACTACACTGGTATCTACTGAAGAAGTAATTAAAGAAACACAAGGTTCCAAAGTAAGAAAGCACGAAATTCTGCCAAGTGGGCGCGCACGGAACGATACTACTGTCGCTGAAGATAGGCTAAAACCATAGGATGCCCGCTAACTTTTCTAATTATTTTATTGACCATGATAACTAAAACTTTGGCTTTTAAAAACATGACATTAGACGATTTATTATACATCCACTCAACTCTAGATGGATGAAGTTGCCAATCGGGCTCTGCAGTGCCTGGGACTTGCTTATATGTATGGTGTAGGTAGGTGGGGCTAGCGAGTAGTATTGCTACTGCAAAGTCACAAATAATATCGTTAGGTAGTACCTACTTTCATCAAAAATAGTCCCTTTAACGTGCATGAGAAGATGCAACTAGCCTTATGCACCTCGGAAGCTCGGAGGCGAGTGTGAAGCCGCCCGAAGCCGTCGCACGGAGTACGGACGCAAGCAGCGCGGCGGCGGCGGTATCGGGAGGCGCATCTCGGCAATAAAATTAATTGTTGCCCCCTCGTATAGCGGCGGTGTTGAAACCGACCGATATAGCGTTATTACTTATCGGGCCCAACGCCCTGGGGAGGGCCTAGCGCTAGACTAAACAAAACATAGACCTTTACACACACTCTTTTTTATTTTTCTAAGCACTATGGCTCTACGCTTCTAGGCTCTATTTTTCTAATGCACAGGTCTGGCTGGAAGAAATTTCTTTACAAATAAGTCCGCCTTTGTGCACGTTTTCTTACTATTTAAGTCTTTATATATTTGCAGCACCCATCTCGTCAGTATGGAGGTATTGGTACAGTCAGCCACACGCTAGGATACCCCTTTTTGTTCGATTGGCGCCCTTGTACCGCGCGGTAAGAGCTATCCAGTTGTATCCTACCTAATACTGTGGCCGACCGTACGAGGTAGGTAACTATGCATTTTTTTGTTGGGAGTTTCTACAATGAAAGTGACAGCGTTTTGGCTTAGCAACAGAGGAAATCTCAAAAGATTTTAGGACATGTCAATGAGTTAAGTATTATTACCCATACATCACGGTCGTACCCAAAAAAAGCGCAAAACTATGTATTGTACAATTACAAAGATTTTTATAAGCTTAAAAAATTAGCTCGGGTCATATTGCAACATATTGCATACCGTGCAGGCGCTCTACCAATGGAGCTACTGAATTTCCCAACCTCATGCATACCTACTCGTCTTACGGACGATGGGGCGCCGTCTAGGAAGTTGTACTTATCTACACCTTATAAATATCTTTATAATGTTCCCTATCGGAAGCGGTGGTGGTCTAATGGGTAGAACAGTGGACTCTGAAGCAAGAGGTACCCGGTTCGATTCCCAGTGCGGGCATGTATCTATGACTTTGTTTAATTTCAAAGTTACGTACATTTGTGAATTTGTAGTAGCAATACCACTCGCTAACGGTGAAGGAAAACATCGTGAGGAAACCCGCGGCTGCGTTGGCTCCACACGTATTGACCTGTCTTTCCTGTGGGCTTGGTCGACTAAGCTGTCAGGATGGTATAGGTGCTGGGCAAGCCTACTCCATCTAAAACATTGTCCCAGGCACTGCAGCGCCGAGTGGTCTCTTCACCCATCTAGTGTGAGTGAAGGTGCCACTGGACGCTGTATAAATCATCTCATTACGTAGATGCAAAAGGCCTTAGGCTGGTATTAATAGTCCTCTGAGATCACCTACTTGAGATCGGTCTCAAGTAGGTGAACTCAGAAAACAAAAATCACCTACTTGAGACATTGGCTTATTAATAAACCTATCTTAGGCGCGAACTTGAGTCCTCGATTTGAGTAAAGAATGAACTATTTGAATGAATGATACCATTTAAAGTTCAATATGTGGTCAAAAAGCTTAAACCCAACTCAAAAGTACTAGGCGCCCATACATTATAAAGAGACTATTCGAAAAGGCACAACCTGAGTTTGGCCTCCTTTTGGTCCATAAAATTGTCCATGGTCCGGTGTTATTCCGTTGTCAACTTGTCATTTCTATAATAGTCCAGGATTCCACAAACATAAAAGTGATGTTACAAGATATAACACGAACTCTACTCCAAATAGGTACTCGATTATAATAACTAGTGGTTCACCCCGAACTGTGAACTCAGGATAACTAACTTTTTGCTAACCCCATATCCACTCTTCGTCCGATTTGGATTTGGATGTTAGAATTTTAAAAATCTTTTAATTCCATTAAGCCGCCTTTATATTTTTATGACGACACAATCATTCATACATACAAACATACAAACATACTTCGATCGCTCGTTCAATATGACGACACAATTTTGTAGCGGCACCCTGGTCTAGACAAAAAGGAACAGATCTGACTCGCTTCAGCCATTTTTATTCAGCATTGTTATTCGTTACTTTGGCAACAGAGAGCTTGATCTTGAGTGAGTAACTCAGCATATTAATAAAGCAGCGCTTACTTGAGACCGATCTCAAGTCCTCGACTTGAGTCAAGAATGAACTATTTCAACGCTTGAGTAAAGAATGTACTAGGCTACCACACATTAGAAAGAGGCTAGCCACAACCTCAGTTTGACCTTCAAAGAGGTTCGTAAGGTGAACAACTTTTTTCACGGTTTTCAGAACTGTCGAATAAAAGAAAAAACTTTTTCTACTGTCAAACATCAGTCAAACTACGAAAATAATTATTCTAAAAATGTCTCGTAAATTCTTGTGATTTTTAGTATATTGAACGTTTTAGTCGGTTATGGATAATAAGTGGCGCCAGAGAGGTTATTTTCAATATTTTGGCCGAAAAATATCATGCCGGAAACTTCCAACAGAGAGCTTCAGTTCATTCGAGCTTTTGTTATTCGAGCTTCCGTTTTTCGAGCTTCAGTACCTAGCGGACCCAGTTGGATGACCTCTACAAACGAGTTGCTGACAAGACAGGTACGTATTTATTCACTATAATTGTATAAAATATACATAGTTCACGATACAAGTTACAGATATCGTCTGTTAGGTCTTTAAAATACCCCATCATCAACGATTTTTGCGCATTTAATATAACTTTAGAGGTTATGTTTACGTAGAGAAAGTAGTAATTTGCCAAGCGAATTTATAATAAATTATAGAGCGACTGCAAACCTAACGTTTGATCGTTGCGCACATCATTCTACTACATTAATGTTTTATTTTGATTCCAGGAAAATCAGAAAGTACCTACTGTCCGACGCATAATCGACGAAGTTAGGGCGTTATGATAAGAGGGATAAAAACCAAGGCAATTTTAAAACACCAGCATTGGTCCCGAAACCTGGAATAATGTGTGGAGAATGAACACATAAAATGAGGGGAAGAATACTCGACTCAGCGCAAATTCATGTCAGGTGTAGAAATTTTAGATTTTGTATTAATAAATATGTTACAACTCTCCCAGGCTTGTTTATTTTCCAATTAGAAAAAAAAAAAAAGATAATTATGTAACATTAATGAAGGTGTTCCCTATTCAGATTTATCTTCAAGAATCAACTTAATTTACTGAATACCTACTACTCGTATGAATGATACCACACCCTCAAGTTTTCCCTACTATATCCGCTTTATATTTTATGCATGCCTAGTAACCTCTATGGTCCAACTGGGCTTTGAAGGCCGGCAAATTTTCTTAAAAAAACTAGGTACGAGTAAAGAGGTTTGAATTGTATGTTGTGCTGCCATCTACATGATATGTATCATACTACATGAAACTTTCTGTCACCAATCGCCTTAGAAGAGATTCCGGATGTTTATGCACGCCTAATACCTTCTTCAGACCATTGACATGACGTCATTCACGTTACAGCACTCAAATTCTATTGTACACACGACAGCACGTCAAAGTGTACACTTTTGTTGTAAAGTCGCCCGTAACGTAACCGAGTAGAGTACTAGCGTGTAAAGGTCGACGTGTTGTCGTGTGTACGTGCGTTTCACGAAATAATTCCCTTGGATTGTACAAAAATAGTCCCTATTACATCGTAAGTAAGGAAAGAGTTGAAATATACTTTCCGCCTTTTTATTAGTGTGTGGTGTAGTTTCTTACAAGATTATGGGAGCCTGCAAATAGTAGTATTTCTTTGAAATTAAAACTTAATTTTGACAACACTTCTGTATTTGACCAAGTACAAGCTCGTAGCTTCTGATTCTACCATGCCTTTATAGGTAGTATTTGAGTTTTAGATGGTGACGCGGTGGTGGCATAATGGGTAGAACAATGGACTCGGAATCGAGGGATCCTGGTTCGAGTCCCGATGAGGGCATGTACCCTACCCATGACATTAATTTATTTCAAAGCCGCATACATAAAACTCCCTGACCGTGAAGGAAAACATCGTGAGGAAACCGGAGCGTCTGAGGCTATATACCAAACTAAACTCAAACTTAGCACCAGCTTATTTTTTTAAACCTCAGCTCTTCGGAGTTCTTTCTTGGTAATATGACTGTGGGGCTCTGAACTGCTGGAGTTTTGCAGCTCGAAGAACTCGGGCTGGTAGAAACACTTTTCTGGCTAGTCATAGCGATGTGGTAGAGGTGCCGGTCGAATGACGACGACAAATTATTTCACACCACAAGGTCCCTTTACACGTAACTTCCGATATCGACGATGGTCCTAAGTATATTGTTAAGCTGCAACTTCTTGCGGTAGGTTCGCTTTGGATGCGCGCTGACTAAACATCATTTTTGTATATTAATTATCAAAGAAAATAACTCCCCTTCTTGCTTTGCGTAGTCGGGTGATGAAAAACACGAACTTGAGTCGGCTATCGCCTGCACTTGGATATGACAGTCGCAAGTCTGGTCTCAAGTAGGTGAACTCACGTAAGATTGTGTCTATTAATATGCCAGCGACTCCGGTCTCAAGTAAGTGATCTTACAGCTTCTTAACATTTTATGCATGCCTAGTACTCTAAACCACGTTGTATTGAAATTGAGACGTCACGGACTGTCAAAAGATGAATGACTCACTCAATTCAGAGCTCAAGTCGGCTCTATTAATATGGCGTCGACTCAAGTAAGTCGACTCACTCAAGTAAGTCGGCTAATGTCAATGTCAATCTCAAGATCGTGACTATTAATAAGCAGACAGCTACTCAAGTTTGACATTACCCAAGGCTTGACATTTACCTCCTTGAGATCGATCTCAAGTAGGTGAACTCAGACGACTATTAATACCACCCTTAGTTCCCTATCACGGGCTAGCGCTTTAAAAAATACAAAAAGGTATCTGAGGTATACAAGTGCCAATAAAGCATTGGTCGCTTCAAGTAGCGCCACATGTTATTCCAGCGGTGGCAAACCGTAACATTGCGATAAAACTATTGTATCGTGCCGCAGCGAGGAAATGAAATGAGAGGAACATCGGGCTCGATCGCGGAGAAGGAAGGGCCTCTGTGATTTACAAATGTTTGCGAGAGTTTATCTTTGACTTACAGGTAGGTAGGTGCCTGCCTACACTTGCGCTGGTGTTAAAAGCTAAGGGATGGCATAACCGTCGAAATGTTCCTACGTATCGTCACTCCACAGTTCCACACACACCTGGGGCCTTAGCCTGTAACACAATGGTGCCAAAATGGCCTTCCGGTTGACGGTTTTAATTACGATTTATTAATGCTGTCGGTCCAGTGTCGGTCCTTTTAATGTTTTTGTAGTACAGCAAATAATATTATGAGTCTAATTCTAGAGGATTAGTTCGCTGGTTGTAGGACAACATCGAAAAAATCCCGGTTTTGTCCTTCTACCTGGGACGCCATTGATACGCCATTGTGTTACAGGCTAAGGCCCCTGCTGCTGGCGTAACATGACCGGACATACTTAACGGCGTTTACAGCTCAATATTGTAGCGGTCATGCAGTCGTTCTACAGGGCAATTTTTAAAAAGCTTTTTCCTTAAACACTTCATCTTCTAAATGTGATTTCCAACAACTTATGTTCTACGACTTTTTGAAAAACTCGATATTTTTTATTTAGAACGTTACTTATTCTTTCAAAGTGTGCATTCTACCATTCCAGCCCCTCTACCCTTGACGCATTTTTCCAATACGGCCGCGATATGGCGCAATTTACAAATTTTAATATTTTACAAATTAAGACGCATCATGTGTTTTTATTGAATAAAACAGCCTTACCTTTGAATAAACATTACAAAGTATTTAAAATCAAAGCATTACTATGCGAATTCAAAGGGAAATTAATTTTAAAACTTTTTCAATTTTATTGCAATAGCGTCAAGGGCGGCGCGCTTTTTTGCCCCTCCACTCTGTGCCACCTTTCTAGCATCTGCTGCTCCTATTTGTTACCCGGCGCCTTAGAAAAATAAGTAATTTAAAAAAAAAAAAAAACAATAATTGCGCTTTCACCAAAGTCGTAGAGCAAAAGTTGTTGAAAATAACATTTAGAAGTTGGGGTGTTTGAGGGAAAACGCTACTTAAAAATTGCTTTGTCCGTCACTATCAAGGCTGTAATTTATGCATTTCTTTCACACTTACAATTCCTACATGTCAAGAGATGTCAAAATTATAATTCTAATGTTACTTGATTCTTGCAATAAAGATTATCTATTTTTGATTTCGAGCTAGCACGGTACTATGGCGGTGAAGCAGCTTGTGCCGCCATATCAACTAAAATGTCATGGTGTCTAATATACCCGCAACACCGCGAGTGACAGTTACGAAACACTTTCCCGTCTAAACGCGCTAATTCCAACTCAAACACACTGTTTTGGGTTTTCTCTAGCGATAGTTGGATGCTCATTGTATTGTCTTGCGTGGGTGTGATGTAATATGTGTCAAAATGAGTTTGGGAGTTACGCGTGTTTCTCGTATTAAATGCTAACACCACGCTATTGATACAAACTGGTAGCAGGTGAAAGAATAGGTACCTACTTACTTAAATAAAGTAGGTAAGTAAATAACCTCTAGAACTAACAACTAAATATTTTTACCCTCAAGCAACTACTTACATTGAACCCCAAAAAATATTTCGACACAAATCACACCGAAGTATCGTGGCGTGAAATGCGCATTTTTTTTATTTTATTTTTTTCTATTTTTTAGCTAGGGAAACTGAGCAATTTTTGTTCAACGATTTTTGTTTCACGACAGTAAAATAGTAGGTACCTAAGTATTGTTTTCATAGATTTGCTCGAACTTCTAGTTTTTTGGACAGTAGGTACATACATAAAATATGTAGGTTTGGTTTGTGGACCAGAAAAAAACTGCTTAATTATTATTGTTCTGTTGTTTAGAATAATGAAAAGAATACTATCTTATACCTACTATCTTAAAATATCTCACTTTAGCTTAATGAAAACAAAAAAAATGAAAATTATCTGAGAACATAAAACTGAGAATTTCCCGCCACGCTATTTTCGTTGAAGCTATAAATTTTGCTCTACGATATGGTTAGGACCGACTTTAGGAGCAGCAAAAAGTAACAAACAAATCTCGACTTTCCAAGCAGCAACTACCTAGACTAGACTGCAGGTAGGTAGCTAAAGATAAATCTTATCTCCGAAACACCGGCTAAAGCTTACAAATCCGGCCAACGAACATTATTCCCACTGTATAATCTCTTATCTACCCGTTTAAGTTGTAAAACACAATCTTGGCACAGCATCGCTCGGCAGAGGTAGGAGGTACCTGAGTAGATACACGGAGAACAAAACGCGCGAGATCGCAACATGCAAATTCGATTGCCCCAATTGCTAAATAGAATGGGCTTCCACGGCAGCCGCCCAGCCGCCGCAAATGAGGACGTGGGGATGAGCGGAGCGACTAGCGATAGCGACATTTGACAGCAAAATGGTGTTACTTTTCCAAAGACTCGTCCAATAAATTTTATTGTACTTACGTATAGACTCCGATGGTCCGTGTTCCGATGACGGCGACGGTGCTGTCGTGTGTACCTACGATCGGCCACAGTCAATCAGATACGCCCTGGATACCACATTATGGCAGCTTTTACCGCCCGCGGAATAAGGGCGCCAATCGGACAAAATGGGGTATCCTAGCGTGTGGCCGACTGTACCTACACGTATCGACAAACCTTACGTAGACGGTTACCGATAGCGCTAGCGCTCTATCTCCTCAAATAGACAACGTGAATGTAGAATACAACCTAAGGTCTTTTTATTACCCATCATGATGGTAAAAGGGAGGATTGTTGTACCGCTCCCCTCTCGTTCTATGGACCAAGCGCCTGTCGTGAAATTAAATGCAACACATTACAAGTTTGTTTTTTCGAACTGTGTAGCAGATGACGCATCTGGAGCGTGTCGTGCGGTGTAGCTATTACAGTTATTTTAGAGAAAATAACTCAGTTCGTGTGATACTGATAGGCAATTATGATTTGTTGAGTTCTAAGTAGGTAGGTATTTATTTATCCGACGTGTGTATCTGTTAGAATGGAAAAGGAGAAAATCTATGACATGATTATGATCCTGCATGAGGCCTTTACCTACTCAGCAGTTTGTGCTAACCAGGCTGACGATGATGATCATGGTCAACCTGCTAAGAACTGTGCAAACAAAGAATGCAGCATGCTTCGAGTGCCAGGCCGCAAATAATATTCTTAGAAAGGCCTACATTTCAATACAAACACCAGCAGTGTCGGGTAAGTACCACCACCACGCAAACGCAACATCAAAAAAGTTTCAATTTTGGCGGCACTCTAGAAAAGAAAAAAATCAATAGCAACTTTCCGAACTACGCAAAAAAATAAAGTCTCTCTCTCAGAAAGCCACATCATGGATATGCGCGCAACGGAACGTAGAAGCGTTTGTTTGATGTCAATGCACAAATTTGATAGAAAATTGTAGGCTTTTGATTGGTTAATCTATTGTCAATAAAGCCGGTTTTTAATTCTGGCCAATCAAAGAGCAGAAAATTGTCGACAGCTTGACAGACTAGCTTGACACAGAAACAAGTTTGATAACTGTCAAACTACGGAAATAAATCTTATTGTTTATTTTACTATTTTGTTTCGTTTTTAGCTATTAAAACAGTGAACACTTATTTAGGAACATAGTTTTCCTATCGCAGTGTTAATTATAATGGACGATATAGAAAAATTAAGCTGCAGTAAGTATAAAACGGTACTTCGTTCGCCGACACATTTCTCGACTTTTCACATCAAACATTTGTGTTTCAGAGGAGGACATTCTAGAAATAAGTGACCTAGATCACTCTCCCAATGATGAGCAGAAGGAACTTGAAGAAAAACCCAAGAAGAAGAAGAGACGACGCCGTGAAATCGATATGGTAATGTTGGGCATCATAACCTGAAATACTCATAAGAACTCAGTGAAAGCCCTGCTATTACCTTCAAAGAGGTAGTGTTAAGTGTATAAGAGTGTGTTTAAGTGATGAACTGTCCCACAGATCAAGTTATCGGATGATGACGAGGATGACTCTGAAGATGACACTCCTCGCAAGAAGCTACTGACGAGGCTGTCGAGTCCTGGGCTCAACTCTCCCGCGTCGCACAGGGAGCCCCGCACTTGTGTTCTTAAGGTATTAATTCATTCATTATTTGTGGCTCAGAAACTCAAAGTGGGTCTTGGTGTCTGCAAACATAACATGCTCAGGTCTCCCTTCCACTTCACATTGACTCCTAGGTATATGTAGGTGAGGGGGGGGGGGGACTTCTTCCCTCTAATGTTCCAACTGGGCCTTGTGTAGGTCTCTTCATTATCCAGCTAGATCATTCCTACGCTAATTACAATCTGTCCCACAAAGATTTGCCTCTGTTGCTATGACATCCACCATTCAAATCTTTGACTTATATGACTAAAATTTTTAACTTGACTGATTCTTATATTCAACAACAGCTGGACCAACGGCTTAATATGCCTTGTGAAGTACTGCAGATTGGCAATTTTCATGTTGAGACTTATATGCGTCAGACACTTAGGTTATCTCACAATGCTTAATTTGTTCATCACAATAACCTCATTTAATTAAGGAGCTTTAGGCCCGGTTTCTGAATTGAGAAATTCGCTAAGCAAATGGGTAAGTATCGTCCTGTCTGCAACGTCGTAAGATTTCTCATAAAAGAGCGTGACAGAACGATAGTTAAGTATTTACTTAGTAAAATTCTCAACTTAGAAATCGGGCCATAGTAATTCATGAAGAATAACAAATGTAAGTAAACTTGAAATGACAATCCTGCACAAGCAAACATCTCCGCAGGCCAGCCAGAAGCGGCGGCCGCTCTCCCGCCTGCTGGAGCAACTGCTGCGTAACCTGGAGAAGAGAGACCCGCACCAGTTCTTCGCGTGGCCCGTCAACGACAACTTCGCACCCAACTACTCCAACATCATCCGCAAACCGATGGACTTCTCCACGATCAAGCAGAAGATTGATGATAATGAATACAAGTCGCTCAATTGTTTTATTGTGAGTGTTTGCATAATTTGATCTCATAATTA
Source organism: Zelleria hepariella (assembly GCA_949319315.1). NCBI lineage: Eukaryota > Metazoa > Arthropoda > Insecta > Lepidoptera > Yponomeutidae > Zelleria > Zelleria hepariella. The sequence goes on from OX439382.1 coordinate 16,308,234, forward strand.
TTAAAGCCAGCAAATGTTTTTTAGGATTCAATGTTTGAGATATTAAATTCAATTCAAAACATTTTATTTCGGATGAATCCGTTGTTAGTTATAATGGCAGCTTATTCTTGTGTTATATGAATTGATTTACAGCTTGGTTTTACATATAATTTTAGTTTGTTTTACTGAAGTGACATCCAGTGCTTTAGCATCGGACTGTCAGTCCTATTTGCGATGATTCTGAGGCATTATTGTGATAATGATATAATAAGTCAAGACTTAAACCCACATTAATAGCATGAACCATCACCAACCATCGTGGATCAGTTCTAATACACGAAATTCTAATAAACATCAATGAATCAATCTGATCATACCTCGATAAAAAAACTGGAATCCTAAATAATGATGGGTTATATTAACTTCTATTCCTGTTCTTATTCAAGATATCTCTTGCATTAGTTCTAACGGTTCTAAACGTCACCTCCTACAGGCTGACTTCAAGCTAATGTGCAACAATGCGATGAAATACAACAAGCCGGGCACCGTCTACCACAAGGCAGCCCGTCGGTTGCTTCACACTGGGCTCAAGCAACTCACACCGCAGAAGCTACGGCCTCTGGGCAACATGCTGACATATATGTACGAGATACCCATCAGGGAGCTGGGCTTTGACATCGGAAAGATGGATGTGGTGAGTGGAGAAGCACGGTGTTACAGGTTGGAGGGATAAGGTATTTGATTTTACTGCCAAAGTAATTTTGATTGGACCGGTCAATAACCCGTCACGGTCAATTATGATGTGATGCACCTGTTTTTTCGAAGATGGAGCAAACTGTAAATTTTACTTTAATCGTCGATCCATAAGCGATCTAAATTGGCACTTAGACTCCATTTATAATTTTATTATTATGAACTGTTAGATTGGTCTGTCTTCAAAACAACCACTAAACAGAATCCACTTTGCAAAGAAAAAATGTGCATTGGAAAAAATGTGTTAAAATCTACGATACCTGGATACTTTTCTGCATGAACATCCAAACTGTTGATCTTCGTAAATTTGTGTCCATTTTAGGTACAAATAAAATACATACAAAACTGTGTTGCACTAAAAAGGTGTAGTGGAGAGTGAAAAATTCACACATGACAAAATTTGCACAATCACAGTTTTTTTAACCAATTGGTATTACTTCGGCTCATAGACGCCCTGAGGGTACTGGAATTTTTTTTACGCCAATCAAGCGGAACACCTTTGTGGCTTTGGGGGCAATTCGTCCTTAGCACCTACCGTATTTACATTCGAAGTCTATGAAATTTTATTGTGTGACTTTTTCCACATCTACCCACTGTTTTGATCCAGCAGACAGTAAATTAAAGAAACCTAATACTTTGTTGTGCAGCCACTTAGGACCTACGGGCGAAAGGTGAAGACAAACAATACAATAATATTAGTTTTTCCTAGTTTAATCGTGTGTTTTGTGAATGCCCGCTTAGAGTTTAGTTCAAATATTTAGTTGTTATTTAGTGAATTGAAACGAATATTCAGCTTTTGTCTTTAGACTTGCCTGCGTTTGTTTTGGATACTTCCCTCTATTGCTTTATACCCTGCACCTTTATTCTATGTGATACATTTCAGAAATTCATTCCAGAATCATGAATATATACTTGAACAGCAGTGGAGAGAAGTTTCAAAACAACTACATCTTAGCAACTATTTTATCAATAACGTATTATGGTACGTTTTCATTGTCAGCATTTTCCAAAAGGCATTTTGAAGAAGCGAGCAGCCTATATTCGTGTTTATAGCTATGGCTACGGCCTGGTGGGTAATGCTTGCATTGAAATCGCACCTTAAGAGCCCTGCCACACCGGTACACTAGACCAAACCCCACCAGACCAAATGTAGGCAAAGGTCGCTATTCAACTGCCTATGTTTAGTTTGGTGACGGTATCCGGTGGACAGGACTCTCAGTGCCGTAACCAGCGACCGATCTTCCGATGGGCCCGTATTCTGTAAGGCAGTACTCGTAGTTTTTCGATAGATTCCCAGTGGTTAGGACAAACCGGCTCTTCACCAACAACACTGAACCCATCGAAACACAACTGCGTTACAGACTTACAGCCCTGAATATGTCGGTCAGGTTTCGGCCTTCAAGCCCAACAGGTCTAACCACACGTTTCGTCTTCCAGCACAAAGTCCTGAAGCGCTCGAGCCCGATGAAGAGCGGTGGTTCGGAGGCCGAGGCGGCGTCGGACGGCGGCAGCGCCGAGGCCGACGTCGGCGGCGACCGGGTCAAGCTTCAGATGGAAAGAGCGAGAGAGCAGCACCGGCGAAGGCTGGCTAAGAAAGGTAGATATAATAACACAATTCATAGGGCCTAATGTGCCTCTTTCATGACCTCAGCGATCGGTAAAGCGGCCACTATATTAATTCTAAATAGGAAAATGGAGACTTATTTACATGGCTGGCACATCCCAAAATAGCACTGAAATTCTTTCCAGCTTCCTACCTAAAACACTCAAAAGGGACGACCTAAAACTGTGAGTCTGGCAGGAAGCAGTCTCTGGAAACAGTCTGAATTGAAACTGTTGTCGTGTTTTCCCAAAATGCACGAGAAGTTTAATCAAAATCGTAAAGAGACAATGTGTATGTGGTACGGAAACTTCAAATAAATGTCTCACTCGCACTTCATCTGGCGTTCATAGTTTAGTTGGACTAGCCATTCTTAATCGATTGGCGAAGTTAAGCAACATCGGGCGCGGTCAGTCATGCTTCGGAAGGCACGTGAAACCGTTGGTCCCGGCTGTTATTTATTAATAACCATCGTTAAGGCCTAAAAAGGCCTGACACTAGGAGCACCCACTATGATTATGATTACCTCATATTACGATAATCTAATCTAACTTCATCTGGTTAATTTTTCCTATCTAGTGAACCTTGTCTGTCTGTTTGCAGCGTTCCCGCGCATGGGCTCTGATGGCAAGACGTCTCTGTACCTGGCGACAGGCACCGTGGACCCCACTTCCGAAGACAAGCCCATGACCCTCGGACAGTTCATCGGCAAGCTCACGCACGGCACCGGCTCGCTATACAGTTAGTATCTCACACAGCTATCACGGTACAATGGGCATCGTCAAATCCTATTTTTTTTTTATTCTATAAATCGAAAATATAGACAAATATAAGAAACTAATTTTAATATTTTCTTATTTTTTTATGTAAATATTTTTTTATTAATAATTTAAAATTTCTAAAAGTTTGTGTATGACGTCACCACTGGCATTATGTACTAAGTTCATTGTATTCATTCATGCATTTAAAAAATAAAAATATGTTGACGTTTGACACTTTTGACAGTTGTTGTTGACGAATGTATTTTTTTAAATATTGGTAGGCAATGGAACTACCGCATCAGAGGCTATGATGACGTCATCGAAAGAAAAATGAAGTAAACATTTTTGGCGATAAATATTAATAATCCGTTTTAATTTTACTTATTTAAACCCCTATTAGCAATCAATATCCCTGTTCCTCGATGCCCATTATAGTACTTGTCAACTTGATGTTATTTTCCGTGTCACAAAATAGCTTACGAACGCCCAGGGCTGTGTCATAAATAGTCATAATTATGAAGGGCCCGTGCGGCGCGGGCGGGTGCTTGCCTTATATTCCATTAAAAAATATGTATGCTTGAGCACTGCAAGTCATAGCAGGTCCTTCGTTGCATTCCTCTCGGACGCAGCACCGACTCCATATATCCCGTAATTTGTGTGAATCGTTGGTACTTGCTGCCACCACAGTAGGAATTGTGCAGCAATATTGCATAAAGCTTCCGTCCGCAATGCACGAAAGAGGCCTATGGTCGTAAGTGACATAATTTGTACAACGTGATACGGACGCTCAGTATTATAACGCCCCCGCGCTAGCAAAACAGAACAAATTCCCAAACATGCTATCACTATTATATTTTTTTATATTAAATCACGGTTTTACTCACTAGTAATTTGTCGGTGTAGCCCACTAGTTTCGGTTCTCATTCGGAGACCTTCTTCATGGGGAACGAGACGGCCCTCGCGACGCCGCGGCTAGACTCGAAGCCGTCCGTTCTCCATGAAGAAGGTCTCCGAATGAGAACCGAAACTAGTCGGCTACACCGACAAATTACTAGTGAGTAAAACCGTGAATTAATAGAAAAAAAATGCAGTGCTCATGAAAGTTTAATTATATTCTTTCCTCCAGCACTCCGCGAAGACCGCCGCAACCTGGTGAAGGGTGTTAAGGGTCTCCAGTATGGGCCCTTCGGCTCCTATGCTCCTTCACACGATGGAACCTTTGCTACACTCACACGAGACGAGAGCCATCTACTCTACCACACGCTGCGTGAGTATCATCGTAAACAAGACAGCACATCAACCCTTACACGCTAGCACTCTAAATAGAGAAACCAAAATCGGTTACGTTACGGGCGACTTTACAACAAAAGTGTACGCTCTGACGTGCTGTCGTGTGTACCATAGACCGGTACCTACCTTACACACACACCCACTTACTTATACTACCTATAGGTCGCGTCATGTAAAAAGAACGCTACCGGTCAAGCTGCGCATTAGGCGTTTTATCGGTCTCTACTCCGTGCAATTTTAGTGGTTTTAAAGCCGAAGGCATTTTGTTGCACTGGTGATTCTGAGCCAAATTACAAAATTACATTCAGAAACGCGCGAAAACAAAATTCACTTCTTCATACAAATGCTGTCGATTGACGATAGCCGTTTGTATTGGGAAGTGTTATTTTTTTCGCTCGTATTGAAGTAAAATTTTGAAATTTGGCTCAGAATCACGAGTGCACCTTCGGCTTTAAAACCACTAAAATTCCACGGTGTATATGCTGTGTAGCTAGTATAGCTAGTATATAGGGTTTCTCATTTCTCGACCTTTTTTATTTCCCGGAGCACGAGAATTCTCGACCACTATTTCCCGGGAATTCCCGGGTTGTCGAGAAATATGGAAATTTTGAAAAATATGTGTGACTTAACAATAAAACTACGCTTTTTATGCAATATTCAACAACATTTATCAATCAACAACGTTAATTTTTAGTTACATGTGACTTTAACTTTGGAAAACTTTAATTAAGCGAAATAAACTCTAGCGAGATCTTTTTATCATTATTAGTAACAATCTATATATATAAAAATGAATCGCCGTGCATTAGTCTCGCTAAAACTAAGAAACGGCTTGACCGATTTGCATATTTACTGTTTTTTTTAGTTCACCATAGTTCAGGTTAGGTTTAAAAGCAAAGAAATATGGGAAAAGTTAAAGGATTAGCTGAAAAACGGAAGAAATAAAAATTGGTCATTTTGTATTGGAATCGCCATTTTTGACGCGGAGAGTCAAACTATTTCAGGTGATACGAAGTTCACCGGGTCAGCTAGTTAGGACTAAATAGTCTTTTTCTTTGGAAAAAAAAAAAATCTTCTAAAAACAATGTCACAAACGGCACTAAGGCTTTGGGAAAGTTTTTGAAATTAAAAGAAAATCCTTCAGACCTCTACTTAATTTTTTCTCCATACAAACTATTCCAGTGATGATTTCTCGAAAACAATATTTTTGGACTTTGGATCGAAATTGCGGTAACTTCTAGAAGTCCATAGCTAATTATTATTTTTCTGGTAATAGATAAATTATCTGAGACCCTAAAGAATAAAAAATATCTGTGAAAAGTCGAAAGAAAAACAGTTAGAAAATAAAATCCAATGTTAGGTAAATTTTTTCAAAAGCCTAATAACTTCTAAACGAAAATAAATGGCTGAACATACATAGGGGTGATTCGGGTAGCCCTCGGTGTCAGCTATCTAGATTTTCTCGCTTGACGTCTATGTTTGTGCCACCCTGTATGTGGTTGACAAGTTCACCGACAAAAGAATTGAGATCTAAATGGGTGCCGCCAAGTTCTGTAGACAATCCTTAAATTTATTTTATAATAACGTATAGCATCATTTTAAAACACAATCAATTGTTTTTTTACTGCTACAACAATGTTTGCTATTTAAAAATATGACATTTAAATTTAAATAGTAGAATTATTTACACAAAACAAATAACTTATGACCTATTGAAACTCAACATTTACTTGGGTAGTTTTAATGGTTAGTAAACTAACTACATAAGATGACTAACATATGAAAACTAAAAACTAAAGTCGTTCTTGAACTTGGCTCTTTGACACGCTGCTTTTATTTAAACTGAAACTCAAACGATCATTTATTTTGTTCTATACCACAAATAACCATATAAGAATTGAAATAAAACGGACGAAGCAACATAATTATACTAGTTTATAAAAAGAAAACCCAAGACAACATGAACACAGCCGCGCGCGAGCGCAAGCGCATTATTAAGTTTTTAAAATTTTTGACTGAATTTCTCGATTTCTCGATTTCTCGATCACTTTTTTCTCGTCTCGAGTAAGGCAAAATTTCCCGGGAATTCTCGGTTCGAGAACTCTCGAAGAGAAACTCTACTAGTATACTAGCTAGTAGCTATATGCCTAGTTCAAAAATAAAACAATAGTCCTAGTGCTTTCGTGCGCAAGTGTAACCATTCACAAACACACCCCCTCCGCTTTTCATGACGCGACCTGTACTTACTTCGGCTCGTACGCACCCTTACACGATGTGTTTGTGAACCTTCGCTACACATACACGAGACGAAAGCCATCTGCTCTACCACCAGCTGCGTGAGTATCGACATACCATAGACCAGTACCTACTTACACTACCTACTGCGGCTGTACACTGCCTGCCTACTATACGTAGTATATTTTATCTATTCAATCCATGAGTAAGGCTCAGTCCAGAGCGAGTGTTCTTTTTGTTCACGCCAGCCCCTCGGTCAAAATATACGTGGTTTATAGATCCAAGCTCAATAGGGATGTTGATAAGTTAGTCAAATGAGTTACTTTTAAAACTATATTTTGTATGAAAATACTAGCTTGTGACGGCCCAAGCTAGTATTTTAATAGAGTACTTTTATAAATGTTTAATTGATTCTTGTTATACTTATTAATAAAATTGTTTGTAAAATCTTGATGTGTTATGAGTTTAGAAGATGTTGTGCGATATTTGTTTTGATTTTTTGTTTTTTTTTTTGTTAAGGGTGGACTATAGCAAGGTGGCGGGAAATTCAAAATTTTCACAGATTTTTACATTTTGTAGCTAAATTGAACTATTTTTGTTCAGCGATTTTTCGTTCGCGAGAATAAAACCGTATTCTTTTCATTATTATAAACAACAGAACAACAATAATTCAGCCGATTATGTGTTCTGGTCTACGAAGCAGTGGTATTGCCCAAAAAACTTGTCGTAGACCAGAACACATAATCGGCTGAATTATTGTTATTCTGTTGTTTACAATAATGAAAAGAATACGGATTTATTCTCGCGAACGAAAAATCGCTGAACAAAAATAGCTCAGTTTAGCTAGAAAATGTAAAAAAACTGTGAAAATTTTGAATTTCCCGCCACACTACTATCTTCCAGCCTAAATAACTAGTGGTTCGCCCCGAACTATGAACTCGCGACCCCATATCTCAGCAGCCCCTCGACCGATTTGGCTCATGTTCGAACTTAAAAATTACCTTTGCCTCATTTACCTGCCTACCTAATTTCATGATGATCCGACTAAATTTACTCAAGTTATCGTCGAACGAACATTCATACATACATACAAACGCCGGATTGTTCCAGTAGCCTCGGAGAACTTCGCTCGCTTCGCTCGCTCGTTCAATATTAATTTTGGTGCATCAACTAGGTCCACGTGTGGATCAAGACGTAGAGCTACGGCTAAGCACTAATTAATGGTTCGCCCCGAACTCTGAACTCGCGACCCCATATCTCAGCAAACCCTCGACCGATTTAGCTCATGTTCGAACTTAAAAATTATCTTTGCCTCATTTACCCGCCTACCTAATTTCATGAAGATCCGACTAAATTTACTCAAGTTATCGTCGAACGAACATTCATACATACAAACATACATACGAGTACATACATACAAAAGCCGGATTGTTCAAGTAGACTCGGAGAACTTCGCTCGCTTCGCTCGCTCGTTCAATAAATACGGATCCTCTTACAGCGGCAGAGATGGGGCAAGGCAACGAGGAAATACTACGGTTCGCGGCGGACTCGCCGTGGGCTGTCATCTACGACATGGAGGCCATGTTCCCCGACCGGAAGGCGACTGAGCCAGTCGGTGAAGCGACCTCTAAACAAGAGGTAAGACTTGACTACATAAACAGGGTGTTGTTTTGTAAAGTGACACCCGACTCAGGGGTGATTATTTACACGATACTGAGTAAATAAATATTTTCAAAAATAAAAATACGTTAGTGAAAAATACCCAAAAATCATTCAATTGTAGTCGCGCGCCGACAACACCGACAAAATACAAGTGCGTAAAACCGTGATTTAATAGAAAAAGTATTCTATCTATCTATATATCTAAACCTTAAAATCCTCCCTCTCCCCAGGACATCTCAGCCACCCGCGTGGACCTCGATCAGCTCCGCAGCCTGTCGGCGCTCGGCATAGACGTGGACTTCCTTAACGACATCGAGGACGAGGTGGCGGCCTCACAGCAGGACTTCGGCATCGGAGGCGCCTTGCAACACACGCACAAACTGCTCACACGACTCGAGAAGGAACAGAAAGATCGGTGAGACTATGTACTTTCTATAGGACATTGAGGTGGCGGCCTCACAGCAAGACTTCGGCATCGAAGGCGCCTTGCAACACACGCACAAACTGCTCACACGACTCGAGAAGGAACAGAATGATCGGTGAGACTACGTTCTTTCTATAGGACATTGAGGTGGCGGCCTCACAGCAAGACTTCGGCATCGAAGGCGCCTTGCAACACACGCACAAACTGCTCACACGACTCGAGAAGGAACAGAATGATCGGTGAGACTACGTTCTTTCTATAGGACATTGAGGTGGCGGCCTCACACCAAGACTTCGGCATCGGAGGCGCCTTGCAACACACGCACAAACTGCTCACACGACTCGAGAAGGAACAGAAAGATCGGTGAGACTATGTACTTTCTATAGGACATTGAGGTGGCGGCCTCACAGCAGGACTTCGGCATCGGAGGAGCCTTGCATCACACGCACAAACTGCTCGCACGACTTGAGAAGGAACAGAAAGATCGGTGAGATTAAAACTAAGGCCTTTGCATCTACGTAATGTTTGGCACAACCAGTTGAGCATAGCAGTTGTGCCTAGGGTTAGAAAGGGATTTATCCTTTACAGCGACCAGCGCCTCTATTAAATAATCTACTCAACCTCCAAGCGTCAAAACACTCAAAAATAGCCCTTATTGAAATGAACAATCTTTTTTTTTACATTTAAAAACAGTTATTTTATAATGGATATTTTAGGCCTGGTTTCTGAGTTGAGAATTTTACTAAGCACATACTTACGTATCGCTCTGTCACGCTCTTTTGTGAGAAATCTGCAGAGACAGGACGATACTTACCCATTTGCTTAGCAAAATTCTCAACTCAGAAACCGGGCCTTAGACTTAGAGAATACAGGGGCAGTCGCACCTTCACTCACACTAGATGGGTAAGAAACCACTCGGCCCTGCAGTACCTGGGACATTGCTTTAGATGGAGTAGGCTTGCCCAGCACCTATACCATCCTGACAGCTTAGTCGGCCTAGCCCACAAGAAAGACAAGTCAATACGTGTGGAGCCAACTAAGCCACGGGTTTCCTCACAATGTTTTCCTTCACTGTTACCGTTACTTACGTACATTTGTGAATTTAAAGTAGCAAAACCACTCGGTGAGACTGTAAATTGTGCCAAACTCTGACTCTGGCAAACTTTGTCGGCGCGTTTTACCAACGATACTAAAAATAGTATGACCTTGCGTACCCTAACACTTGTAGTCAGTAGGGGCCTATGACGGCCGTGGCTCTCTTTTGGCTATTACAGATTTAATATAGTGGCCGAAAGAGGCACACTAAACCCGACAACTAATCGGCTTATGGCAGATAACGCAGTCGTTTTACCATCCATGAACCGCTCACAGCCTAGTTGGAGTAGCCGTTCTATAAAAAAATAGGCAGTCCCTTTTGTAGTTGATTAATAAAAATCGTTAAGCCATGTCAGAGGCCCTTTAGGGGCCTAAAAACTCTGACACCAGGGGTGGCCACTACCTCAAACGATTACCTACCTACCATCCGAATATTGACCCCTAATGTGCAACGCATTGTCCTCAGCCTATCAGCGCCGCCGCCCGCCCACCTGTCCCAGTGCGCACGCGCCGGCGCGACCGAGCGCGAGCTAGCGCGCTGCACCGCGCTCTGCCTGCGGGGGATGGCTGCGCGCGTGCCGCCGAGACACCTGGCGCCGCTGCAGCAAGTGCGACAGGCTCTAGGGGTCACTTTGGCACATCTGGGTATGTACATACTACTACTGTCCCAATGCGCACGCGCCGGCGCGACCGAGCGCGAGCTAGCGCGCTGCACCGCGCTCTGCCTGCGGGGGATGGCTGCGCGCGTGCCGCCGAGACACCTGGCGCCGCTGCAGCAAGTGCGACAGGCTCTAGGGGTCACTTTGGCACATCTGGGTATGTACATACTACTACTGTCCCAGTGCGCGCGCGCCGGCGCGACCGAGCGCGAGCTAGCGCGCTGCACCGCGCTCTGCCTGCGGGGGATGGCTGCGCGCGTGCCGCCGAGACACCTGGCGCCGCTGCAGCAAGTGCGACAGGCTCTAGGGGTCACTCTGGCACATCTGGGTATGTACATACTACTACTGTCCTAAAGCGCACGGGCCGGCGCGACCGAGCGCGAGCTAGCGCGCTGCACCGCGCTCTGCCTGCGGGGGATGGCTGCGCGCGTGCCGCCGAGACACCTGGCGCCGCTGCAGCAAGTGCGACAGGCTCTAGGGGTCACTCTGGCACATCTGGGTATGTACATACTACTACTGTCCCAGTGCGCGCGCGCCGGCGCGACCGAGCGCGAGCTAGCGCGCTGCACCGCGCTCTGCCTGCGGGGGATGGCTACGCGCGTGCCGCCGAGACACCTGGCGCCGCTGCAGCAAGTGCGACAGGCTCTAGGGGTCACTCTGGCACATCTGGGTATGTACATACTACTACTGTCCCAGTGCGCGCGCGCCGGCGCGACCGAGCGCGAGCTAGCGCGCTGCACCGCGCTCTGCCTGCGGGGGATGGCTGCGCGCGTGCCGCCGAGACACCTGGCGCCGCTGCAGCAAGTGCGACAGGCTCTAGGGGTCACTTTGGCACATCTGGGTATGCACACACTCAGTGGCGGATCCAGGATTTTGGTTTGGGGGGGGGGGGTTTGAACCCAATGAGCGTAGGTTTTCAAGATAAAAAAAAGCATTTTGTTTTATAGACGGTATCAGATGCTTAGGGGGTATCTCCCCAAATCCTAGTATACACACTACTACTAACTAAAGAGGTAGCTACCCGGCAACAAACAGAGGCCACTGCTATGCCTCTTTTCTCAGGCTCAAACCCGTTCGCCTGTGGCCAACTTGGTTAAATGTTGTCCATCCGCGTTAGCAATCTTATCGGCACAACGGTTTGCTCACAAATGTTGGACCTGCGGCGGAGAGTCTATTGGCCGATCCCAATACAAAATCTAGCTAGGCGGACATGCTTCAAGTTTACTCACAGCGCTAAGAAGTTTTTAAGGATGACTTTCGGTAACTCTCTCTGACATCAGTATATGTCGGTTTATCCAATGGTTTGTCTTTTTTTTTATGAGTTACGAACCAGCAATTCATCTACAAGTAAAGGTGGTCCGTTGTTTCAGACACGCCGTTGTCGGTCGACGACTTCGCCGAGCTCGAGCCGGTCGAGCCGCGGGACACGTCTGACCCGGACTCGCGCTCCAGCCACGACTACAAGTGAGCAGGCAACTACTACAAGTGAGCAAGCCACTACTACAAGTGAGCAAGTAACTACTACAAGTGAGCAAGTCACTACTACACATGAGCAGGCAACTACTACAAGTGAGCAAGACACCAATACAAGTGAGCAAGCCACTACTACAAGTGAGCAAGACTCCGCGATAAGCAACCAAGCCGTGGCAAACGGTAATAGCTAGTGTCTGACTGAAATTTACTTCAAACCTCTTTCGACCGCTACGCAAGTTTTGTATATTTTTTAGCTGACATCTACGTAAAGATATTCTTTCAGTCGGGCACTAGTGAATGTGGTTCAAACCTATGGTATTTTAGTGGTAATTTGGAGTAAGTGTAATTAATTGTTTATTTAGATGTAGTAACAAAATATATCTACTTAACTAATACATAGTTTTCTACGTGACCGCAAGTGTTATTTATTTCCGAAGTATGTACCCGTAGCGCCATCTATGTTTTATCTCAGGAAACAAGCGTAGTAAGTACCAGCTGGTTGCTTGAATACAAACTACCTTCATTGTTTACTAGGTGGCAGCACTTGTGTATTCTATCATACTATCACCATTTCGTAGCTACAAGGGTTGGCTTTGTTGTTTGGAAACTCATCGATTACTTTTATTTCTCATTTGGGCGGCTGGTTGCTTAAATAAAAACTTTGACACCAGGGGCCTGAGTTTGTAACGCAATGGTGCCTCGATAGGCTCCCAGTTGTAGACTACCATTACAATGTATTAATGTTTATCCTTTCAAGGTTTTTCTAGTAGAGCAAAGAATATTCTTGATTCTTAATTCTAAAGGATTAGTTCTCTGGTTGTAGGAGAAAAACGAGGGTCACCAGGTGTTCTCTATAACTAGAGATCTTATGCGATCAGCGGCTGGAAGAAGCGTGTAGGTATGGGCGCTCTGTACCAATGAAGATACAGTTCCTAATGGAAGCGAGTTTGAAATCCGCGCGATCCTCCGCCATGAGGAATCGATAAATATACATAAGAAGATAATCTTAAAACTTAAACTTTCGTGAGCACTGCACATTTTTCTATTAAATCAATCGAGACGGCCCTCGCGACGCCACGGCTAGTCTCTCGCCGTCTCGTTCTCCATGAAGAAGGTCTCCGAATGAGAACCGAAACTAGTCGGCTACACCGACAAATTACTAGTGAGTAAAACCGTGATTTAATAGAAAAAAGAAGATAATCATCTGATAGCCACTGCTGCTGTAGGCTTTTTGGATGGCCAGCGAGACCGTCTGTTGACTTGACAGTAGTGATCACTTTGAAGTACTATCTAATACTGAGTATCTAGCCATTTTTATTTTTTTTGTTTAGCTGCACTAGCTCTGATCCTTCTTGGAGAAAGAGCATGGTAAAGAAACTCCAAGGATCTCGTGCTTAAAAATAATACATTTGGACACCTCTAGTATCAGAATTAATCAACAAGTGTGAAATCCACCTGTTCGTCCACACTAGAGTTCCACCAGCTAGGCAGTAAGTGTCCCCACGCGCCGAGCGAATGGCTGCGCGGGCGCACAACACGCGCCTCGCACGCGCATAACAATCACGCGTTGACTGATCGAGGGGGCCCACTGTACCTATTGGGGCAGGAAGGAAGCGGGGCATGGGGAGACCGTGATGACACTTTTGTTGGCTACATACATAGGTAGGGTTCCTTTTTGAGGCCCTTTATCAATCACAGTATTTCATCATCGTTATAGGTATTTAAGAGCGACTCTTGTCTGTGCAGCACTCTCCACCCATTCCAGTTACATCCACCTTCTATTTAATTTAGTCGAAATAGCTTCTCCGTCCCTTTTTTCTTCTATTATTTTAGTTGAACGAGCGAGCGAAGAGAGCGAAGTTCTCCGAGTCTACTGGAACAATCCGGCGTTTGTATGTATGTATGTATGTTTGTATGTATGAATGTTCGTTCGACGATAACTTGAGTAAATTTGGTCGGATCGTTATGAATTTTGGTAGGTGGGTAAACGAAATTAAAAGAATTTTTAAGTTCGAACATGAGCCAAATCGGTCGAGGGGTTGCCGAGATATGGGGTTGTATAGTTTATATGCAAAGCGCGCGCGCGCCTGCGCAAATGGCGTAAGCAAAGTTACACATCACTGTAACTGGGGTCGCGAGTTCATAGTTCGGAGCGAACCACTAGTTATAAAGTCCTGACATAAAAACATATTTTTTTCCTCTTCTGTATTCAATCAATTTCAGTAGCCTTCTACTTTACTTCATGCTTTCCATTGTCAGTTTAAACTACGACAATATACACGGTGTCGCATTTCACATGGTCCAAACGAAATTTATGGATGGGGCTTTCCAAGTGCTATCCAAATAACCCCCATGTATGTTCAGCCATTTTTGTCGCTTAGAAGTTATGAGGCTTTTAAGGTTTTTTTGAAAAAAAAAACTAGCGATGGTTTTTATTTTGTAACTTTTTTTTCTTTTGACTTGTCAGAGATATTATTTATTCTTTAGGGTCTCAGATAACTTATCTATCACCATGATTGCAAATTACTTGAATAAACGTGCCATAAAGTGACAGGTTTTTTATACTATTCTGAAGTCGTAAAACTGGAGTTGGAAGAAAATGTATTTTAATCGATTTTTATTTATTTTGGTTGATTCGGACAAAAAACATTGGATGAACAAATGGATGAAGGCTGTTAATACAAAGTTCCGTTTTCGCATTCAAAGGTCGTTGCAGATAATGCAAATCTAGTATTAAAGGTTCGATTGTTTATCGAAGATTAATTGGTTTCAATCGGGCGGGTTCGCTTTGTTCAGCGTAATTCTGTGATTGTCTCTGTCATTCTGTAAATCCAATTATTATCTACCTATTTTATTTCGTATTGTTAGAGCTAGACTTTTGCACATGTCTGGACTATCATATTCTCAGGTCAAGGAAACGTTTTTATAGGTACTCTACTGATTGTTGTTGGCTAGTTTCAATTAAAAAAAATCTTTCGCGTGGGTTCGAGTCTCGCTTTTAGCCCAGCTTTTATTTTCTCTAATGATGTAAGCATGTCTAATGTTGACTTGATTACGAGATTAATTATTCAATCCACTCTTACAATTACAATCAGCATGAGCCAAGTGCTCTTTCATTCATCTTCATCAAAAAAATTAAACCTAACTTTAAATAGTCAAAAGCAAAACCACTCTCACAAAGGGCACCCAATTGGAAACGGTCTAAAAGCGAAAAGTACAATTAACAACAATCATTCGCGCATTATCTTACACAATCAGCTATGCAAAAGTAAACTCCAATGAATTATATAGGTACAGTTCGGGGGCGAGGGAGCGCCACCCTCTATATTTTGATTTTGCTTTCACGTGGGAAAGAGTGACAAACACTTCCAACAAGCAAAATTCAACCCTAATGCAACAGACCTAATACTTGTATTTCAACAAATAGGAAATTGTATTTTAGCCGTATGAAATTATAATAAGTTAGGTAGCAGAATGGTTTGATATCTATTATCCCAAATTACATGCCTGTGCTTAGAGATAACGGTATCGACATCGTACGCCCTGGGAATATATTTGTTGATCGGATGTTGAATTTATATTTGTTGAGGTACCTATGTTGTAGCTACGTACTGTCAGAGCGTCTAGGAATTGCTATAATTTCGTCTTGTAACTTGCGAGGAAGGGCCGAGTATGGTGAGCTAGGCTCACTCTATAAGAATAAGAATAAGTTTATTTGCGTAAAAAGTGATACTTAAAGTGTTACAAAAGTATTTTAACTAGATGTTGTTGATCAAGACAAGATTTTAGCTTCTGTTGCTGTGCTGGACTAGAAGTCTGTATTACAGCAATCAGTGCCTATTCCCCACCGTAGTCTCAGGGTTTCTAGTTTTCAATAGCAGGTTTTTATAACACTTCAATACATATAAGCAAATTATTAAGAATAATGTGTTAATTTAATTACACAGAAAAAGATAAAAGTTAAAAATAAGAACAAATCCGCAAAAACTATAATAATAGATAATGCCTACTTACATTATTTCCAAATTCTGTTAGGTACCTATGGAAGCTACTTACTAGACTGGGAAGGTTGGCGTGACAGGGAAGAGGCCTATGCCCAATACTCGTCATTCATGGGCTGGATCGACAAACAGGACAGCCCCTCCGGTTTCTACGAGATGTATTATAGTGGCCCTTTTATCGACGGCTAAGGGCACACTACGTCCAGCAAACGATAGAAACCGAGTGCCGGGACCTATGTGCGGTAAGTCTTGCCGCCTCTGCTTGCGCTTCAGTACTCCGCGAGTGGCTCGTGGATGCCTCCACTACCTTCTTTACAGGAAATTGCCGGAGCTGTAAAGTCGCTCACCACGCGCAATTCGGAACCCAAAGTTTTTTGTTCGAAAATCCGTTATTGGCTTAATCTTATCTTTAGACAATATTGAGAAACTAATTTCAATATTTTTTATTTTGTTTCAGTAGTTTGGATTTTACAACATTCAGTAGTTTGGATTTTACAAAGATACGGTTTTATGACGTCACACGAAGGTCTGCATACTGTTGGCGGTCATAGGAACAAAACATTTAAGCGCATAAAAACAAAACTACTGGACCAAAATAAAAAATATTTAAATTTGTTTCTCAATATTATCTAAAGATAAGATTAAGCCAATAACGGACTTTCGAACAAAAAACTTTGCGTTCCGAATTCGTAAAACTGCTAGATCTGAGAAGCAGGCTACTTGCTCTCCAGACAAACAGGGTAGGTAGGAACTTCATCATTATCATCATTAGTTCCTACTGTCTCTAATCAGGAGCATAGGGCTCTCAAAACAGTTTTCCAATCTGGCCGATTTTGCGCCTTCATCTCATCTTATTCATCGGGTAGTAGAGGTAGGAACTTAAATTACTTAATCCAGATACTGCTGTCCTTGATTTAAGATTTTAAAGGCAGCGTAGGTTGCGAAACCCAGCCATCAATTAACCGAAACAAAGCTGAAATAAACAACGTCTAGATTCGGGACAATATTGACTAAGCTATCCGGGATCTGATAGGTAGGATAAAATGTTTTATTTATTTAGTACCGGGTAAATCTGCTGTAGTCAAGTGGGATTTAATATCTGTTGTCGAGTCCCGGTCGTTTAACGTTCTTTATTTCTCTCTTTATATATAAACCTAACTAAAACGCAATAAAATGTCCGTCTGGCTGGTCGCTATTAACTCAAGATCCTTTTATTAAGTTTTCGCTATAAGATACTTAGATTTAGTAAGCTTTACGTATCAACGTACCCACATAAATATGTGGTAAATACATAGAAAACACCTAAAAATCTGCTGTTGCATGTGTGGGATAATTTTACCTGTCATTATTTAAAAAAAACCGACATCATGAAGCGAGAAAAAATTTTTTCACACACAGCCTAAGATGTGGGCCAAAGGTGCGTTCTATTATCCGCTGCATCCACAAACAAACCCACAAACTTTAAAGTCAACAACTCAAGTTAATCAAACTCCCATCGGCCAACGGTACAGTAGATAGGTCCTCTACAAACGCATTTCATAGAGTTTTGCTCGCTTTGTTCACACAATGCGGCATAGAGGGTGTCGACTACAATGGTGCGCGGGAGACGGCAGCACCTGCCAAAAAGTCCCACCGCTATTTCACACGCCCACAAAAAACGGGTTAATCCTCAAAAGTCGAAAAAATCACGCTTTTGTGCCGATAGGGGTTTTGCCTGTGAGTGAAACAGACGGTGTGGGCGTATGATGGTAATGATGACTTTGTATTTTTACACTTTATCAAAGGCATTAAATTAAAGAAGGCTTCACCTATTGCCCTAAAGATACAAAAGGCTATACACCGTGGAATTTTAGTGGTTTTAAAGCCGAAGGTATTTAGTTGCGCTCGTGATTCTGAGCCAAATTTCAAAAAATTACTTCAAAACGAGCTAATAAAAAAAACACTTCCCAATACAAACGGCTAACACCAATCGACTCCATTTGTATGGAGAAGTGAATTTTTTTTCGCGCGTTTTGGAATGAAATTTTGTAATTTGGCTCAGAATCACCAGTGCAACAAAATACCTTCGGCTTTAAAACCACTAAAATTCCACGGTGTATATGGTGCTGTCATTACGGTCAGTAGAGACTTGCCACAATGTTTAACATTCTATGTAAAATTGTAAATAATGTGTCTTTTGCATGAGCACAAAACTTTTAAACTTATCTACTTGCTCTTACATAAATCGTATCTACTACCTCTTACCCCGAAGTATTTGGCCCATTCAATGGCACTACATTCAACTAGATGGGTACCTAATCCAAATAATCGGAGACAACTTTTTACGGCCGACCTGCCTATCGCATTGATTCCACGCTGAGCGCCACAATAGGCTTGTTACCCGCCGCAGTCGTTGACAATGTGCAGTCTTTTACCTTCTTCACCCCGCGGGGGCAGGCAGAGAGAACAAAACACCGCAGAACGGATTACACGCGCCACAATGCCCTCGAGAATCACTCCTTTTCACGCCAAATCCTATAAGATTAAAAAACGCTTCAAAAGTTGAGTATACTTGGCGGCGAAGGATGAAAAATAGTCGCCATTTTTTTCACAAACTTCCAACGAAAAAATGGCATTGCCTTTTGTGTAACAGGGCACAAACGAATTCATGAAATCTTACGTAGGTTTAGTCGGAATATCAAAAGAATCTTAGCTTGTACAAAATGAGGTCCACTAAAAAATACAACATTCTTGTTCGGGTAAAAGCCTTACAAAAGCAAAATCTACTAAGCAGAACCAAAGTTAGCTCACTTTAAGCACTTCAAAGAATTGTAGGTGGTTATTATGTAGAATTATGACTTGGCCTTACTTTGTATTTTTATTACGATGTATTAAGTACTATAAGTAATAAATATTATTCTATTTCATTGTAGTACCTACGAGAACGTATGATTCAATAGGCATAGTTAATTGTGGACAACATAACATACAATTTTATTTCATTTTGTAATAATCGAAAAATGCACACTGCACCTCACCGCGCCACAAATCAATCAAAACTAAAGTAGGTATTTTTCTTCTGCTACATTTTTTTTAAAATATCTATCCATCATGCTTAGCATCATAGGTGATGCTAAGCATCGATACGGTAGGCCGTATCGATAGTGCCGATTGCCACTCTTTTGCTCTGCATGAAGCGGTACAGACAGCGATCTGCCAAACATCGAATGACCCTTCATCAGAAACGCCAATTTATGAATAATGCAGGGCTATCATCGGTGATCGATGCTCACAGTCCCCTGTATTGTAGGCAGCTTAGCAGCTCGATAGTAGTTAGAGCCGTAAGTCAAAGCTACGCGTTGAGAGCGTGTTAACAAGACCGAACCTGAGACTTCGTCTCACTGCAGGCGGAAGTCTCAATTCAGTCCTATGACCATAGACTGCGACAGTTTCTTACTTTAGTTCAGACAAATATGTCCTCATCATCATCATCATCATCATTTTGTGTTAGCTGGATCTATCCTACTTCAGTTAAATATTTGGCAAGGAAAGTAACCTACGCTGCAATGTGTTACCTAGGAGGATAATATTTTAATACGACATCGTTTGTGTCATATTTTCAATACCTCTGTATTGAAGATATGACACAAAGGAAAGCTTAAAGGAGAAAGAGATTTTTTCCAGCAAAATTATGATTTAGTTGTTTAGGAGATAGAGCCGGTGGTATAATTTAGTTACCAACGTCACCATTTCACGTGCTTAACTCGCTTATTTCTTACTGGAAGCTTTGTACATTGTTGATCGAAGCTGGAAGTATCTCCGGGACTTGAGCTCTAAGTACGTTCGAAGGCTCTAGCCCTCAAGATGCTGACGCCGCGGACTCGACTGAAGAGGAAAAATGTCTCGGTGGCGCTTTTTATTTGTTCTCCGACAAACGGCTTTGTTGGGTCAAGTGTGTTGGATAGGTTCTTATGGTAAGTTTCGCTTTTTAGTGATTTTAGTTATTAGTTAGGTACCTACTAACCCTAGACTTACTAACAATTTTATTTGAATTTTATTATTCGAAACAAATAAATTATTATTATTTATTATTATCAGCAACATCACATGGCTGTTTGCGTATTATCCCCTCTGGTGGGAGAACGACCAAAATTAAATGGTGGTAATGTTGATCATGTTTTCAAGTGGTTACCTTTTAAAACTGCACTTTTAAAAAGGATGTTATGTTTGTGTATGACCTATTAACAAATAAATTAGAAAGCTAGGTACTAGCTAAACTTCAACGGAAAAAATCTTTCGGAAACATTTTTTAAGATGCGTCTGTAACTTCTGTAAGCATTTGCCGAATCGGATCCGACTGCTGTTAAACGTCAAAACAACTCTTGTCAAGACGATGTTTAACTTCGGAGGACTTTTCTTTGAGTCATTACTTGGTACCTGTAATGTTACAATTTTAATGTTCTTATCCCAAGGCCATATATTAAACCCCAATCCCAAGGCCGTGTCCCACTATGCTCGGCCTTGACCCGGCCAAGACCCAGAGGACAGACAGCCAAGCGTGCCGTAGCGTGTCCCGCCGTGGTCCCGGCGCGCAATGGCGTGCGAGCCACGTGCTGCTGCGTCCGTCACACCGCGCGTCCGGACGTCCGGATGTTTCAACCAGCCTGCAAGCGACGACTAAAGTATGCTCCTTTGATTTAAAAAACTCAATTCACTTGGTTGCTAAAGGCGCTTTTTTTTCTAAATGCGTTCGAAATGCCCAAACCATAACCGTTAGCTCCAACTGGTACATACCTCGGTACCAGTTCGTAGAGTAGTAAAAAAAATACTTCTGACTGTGGGATTTCCTTGTGATGAACATTATCTGTTTATGCGTGGAAAAGATACCGTTCAATCAGCATAGCTCAGGTTGATTTAGGGTTTTTTTTACCCCCGACTAAAAAATAAGGTTGTTGTAAGTTTGATGCTATGTGGGTGTCTGTCTGTGGCACCATAAACGGATGAACCGATTTGGATGCAGGTTTTCTGCGAGTGTTCTTAGATATGTTTTATTAAAATTGGTTCAGCCGTTTATGAGATATGATAATTTGAAGCTAAAATGTCGGGGGTATTTAAAAATTTAAACTTCGTAGTTATAATACTGCTTATCTTGATCTCAGCAGAATAATATTAATAAATTCTCCCAAACCTCACTATCCAATATTGCATGACTGATGCCAGATATCTTCTAAGGTAAACAGGGCCCCCTCTGGCCAACTAACACCAAGGCCTACATACCTACTCCGGTCCGATCCCACGCTCGGAGCACCCTTCCGCATACAGTCGATGGATCTGCGCCTAAATTGCGATTCCTAATTGTTTAGAGTTTCCCACCACCCGCCGGACACGTGGCTCCCAAGCACATTACCACACAACTTTACCACCCAAAACCAACCTTGAACCTTCAGCTGTAAGGTCCTTTTTGGAGGAAGCAAAGTGAGCGAATCCATTTCCCATAATTCGAACCGCCACGCGGCTTCCATAACGCAAATACTAATTGTTAACTAACGCGAATATGACTCTTGTGAAAATCAGCATAGAGCTCATATTAAAAATCCCGAATTCACAATTAACTCCGTGCACGCGGCTGGTGAACATTGACCAAATCACTCATACGACTACCCTGGATCTTAACCCAAAGACCGAAATACGACTTTTCAATAATTTAGAGTGACTGATTCATAAAGTGCATACGCCAGGGGTGGTGGTAGTCAGACACGCGGCCGCACGCTCCTCCAACCACCTTACATCTACTCTTGACTACGCTCTTAACACCTTACATTTAACGTTTAAAATCCAATAACAAAAGCACACATTTATCCTGGTCTTTAACTATGGTGCACGCTCCGGCGACCACCATACTTTTACCCCTCGCGAGACCTTTATCCCTATGGCAATTGTGGCGCAACTCGCACGGCGCAAAGGCCAAGTGTCCCTGGCATGTGAGCCCAGGGTGGCTCTATGCGCGTTGGAGGACACACTCCGCGACGGACGTTGGGCACGCGCACACGCGTGTCGGCGCAGGCGACCACTGTGGACGCACCTTAAGAAACGCCTCAAGGAAGCCCAACTCGATTACGCTAATTGGAAGGGACGAACTGTGTTAATTGGACAAAGAAAAATTCGAGGAAAAGTGTGCAAATTGATCATGAATAATTTGTGAAAAGAAAGACTGAATTAAATATTTTTTGATGAAAAGAATACTCAGACAAAGCAACAAAAAGCCTTAACAAACTTTACCTTTACTAAAAATATAGCTTTAACTTATAATTAGTGAAGTGAAAGAGTAGCCAAAGACTTCCAAAGTGACTCTCACCATGGAGTACCACCACCAGCAGCCGCCGCAGCAGCCAGGGCAGTGGAACTACGGCTGGGCGGCGCCCCCGCCCGCCCCAGCGCCGCCGCCGCCCGCCCAACGCAAGCGCGCCCACTCGGAGAGCGAAGACGATGCCTTCTCAGAGGAGTCCAGCAAGGATGCCACGTGAGTTCTTAATATTATCGTAATAAAATCTAACTAGCTGATATTGCAGATGAATTTCGTTCGCTCCCTAAAGTGATTCGCGTGAATTAAAAAGGCTAACGATACACACATTGTATTTGGAAAGTAGGTTAAGTTACTTGTTACGCAATGCACAGTCAACAGGTTGTATTGTAGTCATTGTAGTCATTAAAAACCGGAAACATGGCTCTTATCGAAATTAACAATCATTTTTTTTTCGCAATTAAACCGGTTTTGATGACTAGCAACACATTTTTTTTTTTAAATAAGTACACAGTATTTAAAAAGTAAAACTGTTGGTTCAGTTGTTAAGAAATAACGTTTTCGCAAATAAACCGCCGAACCGATTTTAATTAAATTAAGTAACTACAATTCTTCCTTCAAACGAGAATGTGTAAGTATTATTCAACCCCTTCAAACTCCGAGCTTAATAGAAGCCTTACCTGCAACTTTTAAATATTAACATAACCTTTTTGCTCGCGTCGCGTAATCAAAGGGCTCTAACTGTAACTTTCCGGTGACTTGCCTTGAGAAATAACTTGTTCACATACTTTCATTTTGTAAGCTCAGATTGTATAATAACAAAAAAACCTTGACATAAATTATTAGTCTTGCGAGCTTTCTTGCCAATCATGATAGGCTTAGGTTGCTTCACCTAGTTACAAAATTAATGCAAGAGAAGAGAGAGAATATGAACATTTCTCTCAGAACGTTACATATTCTGATAAGAATTTAATACGCCTGATATTGAAGCTGCGTCGTACGTAACACACATTAGAAAAACAAATTTAAATCAAGGTGCTACGGGCTACGGCGTAGAGCCTCTACGAGCTACGAAGCTTTATCGCTCGAACGCGCTGTTTATAATTACAACACAATGTAGGCCTGAAAATACGTTGCCCGTTGTTTCGCCCTCTATGTAAAGGGACCCAAAGTTATTATCTACCTAAGAAGAATATCAGACACGTCTGAATTTATATTATACGAATAAGAAATTCAACTTTCATTTATGATTTTTTGTAGCAATACCCAATTAACAGTTAAAAAAAAATATTGTGAGGAAACTTTCATCTTGTCTTTCCTGTTTGGTATGTTTGTTGGTGCTGAGCATGCCTCAATCTAAACATCCAGGCACTGCAGCATCCGAGTGGTCACTTCACCCATCTAGTGTTAGTGGAGATGCTAGTGTGTATACCGTATAAGTATTTAGCATGTGAGATCGTGTGTGTTTGTTACTCCTTCACGCTGAAACGGCTAGACGGATTCGTATGGTATTTGAAATGTAGGTAGTTATTCCCTGAATTAACAATAGGCTACCTTATGGCTACCTTATATCTAATTATGCGTAGGTAGACGAACTTTCAGGCAAAACGCAGTCTCTTGATGAAAGCCTAGTTCCCTTACTTTTCTTTACTTTCTCTTGTCTCACCCAATCAACTCCTCCATCAGGTCTCCAGGCGGCGACTCATGCCAGCTCCTGACGCGCAAGCGCCGGCGCGGCGTCATCGAGAAGAAGCGGCGAGACCGCATCAACACCTCTCTCACCGAGCTGAAGCGCTTAGTGCCAGCGGCCTGCGAGAAACAAGGCAGCGCTAAGCTGGAGAAGGCTGAGATACTTCAGCTGACTGTAGATCATCTGAAGATGCTGCATGCTAAAGGTGAGTTACGCTAGATATAATCGAAATATTTTGTAAAAACCATCATCAATAGCATAAAGCACACCTTTTACCCATATCCCTAAAAAGATGATCAGAAGAGACACCGGCAGAAATGGAAAAACTTTCGAAAGTTTACATTTTAAAGTTGAAATGCCTGTTTCCGTTGTGCGGAAATATTTCTAGATTCGGCAGACTAAAGCACATCATTCAATTTTCTCAAGGACTCAATAAATGCTTAACATTTTTCGGGACAGATGAACTTTTACACAACTACATTTACAGACTCTATCGTAAGAAAGTAGTCTAATGCAATATCAATCAAAGTAATTAATAAAACGCTTAAAAAACAGGAAGTTACAATTCTTAAAAGCCCCGTTAGACTTTCGTTATATTAGCGCGCCTATTCGCTTTCAATTGTTCATTTCCGTTTCCCTAAGCTTTGAAAGAAAGATAAAGTTTTGACGGTGTTTTAGCAAAAAAAAAACTGTTTAAACGCATCCGAAACTCTGTTCCTGTTTTTTGAAAGTTCCCTTTTATTTGAATAATACTGTTACACATTCACTTTTTTAACGAAAGTTGTAAAGCTGTTTTTTGAGGAAGCAGGTTTTATTTTTACAACCACTTGCTAATATGCAGCGGAAGAAAAGACCACTAATTTCAATGCCATAGGGCACGCTATTTCTTGGTTCAATAATAATTTATCAATTGATGCAACACTGTTTGTTCTGATGAAAAAAAGTGTTTAAATTCTTTCGTTTTTTTTTTAATTTACTTGTAGAGACTTTACTTAGCTGGTAAAAAGTCTCTGGTTTGAGTCCCTCCTAATACAGTAAATAATAACCTCTGGGAGTATAAACAGTTGAACTGAATTCGATTAGCCTTATCATCCATCACACATTAGCAAGCATGCCATGCGGGTATCACCCGCCTACATCCTGACTGGTCGTCCTCCCTGTCATACAAAACAGTACTTCCCCTTGGGTCACCATTGTCGTCACAAACGGGACTCTATCGCAAGTTTCCCAGTGGTTCCCACGCCGCGTTTCCGGGTGCCAAGCGCGACAGGTGGACGTTAGGTCGGAAACTCGGAACTTGGCTCTAGAACTGCACATCTGTGCCAACCCGGAATGGTGTGGGAGAAAAAAAGGTTAGTTCGAACGAGAAATGTTTGGTTCGGACGTTGGGCGAAATACTTGGGATTAGTTGTGATGCAAAATTGGTTTGGTGAAGGGTTCTTTTTTGTCGGTCCGCGTCGCAGTTTGTCTATCTAAAGCTGGAACATTCTGGCTTGGTTTTTATAAACAAAATATTAATTTGGCACGAGAAAAGACAACTATAGCTTGAGATACTCTTGCATTTTATGCTATTTAACTCCGGCTCCTTTGGCATAAAAGCTAAATGACTATAAAACGTAATGAACCGAAGCTGTGAAGCATTTTAGAACCATCCAAGCTATCATTCTTCCACATCGCTAGTTATTCCACATGAGTCAAACCACATTGAACTTAATATCTGCTAAAGTTTAAGCAGTTAGGTAGCACCTTCAAAAGTTAGAACCTTTGGCATCCCAACAAGCCACAAACTTCGACGAAAGTCCCGAAACACATGAGTAGGTCTTGTTCTGTTTTAGCCACGTTATTTCCGGTAGGTGTCCCAATTACATGGACTCACTGATTTGTCTAATTGGAGTGAACTTTACTTATTCGAGTTAGTTTGCGGTGTGCTTAAGGGCTCTACTCCGAAATGTTCCGGCCGATACACGCGATGACGTTTATTATGATGACCACGGTCTGCCATAATAACCCGAAGCCATAATAACTTCTCTAGACAGGAAAAAGGTCCATTTTCACTGAGGAGAAGGAAAAAACACCATTACGGCTTGAGCGGCCCTCCCTAGCTATGGATACTAGACAGACATGTTCGTTGAGCTCTATTGTTATGGGATTATAAAGAAATATTTACGAAACATAGTGTAAAAAAAGTACACGGACTTTTATTACGATAGGACTTTTTCTCTCGTGTGGAAAGCGTCACACTTTGCGCCCTTAAAAGCGTGCCAACTTGAAAGCGCTGGGGTAGATATGACTGTTGGGATAAGATCGAGTGGGATAGAGCAAGCTTCCAATATTTTGACGGTATTTCTTAAAGCTCCAAAGCAATGGGCGTGCACTATAGCTGCGTCAAAGTAGGCCCATAGAGTGGGCATGCTCAGTGGGTGTGCAACCGGCGACCGCAGACAGGACGCCCCGGTTCCGTTCCCGAGGCTCGTTGCAATAAATTAACCGCAAACGAATCCCGACGGGTGTGCCGTAATTGACCCCGATCTTCACGCTTGTGACTTACCGACTAGCTTTTTTAGGGTTCCGTACCCAAAGGGTGCCAAACGGGACCCTATTACTAAGACTCCGCTGTCCGTCCGTTTGTCCGTCTGTCTGTCCGTCTGTCACCAGGCTGTATCTCATGAACCGTGATAGTTACACAGTTGAAATTTTCACAGATGACGTATTTCTATTTATACATATTCTATATTCTATATTTACTATTGATGTATGTAAACATTAAAAAAACAGAATTAAATATTTAAGGGGGCTCCCATACAACAAACGTGATTTTTTGCCGTTTTTATACATAATAATGGTACGGAACCCTTCGTGCGCGAGTCCGACTCGCACTGAGCCGGTTTTTTCACTTTTACTTTAGTTCAGGACGAATATCTACACAAAGCTGTCAGATGTCCGCAGGCCTAATATGTGGTCGTGCGTAGTCTACAGCCTGCCGTAAAGTCGAGGTATCGTATGAAAATGTAGAGACAATCGTGAACAAAATCTGATCGTAGCCCGGCAAGATTTACAGCTGAACAAACTGACTTCTCTAAAATTATTTTCTTTCTGCCAGCCAAAATATTCAATTTTCTTTGATTAATTCTGCAGACTATTAGTTTTTGTCTTAAAATACCGTTAAATAACGCCTATTTTTCTCTAAGACAGATCTAAGACAAGATAATTTATCCATCCATTAGCATCTCCACTCGCACTAGATATAGACCACTCGGCCGCTGCAGTGCCTGGGACATTGTGCTTAAATGTAGTAATTTGTTAGTAGAGTTATATTTATAACTCTATAAGATAAGAGTAAGATTAAACTTAAACTTATTGAAATAGGTTGTTGTATTAGTAAGCTACTAAATCATTGAAGACTCTCAATTCTATCCTTCTTCACCGCTTCATCAAAAGGTCGTCAGCGGCACGAACGCCTACTATAAAATTTCAATAAAAACGTTCGTCGGTTAGTCAGTTCATTATCTCCACTATAACTTCCTGTTAGCCAGGTTTTTTTAAGCGCCAGGTGTCCGCGTGTTTACCTGCTTGTAACCGATCGCGTATGGGATACTTGGCATTGTCCAGGTGGGTATTGTGGCTACTTGTTTAGATTGGTCCTTGTGTGGGAGTTATTTTTTCTACACTAATATTATAAAGAGGAAAAGTTTGTATGTATGTATGATGGGGGTAACCTAAAACTAATCATCCGATTTTAAAAATTCTTTCACTAATGGGAAGCTACGTTATCGCTAAATGCTAAAGGCTATTTTTTATTGTGATAACGGGAAAGAAAACTAATTCTGCGCGGAT
This sequence comes from Zelleria hepariella, assembly GCA_949319315.1. Lineage (NCBI taxonomy): Eukaryota > Metazoa > Arthropoda > Insecta > Lepidoptera > Yponomeutidae > Zelleria > Zelleria hepariella. The sequence continues at coordinate 16,335,970 of OX439382.1, forward strand.
GAAGTCGCGGGCAAAAGCTAGTAGTCAGATAAAATAATGAATTAATGGCAGCTTCAAAGGGCGAAATATTCAAACGGATTGACCACCTCCGATAGAAGACGGCACTATGGAGACTGATAATATTTGTTGTAAAGTCGCCCGTAACGTAACCGAGTAGAGTGCCGGCATGTAAAGGTTGACGTCCGGTCGAGTAGGTATACATAAAAGTTTATACTCTCCTGTCAGAAACAACTTTACCAACCAAAGCTTATTCTCGTGCAAACCGAGACCAAAGCTTGTCAACTTATGCAAATCCCACCCTAAACCCAGATTTATCTCTAACCACAATTTTCACCTCTTGAAGCTCATAAAGCTAACTCTTAACCGCGGTCTAGTAAACTGTTGGCAAGGTAAACGCCAGATTAGCCCTTATCAACCGGCGAACAGGCTTAACTTTGCTTACCTTAAATATGATCAAAAGACGCGCCTTTGGTGACCCTATCTTCAATTGATTTAACTCGTTATGAAAGGTTACCAAACTCATGACAAGGCAAACATTTTGAGTGACACAATGAAAAAATACAGAAGGTCAGTTTATGAAACTTACTTACTAAAAAAAAAAAAAAAATACTCCCGACCACTGAATTTCCAATCATAGGCTCTCGAATAACGTAACCGCAAAATTGAGCTTTAATCCTTGCTTCAACGGCTAAAATACCTAAGAACACTCGCTAGAAATAAAATTCAAATAAAATTAAATTAACCACATCCAAATCGGTTCCCGCGTTTAGGAGCTGCGGTGCCACAGACAGACCCATAGACACACACACACACACACACAAAGCTGTCCAACTTATAACACCCCTCATTTTGGTCAGCGGTTAAAAACAAATGAATATAGTCTTCCAATTTTTGTGCTAACCTTTTTACCCGCCGACCGTGATTACCAATACTACCTCTAGATATACGAATATAAAAGCTCAGTCAACAAAAAAATATCCGCAATAAAACGGACAAAGCTTAAAAGCAAAACCGACCTTCTACTCAGACTTTTAAGCTCTCTACGTACAAACGAATAGTAAGTGTCGCAGGCCGCGTGGGAACGCGACGCGGTCAGCAGTCTCACTCCGTCACCCTCCGGCGCTCCGGCGAGGGATGGAGCCCTAAGCGCGGCGACTCCAGGGCTCCACAGACAGCTTATGTTCCCGATTGTTTCGCTGATGCTGCTCATATGAGCGGTGGGAAATTGCGCGGCTAAAGTCTCTGGGGGAGAACTTAAGGCCCGGGCAGTTGTAAACGTCGCGTCAGGCTAATTTTAATGAAGTGGTGACTTTTTGATAACCGTTAGCGCCAAAAAGTCACTAAGGAGAATGGTCAGTTTTGTGAAACCGCACAAAAAGAAATCGTGTCGGAGTTTGCATCTTCTTCTTAACGTGTCGATTGTATCGGCTATTAGCTGGCCCTCGCTTCCGCAACTCCATTGCCATAGTGCTCTCTGGGTAACGTAGTGAAAGAAGCGATGACGGAGGTAAACTTGATGATCACTTGTTTATTGATAACTCTAGGGTAACCGTACAACGCTTAACCCAGCTGTGGCGCAATTACTGATGGATTAGCGATTCATATCGATACTAGGTTAACTATGACGTTTTATACCCCGAAACCATTCCCACTTCTATTCCTACGCTAGGCGCCTACCTAAGTAACCATATGATACAGTCGACGCTACCGAAATCCAGACCGGCCGGTGGCCGTACATTCCTGCCCCTGTAACTGTGAAAAAACTGTTTTTAAATGTCAAAAAAGAGATTGTTCATTTCAATAAGGTCTATTTTCGAGTGTTTTGACGCTCAAAGGTTGAGTGTTTTTTTACATAATACTCACGCTTACGTCGAGACATGACACCCGAAGCAATTTGAATTTTCACAAAAAAAAAACAACTCTTTTTAGCCGTCAATATGCTATCGTACGCCAAGTTTAAGGTAGACCACAGTATAAGAACTACTGACTAAAAAGAAAAGAAACACCCAATATTATTAATCTACTTTCGCATGGAGCGATCACGACTCTCATTCTATTGTCACTATCCTGTGACAGGCGGAAACGCAAGCGCATTCTAAACTACTAACCCTTTAGGTTGTCACACCTGCATGGAGAAAAAATAAAGAAAAAAAGACGTAATAAAACATGAGTCGGAAGTAAAGGAGGAAGCAGTCGGCTATTGAAAGCAATTGGGTTAGAAATATTGAAGGGTTGGGACTAAAATAACGTAGGGTTGTAGACTTGAATAGTATAGGCATTTTTATGGTAAAGTGAGGACAAATTAGTAGCAACAAAGCTTTTTAAAACGGGTTAAAACACGGTTATAGTTATTTGTAAAAATAATAACAAGGAACCTGCTCTATAATAATATTATAGTACCGCCAAAAAGCTCGCAAACATCATCAAAAAAAAGTCTGTCACACCTGGTGCAAATAATATATTGCATTTTGTGTTATCCATAAACGAATAATAGGATATGCAATGAAATTCAATACCTCACATCCTAAACGATATAAAATCTCGTCGGACATGATTAAGCTACACCAATCTTACCTGAATGTATAAAAATCATTCAAATTATTCACCCTTCAAAACCAATGCCCCATTAACCTAAAGCAAAAATGAACCAACTTAAAAAGGTCTGTGCGACTTCTCAAACTTATCCCATTGTTGGATCAAGTTTAATTGGATCGCCTCTGAGGAAGACATCCGGAATCCTTCCCGTTACACATGACACTAGTTTTTGTCTTTTTTCTACTTCGCTTCAAGTGTATTTCCATCTCTGTCTATTGAAACTTGTTGCGTAAGATTTTGCTGAAGGGTCCTTGCACGGAGGGGAAACGCAACTTGGTATTATTTTGATGTTCTTTGTGTTCTGCTTTTCAATGGAGACGGAATCCTGTTTCGAACAAAACAACTTAATCAAAGCGTGCATTACAGCAATACTTAAAACGGAAACTCGGTGTCTCTTACTCTCAAGGTTAAATCGTTAATTTAGGCCACGACTGAAGACACAAAACTTTTGCTCTTCTTTAGAACACAGAAATAAAGAAAAGTAGCTCTTCCTTATGGTGCACCCACATCGCAGTCACTTTCTTTTGTGGAGCAACATTTTGCAACAAGATAACATTAGTGTTATATCATGTTACAAAGTGTTGCTTCACAATATGCTGAAATTAATGTTGATGCAAAAGAGCCTTCTCGAGCATGAATGCTAAGAAAACTGCCATTGAATGCATCGTAGCGATCCTTACCCTTAGCTCCTATACAAAAATACCAATGAACTAACCCCTTTTCTCCCTCCATTGCAGGTCTGGACACCTTCGCGTACGACCCGCAGCGGTATGCCATGGACTACCACAGCATCGGCTTCCGGGAGTGTGCCGCCGAGGTGGCGCGATACCTCGTCAGCTGTGAGGGCTTGGACATCCAGGACCCACTGAGACTGCGTCTCATGAGCCACTTACAATGCTTTGCCGCGCAGAGGGAGCTGGCAGCCAAGAGCACGAACTGGGGGTACCCGCAGTATCCTTCCTCGCATCCGCAGACGCAATACACGGACCCGGCGACGTCGTCGACGACGTTGGCGACGCCGGCGGCGGTCGCGGCGCCCCTTTCAACTTACGCGCATTACCCCCCGGCGCCTCCAGCGCCTCCAGCGCCCCCGGCGCCCCACCCGGCGCCCCCTGCGCCCCACTACCCAGCGCCCTACCCGCACCCGCCCCATCATCAGTACTCGCAGAATAGCTCCAAACCTTACAGGCCATGGGGCGCCGAGCTGGCTTATTGAAGAAGTGACCCACTGATGAAGAAAATTGGTTTCGCCTGTTAACTGGACGGTATTAATGACATGCTCATGGTCAGCATCAATGACATGAAAGAAGGCCTTTCTAAAATAACTGAATTTGGATCGGATTATCAGTTGAGAGAATTTCGGAAATCTTAAACAATCTAAGTCTGCTTTCGAAGGGAATAGACTAATTAGGGTTGTGATATAAAAACATATCTAGGTAGGTATCTGCTTAACCACGGCAGACTAATTTGTTAAAATATATCGGATTTTATAAACCGAAATGCCTATAGAAGATGATGTGTGATGAAAATGATTAACATGTAAGAAGATTATAGTCACTAGTGTGTAATAAGGACCAAAAGACTAAGCTTTAAATAAATAATTTTATACAAATTGTCAATTAACATTTCGCTATAAGGGTCGCCTACATCGACGCGAATAAATCTTCGAAGTATTCGCGTCAGCTCTGGTATTGGGATCCCCTAATATTATATCAAAGACTTTGATTATAATCTTAATTAACTAGACTGGTAGACGAAATGGTTGTGAAATATACAATAATTTATGAGTCTTACGGATAGGTAATTAATAAGCTTTTTGTAAATATGGATGTGTACTTATGAAGATTTTATGTAAATAACTCGCGAACAAATCGAAATATAAGAATTAAATTATTTTTACAAAGATACTTGCTTCTTTTAATATACATACCTATACCCAATTTTACTATTCTTACAAGGACGCAAAGTTTCAATATGCGGTTTAATACTTATTCATTACAATAGACTTCTTAAAAGTAGTCTATAAATAAAGTTAAGGAAACGAAATGCCATAACTGCTGTTAACTTTAAATTAAAAGATCATAATCGCAATCCAACTGCAGGTGTTACGCAGAGAAAAAAAAAATACAAAGTCAATTACCAACAAACACCACCCCTAGACAGATGGACCCACGGCTTGGTCAGCCACACATAAAGTACCGCAAATAATGCCCTGAACTTATTTCAAATAAAACCCCATTCAACATGGACGTCCCACTTCAATACACGTATGGGATATCGGCACCCCTACGATTCCCACGACCACCGCCGCTCTCGCTCACACTTCCCTAATGTATCGCGCTGGCTCACTCGCACTACTTACTTCCGTAGGAAGAAGGGGCGCAAAAAAGTGGCATTTTTTGTCCGTTCGTGTGTGTCGGCCGCCTTACGTCGTGTGTGTAGGACTTTATAATTAGGGATGCGGCAAAAAAGTTGGAAAAAACTGGCGCTTTAGTACGGTTCATAACCCATTTGGTATTTGATTAAATGTCAGACGGCGACCTTCTCGAGTTTGCTTCTTTTCTTTGCTTTTACAACCGGAAGGAATTAGTAGCTGTGATAACCAACCCTTCTTGCATTGGCATCCTTATTTGGTCATTTAAGATAGATATAAAATAAAAACACTTGGTTTGTCAGTGTGAGCTAGTTTTTTTGTCACTCTTCAAAGGAGTGACATTCTACAGGAAAGCACCACTGCCATAACAAACGAGGCCATCGGTACTGTTCACGCTCAACCGTTTCTAGGGTTAGTTTCACACCTACACTCAAGCTATTCGATTGACTCTACATTTGCCTAGAGATTATTTCAAGCTTCGAGTTCGACATTGCTCCACTCGCTAGAAAATCCGCTTTCAAATAATAAAAAACGCATCCATTCGGTTCACCCGTTCAAGGCTACGGTGCCACAGATAGACAGACAGACACACATATAGCGGTCAAACTTATAACACCCCTCTTTTTGGGTAAATAAAACCGTCAAAAAGGTGCATCTGAAAACGCAAAAGAAACTATCAAACCGCAGTAACTGCCTGCCAACGTTTGATAAAGCAAACATAACATTACCCAAACCGTTGACAAAATATTTGCGGGGAAATAGAACTCGGAATTGTGGTACACCAAAATGTATACAAACCAGTCTCATATCCTCTCTTGTACGGTCAGCGACACGTCAGCTACTTATTTTTTAACTCCAGATCCAAAAAGAGGAGTGTTATAAGTTTGACCGCTATGTGTGTGTGTCTGTCTGTGGTACCGTAGCTCTTAAACGGGTGAACCGATTTGGATGCAGTTTCATATTTATTTGAAAACAGGTTTTCTAGAGTGTTCTTAGATATGTTTTATCAAAATCGGTTAAGCCATTTATGAGATATGCAAATTTGAACCTAAAATGTCAGTGTATTTTTTTTTTGTAAGTTATTGTTTGATTATCGCACTTATGCCGTGCGCGGTAAGACCTATCATTGTGTACTGTATCGTGTAGCTGACCGTACTTTGTATTGCTAAACAGGTTCGCTAATGATTATTATCCAATAATAACATGACCAGTTATTGTACAGCTACAAACAATATTTTGTGTCAAAGGACTGAAGATCAAAGGACAAACCTGAAAGACTAGTTAGTGGATTATGGAGCTTTCAAAATGTTGCCCGGCCTATTAGAGTTGTTTACTTTGAACAGATACCAGTTTCCAATACGAATACTTGGATTGGAATATATTGGTTTGTGAAGTAGGGCGGAAACACAAGGTCTCTTTTGGACCCATTTGCGTGATGTTCAGACTACCCTATAACTGTAACGATTGTAGGCTTTTCCAGACTAGAAATAAAATAAGCCTTTCCCGAAATTGCTGCATAGATATTACTTACGTTATAGTTTTCGTAATACTCTCTTCAGAAAATCAGATTCTTCGTAAATAATTATTGCATGCCTAATTGCATATATGCCAGGGAATACAACAGTTGTTACTTCTTTAGGTTAGGTATGAAACTGTCTGTTTATGTTCAACCTCAACATCATCAGCCCACCTCTGCTATCTGTTGAGTATAGGTAGGCCTTTTTCCCCTTGCGTCATCTCTGATCTCTCACGATCAGATATTATCTGTTCAACCTATCAGATTCCTATTTCATTGCCTTCCACCAATCTGTGTTTCCTTCGTATTATTTTCATACAAGGAGTTTTGTTTTCTGTAATCAGCTTAGTCCGCCATAATGTTCTAGCTCGCCGTAGGTCACCTATGATAGGTTCCACTCTCTTCAAGTCTACGCTAACTAGCGGGGAGGTCATTAAAAATCTAGCAGACTGAACCTTTTGTGCCTGGCGGCCCACTGAACAAGTTTTCGTGCATTGTTAATGTTAACACACAATCTCGTCCCTTTGTTTGCGGCTACTTAGTTTGGGGACAAAGCTTGTTGCGAATTGTGAGATAAAGAGTACCTACCATAGCACTGTGAGGTAGAATACGAGCTCTATCCATGAGGTCTACCTCTAGAGTGGAGCGTGGAATGGAGAAAGGACTGGTTAGTTACGAGTTTACGACATATACACGGAGTTACAAAAGGTCATAACTCTTTTTACAGAATAGCTCCCGGTTAATAGGGATAAAATTCTTTTTTTTTTTGCTCTACATTGACGTTTTGCTGATTTTAAATTAATACAATGTAACCGATGTGACGGGAACTGTAAATAAAAAGAGAACTAGGATTTTTGTAACACGTTGTATTTCTTCATGTCGTAAGTTGTCCATGATCGAAGTAAATTAATGAGCTAAAATATGGGTCTGAAATAGATATACAGCCGGAAATTTATGTATCTAGCAAAGTTATTTTCCTAAGCCTGTTATATTTAGGTTATACTAGTTGTGCCCGCGACTTCGTATGCGTTTTTACACATTTGACATTTAATTTAAATTCGACTGTGGAGGAAAACTCAAAAGAAAGGTTTTTTTAACCCCCGACCAACAAAGAGGGGTGTCATTTCTGTGTGTGTCTGTTTATGTGTTTATGAGGGTGTGCCTGTCTGTGTGTCTGTCTGTGTGTGTGTGCCCTAATCTAAACAATACATTTATGATAAAATATGTTTTGTTTAGATTAGGTATCGCCCGTGTAAGATACCAAGAAGCTTAGCATAAGAATTGCCTGGGAAGTATGGGGGTTTATTATGTATCTCCCTCGACGTAGAGTGGGATAGATAAAGTTATAAGCCCATAGATAAGGTCTTACCCATTCTCATGCTAAGCCAGTAAGCAAAGCATAAGGTTGGGTTAGAGCGTATCTACCGCAAATAACTCTGTCTATCCCGCTCTACGGCAAACAAAATATTTTATATAAATAATGTTGGGCTCAGTAGAGTAAATATTTTAAAAAAGGCACAAAAAAAAATTTCAACCTCGCGTGGGTTCAAACCCAGAACATTTCGACCGCGACGCAACAGACTACATTTCTAACATCGATAAACTTTGTCCGACCTCCACCGAAAACCACTCACAATTCCCTCCAGCAAGCATCATAAGGCTGGGTTAGAGCGTATCTATGGCTCTGTCCATCCCTCTCTACGTCAAACAAAAGAGTGAGATACCTATTGTTTTAAACCCATAGATACGCTCTAACCCGGCCTTATGCTACGCTTGTAGAACTAACATTTTCCGCCAAAATAAAATAAATGCCGATTTTTCATTTACAATATGCGCCCGAAATGCCAAAAGTCGTAGCGTGCTATTATACAGAGTGTTAAAAGACCGCCAACAAAACAGGAGACCTCATCATAACGAGCATTTTTGCCCAAGGAACTATGCCTGGGAAATCAACGGTTTCCGAGATAATAAAGTCGGACTTTTAATTTTTTTCAGAAATTGGTTCAGTATCACGTTCTTAACATACCTTCCCAAGAAGCCATATCAAAATTATGTTAAAATTGCAACCCGCAATGTAGGTTTTCGAGAAAATGTGGTTCAAAGTCGGACTTAACATTTTTTTTTTGCAGAAATATGTTCAGTATCAAGTTCTTAACATACCTTCTCAAGAAGCCATATCCAAATTATGAATATTTCTTACAAAAAACGAAGTTAAAATTGCAACCCGCAATGTATTCTAAACATCGGATAGCCTAAGTTACTCCCAGAAACGTGAGTTACGACCATGTTAAGTTTGGTTGAAAACTATTCAGCGGTGTTCGCGTTTATCGTGTTCATACAGACAGACAGACAGACAGACAGACAGACAGACAGACAGACAGACATAAACAGTTTTTTTTTGCATTTTTGGATTCAGTATAGTTTATTTAGTAACCCCTGCTAGTTTTTTTCTAAAAATATTCAATGTACAGAATTGACTTCGCTAGAGTTTTATTATAAGTATAGATTATTATAGAGAGAGAGAGAGAGAGAGAGAGAGAGAGAGAGAGAACACTTTATTGTACACCAGAAATTAAATGTAAATTATATTATGATAAGCAAAGTTTTCCAATTTAGTTTTTGTTTTACCAGCATAATTATTAGTTAATTTACATAATGTACTTTTTGTAAGTTTCCCTCAACCTCATCTCAACTGAACTATAACATGGCAACAAAGTAAAAGTGGCTTGAATCTCGAAGCTTGTTATATTGGTTTTCTATCCACTTGGGAGGTAGTTTGGTATCTCGTTGACGGTACGATGTTTCGGAAAGGATGCTTCGGTTCGATTGGTGTAATATAAACTTAAGCTTACCTTATGTTCACGTTCACCATTGAAGCTTTTAGTACCTACCGTAATAACCTCCAATCACGATGATTGGAAGTGCGAATTTGACTTTTAAATACATACAATAAAGCTCTCATACTTAAGGCTGGAAGATAGTAGTGTGGCGGGAAATTCAAAATTTTCACAGACTTTTACATTTTGTAGCTAAACTGAGCTATTTTTGTTCAGCGATTTTTCGTTCGCGAGAATAAAACCGTATTCTTTTCATTATTGTAAACAACAGAACAACAATAATTCAGCCGATTATGTGTTCTGGTCTACAACAAGTTTTTTGGGCAGTACCACTGCTTCGTTTCCCGCCACCTTGCTATCGTCCACCCTTAAGGGTCATTTTACTCAATAATAATAGTTACTTCAGATTCAGATTCATGCATTTATTTGTACTTCTATTTATTTGTATTTGTATTTGTTATGCAAGGATAACTATTCCTTGCAGCGAGTGCTTGTATTCAGAACCACGAGACGCCAATAAGTAATATTGCATCCGTGCGAAACACATAACTTTTCATCTCACAGCGAGAAAATGGTCCAAAAATAATAGACAACTAAGTACATAAAGGTTAGTGAAATGAGTTTCCCTTTTTGCAAGTGACAGCTGAATCAAGTGAGTTCCTTTATTTATTTAAAACTAGCTTTTGCCCGCGACTTCGTCCGCGCAGACTTAGTTTTTTTCCCGTCATCACAACTAGTGGTTCGCCCCGAACTGTGAACTCGCGACCCCATATAAACTTAACAACCCCATATCTCGGTAACGCCTCGACCGATTTGGCTCATGTTCGAACTTAAAAATTCTCTTTGCCTCATATAGCCGCTTACCAAATTTCGTGACGATCTGACTTCATTTACTCAAGTTATCGTCGAACGAACATTCATACATACATACATACATACATACATACATACATACATACATACATACATACATACATACATACATACATACATACATACATACATACATACAAACGCCGGATTGTTCCAGTAGACTCGGAGAACTTCGCTCGCTTCGCTCGCTCGTTCAATAAAACAGCCTATAGCACTCAGCAATAACGTAGCTTCCCATTAGTGAAGGATTTTTTATAATCGGATGAGTAGTTTTGGAGATTACCTCCTACATACATACATACTTACAAACTTTTCCTCTTTATAATATTAGTGTTGATAGCTAGTGCCCACGACTTCATTCACGTGGCTAAAAGAAAAAGGATAAACGTGGTGATTTTGCAAATTGTACCTAGCATATTTTTTGCCACCTAGCAGGTATGATGTACTTAAAACACACCCCCTGCACTATCAAAGCGTTGGCCCGAGATTTCGCTCCCGTAGACCACGCGTTGTTATTTGCTTCTTCCAAACTGAACGGAGCAAAGATGCAGATACCTACTGTTATAGGCGTCTAAGGCCCGGTTTCTCAGTTGAGAATTTTACTAATGGGTAAGTATCGTCCTGTCTCTGCAGATTTCTCACAAAAGAGCGTGACAGAACAATAGTTAAGTATTTGCTTAAACCGGGCCTAACTGATTTAACGCGGGTTACCTACATTTCAAGAAACACTCAATGATTATCTTTTCTTTTTAGCCCTATCCTATTATTTTGAGTCCGCTAATCTGCTACTCCTTATTGCAAACTTTCAGTCTGGGTTGTCTCTGTTCAGTTGGTCTCGCCCCAAGTCTTCGTGCCTTTGTGGCCTTTGTGGCCGTTGTGGACACTGCTTTTACCGATGTTAGAGAGCCCTAATGCGTAGTTTAATACCCAAGTACATCTCGTTTGCTTGCGCTGTTTGGTGAATGAATATTTATCAGCATTCGCTGCAGTACGTCACAGGTCTTAACATCTCTCTGGCGTTCTATAAAACTGTAAAAGATCTCCAACAGAGCTAGTTAGCGTCACCTACTCGTATTATAGGCACGAAGTTACTTAACAGAGAAAAACATTAAGAAATCTTTTTTTATTTTTTTTATTTTGCATCATCCTATTTCAAATAGAACGATCATAATAATTGGGTTCTGACACCAGAAAATATGAGATAATATCAGGAGATACTTAAACATATTCACTTTTACTGATTCGCGATATTTAAACATTATTGTATTCGAAACGGGTCGAATCGCGATTGGTTTTTAGGCAAATTAATTACCTTATCCCGACGTTTCGGCCGCGTTACAGCTGCCGTGGTCGCGGGTAGACTGGAGCCTAAAAAACCAATCGCGATTCGACCCGTTTCGAATACAATAATACTTAAACATATTATTTCTATCACATTTAATAGTGTTTTTTTCTATGAGCTGCTCTTCTAAAACACCCAACTCGTCTTCTTAGCATCTACGATACCATAGTCTGAAACAACTGTTTTGAATCGTCGGTCTTATTCTTCTTTCGTGTTGAAAGCGTCACACACACACGTCGCGCTGGGGTCGCCTCCAGGAAATCCGATAAGCTGCACTGTGGAGCATCAGGTCAGGTATGACGACGCGAAGTTGTCGGTATGGTTTAAGATTGGCACAAAACGCCTCTTCTGGCTCAATTTCTCACATATCTTTCATGCGGGCAACACCACCACGTAGGCGGTTCAGGGATTTTCAAATGCTCCAATCTTCTCGTCAGTCTGAATTATGTGGAAAGCCTATCAGAGTTGACAACAACGAATAGGCGACTATGATATTATGTAAAAGTGCACCGGTCCAGTGTCCAGTCCTAGATACTTACTTACTTAATGGAAATAAAGCGATCATGGTACTAATGTTACACCATCAATGGCTGATGTTATGCGCCTATGGTCGCTCGGGACTCTACAATGTTTTTCACACTTGCACAGTACGCCCAGCTGTTTTTTTTTTGGTCAGAACATCGTATCTTTATTTTTCTTCGAGGTCTGGTGCATCCTATTCTTCCCTGAATAACCAGCAATCAGCAATGCACTCAACGGACGTCCCATCTCGTCTGGCCAAAAGATCTCAGCATGCAACCACGACTTTGTGAAGAGCTTTGATAAAACTGCTGGATGCAGAGTTTTTAAATTATTGGCTCTTTCAGATTGTAAGTAGCTATCACTGAACTTATGTTTTTTGCCTGTTTTGAGTAATTAAACTTGTAGATTTGCTTTGCTGATATACCATTTTTGTGACAGTGATGGATGACAGCGATAATTAAAAACAACTTCTTCACTGTTGTTCATCGTTTGAGTTTTGTGGCACATTGCGGCCAGTTTGGCGCATTAAAATTCACCGTTGTTCAGTTTTCGATGGATTTACGAAAGTAAATAGCCCAACGCTACGTGATGACAGAGGGTCTTTGGTAAATGGTTTTGTCGATCACTTTTATACAAATAGCCACTATATGATAATCTTTGTGTGTTTATTTTGCTCCTAAGCACCAAAGCGTTATAATATGTAGCCTATATGTTACTCTGATGTCTCAGCTATCTACATTCCAAATTTCATCCAAATCCGTCCAGCGGATTCAGCTTTATAAGGTAACAAACACACTCACTCACTCACTCACTCACTCACTCACTCACTCACAAACTTTCGCATTTTTATAATATAAGTAGGAAGTAGGATTTTGAAGCGCGCCAAAATGACTTTTGTTTGCCTCATCGTATGATAATTGTAACAGCATACTTTTATAGGCCTGGAGATGAAAAACGAGTTTTATTACTTGGCCAACATAGAAAAAACACCGATTTTTAACACGCCAATATTTAACCTACGGCTACACTACCGGGCTTTGGAAAAGATCGTTAAAACGGGACGGAGAACTTGAACATTCGCCAAATAACAACAACAACAAACAAATAACGATAGGGTTACAGTAATAAAAAATGTCGCTCCTATTACAGTAATAAAAATTTTATGAATGTTAGAACCTAATCAAAGCATATCGGCGTAGCTCTTCGCGCTACAAGGCGGCTACGAGTCTCTACGCCGTAGCACCGTAGCCTATTAAAGCCAATAATGTATTCGTAATAAGTAAATTTACATAAGAACAAGAAAAACAACGCTATTTATACGAAAAGAAATGTATTTATTGGTATCGTAACTTTCGTACTTATCCTAATAAAATCTTTGAGATCAATATACATAAAGTACATTTACTTACGATATCATAACACGCATACATACCTACTTACAAAAGTTTTACCTTATCGGTAGCAATGTTTACGTAACTTTATAAAAGACATCATACTACTTAGGCGCATGTTTACATATCTCCTTGCAAACATTCGTCGCAAACAGGGCTTCAACCCTTAAGTTACAAACTTATCACAATAACATATTAACTTCGTTCATATCACATAGACTTTGGTAAACATCTCTCGCTTCACAACTGCACCTTCACAGTCATCCACACGTAATATTAATGAGTATTTTACTTACAACTTACACCTACCACTTTAATATCAATTACAGTTTAAACCACAGGCTACTAGAGAGGTAATAGAATGAGGCAGTGGCTATCCCTGGTCAGAGTTTTAAGGCCGCCCAAAGGATCTCTGACATGGCTTAACGATTGTTATTAATCAGCAACAACCGTTACCAACGGTTTTACGTGTCTTCCGAAGCACGGAATCGCTCAGATATTATTTCCACCAGCGGTCACCTGACCTGAGACTGACCGCGGTGTTGCCAACTGAAGGCTTCTTTAAACCATGAAAATGCATTATTTCTCATTTACTCAGTGCCAATTTCACCACTTCGGATGTGTTTGACAAGTGAGATCCGGGATCTCAGGCATTTAACCGCCAATCTCGAAGCGTTGAAATTGCCACTTAAACCTGTCTCCACTTTTAAACTGTGATTGATACAACTGGCCATCTTACAATAAAATTCCCGCTCGAAATACGGACTAATTAGTCCAGACAACTTTTGTTCGGCTCGCTCGGAAAGTTGGTTCCGATCGGTTGCACTCGCTTATCATCGCCCACAAAATAGTAGAGCACCTTATTTATATCGCGCTAAGTACACATGGGTACGTATTCCGAGCGAGCTAAAGTAAAAGTCGCTCAAGTTGCAAGACATGTTTATGTAGAGGGTTACCCTTGACGCTATTGCGACCAAATTGAAAAAGTTTTAAAATTAATTTCTCTTTGAATTCGCATAGTAATGCTTTGATTTTAATAAATTGCGCCATATTGCGGCCGTATTGGAAAAATGCGTCAAGGGTAGAGGGACTTGTTAGGCAGAGAGTTAAAGTCGAACCTCGATTCACAGCGAGCTGACGAGCTCCAGGCTTTCGTTGATTAAATTCTGCGCTCTTTCGTCGTCCGCCTTGTTTTCATCTTCATAATCCAACAGGGTATACTCCGTCCTGATGCTGCTGCTATCCTCGCTATCATTGACGTTGAAGTAGGTAACGGTGGCGTAGCAGACGGGGGTTCGGACATTGTCGGGGCTGGACCGGGCCGAGTCGTAGGCCGAGTCTGTCAGGTTGGAGCTTCGGACGCTGTCCTGAGAGCTGTTGTAGCTATTGAAGCTACTGTAGCAGGAATTGTTCTCGTAGGTCTCGCTGAGTATGTGCATCGGGGGCACCGAGGTGCGGCACGCGCAAAATCTGGGGAGGGGAAGATGAGATGAAATGTCTGTTTTAACCCCCGATCAAGGCCGTCTTAAACTAAACTATCCTGGGCCCCAAATTCTTGTGGCGAAAAGTGAACATATTTCCTACATTACAATGCCACGTTTTCTGTCAAAATTAACAAGTTTAGGTAAAGGATACCTTTAGGTAAAGGATAAAGGTGTTTGTTTAATATCTACCTGGTAAGGTCTATCTCTGATCGCGCGTCCACTGTGCCGCTGTATGACGGCGAGCGGGTCAGCGCGGGCGACACGCGGTTGCGGTGTTTGCGGGACTTACTGCTCTTGAATAGTTTGAAGGCCTGTGGACAACGGAGAATGAAAGGGTTAGTAACATGTGACGTCACCATTTGGACACTTTTTTAGGCTCCGCAGCAGCTAAGCCGTAGAAAGAACGAGTCATACGCGCCTCTCAGTGTGTCCTCGCGAACGCGATTTTGACCACAAAGTGCGATCATGTGCGGCCCAAAACCTTGGAATGTCATACTTAATATTTTAATGACGTTATGGAGTAAAAAAAAATAATAAAAAAAATATATATTTTGAACTTTGAACTTTTGAGTTTTAGTGATGATTGCTGCTGTAAAAGATAATCAATTTTGCATGGAAAAAGTACATGGTTAATAAGCTACTGTACGGATTCCGAGTAATCTGCTGCTGTCCGTTTAGGAGTTCCGCTCTCCATCTCCGAAGTTATTCATCAGATCTTTACCATTTTTATGGGACCCTTTCATAAATATACTTACCCTTTCAAACAAAAAAAGAATCATCAAAATCGGTCCATCTCGAAAAAAAAGTTCTTAGGTAACAAACATTTAAAAAAAATAGGGGTCGAATTGTGAGTACGTCCTTTATATCCTTTTTTGAAGTCGGTTAAAATAATTTTCTGCCGTATATTCGGATTCTGTCTAAGCTTTTGTATTTCATACGATATCTTCGACTAGTGAAGATGAAACCCGAGCCTACCTAGGCTAGCTGATATTACCGACGGTGGCTACCTAGAAACTTTACTCTTTTATAAAAAAAAAAGGTCATGTTTTATAGGAAATTCATACTGTGAACCCCGACAGCGTTCAAACTTGTTATAAACCCCGGCATAATTAAGTGAGGGAAAGATAACAAGAAAAGGGAACATTAAACCCAATTTGCCTACAAAATACACAAACAGAAAAATTAGGTTTTTATTAAATTAACTTTCTTTATGAATAATTTGAGAGGTCGCAGACCGCTGATGGGCCAGTCCCAGTCAACAGAGCAAACTGGGTCCCTCTAATTGAACCTCGAAGGTTCGTTAGCACTGATCTCTCTAGAGGCCAGGGTTCGATTTCAACTTTGAAATGTGAAACACACGCCTGAGGGCGAC
Source organism: Zelleria hepariella (assembly GCA_949319315.1). Classification (NCBI taxonomy): domain Eukaryota; kingdom Metazoa; phylum Arthropoda; class Insecta; order Lepidoptera; family Yponomeutidae; genus Zelleria; species Zelleria hepariella. The sequence goes on from OX439382.1 coordinate 16,352,276, forward strand.
CCATCAGCTTCCTTGGGATATTAGAGGTAAGTTTTAGATATAGATGAGGAGATTTAGTTGCTGTGCAAAAACAAAAGAAGTACACATTTTGTTTTTTCTAAAGCACTAACCTAGCCCGCTCGCTCGTCGATTAGGACCTCTCAAACGTCATTCGAAACTAACTACATATCAGACCCCTAGCAGGGATATGTCACTCATTTGCGAATTGTGTGAGGACAGATACGTGGCAGTAACGAGCGAGACGGCTAGGGAACTTTTTTCAAGATTATAAGGTTGAAAAAAAACGTTTGGGAGGTTCAAGTACTCCGTCCCGAGAGTTTTATTTCAACCTTATCATAAATCTTTGGCAACTAAATATTAGAAAGGAAAGGAATGGTATTTTTGCTTTTGCCGACTGGCTCGTTAAGGAATTTGGCGGCAGTGCCTCTGGCGGTTGCGCGCGACGCAAATTGCGACACGAACGCGTCGTGTGACCCGTCACCCGTGACGTCATGTCACCCCGTGGGAAGCGGCAGGTGCACCTGCCGTTAGTCTGCCAAACGCTTCGATAAACCACGTGTTACTGGAAGGTCGATTTATTGGAAGGGGGATAACTGAAATCCGGAAGTAAACTCTCTTCGTCTTCGTTCGTTCTAAAAGTTCTTCTCTCGTGTCGACGAGCGTCACACTTCGCGCGCCAACTTAGTCGCATTTCTTCGTCTTTGATCCCTTTACTCCTCCGTGGAGTCTGGAGCAACACAAGGGCTTCCCATTTATCTCTGTCCATGGCTAAGGAACCCTCTGGCCAAGTTGCTCCCTTCTCTTTCGTCTCACAGAGACAGGATCTCTTCCACTTATTGGGGTCGTTTACTGGGTAGAATCGACATTGTAAGGCTGGGAAGGGTAGAAGGCACCAGAAAACATCGATGCTATAGAGGAGCAGTAGTCAGGACACGATGCACACACCCGAGCAACCTCTAACCGAGATAACTGGAAAGGCATCCATCGTAAGAACCGCAACATCAGCCATTGATAGTGCTACACTATTTTTGTTGCTGTTGTCTCGTCAGTCACTCATTCGGGGGGTCTACCGGCTAAGATGAAGCCGATTACCATTGGCAAAAATCGAAGTTCGATTTATGAAAAAGGAAAGGGGTGGCAGTAAAATGAACTGGGTGGCAGTACATTTTTCATAAATCGAACTTCGATTTTCGCCAATGGTAATCGGCTTCGTCTTAGCCGGTAGACCCCCGGGTCACTGACAGGATATCAGCGTCACGGGCTGGCAAACTGTCACCCGTTGACACATGCTGAGTCAGTGACCCTTTTGGACACTGCAGTAGGTACTCGTACACGCCATAGGAATGGAACCATAGGAATGGTACCCTAATCTACTGTTTCGTGTTTTATCTGGAATATTTTTAAATTTATTATGGAGGTACCTGTCTCAATTATTGTATTTATGTGTGTGTTGTGGTGTTTAAAGAAATTGTTATTCTATTCTATTCTACATTATTGACTACGACCGTTTTGTCAAGAGTTAATCTAAGAAGATGAACGTGACGACTTAATTCTGGAAGGACATATCTGTGGATATCTGTGGATTACGTAGCTAGCTATATTTTCAAGTCGAGGCTTCTCGAGTCACATTCGCTCCCATCGCCGTAGAAGACCCCCTACAATTTCTGAGGTCGCCGTCATCGGATCACGATGAGGTGGACATCATCATAATATTTTCAAAATCTTAGCTTTTCAATTTCTGAACTCACCCCAGCAAGAGTTAACGTTTAGATCAAAAACGAATATCGGATCAAAGAGAACCCGTAACCAAAGCTCTCTATAAAACATATCATCTTGTACAGTCGGCCACACGCTAGGATACCCCTTTTTGTTCGATTGGCGCCCTTATGCCGCGCGCGGTAAGAGCTGCCATAGGGTATCGGTGACTGTGGCCGACCGATCGGTACGAGGACGAGCTTTCCCGGGGCGTCTGTTTGCTAAAAACTTTCTACTCAGCGACCGATTTAACGCTACTATGTACCTACTTACTTCAGATTAAACGTTCCTTTGTGAGGCGATGTTTGGAACGAGTTACACGAGTTCATGCCTGTTCTGAAGCGAATATCTAAGTAATTAAGGTTCAACTAAAGTATGAACGGCGTCGTCGTCGTCGTTTTACGTCTTGTATCTTGTAACGTAGCGTGGTGGGAAGTGCACAATTTTCACAGGTTTTTATGCAGCTAATGTTCAGCGAGTTTTGTTTCACGGCAATAAATTGTTTTTCTGTTGTTTAGAATAAAGAAAAGAATACAATTTTATTGCCGTAAAACAAACATTTATAAACAAAAATTTCTCAGTTTGGATACAAAATTTTAAAAAAAAAATTGCGCTTTTCCACCACACTACGTTCATTAATCCTTAAATCCTTGCGTGTCGCTGAACGAATCTTAAATGACTATGATTTGACATTCATTACATACATCTTGGCTTGGCTAAAAACATTATCATAACACTTGGCGTAAGTAGATACATAATTATATGGAAAGGTCAAGCCATTGATATACATCAATAGTTTAATCAAGTTCAGCCGTCCTATGGTCTTACGAAATTGGCAATATTGATCAGCTGATAACTGGCATTCAACACATATTCACAGAACCGATGGACCGAGTAGTTAACTATATTTATTTTTAATGTTCCTATTGATCAAATCAGTTAACCACTGAAAACACTGAAAAAAAGAGAGATCCCAGAGCTGCCAGACATTACTTATTTTCTGATGAACAAAATGTGTAAGGTTGAGTAGTGTAACTAATGTAAGTATGTACGTTGAACGTGGGCCTACCCACCTAGCTTGGCCGTTCGGCCATTTTCCAGATATCAGGTAACTAAGGTACCGTAATAATTATAGGACAGGACGAGCAGGACGCGGAAGACCACCTCCTCTGAAGGAAAAGGAGTAGAGGGTCGCATCCTTAATTAATGAGGAAAATCACCTTTTGTTTTTTCTTTTTTCAAACCACTAACCCGTACTAGGGAAACATTTAAAGTTTATAAATTCATGTGTGGTCCCATTTAAAACGGGGAAAATCTGATTAAGAACTTCGGAGATGGAGAACGGAACTCCTCAACGGGCAGCAGAGCAGATTACACGGAATCAGTGCAGTAGCTTAATAACAGTGTACCTTTTCACCGGTGAAGACAGTTTAAACATCTATCTATCTATCTATCTATATATATAAAAATGAATCGCCGTGCATTAGTCTCGCTAAAACTAAGAAACGGCTAGACCGATTTGCATATTTACTGTTTTGTTTAGTTCACCATAGTTCAGGGTAGGTTTAAAAGCAAAGAAATATGGGAAAAGTTAAAGGATTAGCTGAAAAACGGAAGAAATAAAATTTGGTCATTTTGTATTGGAATCGCCATTTTTGACGCGGAGAGTCAAACTATTTCAGGTGATACGAAGTTCACCGGGTCAGCTAGTTTTTGATAATTTGCCCTAATCTTATAATAAATATTGTAATGTGGAAAAGCGGTAAGAGATGTGAACCACTGAAAACAGTTGCCAATGTCGTTAGCGAAGGCCCCAGGCAGGTCCATAGCCGAACGCCAAACAGCGAGACAAGACTAACGAACGGTGACGGGCACTGACTTGGAACCACGCGCGCACCACCTGGCAGGTCAACTTTATCTACCTACCGATAGGGTTGTCACCCTATTGTGTACAACCTGCCTGACTGATCTGTGGTGAACTCCTTTTTAACCGACTCCAAAAAAGAGGAGGTGGTAGGTACTCAATTCTACCCATATATTTTTTTTATGTCTGATACCTCGGAATTTTTTATAGGTGAACCGATTTTGATGATTATTTTTTATTGAAAGCTTCCCGTATAGGGTAGTGCCATACATAGTTGAAGATCTGATAAAGAACTTCTATTATTTTTCTGAAGTCCACCCAAACGAAGTTGCATACAAAAGTCAGTTTTTCGGTTGGCCCCCGATTTACTACTTTTAAGGGTGGACGATAGCAACGTACGGGTAAAAAACTGTGAAAATTTTGAATTTCCCGCCACGCTCGCTGCTATCTTTCAGCCTTAATATACAAACTTCCCAAAAAAATTAGGGCACATATTTTTTTGTGATCCTATCCGGGGGGATTGAGGGGACAACCCGTCTTTTATTTTCTGAAGTTTATTGAAAACCCTATTTTAATTTTCCAACGGTCGCAATAATGTTATTAGGCTCTTGTTGTCACTTGTTGCCCGCTACCTCGAGACTAGGTTCCTTTCAAAGACCTCGATCATGTGCACGCTAGTACCAAACCAGGGGTCGCCAAGTGCGAGATAGTTCGCCGAGAATGTCGTGGTGGAGGTGATCGGTCAAATTAACTTGCGTCGACAATAAGATGGAGTGTTTGCGAGACCCGTGCATAAAATGATGAATGTATGTACCTAGCTAGAGTGGTGCATAGAGTAGGATTTACAGCGGCAATTCCAAAGGGTAGGGGTGACATACGAACCCCTGGGAAATTCTAGACCTTTGAGTTACATTTTACAATATTATTTTATCCACGAAGTCAGCCTCGGTAGGTATAGTATTTGTCTAGCAAATTAAGCACTTACGCACGTTCTGGGAAGGTCAGATAGAGCATGTTTTATGTGAGCAACATTGTGTGTATTTCATCTGTGAAATCACCGTGAGATTATGTACACACACGGGGCAACCTTTACCTACCACCTGCGCAATATGCTCTTACGACTAACCGAGAAAACCCAACATCGCGAGAAAACCGCGATTTGGTTAGCTCTCCACGCAAGGGCGTCGCCAAGGGGGGGCAGGGAGGGGCAGCTGCCCCCCCCCTAGAGATTCTAAAAAAGTTGCCAAATATAATGCAACCAAAGTCCTAAGTCTTTGAGTTAATTTGCTTGAAGTTCAAACCTTGAACAATCATTCCCGTACGTCGAAACTCGAATGAATTCACCAATTCCACTCCTAATATTCCGTACGCTCAACTACGCTCTGGCTGTAGATGTAAGGCTCGTAGTACAAGTGAAAAGCTTCATGTGCTGTCGACTTTACCTACAATTCATACCTACTTTTCTCATTCATAGAGAATGAGAAAAGTATGAATTGTAGTAGGTAAAGTCAACTTGCCCCCCCCTGCGCTATCGGCTGGCGACGCCCTTGTCTCCACGCACATTGAATAAGGCCTATCGCGCTTAGATTTGTCGCTAGGGGCGCTAGTGTTGCGTAAGGTCAGAAATGTCACTATTTTTATGGGCTAGGTACGTTTATTTCTAATTAAAATAATGTTGTGAACATTTTGCAATACCTGAGATGAATTATGGAAAATAGTGGTCCCGCTACTTTGAAACAGTTTCATCTTTCGGAAAATTGTGTACAATTTTTTTTTATTCGGTTTGACGAGTTTTGTCTTGTTTGTTATAGACATAAGCACAAATTCTGATTTTTTGCTGAAAGCGGCTCATTACCAACAGCCACGAAGGGTTTCCAGTCTCCGCATTCTACTGGCACACTGATAAGAAGCCTCACAGAATTCTCCGTTATTTCATTGTTTTTGCCAAAAATACCCGCGGCAAGGTCGCCTCGGGAAACTAATGAAAAAGCCGCGCACTAAAGTAGACGAAACTCGATATCAACTATATTTGATTGAGTTCACCTTTAAAGGCTTTGTTCAGAAAGGATTTGATTTGGTAGACGTTGTTGAGGCTGTCATCTCTTGATCTCCAAAACTATGCATATCACTATGTATTATTACCTCTGTAATAGACCAACTAATGATAGATGGAATTGAAACATTGTCTAAGCTCTGGATTCAACCAAACCCAAGATATTGTTAAGTAGGTACCTAATTTGTGGTAGGCACAAACGTACAAACGAACCACACGTGACCGACCGTACCACAAGTTGATTGAACGACTAGCTTTTCAACTAACAGGCGCATCGCTGCGACATACATTATTACATGCTTGAATTGAAAGCAATTTTATCAAGCAAACATGCATTAAATATGGGGACGAAACATATATTGATCATATGCCGAGACTATTTTCGGAGATATCGGCGTCCTACGCAATTTTCCACAACATTCCAGACATAACGTACCAGCCAGGTATTTGATTTTAATCTCTACGAAACGCCGACGAAATTGTACGATTTATTGTATGTAATAGATCTTACCAATATTCGCAGAGGCCGTGAGCGAAAAAGGAATAGGACATCGAAGGTTACCGAGGTTACCTTTGACTTATTATTGGCTCCAGAATAATTAGCTTTTTACAATGGGAGGGAAATCTTTGTGCTATTTTTATGATGAGGGAACTTAAGAGATAATAATATGAAGACTTATCAGTCATTGGTTTACTATGGCTTGGGTTGGATAAAACCTTATTGTTCCAAGAGACATAGCAATAAAAACAATCCAAAAACACATTGAAAACCAATTTTTAGAACCCAACTAAGAGACAGAGAGAAAGAGGAGAAAGTCCACTGTATGGCTCGGTGTGTGGACCTCCACAAGCGGGACCTCTGAACTCACAGCTCAGAGGTCCCATTTCCCTAGTGTCTACAGCCGTAAACAACCGGGACAGGACTATAAAATCATCTCAACACGTCAGTAACAGTCACCGCCCTGTAATTTATCGTCCACCGATAGCACAGACCGGCAAACACTGATACAAGGAGCAATAACTCACGCAAATGAATGGACGAGACGATACGAGTAAACTTCTTGACTAGTGTAACTTGGTATATCTCTCCCTTGATATTCTCAAGGGTTTCTATGAGGGTTTGTTGATAAGGCGCGTCGGGTTATGTTAGACACCAGGCTGCGTTGATATCAGCCTCCTGTCAGACTGCTTGTCTTCTGCTTGCAAGTAGGTAGGTACATGTTTGTACTGTTGTTTTTACACTCAAGTAGATACCCTGAAGATAAGAACCGAGATAGATATATTGCGAGGTACCTAGGTTTATTCAGCTGAAGTTATTTAGCGTGGTAAAGAGTATTCTCAGGTAAACTGGTGCCGGTCGGTAAGAATTTGATTAAACTTATATATTTTTTTAAATATGTTTTTTGAGCCTCCGGCAAATTATGCAGATTAGTAATTTTTTTCAGAGATTTGTGAAACATTGCACCCTTGTCTTATTTATTGTTAAAACACAAAAAAATAACAGAAAATGCAAAAGTCAAGAAATTAAAAAGGGAGATGTTTTGATGACGTCACAGCCCCTTGCTGAGCGGACAGATGAAAACAATCAACAATCGGCGGCATTTCTTGGTCAAATTATTAACGCTTATGAAAACTTCAACTTTGACGGCTTCGCTCATTATAAAACATGGTATTTTTTTTTAAGTATTTTTTGGTGGAAAATAGAAGTTTTGGCCCAAATATTTCAACATGTGCCGAACAAAATAAATGGCTTGCTTAAGTAAATTAAAGAAGATCGTACGTAACTACAGTCACACTAGGGTACCTTACCTACCTATCCTTTAGGCCTTTGCATCTACGTACTTAGTGAGATGATTTATAAAGCGTCCAGTGGCACCTTCATTAACACTAGATGGATGGAGTGACAACTCGGACGCGGCCGTATCCTTGGATGCAGGCTTTGAATACTGTAGAATATGATGCATAATGTGCAAGTCGGATGGTTGGTGGTGTTAATTTGTACAAGCACGCCATAGGGTTTCGAAACTAAGTAACTGTTACTTTTTAGTCACAACGTAATATTTAGCACTTGCTCTACAAAATCATAAATCTTTTACTTACTAATAATTCTAACACATTCGACGCATAAGTAATATTGTATTCTTTTAAAAACAAATATTATAAAGTATGTTAACAGAACTGTCCTTCCTGAATGACGCTTATCTCTGAGCAAATATTAGGCTTTCGTTTAGGAATGCTTGAATTCCTCACTACAGTAAGTACTGCCGGTATTTTGCTAAAAGTAGAGATATGGTGATTTGGCTTTGGTTATTGTAATTAACAAATCATCACAAAAAATGCTGATAACACACACCATCACGCTTTGTAAGGGTCAAGCAGAGGTACTGATCCAAGCGGTTGGTAAGTACTACGCCAGCATAATGTATGCTAAGAAACACATTTCAGAGTCTCATAAATTAGGTAGAGTTCATTATATAAAGACAAATAAGCACAGGCCTACTACTCCAACTCTTAAGAAGACTAGAGGCTCATTTCTAGGAAAATGTATAATGAATAATTAATGACGCTTCTATAATAAGATCCCAAAAGGTAACTTAAGTTTAACTATGCGCGATTAAAATGTGTAAGGCACACACTGTGCCAAAAGGTCTATTACAAAATACAAGATTATTTAAATGACTTTAAATTTGATAGGTGGAGTCAACAGTACGTCAGACTGCACAGTATCGTTGTTAAGTCGCCCGTAACGTATCCGAGTAAAGTGCCGGTGAGCAAAGGTGGACGTTCTTCTGACTGTACCGTTCCACTTGTTCCAGTGTGACAAGTATCATGTGGCAATAGCGAGCCGGTGGTGGTTATCGGGGTACTGTTTACATGGCTGAGCATTTAAAGACAATACGTTGGTTTTCTCAACATGCTTCCTTTCAATTTCATGAGTAGCTAGCACACATTGCATTTCATTCCGTCCTAATCTATATTATCTCTACATTCAACAGTAAAATTTCGACATAACATTTTAAAGATAAACCTATTTTTTATATACGTATAGTTTTATTAACGACCCAGGAAGCGGTGGAAGGACTGTCGAGGAAGATCTGCGGCGAATAGGCAAGAAAACATCTTGGAAAACGGAGGCCGGAGACGGAGCGAAATGTAAGAAGATTGTTGAGGAGGCCAAGACCCATAAAGGGTTGTAGCGCCGAATGAAGTAAGTTTTATCAACAAAAACAAGTTTCGCGAACTTAAATGCACGTCCCAGAACATTGTAAATATAGCTCCACTTTCAATAATTTCACCAAACTTCAACAAGCGTTACACGTAACACAAAACAAAAATTAGGGTAACCTCTCACCTTGAGCCATCGCCTCCGGGTCTCGGTCAAGAAGTCAGACAGCACCATGGTGTTAGTTTTCACTCGTCACTTCGTACAACAACAGTAACTTGCTAAGTCGCGACACACGCTTCCCTCCCGGGCGCTGGCGGCGGAGTGATAGTGGGAGGGCCGCCCTCACTGTTTTATGCGCCCCTCCGCCCGCGCCCTTGCTGGTGGCTGTCTTGACTGTAGGTGGGACAGAAGAACTGTCGTTGGGGTAGCAGGGCCCAGTAGCTAGGTAACCAGGGACCCTGGGGCAAAAAACAAACTGGAGCCCCAACTAAGTTTAGTTTAGGTTTTATCAAGTCAAAATATATACATAGATAGGTGGTCCATAAAAAGACAACCAAAAATTCGAATCAATTCAATTGCGATTTACTTATTAATGCTGTCGGTCCTTTTAATGTTTTCGCAGTACAGAAAATAATATTCTGATTCTAATTCTAGATTCTGATTCTTGTTCGCTCGGTTTCTTTATAGAAGTTCCTCTGCTCACCCCATCGGGAATTTGTTGGTCAGGCAGGATAATAATTCGTATGAATGTGTATAACTAGTATAAGGCATGTTCTTCTGTTGATTTACTCAATGATAGGGTGCACTTGTTGCACGCAGATAACTGGATTTTTGGGAATTAAATTAAAGTAGGGGAGCTACGCAAATCTGTGGGACATTTCACAAAACTGACAACAATTTGATGTTCATCGCATAGCCGATTAGCCAATAAGGTTACAAAAAAGGTTAGGTTACTATCCGGCTACTCAATGTAGAGTCGGCCACATTCAAGGATATCCCATGTAGCTCATACCACGCGCGGTATAAGGGCGCCAATCGAACTGAAAAGGGATATCTTAGCGTGTGGCTGACTGTACATCGAATTGTCATAATTATAAATTATAGTTTTATGAAACGGGCACCTGGTGACACTTTATTACATACAAGTACTGCACAACATTATAGCCACTCGCTGCGTAAGCTCGTTGTAAATGCAGCAATGTAGATGATGCCGACTAACTTACTAATAAGTTGGTGGAGTAATTCACGCTTCTATAGATTTTGCGTAATATTCAAATTGAAAAGCGCCCCGTTTCACCTTTAGTGCACCTATCTACACCCTTAAAAGGTTATGTTCCATGTTCGGCAAGATTTCTGCAAAAAGTGTAACGACACTTTAGGATGGTATTAAAAGTCGTCAGCTCGAGCTTGAGCTCAAGCAGGTAATAAAAAAAAAATATCAGCGAACAAAAGCTCGAGCTTGAGTAGCTGTCAGCATAAGCTTGAGCTTGACATTGACATTAGCCAAGGTCTCAAGTCGGTGATTATGTTTTCTGAGATCACTTTCGACCGAGTATATGAGCTCGAGCTTGAGTTGACGACTATTAATGCAACCCTTAGTTCAATAGTCGAGGGTAGAGCCCCAGGGTATGTGAGCCTAAATATTAGAGGTAGATGGCAATGTTAGATTCAGTCGGGATTTGGCGCCAAATAGTGGAGAGGGTTCAAAATGTCTGATTGCTTGAAGTGTACCTTACCAAGTATAAAGACGAGAGAATTTTCATATTCTCACGATTGAGATTCCTTGGGGAGTAAACAGAGTAAAGGGTCCGTGTGAATTGTGGTAACTTTCTAGCTCTTACCAGCGGGGGGAGCATGACTTTAATCGAGGCGGATTTAACATGACTTTAATCGAGGCGGGGACAGCTCGAACTATACAACGTGGGTTACAAAATGCTGTAGAAGCATTTTGACAACATGGGTTTAATTTTACACATTATCCTAACGAGATTTCTTATATTTCTGGTAGAGTGCCGAAAAATGTAAAAATTAAAAAAAAAACCCGACCCAAAAAGAGGGGTGTTATAAGTTTGGTCACTATAGTGTGTGTGTCTGTCTGTCTTTGTGTCTGACTGTTATATGGCACCGTAGTTTTTAAACGGATGAATAAATTTGGATGCGGTTTTTTTTAAAAGTTAAAAACAGATTTTGTAGCGAGTGTTCTTAGATATGTTTTATCAAAATCGGTCCAGCCGTTTATTAGATATGCTAATTTGAAGCTAAAATGTCAGGGTCAATTTTATTTGTTAGTTATAAGTAATAGTACCTAGTGTTTACCTTTCTTAACAGTCATAAATATTGGCTCGATGCACAGTGGTGGTATTGGCAGAGCATTAGCATCACAATAGTGGCGCTAACTATATGTCACACACTTACGTCCCGGTGAGATCTTTATCGGAATACAAATGGAATGTTTGTGGTGCCACTCAAACCGGCGACTTGGGGCTTTAGTCTGTAACCCAATGGCGTCCCAGTAGAAGGACAAAACCGGGATTTTCTCGTTTTTCTCCTCCAACCAACGAACTTATCCTCTAGAATTAGGATCAGAATATTCTTTGCTGTACTACAAAAATATTAAAAAGACCGACAGCAATAATAAATCGCAATTGAAGCCGTCAACTGGGAGCCCATTCTGGCACCATTGCGTTACAGACTCAGTCCCCTGGTTCAAAGTCATGGAACGTAGATTGCATTGGTTAGGATGTAAGTTCTGTGGGCTTATTCTGTAAAAAAACACACAGTTGCGAGTTGCGAGTCCTCAAAACCGGTTTATTTGCAAAAGAATATAAATAAAAATCTTTTCATGTAAAATAAATAAAGCGAGTGTTAAATCTGTTAAAAATGTTGTTAATGTGCACCTCGGGAACTACACTTTTTAAAGCTCGAGTACTTTGAATCCCTTGCTGCGCTCAGGATTCTACATTAGAAACCCTCGCTACGCTCGGGATTCTACTCTAGAATCCTTCATTCCGCTCTGGATTCAAAGAAACACTCTCGCCTTAAAAATTGTGTCTTAGTTCCTCGGATAGCAATCTACTATTAGTTCCTCTTTCCGGGGAACGAACTCACTGGCTCTTTTCGAATAGATGTGATAAAATAGTAGATTGTTACCCGAGGGACTAAAACACATTTTTAAGGCGAGAGTGTTTCTTTGAATTCAGAGCGGAGGATTCTAGAGTAGAATCCTGAGCACAGCAAGGGATTCAAAGTACTCGAGCTTTAAAAAATGTTGTTCCGAGGTGAACACTCTACTTTTTATTATCCTCTATGAGAAAATAAGTGACTGGAACTTACAAATAATAATTAGCCTTGGCGTCCGATACAATGTTCTCTGTAGTTAATAAATATTATAAAACTTTAATTCTCACTACTTGAGGAAGAAACACTTTTATTTTATGAAAGTGCGTAAAATCCAAATTTTAGTACACAAATAAACAATTACGAAAGAAGACGGAATGCATGTCTGACGTTTTTATTTTTCTACTAACTTTTTTTTTATTTGGCACGCGCGCGGTATATTTTTTCATACTGCCAGTTTTTTGTCCATACATTGTTCGTGATTGATCTCTTTCAATGTTGTCTGTAAACTCTTTAGTCATTTGAACTTTTACTTACAGTAAGGGCGATTCTGTCTAAAACTATACTAATCTGACAGCACTAAAAGTGACAGATAATGTACTAAAGTGACAGATAATGTACTAAAGATGACAGCTATCTGTCACTTTAGTACATTATCTGTCACTTTTAGTGCTGTCAGATTAGTATAGTTTTAGACAGAATCGCCCTTTATCCATATTACAAATTCAAATCACTTTTTGTCCCTCCGCGATTAAAAAGCTATTTTAGTCCCTGTTTGCGAAGAACGAGGTAGGTCTTTTTGATAAAAAAAAACAATTGCTGGCCATTATGTAAGACTTTATGCTCACCATAATACAAGCTGAAAATAAATCGAATAAATAATCTCATGAGAAGTTCTGTCCAAGTTCACGGACAGCGCGGTGACCCAATATAACTTTCTTACTGCTCGCTGCGCAGTTACACTGAATGCTAATGTGATGCTGTCCGGAGCAGATGTAGCGGCTACGGCGCCCACATTGCGAGTTTAATGTTACGATGAGGCTAGATACTACTTAGTATCCATGTGAGAATACTCTTTAGGGTATCGCTCACAGTACCAGTGCTTTGGATGCCCTAAGCCCTTCTTCTTCTACCACAATTTCATTACCTTACACATTCGAGTTGTGAACAAGAAGAACAATAGATAAACAATGGCTTCGAGGACAGATCTGTTCATCTCGCGAGCCAAGTGCAAGTCGCCAGACAGACATCTAGTCCACTCTTAAGTTGCGCAGGTTTGCGCAGGCGCGCTACGCATTGCGCAGGTTTTCAATGTATGGCCGGCCGCTATAATAAAAACCTGCGCAACTCGCGGCGCGCCAAATTCAGAACGGACTAGATGTTTGGCAAGAACTTTACTATAATTTATGAAATAACAATGCGGCAAAATGGTTCCAGTAAAGGATGGTACGGCAGTGTTTGTTTCGCGCTCGACTTGGCGGGGGCACATCAAAACGTGTCTTTATTGAACGAGCGAGCGAAGTTCTCCGAGTCTACTGGAACAATCCGGTGTTTGTTTGTATGTATGTATGTATGTATGAATGTTCGTTCGACGATAACTTGAGTAAAAGTTAAATGAGACAAAGATCATTTTTAAGTTCGAACATGAGCCAAATCGGTCAAGGGATTGCTGAGATATGGGGTCGCGAGTTCATAATTCGGGGCGAAACACTAGTGTACGTGGAGTCAAACTCGTGCTAGGTCCCCGGCTATAAGTACATTGTACATTTGACATTCACGACGGCAGCTCGTATTTTGTACAATGTAAGGGCGAGTCTCGAAGCGAAAATTTCAGGTACGGAAGATCACGAGAGACTCGCATGTCACAAACATGTAAATACTTCACGTCGACCCTTACACGCTAGCACCCTACTCTGCTCCGTTAAGGTTGACTTTAAACAAACGTGATTTCGTGTGTACACACGACAGCACGTGAGAGCGTACACTTCTATAGTAAAATCGCCCGTAACGTAACCGAGTACAGTGCTAGCGTGTAAGGGTCGACGTGCTGTCGTGTGTACAATACAAATGTACGAGTAATACACTCATTCTTGATAAACATAGAAATGGTCCTATAATAAGCTACGTCTACAATAAATTTCTACCAATTTGTTTAACTTTCGCTTGATAATGCCTGAGGTTGCAGGGTCAAGTCTTTTCCCGGGTGAATTTGTCAATATATTTTTATAGTTAGGGACTTGATAAAGAACGCCCCGGGCGCGCGGCCGAGCTTCATATATTTTTTACACCATATATTTTCGGGGCGCACGCCCGCTTAGTATATGAACTGCCGATTTCTGAATTGAGAAATTCGCTAAGCAAGCACTTAAGTATCGTTCTGTCTCTGCAGATTTGACACAAAAGAACGTGACAGAACGATACTTAAGTATTTACTTAGTAAAATTCTCAATTCAGAAACCGGCCCCAAGTCCCGTACAAAAATGTAGAACATAATTATTTGAAAAAGTTACCCTCTAAACGGGACTGAACCCACGACCTCCTGCTGTATTAGCGCTCCAAGTGCCCGTCAATGCGAAATTGACAGTCTCTACCTATTTTTAACATCTTTTAGATGACTTTCATTGTTGCAGAATCAGATCAGACTTTCATTGTAAGTCAATTTAGATCAGGCTTTCATTGTTGCAGCCATCACTGGCTTGAGCAGAACCAGAGATAAACCGTGACCTGTGTTTAGTAGGCAGTCGTTTACAAATCACGGTTCAAGTGAGAGTGGCTGGCAGATATTTAAGGTTGGAAGATAGCAGCGTGTCGGGAAATTCAAAATTTTCACAGTTTTTTACATTTTGTAACCAAATTGAGCTATTCTTGTTCAGCGCTTTTTCGTTCGCGGCAATAACATAGTATTCTTTTCATTATTGTAAACAACAGAACAACAATAATTCTGCCGATTATATGTTAGAACGAGATATTCTATTCCCTTTGATAGAATAAGTTTTTAGCGACTAGAGCAATAATTACACACAACTTTCAAAGTTTCTAGAGGATACAAAAGTAATTACTTTAATTTAACCTAATGTAATGAGATTTCCCGAACTCGTCTGCTCGCCGTCATAAAATAAGATTTACTAAGTTCGAGTAAACAAAGTAGAATCAACAGCAGATAATTATTTTGTAACACAAGTGTATCGCAGAGATAATTACTTACGTGGGAGGGGTTTCCAGAAACGCCGTGTCGTTAACAAAAACATTTACGTTGTGTAAACAACGTTGTTTAATTATTTGTGGTCTAAACTAAACTATCTTCTTTGTAGTCGGTCCTTCATGTCTGAAGATCGTGATCAATGCTCGTCAAATTCCGGGAATGGATCAATTTTCTCCATTGATTTCTATCAGAGGCCACTCTCGCCACCGTCTTGAGTTTTGTGGTTTTGTCCTCTTTAAGCTGGTCGGTCCATCTAGTCAGTGTTCTGCCTCGTGATATCTTCCCTTCAACATTTCTAATGACGATCAGCCTTTACTAGGCCTTCGCTGCGTCTCGCTATGTGACTAAACTACAGCTACAGTCAAACTATACGTAACGTGTGACAAGTGAAATCTGGAATCTTCTACGTTTAATCACTAATCCCACAGCAACCACTAATAATGATTTAACCCCCGACCAAAAAAGAGGGGTGTTATAAGTTTGACTGCTATGTGTGTGTCTGTCCGTGGCAACGAGTGAACCGATTTGGATGCGGTTTTTTTTAAAGCAGGTTTTCAAGCAAGAGTTCTTAGATGTTATATCAAAATCGTTTCAGCCGTTTATGAGATAACTAGCTTTGGCCCGCGACTTCTTCCGCGTACTAGAGAAAAAATATATGTACTTTACATTGCCCCTGAGTGTAATAGCGTGATAATATGTAGCCTATGTGTTATTCTGATTTCTAAGCTATCTCCATTCCACATCCAAAGCCGTCAAGCCGTTTCAGCGTGAAAAAGTAACAAACATCCATCCATCCATCCATCCATACTTACAAACTTTCGCGTTTATAATAGTAGTAGGAAGTAGGATAGTAGGAAGTAGGATATTAGGAAGTAGGATAGTAGGATATGCTGATTTGAAGCTAAAATGTCGGGGGTATTTAATTTTTTTAATTTAGTAGTTATTAAGACATCTCTTACTTCGGCTTCGAGTTCCAAATAGAGCCTGCAGTAACCTTGATATCATCAAAGCTAGCCCGGGCAGGTTGGAATAAAAATAGTGCTAACTCGTCATCGCCTATCACGGGTAGGGTGTCGAAAGTTTTCACGAACTGGGAACGCAATGCAGTATCCCCCAGTGACCTACATACCTCGCTGTGTAATCGAATAACTGCAGAGCTGACTGGCGGTTAGCATTCATTAAGCTTACCTGATAGATCCAAACAATACCGAGCTGAGCTCTTAGCGTAGGTACCCACTTGCAGCAGACCGTTGCTTATTTAGACCCCGCTTACCCACTAATGTTATAAACGCAAAAAATTGTGAGTGAGTGAGTGTGTGTATGTGTTTGTTACTCTAGAAATGGGTCAACAGATTTGACTGAAATGTGGACTAAAGATAGCTTAGAAAACAGAATAACAAGCTATAATACCATGTTTCTTGTAAATAAATTATTCTATTCTTCTTTTCTATTCTAAATTACTACTAGTTATTTCCCACGACTATGTCTGCGCTGCTATCGATAGCGGGAAAAAAATTAAATCTGCGCGGACACAATCGTGGGCAAAACCTAGTGTGAGATATAATCAGAGGTTGGAATTTCTGCAGGTTTGCTTTCAAAGTCATAGGCGAAGAGTACAGCCAATTCAGGGTTTTTGGACCTCCCTGCATCTCATACCCTTTTAAATTACGCTGATACTACTTGTACGTAACCACTTGGTGGCTAATTCCAGTGTGATCTGAAGCATGATCTCGTTCGAATAGATCGAAGTTACTTAATCCGTGGTCAGTATGCTTATTCTGTAAAAAAAAACCGCACAGTTGTTGCTAGTCCTCAAAACCGGTTTATTTGCGGGACAATATTAATTAAAATATTTTTTTGACAAATAATATTTGTCGAAAATAATATTGTTTGGCAACCCGATGTTTACGACAATCATCGGAGTGTCGGCGGAGGTTGCATGGATGCGGATGGCGAGGGACCGTGAGAGGTGGCGTGAGGGGAAAAAGGGGCTACACCCAGCAGTGGGCAGAGGTGGGCTGATGATGATGAATAATTTCGATTTTCCCGCAAATAAATCGGGTTTGAGGACTAGCAACTAGTGATTCGGTTCAAGACGATACTTTCAAGCATCTTGGCCAACCTTTATCGAATTTGTATTTTGTTTCTTGGTCTTGTCTCGCTCGAATCAAACGATCGAGACAAGACCAAGACACCGTCTCGATCATTTCGAAATAGAGTCCGCGCCACCACTGAAGTCCGATGAAGAGGTGACGCTAGCGCAAAGCACAAAATGTTTCCAGTGTAAGGTGTAAAAGGCGTAGTTCCCCGAGTTCCCGTAAGACTTGAGTCGTGGCGCGCACTCTATTTATTTTCAAACTGATTTTTCGATATAAAAATGTGCAGTGCTTACGAAAGTTTAAGTTTTAAAATTCACAAACTTAGTCAATCTTGACTCAAATTCATAAAGCGCCGACATCTTTTAATCATACTAATAATTTGAACGAGCGAACGAAGCGAGCGAAGTTCTCCGAGTCTACTGGAACAATCCGGCGTTTGTATGTATGTATGAATGTATGTATGTATGTATGTATGTATGAATTTTCGTTCGACGATAACTTGAGTAAATGTAGTTGGATCGTCATGAAATTTGGTAGGCGGGTAAATGAGGCAAAGAGATTTTTTAAGTTCGAACATGAGCCAAATCGGTCGAGGGGTTACTGAGATAGAGGGTCGCGAGTTCAAAGTTCGGGGCGAACCACTAGTTATTAAAGTTAGTTGTCGTAGCCGACCTCGGTGCTACGCGACTCGTAGCGCGGTGGCGTAGCGCGTAGCCGCCTGTAGATTCGTAGAACATGCGACCCTTTGTTTTAGTTTGCTGAATATGTGAAATGTTGACTGAAACGGAATCTATTTGTGTTCTCGTCGAAAGCTTGTGCAAGCGAATACTTTACTTTATTAAAAGCCGTTGGTGTTTATAAATAGACAATAATAGAAAGAGCTTATTGATGATGGCTTAGGTGGACTTGCCTCAAGAAGGGTTAGCCAAGTAACTCTGGGTTAATTTGACATTTCCGTACAATTATTCACGTTAACTCAGAGTTAAATGACTAACCCTGGTTGACGTAAGTGGACCGAAAGCAATTTTTAACCCCGACCCAAAAAGATAGGTATTATAAGTTTGACAGCTATGTGTGTATGTGAGGGTGAGGGTGTGACTGCCTGTGTGTCTGTGTGTCTGCCTATGGCACCGTAGCTGTTAAACGGGTGAACCGATTTGGATGCGGTTTTAATTTGAAAGCAGGTTTTCTAGCGAGGTTTTCTTAGATTTGTTTTATCAAAATCGGTTAATCTGTTTATTAAATATGCTCATTCGTAGCTAAAACTTATACCGCAATACAGATCTCACACTGTTATTATGTTTTCTTGTCAAGGGCACACAAAAAACTAATATAGCATGTATTATGTACCGAAGGAGATTTCTGAAACTGAAATCTAATCCACTTGTTGCGTATGTGTGTCAAGGCGGACGATGAGTGATCCAGATAAAAACCTAATACTATTTCAAGTCCACTGCTAATGACACTTCTGGTAGTCTAGCTATTGAACTAATGGTATACCACCCTGAGGTCTCCAGAACTTCCGTTGGCCAAGACACCAGGATTTGTCAGTGATAAGTACCTAGGTATTATGTTCCTGCTATTAAACCACTGGATTAGGGGCCTGAAGGTCACAAAACATACGAAAAATCTTACATGCAGGCATGTATATTGTACGTGTCATATGTACATCCAGTAGTATCTTTTCCCCGTTCTCTAATAATACGTCTCACCTGACAGTATTTAGGAAGTTATTGAACGAGCGAGCGAAGCGAGCGAAGTTCTCCGAGTCTACTGGAACAATCCGGCGTTTGTATGTATGTATGTATGTATGTATGTATGTATGTATGTATGTATGTATGAATGTTCGTTCGACGATAACTTGAGTAAATTTAGTCGGATCGTTATGAAATTTGGTAGGCAGGTAAATGAGGCAAAGAGAATTTTTAAGTTCGAACATGAGCCAAATCGGTCGAGGGGTTACTGAGATATGGGGTCGCGAGTTCATAGTTCGGGGCGAACCACTAGTTAACTTATTTATAAGAACGCTTTAGGTACAAATTCGCACTACACTTAATTTTTTTGTAAATGTTCATTTATACATTCTGAATTATTCTCAAACTCCATACCTATTAAAGATCACATTATCTTTTCTATTTTACTAATATTCCTAACATAAATGCTTAGATAATAGATTAATAAATACTCTAATCATGCTACGCCCTGGGCCCATCACCTGTTGGTTTAGAGAGGCGACAACAAAAACAAATGGATGAGAATTTCGGCGATATAATTTTGTAAAAGCGTAAACTGCTATGACATACCTATTATGTTTACTTTTTGAATACAATTCATTCAATTCGATTCATTTACATATTTCAATAACTTTGAGAAAATTTTGAGTGACACAAGCCTACCATAGATTGCAAGTAGGTTAGTTTCCGTTCCAACATACCTTTGTTATATACGGTATATTTACGGTGAACAGTCTACGCCTTTGTAGCTTATCCAGTAGTACCAGTATGCGTGGCCACTCCGCGCTGAGCTGACTGAGGGTAGTTTTTTTCCGTCGGTCCCCGAGGCTGCAATGACACGCGCCGCAGGACGCCCGGGATCTAGGTTAGATAACTGTGTCATGTTATATGACGCAAGGAGGAATATAATCCGAGCGGAATCAGAATTGGATAATAACTTTTGGAACTGAATCGAAAATGACAGTTCTCGAGTAGCGTCAGTAAACAAATTGTTAGTTCTACGTTCTATCATAGGTTTATGAAATTGGAAATACACAATAATGTTTAATGGTGGTAAACTAAAAGGATTCAATGTTATTACTTTAATTGAATAAAACGTGATAAAACTAGAGGAGACACCCACGCGCACAGAAAACATAAGCAAGTTTCGACGCGAGTTTGCCATAGACAACTAGAGTTTGCCGAAATACTGACGGTACAGGACCGCGAGCGTCTCAGTTCCAAAAGGTATTATCCCATTCTGATCCCGCACGGATTATATCATAATAATATAACTAATATAAGGAATACTTCTGTCGCGGGGGGTGATAGGCCTGACACTGGAAGGTGAAGTGTCAAGTGAACAGTAGAGATAAATACAAAGCTGATTGGAACGTTCCGGGGCGCTTGTATGTATTATGAATGTTCGTTCGACGATAACTTGACGTAACTTGAGTAAATTTGGAAGTTTGGTAGGCAGGTAAATTAAATTAAAAAAAAAATTAAGCTCAAACATGATCCAAATTGGTCGAGGGGTTGCCGAGTTATGGGGTTGTAAAGTTTGCGCCAAAGGTGTTAACAACTAGTGGTTCGCCCCGAACTATGAACTCGCGACCCCATATAAACTTAATAATAATAATAACCCCCGTGTGGTTCCCGGGAGGTACAGAATTGGACCAACCCACTACTTCCCGTGGGTGTCGTAAAAGGCGACTAAGGGAATGGAGGGACCATTATGGTTCCTCCACCGCAGGGCAGCTTGTGGCGAGCTATTGGTATGTGGTGGTACCACGGACCCGAGTCTTCCGAAGGTCGAAAACTGGTCCTCGCATCCACGTCTTTGTACAAGAGTGGATTGGAATCCAAGAGGACCGAGACCCTCACCTCTGGCTTGCCTTTAACGGCCGTCCAGAGTGGAGCGCAAGAGCTATATGCTCGCAGGATGGAAGTGAAAGATGCATAAGACGCGAGTTGGCACTGTGACTGTGGCTATCACTACAGTCACTGGGTAGAAAGCGGCGCACACCTCTCGACACCCTGAGCTGTTCACAACGATGTTGCCACCTTGCTGTCCAGGGTTAGACCCATAAGCGGCGGCTTATTTAGGTGGCCCATTTAGTGAACAGCAAGACACCGTCTGCCAATTTAATTACTTGAGACATTTTAGTGGCAGACGACCGTTGTCTCAACCCCATAGCCCAGTTACCCAGTCCATCCATATGCATCCCCATAACCCAATTCTTTGCTCCCATCCAACTCTACAATAGCCTTTGTTCATTGCGGGAAAGCCACCAGAGTGCATTTTGTGTTGTGGTGTGCTCAGGTGGTAGACCCATTTTGTGTACCCACATTGCATCAGGTCGGCGTGACCTGTACGGGAAAGTACTGCGAGTGTATTTTGGTGCATGGTGCCCTCACAGAATGGACCTTGAGGATGCGCATAGTCACGTCCCACCAGGTCAATGTAGGTGATGCACCTGATGGGGATTCTCAGGTGTATTTTTGTGTGTTTGGTTGCACTCTGGGGCACCCAACAGGTGCACCACCTTACATCAAATCAAAGTTGTCAAATGGGCCTCTACGTGTTGGATACGTCCCCACGCACGCCGTAGTACTACAATCCAATTAATGTGATATTAAGTTATTTTTTTCATTTTGTTTAATTTCGTATACAGAATGTTCAATCATTAAAAATAAAAATACTCAAACTACGATTTTTCAAGTTTCTCGACGCCGAAGACAACCAAAATTTTCTGTCTAGCATTTTTTCTAGATAGTACAGTCTTTGCTCTTGATTTTCCACTCGTTTTTCAAGATTTTCAGATTTTTCTTCTAGCATTTTTAGTTTTTCGCCAAACATTCTTTGAATGTTTTCTGTAACTTGTTCGCCGCTTTTTCTTATTTCAAGTTTTTGTGCCTCTAGATCATTTTGGATTTTTTGTAGTTTATCTAGTACCTATTTCTTCCATTTTAAGTTTTGTATAGGACTCTCTTGTAGTTTTGAAGTAAAGCGACCTCTATTGTTGAGCATAAGGACTTTTTGGTTTATAATTTTGAACACTAGATGGCTCTGATAAAAAAAATGTCACGCCCTCTGTTAGGAAGTAGAATAACATTTTTTTTTTATATAGATGGCGCTGTTTTGTATTTTCTAATCTGGTGTACTTTGGACCTTAGCAATTAGCAAAATTTTTGGTTATTTTTGGATTTATTGGATTAAAATAGAGTTCTTGTTACGGATTATTTCGCGACCCGCAAAAGTTTATTTTTATTGTTTCCACTAAATTTACGTCCGATATCCACAATATTGTTTCCAAACAGAATTTGTATTTGTAGTTCACTTTTGTTAGTTTTTATCACTACTTTCACTGTTTACTGATTAGATTTACGTTTTTATCACTTTTAAAATCACTTTTTAGCACTATTTTAATGATACTGAGAGGCAGCAGTGGCGCCCTCTCTCATCCCATATAAACTTAACAACCCCATATCTCGGCAACCCCTCGACCGATTTGGCTCATGTTCGAACTTAAAAATTCTTTTAATTTCATTTACCTGCCTACCAAATTTCATGACGATCCGACAAAAAATACTCAAGTTATCGTCGAACGAACATTCATACATACAAACATACAAACATACAAACATACATACATACATACATACATACAAACGCCGGATTGTTCCAGTAGACTCGGAGAACTTCGCTCGCTTCGCTCGCTCGTTCAATGAGTTACACATCGCGCGAGTTCACAGTTCGGGGCGAACTTGTTATGTTTTTGTGGGATCTATCGAAGGGGGTGATCCGTCATACTTTGCCTTTTGCGGCTTACGAACTTTCTATCGCTGTGACAACGTGTTTATGAAAACAAAAGCCGTTCGATGTCTTTTCAGGGGAAACTATGCCATCACCGTCTTGAAGACCACCATACGGTACAAATAACACTGGAGATTGACCTCTGGTCATTTCTTGGAGTGTGGTTGGTTTGACCCCTTCCACACAATGCGGACGGGTTCAATCTCCGGCGGCAAACACCATTATACAAATAGGGTTTAGATTTCATACACTTCCCATCTACTCACTATCTATCTGCGCATTTACCAATATAAGCCGGTGTTTTCGTCTATTTTATAAAAGTAAAATTTGTTAAGTAACTACAGGGTTCAATCGAATTCAATCTAGTGATCACTACAAACAGCTTTTACTAGGTGGCAAAAAAAATGGAGCGAAAAAAATATCAGATGTTTCATACATTATTTGTTGAAGTACTGTGTATGGAATAGCTGATATTTTTTTCGCACCATTTTTTTGCCACCTAGTACAAGTTGTTTGTAGTGATCAGTAGACAGCCTACTTAAAGTTACATTATCGAATTAGATTGCACCCTGTAGTAAATATCCTTATATGAGTTAAATGTTATGGTTATGAGGTCTATTTTTCGCAACTCGGCGACTCTACTTACGCCTATTTATGTATGGCTTCCAGCGTTTATTTACATACATATCTATGTAGTTATTCTGGTACCTACTTACATATTTGCATATTCTTTGTATAATTGCAATGTCCGACCATATTGTGATAAAGACAGTTGAAATCAAACATTACAACACGATCAACAAAAATAGAATGCAGTCTAAACGTCATTGTAGAGTGCTTAACTCTGTTTGCAGTGACACGGACTGTTTAAACTCTGATAATAATAATATGCATGTGAATAGTGATGAAAAACTCCCGAGTGCCTATCTCACACTCTTGCGCCATACACTTTGTAAAAAAACGTGTGTCAAGCAAGAGTGATCAAGCAATCGCAAAACAAAAAAAAAACTTTCGATTGAGAAAACTTTTTTTTTTTTACGGTCTTTTTAGTCCGCAGCTTTCGACATAGGTAAAGTCCGTTCGCTTAGATATTGTCGGTACACACGACGGCAATCTTGGTTCTTGGGATACCAACTATTTTTAAAGTATCTGTGAGGCGCGCAGACAAATTCATTTCAACACAATGTTGATAGACATTAACTTTACTAGAGTTTGCTAACATGTTTTACAAAACCTTCGTCTTTTAATTTTTGGGTCATTCGAAGTTTCGTCTAGAGGCACCTCGCTATCCTCCCACGGACGAAAAAACATTTTATCTACACGCAGCGATCGACACTCAATACAAAATACTAAGTCAAAAGTCACAAGCACAACCTCTCAATATGACGACGCTTCTTTATAGAATGACGAGCGGCGAGCCAAATTCACTGGCGTGTTTGCGCCGCGTCGGCTTCTTTTACTTTCTTTTGTGAAAAGCCGCCGCGCGCCAAGGTGGCAAATATCAAAGTGACACTATGATAGCGTACGGACTTTAATTCAAATCAAGAACGAGGAAGAAAAATACTTCGATGAATTTGTATTGTCGAAACTAGACGGCTACACCGACATAAATACTCGTGCAAGTAAGATTAACCGTTTACTAAACAAAAACTTGTAGGCACCTATTTGATTGCTCTCGTGAGTGACTGCTCGGGCGGGATGCTATAATAATCTATACGTATATAAAACTATTATTATCAGCAAATTCAGCTATCTGTCCATCCGTCTAAGTACCTATTTATCTAGCGCTCAATAGAGCTATAACCCGTGTCATTCAAGAAAACATTTAGGACGGAGTTAAAAACCTAGCGTTGTCTCGCTTTGACTGTATTAATTAGAGCGAGAGGGCGAGTGTTTTGAAGTCCATCCTAAATGTTTTCTTTAATGACACGGGTTTTATAGACAGAAATGAATGCCACTTGTCACGTCCACATAACTTGGCTTTACTTGCTCTCAGTGTACCTACATCGAGTACATACATAATTGAGTTTAGATATGAATATTAGGGTGACCACGCTGGTGAACCTCAGTTTCATATTATAAATAAGGCGGGAAAGTCCAGGGGTAATGGTTTTCGGGTCTTTTGTTGTCATTTGGTGTTATTCGATAGCGTGCGTGGGTAAATAAATCAAGGTAATGGCTCTACAATTGTTACACTGCTATTTTGGTATGAAATTGTTTTTTATATGCGCAGGTTATTTGTAATTTTCCGCGCCTATTGATATACCTACAAGAAAGAACGTCGACCCTTATACGCTAGCACACTACTTGGTTACGTCACGGGCTACTTTAAAACAAATCGCCCACTCTGACAAGCTGACCAAGATAATATACGATCAACCTATTTAAGGGCCGACTTCCTACTGTAGAAAAAGCTACTTATTGGGTAATTAGGACTTACATTGTCATTAAACTCTATTTGAGCAAATCCTAGAAACCCTGGCTATTATAAAAGACAATTGGCTCCCCAGCCTTTAACAAAAAAGTTAAACAATAAAGTCTCTACACAATGAAAGTTGGTGAAAAGTAATCCGCTATCTGCGCGTCTCACTCAACGGTTTCAATTTCAAGGGAGATCTCTATCTTTTATATAAAAAAAAAGAAGGCCTTTCCTCGGTCGAGGATTATCCCCTGACGTTGTTTGAAATCTCTGCCGGTAGGTTCACTGTGCACTAATATTCTTCTAGGACTTATCTACAATAATAATAAAATGTATTTTCGTGTAGAATTTACTTCCTCGTTTTAATTTCAGAGACAATTTCAGTACAACACCATACTTTGTGAAGCTTTTTAGCACGTTCTAGTTTTGGATCTAAAGTTTACTTCAGTACCATTAAATGATTGTTAAATCATAATGCACAGTGTCTCCATCATGCATCGCTGCGGACAGTCATAGAGATCAGTTTCGGTATCTTGGCCTGAAGTCTTGCAAATAAAAAACACCTCATCCAAATCGGTCCACCCTTTTAAGAGTACCTACGGTGCCACACCTTCACACACATAGCGGTCAAACTTATAACAACCCTCTTTTTGGGACGGGAGGAGTTAAAAAACAACTGCCTTACAGACATCAGGCCCTGAAAGAAAAGCTCTACATTCCAGACTTATCGCACGTGACGTTGAAGTAGGCATCATAATCTACATCTAAAGTGACAGAGAAGGCATCTATTGTGTTTTTGTGTCCACAGTAGCCAACAGTCCGCGCCGGCTGAGAGCAATTCCCCAAGATTAATAAGTCTCCTTTGTGGACGCGAAGCGTAATTTAATAACTCGCCACGCGACTCCCCAGCGGCGGCGGTGTTTGCACTCACGCCGCACGTGACAGCTACGAAATAATTATTGTTTACTAGCTTTTACCCGCGACTTCGTACTTTTTTTCCCGTTATCACAATTTAAAAAAACCTATATCACTCAGCGATAATGTAGCTTCCCATTAGTAAAAGATTTTTTTTTAATCGGATGAGTACTTTTGGAGATTACCCCCTACATTTTCCCTTTATACAAATATACTTACAAACTTTTCCTCTTTATAATATTAGTGTAGATTTGTTTAGCCGATGAACTTTCAGGTACTACAGTGACTGTTGAAAGGCTACTTAAAGACTTGTGGAAAGTTTTGAAGGCCAGTAGAGTCTGTAGAAGGTAAGTATCGGTAAAGATTAGCTCGTTTCCTTAGACGTGGATCCGTCACTCTTCGTTGACAGTTTGTTTCAAACTTCGATCGCTAAAGCCGGTTCGCTAAAACTTTTTTTTTATCCTTTGTGCTGTCGACTGCATCACGGCACATCAATGACTACACGCGTGCTTTTTATCATTTTACTTGACAAGAAAATAACGTCATTTCGTCTAAAAATGGATCGAATCACGGTCGAATGTAGGTAAAATCATTATATAATCAATAAATTTAGGTACTTACGTAGGAAAGTGTGTAAATATCTGTTTGTCCCGGGCAAAGCAGCGTCCGAGTGGTCACTTCACCCATCTAATGTCAGTGAAGGTGCCACAGGACGCGATAAAAATCACCTCATTACTTAGATCAAACAAATGAGAAATGTTACAAACTTGTTTTGGTGTTCCAGACCTACCTATCTTAAAGTAACTGTGTAAATACCTCTCAACTTGTCATGAAACAATGCAGCTCGCGTAGCATGAAGCTGGGTTAGAGCGTAACCATGGGTTTATATCTCTAGCTATCCCGCTCTACGTCAACCAAAAGAGTGAGATGCACATAGTTATATTATAACCCCCTTGGGGGCTAATTCTCGGCAATCTCGAATGTGACTTCTTACTAAGTTTTTCTTCGTAGAATCTCGAATGCGACATACCCGTATAATTAGCCCCCTCTGCGGGTCTATTATGTAAAAATAACACTCAACCTTTGAGCTTCAAAACACTCGAAAATAGCCCTTATTGAAATGAAAAATCTTTGTTTTGACATTTAAAAACCGTCATTATTACGGTGGATATTTTAGAGAATACAGGGGTCTACTGCGTAACCCAGGCTCATGCTAAGCAAGCAGGGCCCTTAGCCTGTAACGCAATGGCGGGTCAATGGCGTCCCGGCAGAAGGACAAAACCGGGCTCTCCTCGTTTTTCTCCTACAACCAGAGAACTAATCCTCTAGAATTAGAATCAAAATATTCTTTGCTGTACTACAAAAACATTAAAAGGACAGACAGCGTTGGCAAATCGTAATTGAAGTCGTCACCTGACAGCCCATTTTGGCACCATTGTGTTACAGGCTAAGGGCCCAGGATCGCGGTCCCTCGCGGGGTCCGGTGGCGGCGGCACGTGGGAACCCACGGGCGAGAAGCTCTCACGGGGCGGAGCGCCGCCGGGGCAAAGCGCTAGGGTTGCGCCCCCGCCCCCTCACGTGCCCCGGACATAGCGTATCTATTTGAGCGATGACGTAGAAAAAAAAGAAAGTATTATTGTTATGCTTCTTCTCCAAGTACAGTCACAGGCAGGCCACAGTCTCAGATACCCCTTTTTGTTCGATTGGCGCCCTTATGCCGCGCGCGATAAGAGCTGCCATGGGGTATCTGAGATTGTGGCCGACCGTACTTACGATCAGAGCTAGTGAAGCTGGACAAAAAATAGTAGCTAGATACTTAGAAGTAGATTCTTTGCGTCTTTGCTTCATTTTTTTCAGCTTTTAGAGAAATTTTTGTACAGACAGCAAAGTACTTTTTTCTAGGTTTATGATCATCCTGCACTTACAGTAGGTACACACGATTTCACACGACACCACGTCGACCCTTACACGCTAGCACTCTACTCAGTTACGTTACGGGCGACTTTACAACAAAAATCTACAGTCTGACGTGCTGTCGTGTGCCCAAAACAAAGTTGTACATAAGTCTCCCTCTAAAATGTAATATTTTGCACTTAGAGGAGATTAAAGTCAACGGCAGAGACTCCCAATAGCTTCAAAGTGCAATTAAACCTAAGTAAGTACTTATTTTGAACATTTTTGCTAATTACACAAAGAAAAAACTTTTAAAAAGCGCACGCACGTGTACTGCGTGTGTTCGACGCGTGGCGCGCCCGTGAAATTGTGCGAATCAAGCTTTTACAAAAAGCTTATATCGGTGCATCGGAATATAAACTCTATGTTCACCATAATAGAGATTTTCGACATAGTGATACTACATAGTTTACATGAATTGTTTGCATTATTTTGGTTCTTCACCCCGCCGCAGCATTCAAGCTTTCAGAATGTCATAGAAATCAAAAAGGAAAAAAATTAAATAGCAAAATGACAGGTTCCACCGAGATTTGAACTCGGAACGCTGTACCGCTGTCAGAGTCCAGAGTGCTAACCATTACACCATGGAACCATTGACACCTGCCGTCAAATATTATGTGTGGTTGCTGTAAAGAAAATACAAAATAATGTGAGTCCCAGGCAATTTTACTTTTCATGGAAAGTCTAGTTTATAGCTTAGTTTTAATTTACTTTTAGTTAGCTTTTAATTTAATTTTATTTATTTATTCCAAATGTGTTAATTAATAAATGCAGTCCTGGGAAAGTTAAATTTCAATGATAAGTCTTGGTCCCACCAAACAGAAATTAGTTTCAAATATTTGTACGTTTTTATGTGAATAAAACAAAAAAAATGTTGAAATAATCAAAAGTTCAAAATTTCTATAGCCCCAATTAAAATACAAAAGCGGGGGATGACAATTCGATTGCGATTATTGTAATCGAGTTATCGCGATCGGTAAACATCGATCATACTCCGACAGTCGACCGAGGAAGCGCTGAACAAGTGCCAATAATGTATCTACTGGTTATTTATAATTGATCGCCTTGGAAAGTGGGATGTCTACTTTGTCACTGTAAAGTAAACTACAGGGTGCACTCGAATTCGATAGCGGAACTTCAAGTAGGCTGTCTACTCATCAATACAAATAGTACCTACTAGGTGGCGAAAAAAATGTAGCTAAAAAAATATCTGCTGTTTCATACATTGGCGCAGTACCTACTGAGTCTACCTTTTGTATGGAACCGACAGCCCCTCTACCCTTGACGCATTTTTTTTTTCAATATGGCGCAATTTACAAAATTCAATATTTCACGATTTAAGACGAATTTTATATTTTTATTGTACAAAATAGCCTTACCTTTGAATAAACATTAGAAAGTATGTAAAATCAAAGAATGACTATGCGAATTCAAAGAGAAATGAATTAAAAAACTATGTCAATATAAACGCAATATTTAGAGTCTGGGGTAACTCCCTAGCAGATTTTTTTTCGCTTCAATTCTTTATGTCATATAATATTTGAGTGCACCCTGTAGTATTTCGCACCGAACTGTGAATTTGCGATGTGTAACTTTTTGCTAACACCATTCGCTCTCTCGCTTCGTTCGCTCGTTCAATTAAAGTGTTTGTGAATGCGTGAATTTCCACATAGTTCGATAGCTCAGGGTGGGGCTCAGGTTTTTGAGTCTTTAGGGGTGGAATAAAAAACAATATATTAAGGTTGTCTGGAAGAAGTCGCTTTTAGTGATAAGACCGCCCTGTACTACGCATCTGTACTTTTAGGTTTAGAAAAACTTGTTTTTTTTTTTTCTGGTGTACACACGACAGCACGTCGACCCTTACACACTACCACTCTACTCGGTTACGTTACGGGCGACTTTTCAACAAAAATTTACACTTTATGGCGTGATAATTACCTGGTTCTTGCTGGACGAGCTAGGCGGCGTCACTGGTCCATATTGCGTAGCTGTCCCAACAAACTTGTTTCGATAAATTTTAAATTGACAAACTTGCCTTTTGCATACGTAATGAGATTTTTATACAACAACAACGAGACCACGAGGCACCTCGGACTAGAAGTTCACAACGAATTGATGTAGTTTTTAAATTAATTTCTCTTTATATTAGCATAGTCATGCTTTGATTTTATACGATTTTATGCTTTGTAATATTTATTAAATTTTATTAATTTTATTTTGTAAAAGATAAATAATTTATTAAACGAAAAAAACAATAAATAATTTATTTTGTAAAATAAATATATAACTTGGTACAGGTAAATCCATAACAGCTAAATTCGAAATGCCTAAAGATCAAAGTTTACAACATCTAAAATGTATAATGTTCAAAATAACTAATGGCCATAATATCGCGTGCTTCAAGGGATTTATGCACCAAAATGAGTTGTTTTTATTGCGTTTTTCGATTGTATTACGTTTTTGCACTGTTTTTACGATTTAAATTGATAAGTCCCTACCTATCATCGGACTTCTCATCACAATGGTTCAGTGACCAATATTCAAATGGGCAAACAAATGAGGAGCACATGTAGCTCTATCAATAATAATTGCGGTTTATGGCCTCAGTGGTTGGGCCCATTGAGCTCCGTTGAGTTATGTGCGCAAACATTTTGAATACGCACAAGTTACGAGTATTATTTGTATTGACAGATCTGGGTGAGCGGCTGTTTATTGATATTGCACTGACCGTCAGCGTCAGTTGTGTAACGATGTGACCTCCGCCGAGCTACTGGTCGGTGAGAGGTTAAATGTTAAAACTGTCCACCAATGAAAAAAAATTCATATCTTCTTTTTGGATTTTTGTTTCATTGGCGGCGCTAGTTGTGCCCATACCTGGGCCCCAAAAGTACAGATGGCGGTCTTATCGCTAAAAGCGACTCCTCCAGACAACCTTTCGATGAACTGGAAAAGTGAAAATAAAAGCTTCATAATACCTATTGCGATCAAACAGAAGTGGAGTCAATAAGGAAATGAATAAAAAAAAATATATCTTTGTCCCGTGGGAGAGACTATCCATAAGTGCTTCATTGCTAAAGACTTCTTCTTTTCATGTCGATGATTCTTTGTTAAGTGTATTGTTTTTGACCAGTATGTAGCCACTTGGACAGCACTTTTTGTGGCCTTCCACGTGTCATTCCACGCTGGGTAAGAAGCCACACGGCAATAGTCGCAATCGGTGCGGGCTCCAAATACCTATATGAGTTGCTCCTTACTTCGCCCCACCTGTGTGCTTATTTTGTTTTAAAAAAACGCACAGTTACTAGACCGGTTTATTTTCGGGAAAAAATCAATCAATAAAAATCTTTTGTAGACAAAAATTACGTATTATTTGTGGAAAAATATTGTTGTTTTCTATAAGAGCTATTTTCCCGAAATTAAACCGGGTTTGTTACAGAATAAGCAGACTGAGCTCCAGATTGTCTGAGCTCGATGTATCTTTTCATCGTAAAAAGTGGCATGTAGTGTACCTACCTATATGAAGAAACTATCTGTACGAATATACCTCTACACTAGCTGGACTGCACATAATAAGTAATTAATGTATTGTCATTAGGGTAGGTACGGTCAGCCACAATCTCAGATACCCCATGGCAGCTCTTATCGCGCGCGGCATAAAGGCGCCAATCGAACAAAAATGGGTATCTGAGACTGTGGCCGACTGTACCTATCTAAGCCTAGTAGGTAGATTAAAATGTAGGCTCATAGGCTTATAAATCTGCTTATAAGTAAGCTACACAAGAGGTGAGTAGGTAACCTAGCTAAGATCTCAATTAGCAACGATTGATTTAGGCCCGGTTTCTGAGTTGAGAATTTTACCAAGCAAATACTTAACTATCGTTCTGTCACGCTCTTTTGTGAGAAATCTGCAGAGACAGGACGATACTTACCCATTTGCTTCGCGAATTTCTCAATTCGGAAACCGGCAGTTAGGCCCGATTTCTGAGTTGAGAATTTTACTAAGCAAATACTTACGTATCGCTCTGTCGCGCTCTTTTGTGAGAAATCTGCAGAGACAGGACGACTCTTACCCATTTGCTTAGCGAATTTCTCAATTCAGAAACCGGCAGTGAGGGACATAAGTAAGTTACTTAATTACATTTTGTATAATTGAAACAGCAGTGAGTTTGGGGTGACTCTACCTACGCCATTCATTGACCATAACGTTTTATTGCATAACAATTAAATAAAATCGACACTGGACACCCTTGATACAACCACCCTTATGCAGAAAAGTCCTTATTAACATACCAATAAGTTTTATTTTCCAAAACGCGAGGGTAGCGTATCAGTTTGTATTGTCCTTTTGATTGTGTGGTTAGTATACTGACCACGCAACTGACCGATGGAACAAGTGTATAAAGATAACAATGGTTCTCTCACAAGGATAACAGAGGTAGGTAGGTAAGTGCACTTAACAAGATTGGCCCTTGACTTGTCCAGTGGGCCAGTGGGCAGTTAAACTAAATAAAACATGGGTCAAAATGGTTAAATTTCGTTTTTCTGAAACTAGAATGTAGAGCAGTTTTTTGTATTTTCTAATGCATTAACCCGTGGTCCAGCACTCTAGAGGTTGCGGGTTCAAATACTGTCCCGAGCGAATTTCTTAACGTTATAAAAATCATTATAAAATATAGTCTGAAAATTGTTTGTCGATGTATTTGTGGACCAGTCTTTAGGCCCTTACTTATATTTTCATTGATATAAATTGGAGTAGTAGGTAGTAGGTTAACGGGTAGGTACCAACTTATCTGAGCCCAGCCTAAGCCTTAGCAGCAGCTCGTCTACAATCAAAAGTCATAGTCAAAAGTTATCTTGATCTTGCAAAATGTGCCCCTCTATCGTTAAATTTTAAATGGGTCAATCATTGCATAAATCATAGATTCATCGCATTAAATTCAAGTCGAGGAATGAGCAAGTGCTTATTTGACAGTTGTATGAAATTTACAACCGTCAACAGATCGTCAATCTATACATATAATAATAATTGGCAATCGCAATCGAATTACAAACGCTGGAGGAGAATAGCGAACTAATGAGCACGCGTGACGCGGTGTGCGCCGACCCTCATTTTATTCAGTTTAAAATTAATTTAAATTTAATGCACTTTCAGCTAATTCATTCGAATTGCGCCATTTCACGCTGTAGGCTTAGGCCCGGTTTCTGAATTGAGAATTTTGCTAAGCAAATACTTAACTATCGTTCTGTCACGCTCTTTTGTGAGAAATCTGCAGAGACAGGACGATACTTACCCATTTTCTTAGCGAATTTCTCAATTCAGAAACCGGGCCTTAGCAAACTCTACCAATAACATCCCGGTGCTTTTTTTTAAAGCACTAATCAGGGTTTATCAAGCTAGACCGCCCCTGGGGGATAACCTTTGAGGCTATTGCGTTCATATTGACTAAGTTTTTAAATTAATTTGTATACCTATGTAGGAATATGCTTTGATTTTATATACTTTGTAATGTTTAAACAAAGTAGGTAGGTATTCAATGGTCACTTCACCCATCTAGTGTGAGTAATGGTGCCATTGGACGCTGCATAAATCATATCATTACAGTAGATGCAAACAATTTGAACAGCTCTATGTAGAGGTAGATCCGAAAAACCAACCGGCCAAGAGCGAGTTGGATTTGCGCACCGAGGGTTTCGTACTAGATAGATAGAAGATAGAATACACTTTATTGTACATCAAGAAAATCAGGTATTTACATAGAATTTTCTTACAACTACTTAATGGATATACAATGGGCGGCCTTATTGCTAAAAGCAATTTCTTCCAGACAACCTTACTACAAACTTGTACGGAGAAATGTTTTTTTTTTCGTCATAAATCGAAAACTGTACATCTTAAAATTAATTTAAAATATGTTTTAGCTTATGCTAATGAAGCCCTTTCATACAATACCCCACATGATACAGTCGTCTCACTTTTAAATTGTCACCCCACATTTTTAGTATTTTTACCCCAATTTTGTGACATAGTTAATAATTTGTGGTTTTCGGATTTCTACCTTTTTGATTGCGTAAAGTTAGATGCTTGATTTTTTCACATCTCTAAGGGACTGCCAGACTTAAGTATTTAATATTCACTAGATACCTCCACGCGTTCTTGAGATAAGAGTCTGAACAAACAGAGAGACGGACAACAAAGTGATCCTTTGGTTCCAATTTTTTCCTTTTGAGGTACGGAACCCTAAAAAACGGGAGAGAGCTGTATTGAGCGCTATTAGCTTGTTATGGTGGTTCGTAATTCGTAATGCGTCCTTGTTTAAACCTACGATTATTTTACTTGAGTGGTAGTTTTGACGCTCTACATTTTCTGGAAAATGTGCGTATTTTTGCAAATAGCTTAGAAATTATTTATTTATTTTTATGTACTCAACCACAACTAAAGCGGTGGTGGTCTAAGTGGGTAGAACAGTGGACTCTGAAGCAAAAGGTCCTAAGTTCGATTCCCGGTGCGGGCATGCATCTATGACTTTGTTTAATTTCAAAGTGTACATTTGTGAATTTGAGGAGCAACACCACTCGCTGGCTGTGAAGGAAAACACCGTAAGGAAAGCTGAGCGTATGAGGCATTATACACTGGCCTCAACGCAAAAATCGCCAACCCGGGCCTTTGTGCAGACTACATCTTACTTTTTACTAAAGGGTTTTTAAGACATTATTAAATTATAATTATCACAACAATAAATTGAATAGGCACAGTAACAACAGCTAAAAATTAATTTAAAAATACAGATTGTATGCCACCACACAGTGTTATTTCACCCTCGGTGGATGTCCAAAAGGTCACGTTTCTTCCGTTGACATGACAAGCGTGTAAAACGTGTTGAAATGTTTTTTAATTACATTCATTTCCATTTTCCGCACCGAAGGTTCATATTTTGTAACTATAGGATAAAATAATTCGCTGATGCAGGTAAACCTACCTTCCTTCACTAACGTAGGCCCGGTTTCTGAATTGAGAATTTTGCTAAGCAAATACTTATCTATCGTTCTGTCACGCACGCTCTTTTGTGAGAAATCTGCAGAGACAGGACGATACTTACCACAAAAGAAGGCTGTGTACTTACCCATTTGCTTAGCGAATTTCTCAATTCAGAAATCGGCAGTTAGTCTCTTGACAGATTAAAATTTTTTTTCCTCCGATAATAAATAATTTTCCAATAATTCCAATAATAGCACTTCAAAAAAAAGAGACTTCCCATTCTTTTATTCTATTTTATTTTGTTGATCAAAGGTTTTCGTTCGGCCGATGTGTTTTTTTTTGGAAACGCATTATGCCCTCTATCAATTGTATTCAGAACTATGAGGCTAACACTACTCAACACTAGATGGCGGTACTCACGTAGTCACGCACATGACAACCGCACAGCACAGATAATTTTTGACATTTCATGTTTTTTACTTTTACTTGTAGTACTTGTTCTGTTCTGTGTGCATTTCCGATTTGTTTTGTTGACCGTGAGCGCGTAAATAGGATTGATTTTGATTCCAAAAAATAATTTCTTCACTGTAAGACTGGTAAATTAGTGATAATTAAGAACGACAACAGGGTCCCGATGTCACAGCAATCCAAAACAATGCCGATGTTGGATCTGAACATGTACGTGAGAGTTGTGGCCGCAGTGTTCTCCGTAAGTGGAATTCCATTACAAGACTTAAACCTCTTAATCTAAAAGAAATCACTCAATTACGATACTGCTAATGACTTGCGACGGGCGTAAAGTACAAACGTTGAATTACTTGTTTGCCGTAGCAGTTGTGCTTCGTTTATTTTGGTACCTTAGCATGAAAAGTATTTCAAACTATTTCAGATCTCATCGGCAACAGCGTTTGTGATGGCTCTACTGCGTCTCCTAAAACCTGATCTGTATTATGAGAACACACTAGTTGGCACCGATTTAGGTAAGAGTGGTAAGACTGAATAAGATTAATATGTCAGCCTCAGCGAACTTCCGCTCGCTGGTCAGCCTCCATTTCACAAAGCAATAATCTTTGCCTATCATTTAGTCAATTCCGTACTTGTAAATAATGTTATATGATCGGAGACCCCCCTGTCTGCGATCATAGATACCAGGTATTATTAGATGACCACAAATAAATTACACACAACAACTACTACCACCATTTACACATTCTCATTCATTGGAGTATTTTATTATTTTATATCTTGTGTGCACACTGTACAATAAAATCAAAATTATCCACCAGGCATTCACTACTTCATCTCGAGCCTGATGATAGCGGCAGGCGTCATCGGATTCCTGAACAGCTGTGTGGTGATGAACCGCAGCGCTGCGAGAACCGCAGGCCGCAGCATCACCACATGGCTCCTACTCGACTCTCTGTTCGAGACGAGCCGCATCGTCTATGTCTTCATGTCCCAGATTGTGCTGAAGGGAAGCGGATCGATGCAGCTGTATGAGTTGCTGATATCAGCTGTGCAGTATTGTAAGTACTCATTTTTGGTATGCTAAGATCAACAGTCTTGAGTTTGCAGACATTTGCTTATACGTCTAGAATCTGGAGAAGACTCTAATTGGTCAAATCTGATCATTTTGACCCTGCAGAGAATAATCTTGATGTCTAAACTTTAGAATCGAAAGCAAGATATCTCTATTGAGACATCCGCAAAATATATTCCCCTGGCTCCAAGCCAAAAGTCAGAACCATTTGCATTATAATCCGGCTGTCTGCAATCCATCTACAGTCACGAAACTACAAATAAATAAGCAACACCTGTTTGTTTCAGTGCTGGACAGTTTCCTCTACTGCCAAATGATACTCAGACACTAGTATTTACAGATACCACTGAGGTGAGAACTTAGTATTATATTTCGCCTGTCTTCTTGGCAATAATATTGAATTTAGCTGTGCCAAAATTCATTCAAAGGCCCTTCCACACAGTACCTTTCAAACAATATAATAATGTAACCTGTTTCACCTTGACTATGTCCCCTACATGTCAGTCTACATTTAGAATATTTGAGAGTGGGGGATAATCTCACTTAAAGTCCGTTCGCTTAGATAGTGTCGGTACACACGACGGCAATCTTGGTTCTTGGGATACCAACTATTTTTGAAGTATCTGTGATGGGTGCAGAAAAATTCATTGAAACTTAATGCTGATGGACATTAACTAGAGTTTGCTAACATGTGTTTATATAACCTTCGTCTTTTAATTTTTGGGTCATTTGAAGTTTTGTCTAGAGGCACCTCGCTATCCTCCCACGGACGAAAAAACATTTTATCTACACGCAGCGATCGACACTCAATACAAAATACTAAGTCAAAAATCACAAGCACAACCTCTCAATACGACGACGCGTCTTTATAGAAAGACGAGCGGCGAGCCAAATTCACTGGCGTGTTCCTTTACTTTCTTTTGTGAAAAGCCGCCGCGCGCCAAGGCGGCAAATATCAAAGTGACACTATGATAGCGAACGGAATTTACTTGGTGTAGTGAATAGTGATACACTTCAATACTCTGAAAAGACTCCATATTCTCGACCAATCTGTAGTTATTATGATTATGTTTTCACAGTGCAGAACTCAATATTAGTGCCCGAAGAACAGACATGATTGGCACATCCTGGCGATGTGTACCGTCTACCATTAGAGGCTAACAGAGAGTATTATCCAAGATAATTATACTTTATTTAAAATTATGTAATTATGGCTAAGCTAATGATTAGGGAATGCAATCTCGAGTCGAGATCGAAAGTTCGAGATCTCGCGAGAATAAAAATATCAATCTCGCGATATCTCGATATTTTCTAGATCGAGATCTCGAGTAGATATGTTTAGAAAAAGACTTGTTTTCGTTCTGAAGACTAAAACGCGATGAAAACTGCTTAGCGCGTTATGTGATTGAATAAGACAACTCTACCTAATATTCTTAATACCTACTGAACACAATAATTAACCGCTTTTTTTTATTAAACAAAAATATAATAATACCTAAGAAGGCTCTTATCGACAAACAAAATCACCCGTCTATAAGTATATCTAGCTATAGGGGTGATTTTGATAAGAGCTCCTTATGACGAAATATGATGCACGAAAAAACGTTCCTGCGATTTCTCAACGCGAGGTTTAACTTATTTAGGGACCTAAGGTTTGGATTCCAGATACTAGAAATTAAGAATGCAATCGATTCACGCCAAAAGTGGCCATTTTTGGCGTGAATCGATTGCATTCGCAGGTTTTTTTGTTTCATTGGCGGCGCTAGTTGTGAGACCTAATGCGTCTTAAAAAGCAAAGAGTACTGACGAAGCTGTCCGCAAAACATCATTGTCGTTGTCTTTTGCTAGTACCCAACAGCTAAAAATGCCCTCTCAGACTCATCACGTCACGTCTAGTTGGCTACCGGGTAAGTAAGCTATTATAAGCAAACTAAAAATTGTTCTTTTGTTTCCCCACAGTCATAGAGATTCACCTCTTTATTTACGAGTGTTTCTAGCCTAATCTGTAGACGTAGAAACACGCATAATAGGAGCTTTATAATTTCGCGAGATCTCGCCCAAATAATGCTTTGGGATTGATATCGAAAATTAGGTCGAGATCTCGCGAGATTGAGATCCCGCGAGATTAATATTGCATTCCCTACTAATGATATTATTGATAGACTGTAGTAGAATCTCTGCAAGTTGTATTATTGTTTTATTAGACTTGTTAGTTACTTTAGTCAGTAGGTATATTAGACAGCAACCTGTTTAAATTGCATTTATT
The DNA here is from genome assembly GCA_949319315.1 of Zelleria hepariella. Lineage (NCBI taxonomy): Eukaryota > Metazoa > Arthropoda > Insecta > Lepidoptera > Yponomeutidae > Zelleria > Zelleria hepariella. Next base: position 16,391,130 of record OX439382.1, read on the forward strand.
TTAATATTATTTTATTAATCAAAGTAAATTATTGTTTAAAACTTGTATATTCCATTAGATAATGAAGTTGTGATTAGGTAGGTACAAGTTCTAACACCTGATAACGTTCCTATGGTATCAACTCTATGCGTTTGACCAAAGTAATTTTCCAGCTGTGGCACTAGATGTCGCGGTACCGGTTTTCTACATCGCGCAAACGAAATATTTCCTGCGTCACATATATACCCCGCTCAGAGATTTCTAAGGCATACTTACCTGGCATAGGGGACACCGTGATCAAGTAGGCGGTTCCCCCAGGGCGAAGCCTTTCCATTGCACTGCGGTTGGGTTGACCCTTGCGATTATCCCTAATGTGGATAACTCGGATGCGTTATTTTTGGTAATGGGGACTGCGTACGCGCCGTCCCCTTTCAATAGCTAAAGTCATGTTCTGAACTTGACTAAACATGATATATTTTAGATTCTCCACCGCGTTTTCAGGTAGCACACCGGGACACTGCCATAATTCTAAAATAAGAGGATGAGTGAGTAGGGTCATTGTGGGAACAGTGGATCAGGGGTACACAGTGAAACATCGTTTTTTCGAAAAGAAATAATGTCCTAATATAGGCTATCTCTTTCCCGGGCCTGCGTTTCAAATACACTCTGCCACTGAATAAGTCAGAACACCACTGCGGCGTCGCTTACGAGTGTCAGTGGAGGTTTTGTGTTCTGCGGTGTGAAAACTAAAAAAAACAACTAAGTTTTGATGATTTCTCTTCATAAATCTATTGACAGTATGCCCATAGTTAATACTTTTTCATGAACACTATTTATAAAGCGTTACTTTGCATGTAAGTCTCCTTCTCTTCTTTAGTTAAAAGTTTGTGTTATGACGCCAAGAAAATAAAATGGCAGGTCGGTACACAGTGGATAGTTAGCTAAGGGGAAACAGTGGATCGTGATTCACTGTGTACCCTCACATTTGTCTTTAGTAACTATCTAATATTGTAACAAAGATAAACGATTTAAAGTTAGGATACCTAGCTAGATTTGGCATATAAAGTTTATTCATTTTATAAAAAAATAAGGTTCCGTTCATTTTTTATCTCAGGTTTGCCTAAGATTTTTTTTAAAGCTAGGGTGGCTAGATTTTGTTCATATTTTAAGATAAAAACCGGCTAGGTGGGAGTCGGACTCGCGCACGAAGGGTTCCGTACCATTATCTATAAAAACGGCAAAAAAAACATGTTTTTTGTATGGGAGCCCCCCTTAAATATTAATTTTATTTTAATTTAATAATTTATTTTTGAAAGGAATATACAATTTTATATTCTGTGAATATTTCAAGCGTCTGTCTGTTCAATATTGAGCAAAAACGAGCAAACAAATCACGCTTGTTGTATGGGAGCCCCCTTAAATATTTATTTTATTCTGTTTTTTTATTATTTTTTGTTATAGCGGCAATAGAAAGACATCATCTGTGAAAATTTCAATTGTCTAACTATCACTGTTCATGAGATACTCCCTGGTGACAGACGGACAGTCAGAAGGACAGACAGACGGACAACGGAGTCTTAATAATAGGGTCCCGTTTGGCACCCTTCGGGTACGGAACCGTGAAAATACTTGTGTTTACAAAATTGTTTAGGTTTTGTCGAACTTTTCACTTTTTCTTAAAAAAAATACTATTAAAATATTTTGTTGCTTTCTTAGACAAATAATGTCTTATTTTTTTGCTAATATGTTCAACATTTAGTTGAATTTTCTTTATCAGATTTTATGATTTTAATATGTAATAAAAAAAATTACAAGGACCTATTTGTTTTCCATAAAATAAACTGTTATTCACTGTGTACTACTGCGATTCACTGTGTACGTGCACGTGATTCACTGTATACCCATATAAGTACACAGTGGATAATTTCCCTTTTTGGTAAAAAAAACGTCTGTAACATCCAAACTATTGCTTATAGATAGTAGCTGTATTAGAAAAAAACTTATATCAGTAGTGTGCCTTTCTAGGTTTTTAATACCAAAGTCGAGAGAACTGAATTGTGGTCTGTAGGTTGCTCTGAAAAATGAGTGATCCACTGTTCCCACAATGACCCTAAGGCCCGATTTCTGAATTAAGAAATTCGCTAAGTTCTTTCTCTGCAGATTTCTCACAAAATATGTGACAAAACGTTACTTAGGTATTTACTTAGTAAAATTCTCAATTCAGAAACCGGGCCATAGTCTTGCGACCGACTAAGGGCTTTTGCACACCACGTTTTTCGCACGCAATCAGGGGCCTTAGCCTGTAACGCAATGGTGCCAAAATGGGCTCCCGGTTGACGGTTTCAATTACGATTTATTAATGCTGTCGGTCCTTTTAGTGTTTTTGTAGTACAGCGAAGAATATTATGAGTCTAATTCTAGAGGATTAGTTCGCGGGTTGTAGGTTGTAGGAGAACAACGAAAAAATCCCGGTTTTGTCGAATTTTGGCGGCGCCATCGCTTTCCCCCAGCGTCGCGTTCCGCCTGCGTCGCGTTTTCATGGCGACGCCTTCTGTCTGCGCCGCTCGAGGTACAGTTTGAGAAAAGGTCAAGTTCCTTCTACCTGGGACGCCACTGTGTTACAGGCTAAGGCCCCAGGCAGGATGTTCAGCGAACGCAAAGCCGCCGGCACGTGTAACCTTTGCACACCGGGCAAAGGAAGCGCTAATCAAAAACGTGCGTCGTCGGCGCATAAAAAAAAGGTGTACAAAGGCCCTAAATAAATCGTATTTGGCCTGTTGCAGTAGGAATATGATTGGTCTAGCTAGTGTCCCGGTGTAGCAGGAGTAGTAAGGAAGGTATGAAAAAGGTACTACCTCCTAAGTATTTTATTGTTATGTCCGTGTTCGTCACTCTTCGTCCATAACGTCCACTTATTTTTATACAAAGAGATTCAACGCCACCCGAATCCTCATTTGTGCACGTAGTGCGTAATTGTTTATTACCTACGACCTGTGTCCAGCTGCTAAGGAAATTATTGTGTCCAAGTTCTATGAGATTTCACATTGCAGAACATAAAGTTTGAGCGCCGATTAGCATGGCAATGGACAGTTTGGACGAAGGGCTATAATTTATTATCCTAATTCCTAATTAATAAAACTCGACTAGTCATTTCGGTTCCTTTGTTTCTGTGATCAAAATTGTATGTTTGAAATGTACTGTACTATTAGATCTTGGTGACGCATTGTTTTTAGCATTGTCAACTTATTGTCAATCACTAGTTTTAGTTATTTTATGGAAGTTAATAAAAAGACATCTTGATTATTTTCATTGTTTTTAATATGTGAGTTGTCTGTCAAAAAATATAATACGTAGGTAGCTATCAACACTTCAACTATCGTACCAAGTGCACTTGCATCACTCTAAAACAATCCTATACTAAAATACTATACACAGCTAAGTTATACTATTCTGAACTCTATCAATGAGCCGCTGTGAGCACAAATTCACAAAGCATTTCAAAGATAGCGCCTACAGGTGTGGCCATAGAAAAACCGGAATACGGCTGTCAAAATTAATCTGCAGGCGAAAGACAGCCGTATTCCGGTTCTTCTATGGCCACGCCTGTAAGCGCCATCTACGAAAATCTTTGTGAATTTGTTCTGAAAACGGCTCATTTACATCAACACTCAACAGGAATCTGCATACAAAACAAATGCAGGTTATTCAGGGGTACCGGGTAACGCGTCGTGTCGCTGACCGTAAGTATTTAGATCCAACCGCAGTTGCAAAATTAAATTATTTCGCGCGCAGCGTAAAGCAATAATTTTACCCTGTACTTACTCTTCTAAATGATAGGCCGAATCTTTCCACAAATACAATTTTGTTCGTCAAATTATTTTTATCAATACAACTGAGAAACAATAAAAATATGGCTACGCAAGGTGACTCCTTGTTCTTTTATAACTATCCAACATCTTTAGGAAAATACATTTTTGTTCAGAATTTCAAATGGCAGAGATTCAAATGGCACAAAAATCAATTAATCAAGTCTGTACCACAAATAAACGAGAATGTGAATGGCACTAGTAATTTTGTAACTAGGCATTAATGGTATGAATGATTATTAATTAATTCATCACTTTGAGACACCAGCAAAAATCGCTGAATGATATTCCCGACCACTTTGGCCAAATATCTATTTTACTTCAGAATGAATATTTAAAATAACGTATAAATAGATTTTTATCAGATAACTTCATTGCTTTGTCATTGTTATTTGTTTATTATATTTTGGCATTTAATCTGATTCCATGTGGTACTTTAACAAAATTTGTAAAGTATCCTAGACTATACTTCAATATTTCTAAGTAAGTAATTCATTATAATATTCACGTATTTTTATTAACACACGTATCTCACAACCGACTACATACTTTTCGCAATGGATAGTCATAAGTTTTATGTAACTTTACATTTGAGATCTTATATAAATTAAATATTAAGAGGAACTAGGGCAAAATGCATCAAATCAATCAATAGACAACATTAAGTCCCAATACACCACCAGTTTCTCGAAGGCGGTAGTTCCATAATGGGACTAGTCAATGGAACTACTGCGAACCAAACAGCCAATGAACTGTGCAATAGCTTGCCTCAGATACAACTTTAGGAAAGTGTCCAGCGAGTCCCAAATATATCAGATCACATTGTCGTCTGAGATTCACTTTGCATTCGCCTCAGCATAAATCTCAGATGACTTACTGCCGATTTCTGAATTGAGAAATTCCCTAAGCAAATGGGTAAGTATCGTCCTGTCTCTGCAAATTTCTCGCAAAAGAGCGTGCCAGAACGATAGTTAAGTGTTTGCTTAGCAAAATTCTCAATTTAGAAACCGGACCCAATGCCTGGTTTCTGAATTGAGAATTCTAAGGCCCGGTTTCTAAATTGATAATTTTGCTAAGCAAACACTTAACTATCGTTCTGGCACGCTCTTTTGTGAGAAATCTGCAGAGACAGGACAATACTTACCCATTTGCTTAGGGAATTACTCAATTCAGAAATCGGCAGTAAGTCATCTGAGATTTATGCTGAGACGAATGACGTCACGTGAGCTGAGTCACGTTCTTTTGTGAAAAATCCGCAGAGGCAGAACCATATTTAAGCACACGCTTAGCGAATTTCTCAAATCAGAAACCGACAGTTAGAGAGTTTAGACTACAAACTTTATAACAGCAAGCCTTCAAGAAACTGAGGTAGGCATAAAAAAGTCATCCAACGAATGGAATTATTATTATTTTAGTTGGAAAAATATTGTCATGGACCTTTTTACGTTTCTTCACTTCATTCTAATTACGAGACAAGCCATATATGCAGCGAGCTGGAACAAAGTTAGGACAAAACAATAATATTATAATGAACGCTACTTTTTATCAAGTTTATAAATTCATAAATTATATCGAGTTTCGTCCACTATACACATTTTTTTACAGGCTTAATAGTAACTAATTTTAGTAAATTAACAATACATACAATACAGTTGTAGTAAGTATAAACATAATAGAAAATAAATAGCAAGGTCAAAAAGAAATACAATTACGAGATATGTTTAATTTCTTACTAACTATTTAGTACCTATAATCATGTAACGGTTTTTATTCCAATTTCTTGCAAAGTTATTTGTACTCCAAAGAAAAAAAAATATTTGGGTTGACAACTTTAGGCCTTGTGTTCGGACTTCATTGTAATATTTTGGCCATACATAGCTAAGGAACTTCAGAAAACAGTCGCTCTCTCATCAAACCTGTTTGGCACTTCCTTCAAGTTAGATTCTGATTATTTGCACCTCCCAAATACAAAAAAGCTCATACATTGATTAAATGGTTACACATAGTACGTGTCCACACTTTCCATTTCCTAACACATACTCTTTGCTTAGAGATCATTCGTTCACCTTCCAAGTTACACAACATTTGTGTAACTGTACATTTTGTTTACTAGCCCAATAATATACATACCGCACCTAAAGTTAAAAAAAACCTTAGTGACATTGCGGTAGCTTAATTCTCTACTAAAGATAGTAAAGATCATCAACAACATAGTTTGTTGACGTGTTTGAAGCCAAAGGAACTATGGTAGCTTAGTTTATATGAGAGGCCGAGCGGCACAGTGATGTATTTCACTAAAGACATAAACAAACATATTTGCCACGCAAAAACACCCTCAATGTCTTAGCGCCCAGAATAGTTCTTCACCTGAGATAGCAGCTAGCTCATGAATCCAGCAAAAACACCTATTTGTGTCTTTTGAGCCGGAGGATTAAGCGCTCATCCACTGAAACAATTCATTCGCACGCAGTCACCAGTTCCCACAACACAGTATCGAGTCCCGTCTCCACTTGGCACCAAGTTCTGCTGTTTACTTGCGCTAGACTCCGATTATAGGGGTCACTACAGCGATCGTGATTAGTCGTGCACTGAAATAAATCATTCGCACGCAGCCACCAGTTCGCCCAACACAGTATCGAGTCCCGTCAAATCCACTTGGCACCGTGCGCAATAGAAGTTCTGCTGTTTACTTGCGCTAGACTTCGATGATAGGGGTCACTACAGCGATCGTAACAGGACGAGCACTGAAACAAATCATTCGCACGCAGTCACCAGTTCGCCCAACACAGTATCGAGTCCCGTCAACTCTACTTGGCACCGTGAGCGCTAGAAGTTCTGCTGCCGCTTGCGCTTGACGTCGATCGCGTCTACGATGGGCTGCCGCTTGAGTTGGTAGCGCGTGCGCAGCTCGTCGATCTCTCGCTCCATCTCCGCGTCTAAGGACGACATCCGCGCCTCCAGCTCGCCCAAAGACAGGAACTTTAGCTGGAAGAAGAGCGGTGTTAGGTTAGGTTCACCGTCATGACAAAAAAAAAGCCACAAGCCTACTCCATACTCCATCTAACTAAAACAATGTCTCAGGCACTGCAGAGCCGACTCGTCTCTTCACCCATTTAGTGTGTGTGAAGGTGCCACTGGACCCTGTCATTAATCAAAATCAAAATCATCTCATTACTTAAATGCAAAGGCCTTAGTTTATGTTACGTTGAGTCGCTCAGCTCAGCTCTGAGGTTGAGAGCGCAGCTGAGGTTGCGAGCAAAGGCCTTAGTTTAGGTTAGGTTGAGTCGCATAGCTACGATTGGTGGTGGACTAATAATGGGCGACAGAGAAAGGCTGCTTGTCCACCGCACCAACACGACACGAAAGGACACGATATTTTGTCGGCGCCGATAAAGCGGTAATACAATAATTACTATGTACGCTTGTCCACCGAAACGACACGATAATACCTAGTAAAAATGTATTACCGTTATCGGCGCCGACAAAATATCGTGTCGTGTCGGTGCGGTGGACAAGCGCTGAAAAACCGGAGATCCCTACAGTTTAGTAAGCTAGATGAGCTTTCCCAGAACACTGACAAGTTAAGGGGCTTAACTGGTTACGAAAATTTGGTTACGAACGTGGCTGAAGGGACTCATAGCACGGTGTGTGCTCCTCATCCTTTCTAACTATTGCAAAAATGCTTATTACTTTTTTTATACTGTTTATAAAATTAAAATATAAGTTAGTAAGTTTTAAGAAAATATGTAGGTATCAGGTACTCAATACAATATGAAGAAAACAAAACTGTTAAATTACAAGGAATGAGAAATAATGAGGAAATGAGGTGAACTTACCGGGTTGAAGATAATAGTGCAAACTACTTTCATCTGATGACGACAAAGCCTTTCAGAAGTGTGACAAATTTCAATGGTTCAAGTGGAAAAGGACTCGTACGGTTCAAGTCCTTTTCCTTTGTGATCCCTTGATCAAACAGAATATGCTATTATTGCACGATAAAACGAAGTAGGCCTCTTTTTTGAAACAAATAAAATGAAAACTTTGAATTTAAGTAAATCTTACATCTAAACGATGTCCGGAAACACATGGTTTTTGGGTTTCTAGACGAAAAACATGCCATACGTGAGTGAGTGGAAATGCCAGACGGAACTGTGACGAATTCATATGACTATGAAGGGGAACAAATAACATTGCGGCGGCACACAACTGGTATCGAGTTCAAATTCATAGCTCATTTCGGTTTGTTAGAGGCGCTCACTCCGTGCAGCCCATCGTGCGGTGCACTTACTCTAGAGCGGCAGTAGCGAGACCACGTGCAGTTGACTTACGAATTCGAAGTTTCCCTCCTCCACGAAAGCGCGCTGAAACTGCAGCGCCGCGTCGCCCTCCGCCGGCGCCGCGTCTGAACTGCAACGAACATACAAACACAGCTATGTAGGGTTGGGATAGTTGAAATATTTAATTTGACGTCCCACACTGTTGTTGTCCCATGTGTATATGCAAGAATAGGGCACAAAAAATAAGTCTCATTTAGGACACAAGTAAAAACAAGCCAAAAAAGATTAACAAAAAAAAAGACGTCGTTTATCCACCAGGAAAAAGGCCTATGTACTCACGTGTCGTTAGAGTCGTGTGTCGCTAGGGTCCCGTTGTCTGTAGCGCGCACGTGGTCCGCCTCCTTCTTGTCGAAGTGTTCAAGGAACAGCGGCCGGTACTTGGGCCGGCCCGTGTTGTCCCAGTGTACTCACGTGTCGTTAGAGTCGTGTGTCGTTAGGGTCCCGTTGTCTGTAGCGCGCACGTGGTCCGCCTCCTTCTTGTCGAAGTGTTCAAGGAACAGCGGCCGGTACTTGGGCCGGCCCGTGTTGTCCCAGTGTACTCACGTGTCGTTAGAGTCGTGTGTCGTTAGGGTCCCGTTGTCTGTAGCGCGCACGTGGTCCGCCTCCTTCTTGTCGAAGTGTTCAAGGAACAGCGGCCGGTACTTGGGCGGCCCGTGTTGTCCCAGTGTACTCACGTGTCGTTAGAGTCGTGTGTCGTTAGGGTCCCGTTGTCTGTAGCGCGCACGTGGTCCGCCTCCTTCTTGTCGAAGTGTTCAAGGAACAGCGGCCGGTTCTTGGGCCGGCCCGTGTTGTCCCAGTGTACTCACGGGTCGTTAGAGTCGTGTGTCGCTAGTGTCCCGTTGTCTGTAGTGCGCACGTGGTCCGCCTCCTTCTTGTCGAAGTGTTCAAGGAACAGCGGCCGGTACTTGGGCCGGCCCGTGTTGTCCCAGTGTACTCACGTGTCGTTAGAGTCGTGTGTCGCTAGTGTCCCGTTGTCTGTAGCGCGCACGTGGTCCGCCTCCTTCTTGTCGAAGTGTTCAAGGAACAGCGGCCGGTACTTGGGCCGGCCCGTGTTGTCCCAGTGTACTCACGTGTCGTTAGAGTCGTGTGTCGTTAGGGTCCCGTTGTCTGTAGCGCGCACGTGGTCCGCCTCCTTCTTGTCGAAGTGTTCAAGGAACAGCGGCCGGTACTTGGGCCGGCCCGTGTTGTCCCAGTGTACTCACGTGTCGTTAGAGTCGTGTGTCGTTAGGGTCCCGTTGTCTGTAGCGCGCACGTGGTCCGCCTCCTTCTTGTCGAAGTGTTCAAGGAACAGCGGCCGGTACTTGGGCGGCCCGTGTTGTCCCAGTGTACTCACGTGTCGTTAGAGTCGTATGTCGTTAGGGTCCCGTTGTCTGTAGCGCGCACGTGGTCCGCCTCCTTCTTGTCGAAGTGTTCAAGGAACAGCGGCCGGTTCTTGGGCCGGCCCGTGTTGTCCCAGTGTACTCACGGGTCGTTAGAGTCGTGTGTCGCTAGTGTCCCGTTGTCTGTAGTGCGCACGTGGTCCGCCTCCTTCTTGTCGAAGTGTTCAAGGAACAGCGGCCGGTACTTGGGCGGCCCGTGTTGTCCCAGTGTACTCACGTGTCGTTAGAGTCGTGTGTCGCTAGGGTCCCGTTGCCTGAAGCGCGCACGTGGTCCGCCTCCTTCTTGTCGAAGTGTTCAAAGAACAGCGGCCGGTACTTGGGCCGGCCCGTGTTGTCCCAGTGTACTCACGTGTCGTTAGAGTCGTGTGTCGCTAGTGTCCCGTTGTCTGTAGCACGCACGTGGTCCGCCTCCTTCTTGTCGAAGTGTTCAAGGAACAGCGGCCGGTACTTGGGCCGGCCCGTGTTGTCCCAGTGTACTCACGTGTCGTTAGAGTCGTGTGTCGCTAGTGTCCCGTTGTCTGTAGCACGCACGTGGTCCGCCTCCTTCTTGTCGAAGTGTTCAAGGAACAGCGGCCGGTACTTGGGCCGGCCCGTGTTGTCCCAGTGTACTCACGTGTCGTTAGAGTCGTGTGTCGCTAGTGTCCCGTTGTCTGTAGCACGCACGTGGTCCGCCTCCTTGTCGAAGTGTTCAAGGAACAGCGGCCGGTACTTGGGCCGGCCCGTGTTGTCCCAGTGTACTCACGTGTCGTTAGAGTCGTGTGTCGCTAGTGTCCCGTTGTCTGTAGCACGCACGTGGTCCGCCTCCTTCTTGTCGAAGTGTTCAAGGAACAGCGGCCGGTACTTGGGCCGGCCCGTGTCCATCGGGTCTGTGTCGTGTCCTGGAACATGATGGAAACATTCTTGAATGATAGGGGAGAAATATGGGCGTGTTTGATGGGTACAACAGCGTGGCGTGAAAGACCATTTTTTCAGTTTATTTTTATTTTGAAGCTAAACTGATCTATTTTTGTTTCACTTCAGGCAATAAAATTGTATTATTTTCATTATTGTAAACAACAGAACAACAATAATTTTATCAAGCTGATTATGTTTTGTGGTCGACAAACCAGTGGCACTGCTCAAAAAACTAGTTTTATGATCGGAACACATAATCGGCAGAATAATAATTATACCCTTGATAACAACTCACTCTTCATGGTGTTGAGATCGCCCTGGTCGTTGATGACCATGGTCCCAAGATCGGTAGTGAGTTCTGGTGTGTCAGCTCTTGTGCGATGCGGCACCAGTGTTCCGTCGCCGCGTTGCTTCATTGTTGTCTCATCGTAACCCGCGTTGCAGCCAGCCTGTAAGAAAAGTAAGTTCGGTTGATAACTACTAATTAAAAACCGGACAAGTACGAGTTTAACTCGCGTTGAGAGGGTTCCGTACAGTGTAATAGATTTGCATACAAAGTCTACTAAGATACATCAGATCTGTATCTGTATCTGGAGCGCCATCTGTTGGCTGAGTTGAGGAACTAATGCTACAAGAACAAAATTAATATTTTCCTATGTTATTTTATACACCATGAACTTCTTATAGGTTTTCTTGTAATCTAAGGTAAAAAACCATTTTCTATATTTATTTCAAAATTTTAGGCCCAGTACCTAGTTTCGGAGATAAGGGGGGAAATAGACAGAAATCGGCAAAAACTTTCCCCGTACAAAATGTAGGTGAGAAGTTTTTCGCGATTTCTAACATTTGGTAGTCAAACCTCAGTTGGCCCCATAGTCTTTTGATCCCTGTATGAAATATCGAATTGTTTTTTTTTTTTTTCGCTGACTGCATTTTATTCCAAAATACGGTACTGACCGCGGGTCGTCCGTTGTTGGTGTGTTGTGTGGCGAGCCGGAAGGCCTGTGTCTCTCGTATCTCGCGCGCCTCTGCGATCATAGCGCTCAGTATTGTGGGGTGCTTCGCGTTGCCTGCAATGGACAAACAAATGTTAGCGTGGTGGGTGCTCTTACAGAGTACAGAGGACATAGAGGAGAGGAGATGGAGAGAAATGGCCATGGCTACGTTGGAAATGATAAAAGATAAAGTCTTGATGATGAGTCTTGTATCATGTAAAAACTTATCACCGAATAAAAAACTTGGGGTATTTGGACGGTATTTGAACTTTATTAAATTGTGTTGTAATGTAACTGTAATTTTCACGCAATTTTAGGGCAGGATCCAAAGTAAACGTTTTTTTATTTTTTATTTATTGTGTATTTCGTTCACTCATTCAAAATCTTCAAAAACGAGTTGCGACCACGATCACAATTTTATTATTTTAAATCAGAGCTCTCGTCAAATTGATCCCGCTTGAAATTCGTCAAAGTCTTTCAAGAGTCAAAAAGAAAGGTATTAATATCCTGATTGATGTTGAAGGCAGACGACGGTTCTGGTACTTACCTATAAATTCGTGTGCTAGCAGGAACTCAGCCGTCGCTCGTTCCTCCGGGTTCTTGATGAGGCACTGGCTCACGAAGTCTATGAACTCCGGAGACCACTGGTCCGGTTCCCTGCAGCATATAAGAAGTTGTTTGGCTTGTGTTTGGTTGATTAACCGGTCCAGTATAGATATAACGTGGTTTGGTTTGGTTGATTACCCGGTCCAAGAAAAATAAACCCGGCCAAGTGCGAATCGGGATCACTACGGATTAAGGGTAGGTAGGTAATCGTATGAGGTAGTGGCCACCCCTGGTGTCAGAGTTTTTAGGCCACCCAAAGGGTCTCTGACATGGCTTAACGATTGTTATTAATCAACAACAACCGGGACCAACGGTTTAACGTGCCTTCCGAAGCACGGAAGCGGTCAGATATTATTGCCACTAGCGGTCACCCATCCATGGATTAAGGGTTCCGTACTGACATACAATAAACAATGTTTTTGTTACTATAAATACGTGAGACTTTTTATAGATTTTCCTGTAATCTACTGGTAAAGACCTATTAACGTTTTTTTTTTTTAGGATCATTAGTTTCGGAGATAAGGTAATTGCGCGTGGTCAGCGACTTTTCAGATCCGGCACCTTCCTGGAAGGAAAGTAGTGGAGACATCCAAGAGCCACTTGCAGAGTACCGAAGCGCAGAAAGGACAGCAGGGGTCGCGGGTGATGATGATTGAATCGAACGAGGCTCCTGGTGTCAGAGATTTTTAGGCTGCGAAGTAAACCGGCCAGAATAGAAGGATTGAGAGCCCTATATCCCTTAATAGGCATAACAGGAATGATGAAGTATGGGGAAGCGCGCAAACTTAAAGGTAACGGCAAACTTGAAGCAGACGGGTAGTATACTAACCTGAAAGAAGGTGGCGGTTTGGTCGGGATCATGAAGATGGCGCGCATGGGGTGTATGTCTCCATAGGGAGGCTTTCCCTCCGCCATCTCTAGCGCCGTGATGCCGAGCGACCAGATATCCGCCACGCAGTCATAGCCGATCTCTTGGATCACCTGGAAACGCAATAAACTTCTTCGTTTTGCAGCCGGTAGATAGTAAAAGATCATTTGTGAAACGGAATTCTGGTCATATGCGTATCTGCCCCCTTAGCACGCGGGCCATTTTGCCTACTCTCAACTGTCACCTTAGCCACTGTTCACTGTCACCTCAGTAGTGTTAAGTGGCTAAGGTGACAGTTGAGAGTAGGTAAAATGGCCCGCGTGCTAAGGGGGCTGGTACTCTGAGTTTCTGGGACTACGCGTCGAAAAGGGCTCGCAGACTACATTATTGATTGAGAAGCAAAACAATAAATTCAAGATGTGCTAGACAGTGATAATGCTGAGTGCATGTTGGTTGACAGGATAAAATTAAATCATGTCCGAAACACCACCGTATACTCCAAAACAAGTCGATTTATTCGTATTGGTAGTTTTTTGAGATAAAGGGTTCAACATTATTACCTCAGGTGCCATCCAAAACGGTGTGCCGATAACTGTATTCCTTTTGGCCATTGTGTCCTGAAATGAACAACATAAAATAATTCACTCATAAATTCAAATTTTCTGTTTACATATTTTACACTATACTTACGCTCTGGGGTCTTACTGGGGTCGGTTGTGATATCAATGGGACATAATACGCAATGAGACGACCCACCCACCAGTGACTCTAGACGAGGGGGGCAATTCTTGGAAATATAAACACGCAACACGCTACTGTAAAAAGAAAAAAAAAACTATATTGCCGATAACTAGCCTCCTAAAGCCTACCGGACAACCAGTCAGGTCATAGAGCAAGATGCCGCTATACAAACGTTTGCCGAGGAGTGCCGACGAGGCTGACTTGGTGGAGGAGTAGAGCGATTGAAGAGAGAACAGATTACCAACCGTCAACTGTCCCGCCACGACGAAATCGGCCAGCTTAGCGTGACCCTCTGTATTCAACAGTATATTCCCGGCCTTGATGTCGCGGTGTATCTTCCGCCGCCGGTGTAAGTGCTCTAGTCCATTGAGAGCGTTGTAGAATATGATCTATTATTATTCTTATGCTTACGGTCAACTGTCCTGCGACACCGAAATCGGCCAGCTTAGCGTGACCTTCCGTATTCAACAGTATATTCCCGGCCTTGATGTCGCGGTGAATCTTCCGCCGCCGGTGCAAGTACTCTAGTCCCTTGAGTGTGTCGCACAGGATGGTCGCGATCTCATCCTCCGAGAGCGTCTTCTTGCGCAGACGCATGATGTCAGACACCGAGCCCGCGCCGCAGTACTCCATCACTATCTGGAAGGTGATAAGGTTGAAGGTTAGGAAATAGTACACATTTTTGTTAAAGCCAGACATGGCATGACATAGTATTTTTACGACAAACACACCATACGAGTATTTAAATGCAAACAAACACTACACGCATCTCACACAACTCATATGATTTTGGGTAAGAAGACCGACGGTCTAAAGTTCTACGCAGAAAAGGCATCACTGAGAGGTCGGCGTCTCATTGTTGATTGGAGGTTTGGTGTCCACCTACCTACCCAATCTCTCCGCTCACTCACAGGTCCACTCACCCAGAGGTCTGTGTTCTTGAAGTAAGAGCCGTAGTACTTGACGACGTAAGGGCTGTCACACTGCTGCATGATGCTAATTTCCTTGATTATCTCCTGAAGGTCCGTGTCGACAGGGACTTGCTTGATGGCCAGGACCTGCCCCGACTCCTTGTGGAGAGCCTGTGGAGTGAAAAAAGATTTGGAAAGAAATTCGCATCGACAGTTATAAGCCGTGCCAATGAGAAACGATATGAAAATGGCGGCGGGTACCTATGGTAAGGTCTGAAAAAGCGGTTACGAAAATACGATTTCGGTTCATACCTAAAACTTTCTTACATTTTTGGTTAGGAAATATTGTTTTACGATATGTTTTCTTTATTGATTAGGTAATTATTCTACGTTGGGTTTGTGATTAAACAACAATCTTTATGAAAATAAGATCAACAATATTAAAACGTAGTAAATTATACAAACCTCAACAAATAACAACATTTAACGTAAACTACAATATTGAAATAACTCGACAAACATAAAAAAATCAATAAGAGGCGAACGTATTTTGGCGTGTTTTATTACTTTTATTAGCCAAGCGTAGGTGACAAATCAGGACTGCCTAAAATGACTTTGCTAACGTTACGTGTGAGTATAGACGGAGATATGATTAAAGCGAGAGGGCGCGAGAGTGTCCGCCATTTATATATCGTTGCTTTAATGGCACGGGTTATAATTACTTGGCGCGGTAGCTCGATTGGCTAGACCGCCGGCACGGCTTGCCTAAGGTCGCTAGTTCAAGTCCTGTTTCGAGCGAATTTTTTAACCTTATGATGTTTTTTGATGTTTACCTTATAAACGCTGCCATAGGAGCCCTCGCCGAGTTTGCAGATGATGTCGAACACCTCCTCCGGCTGACGCGTCAGACTCTCCTCGGAGAGCTTCTTCAGTTCACTGCAATAAACAAATAACCCGGTTAATAAAAACCTCAAATATAAATCCTTCAAGGGAATGGGGGACCAAGCCAGAATTTGGCCATCCCCGTCGCTTTCCGCCGGCGTGGCGTTCTTTCTGCATCGCCTTTTCTTGCGACGCGTTCTGCCTGGCGCCGCTCAAATGCCACCAACACATTTATTCGCACGTTGTGAAGGTGACAAGTCAATACGTGTAGAACTAACTAATCCGCGGGTTTCCTCACGATGTTAGCCGTTAGTGAGCGGTATTGCTCAAATGCCGTCCAAACTGACAGGATGGTAAAGATCCGGGCAATCCTACAATGCCCCAGACACTACACAGCGTCCGGTTGGTCTCTCCACCCATCTATTGCGAGTGGGGATGCCACTGGACGCTGTATCCTAGACCCAAAGGACTAAATTTTATTTTTTGTGAAGGTGATCCGTCCCAAACGTGGCGAGGGAATAGTCTGTTGCCGTTATCTGGACAGTGCGCATAGAGAGGAGAAGCTGGGGATCATCATGCTTAGTGTCAGAACTTTCCTCGGGTTATCCACGGATCACTAGCATAAGCTTAAGCTCTTGAAGTAAGCTAACAAAGCAATAAATCACCCGTAACTTTTTTCGTAAATTCAATTTACTTATCCGTATGAAAAGTTGTTATTTCAATGACACGAGTTGAAAAAAATCGTGCCATTTAAAATCTACATGCATAAATCCCAGGTTTATTAAGGCAACGTTATCACACCGGTCATTCGGCGTGATGTATCGAGCACAAACAGCAGTTACATGCGACGATAAAGTATGACATAACGCGAGTCGTTGTCCGCTTATCAAGATCGGTGGGGGAAGGCCTGCCTGCCCCCCACCGACGCACATGTGACGCCCTTTTACGGCTTTTTTTTTACAGAAAACAACCACTGTGACTATTGCATTCCTTCACGATATGCTGGCCATGTTATAGGGGTATAATATGCCTTTTCTTCATCTTGGAGAGGCACTCCAATCACTGGAGGTTGGCAGTCTGCTCCCTGCACCGCTCTCTGTTCATGGCTGTCCTGAATAATTATTCCTTGGTTTTAATGCCGGTCCATTCCTTGATATTACACAGCCGTGTCATTTTCCTCCTTCCTGGCCTTCTTTTTCCCTATATTTTGCCCATCATTATGGTGTAACAGCTGGTATTGTTTTTGTCCTTGCCTTTTAGACCGTCGTAACTCTGCCTTTTGTTATGAAAATGCATCATCGGATGGATAAAGCGTAAGACACTAAGCACAGCCTTGGAAGAGTTTTACAACGAGTTTTTACGAAAATAATGGGCGACCACGAAATAACGGCCAAGATCTGCTTCACAATTCCATAAGAATTACAGTTTTATGGGCATTATTACATAGTTTTATATATTTGACGAAGTGACCTATTTAGCGATGTTAATTGTGGATTCCAGGATGATTTACGTGCCGCCGACGTCGCCCTGCCCGGTTTACGATGGCTGACTTTATTTACTGTTTCGAATGGGACATTTTAACTGCCTGTGACAATCCGACTCAACCCACAGCTACGTTGATGAGTTCACGCCTTTTCGAAATAATGCCAATTATGTTTGGTGACGTATTGCCAGCACCAGGCGATTTTACCAACTGGCCGACGACGAGCAAGCACGTCGACGAGGGTTATTCCAAGAATCCCCAATGACTCAATCAATATTTTCCAGTGGGGATTTTTGGACTCTTTCTCCAGAAATTCCCACATATGTAGAGACAGAGAGAGACTCAGTAGCAGTGTCTGTCAGTTAAGATTCTTGGATTCGTGCTCGATTCGTGCCGAGAAACAAATCGTGATAGATACCTAGGTGGTCAAGTTAAAAACTTCAATGAAAACAACGAGGACGGCTGTGGTCAGCGAGAAGAAAAGAAACATGTAGAGTGAATGGATAGTGGGGTTGATTGGAAACAGCCGCCCTAATATAATTCCGTTGGAAACTGGACCGGGGGTTACAAAATCTTTGTCAGAAAAACGGACATACTCGAGTGTTTAAGAACATGATGCTGCCCACTAGCGATTTCGAGTTTATCACATACGATAAAATATTTATGTTACACACATCCGCTTCCGATCTGAATGATATATTTACATAAAGAGCCTGATGCCATTGTCCTCTTGAGAGATCGATCGTGTCAAACTCATAAATAAAATGGATGCGATGATTGAGTCCATCGATTCGGGTTCTATTTATTCAGCTGTGTAAATAAAGACGGGTCAATCAATGTGTACATGTGGACCCCTCCTTCACTCGCTTCCTTGAGAAGATTAATGTTACCTGGCTGCATTTAATGTATTTAATACACCGAAATCAAATTTAATATTTGCTTCTTGCATAAAATATAAAAGTTTGGTGAGAGACAAAAAGATAAAACCATTTTCTATGCTCTTTCTGTAGCTGGGGGAGTCAATATTATCACGTCTGAATCTTAGCATTTCACCGAGTGAATGACGCAGATTGTATTATTTGCTTCAGTCTATTGTTGAAGCTACGAGAGATATTTTCAAATGCATAGTAGGTACCATTGTATTGTCATGCTAAATGTAAGTAGGTACATTGCTTACTTATCGTCTACATTTTAGTAGATATTTTTGTATAGCAACAGCCAGTGATTCACCATTCAGAATGTGGATTATTATTTCATGAACTACGTAATAATATCAACAATAAGGAATAAGGATAAATGACAAACAAATGAAAGGAATCACATTTTGTTTGCAACTGATATACAAGGTGTTACAAAAGTACCTTACTATTTTACAGGGTAATAGCACCCGGTCATAGGGATCACAACCTAAATTTTTTTTTTATCTATGACGTTCCGTTAATTTTTAAATTAATAAAATGTGAACGATGTGGCGTGAGAAAAGTATTTTTTTTAAATTGTTTTCATTGAGTTTCACAATGTTTTAACAACTCAAAGCTATGTAAATGCACCTACACGCACAAAAATATTTTTAAATTTGAGCTAATAACAAAAACCAAAAATTTTCAATTTTTAGGTTACAAAATAAAATTTGTTTTTTTCAACTTTTTTTTACAGATTTGACATCCTGTTAACCAGTAGGTTACACCTTGTAAAAAGAGTTAGGTACTTTTGTAACACCTTGTAGAATTAAGGTTTTAACAATTTTTCGTGCAAATAGGAAGAACACCAAAGAACTTTGCTATCTGGCCGGGTAAAGAAAAAGCCGCACCGAAGCTATGTAATGTTTTTCATCGATGCTTATAGCCGCGTCAAGAAGCAATTTATTCGCAAACCCAGTACAGACCCAACAGTAAAAGACCTTCCAACCCTTCCAAATATAACGAAACAGGAGTTGGAGACTGATAGAAGCAGGCATGTATTGTAGACACTCTATCCCAACTTCAAAAGTGGCCCCAAATGGTTCGTGTTATATTATAACACAGCTGCTATGTCGCCGGGTCCTTTTTCTTAAATTTTGCCTTGACGACCGAATGTCTAGATAACAACGAGACGTCTCTATCTTTACCTCCTTTCTACCCTGTCTCACCAAACGACGTTATGCCTTATACTGCAAATTGCCCCCAATATTCGTCTTCTTAGCGTGTCGATGGCTATACGATACAGTCGAGCCGGCCGCATATTTCCGGACTCACTCTAGTCACCGAAACTAGATGGCCGGCCGATTGACCGGCCAGAAAAAGGTCGTCCGTACCCGCGGGAGCTACACGAGCCGCAAGACTCCAGCAGCTCGGAGCTCCATTGACCACACCGCCAAGAAGGCATAGCCAAGACCCGGGGGCTGATGCCTCCAGAAAAGACGCACGGCACAAGAGTGCCAACAATAACCCCCGCGCGTACCACCGCGAGGTCACGCGGGCAGTAGCAGAAGACCACTGATGATGAACATTACCCCTTATGCTGTCCGTCGTCGGCCATGTTGCCGTCACGGCGCTTCTTGCAGGTGCCGCAGCGCAGCGTGGGCGCTCCGCCCTCCCACACGCCGCCCTTCCAGAACACCAGGCGCCCGTCAGGCTCCATGGGGACTCCGGAGATGGCTCATGGTGGGTTGGGACTTTAGGTGTTGTCTTGAAGCTTGGAGGATATTGGAGGACGGTGTCAGTTCAATTAGGTCCACTCCCAGATGTTTTTGTCTTTGGTGAAGAACAATTTTATTGGCCTACAGAGAAGGGTGATATAATGTCCAACACAAACAATCTCACAGTCCTGGTTCCAAATTAGACCTAGCGGAAAGGGCTCTACCCTGATGACACTGCAAACTATAAAGGCACCAAACTATAGATTTTGACACTGCGACGTATAATGAGGAATTCTTTCACTAAGCAAGAGTCTGCAAGTTCCTTTATTATATAAACAACCGAAGTTCTCATAAACCGCTAATAACTTGCAGCTTCAGATAGAGACCTGATTCATGACACCACCAAACACATAAAAGAATAAGTCTCAACTGCCGTCAATCTTTAAAATATCTTCACAGAGTTCGTCACCTCTACTTTATGTAACCAGTCGGCGTCCGAAAACGAGCAACAAAAGTACAGGCCGAAAATAAACGTATCCTTTCACGGTAATTATAAACCGACTGATGCGGACGCGACCGGCGCACGCGGCGATTCTTACGAGACTGGAGGAAGGAAGCACATGTTTCAGATGTGAAAAGTTTCAACTGAAGAGTTTACCGATTTTACCAGGAGAGTAAACTTTATTTGCATAGCAGTAAGAATGACGATGTTTCGTATTATAAACTGTCATATAGAATGAGGAAAATATTGCATAAATGATAGACTCTACCATTTACCAAGAATGATCGGAACTTATCTGTTTAAAATTTAGTTACTTTTAACTTGAAAAAATATTGTATCGTTTCGTTAGATTACTGATGGCGTAGATTTGAAGAGGATTTTGGCAGGTTGGTTAAGATTCGATTTAGAGAGCTCTAGGATTGACCCTAATCTGACTTCCATTTTTGTATGTCTGGCTACCGTAGGAATCAGGATACCTATTCTGGTTTGAGGCAAGCGAATGTCTTCGTTGTGTGGTCTACATGACACATGGCATCAGTGAAAGCAGACAGACGGTGGGTCGCGGTTGTAGCTAAATAGATAGAGCCCCGTGTTGGTCTACGATCTAAAAATAACCACACTGCACACTCGCTGATACATATTTGATATCGTTTTCGTAATTAGTCATAGACTCATAGCTGAATGTGAACGCGGAGTTAAAATAGGTAACTTGGTACAGCAAGCAGATTTTTGCAGATGTTACTAAGAAAAATGCGCATGTTAGAGTGTATTTGTTTTTTTTTTTCTTTAGAGTTTTAAGAGATAGACCCTGGATGTATAAATTATTAACTTGGACCAATGCCACCTTTCAAGCTGGGAGTTGCGATGGAATACCACTGCAAATGATGGCCCTCATAGCTTAAAGAGATTTCTTCTAAACAACCTTATTATTTGACAAAATATGGGTGGTATTGTTTTTTCAAGTTTAAGATATGGCTGATCTTTCAGGTTCGCGTGAGAAACTAAACAACAAACAATACCTTCGTCTGTGACTTTCACAACAATAGATAATCAACGTGTCATCAACCGAATGTACCGTTTCAACCAACAACTTGACACATTTCGTGTTTCCGTTGTGCCGATATTTTTAGCTATCGCGGCACAATGACCTGGTGCCTGCCTTTTGGCCTCACTGATAATCGCATTTCTACTGGCTTCAATCCAGTCGTTCTCAGGTTGATTACTGCTGAGAAAGCTAAAGGCCTTTGCATCTACGTAATGAGATGATTTATGCAGCGTCCAGTGATACCTTCACTCATACTAGATGGATGAAGTGACCACTCGGACGCTGCAGTGCCTGGGACACTGTTTTAGATTGCCGAAATTGAGACTCAAAAATGCATACCTTCACACTAATAAGTTCCTAAGTAAGTGATTGAATTGGGTCTTCTTTGAATTGGGCTCGGCGTGTTCGGTTTATTGAAACTTGACAAAAACCGTAATTTCCAAGACTCTTCCATCGACAATAGAGGAAAATAGCTTTATAGAAAATACGAACAATGTGAAAGGAAAGAGAACCCGTGGGAATCATTCAAAGAACTCTGAGTCACAGCTTGGTTGGTGCTTAAAAAGACAGGTCACCCAAGATCGATGGCCTAGAAACTGCGAATACCGCCGCTTCCCGCTTATTTAAGATTTAAGGGGTGTTCCCACTGTGATGCAAGCGATTCTGAAATGCGGAGAAGAGGCCTATAGGTGCCTTGTAGAGGCGCAACTGAGACCTGTAACACAGGGAAGAGGAGGACCATCAGGGCAGCAAGAATGAGTCTGCGCCGGATATCGAGGGTTCAAGTCCCGTCTCGAGTTAATTTTTAGTCCCTCGATAAAATCTAGTAGGTATGATGACGATAGTTTGTCACTGGCGCGAGAGAGGGAAAGGGAAAGGCTCTAGGTATAGAGCCACATATTGAAAGAGGGTAACTTTATCGCATGCTATTGAGCTGGATCGGTTTGTAGCGACCCCTGTCGGCCGATCAAGAAAAAGCTACATAAACTACATAGCTGGCAACAGGAGTTGCCAAAATATCTACCGTAGCTGAGTACGTCCATCTATGTTCAGTTAGACCAAGGACCTACCCAAGCACAACATTTGCTTTGCGGGATATTTTCCTTTATAAGAAAGGAGCATAAACACTGCTCCTCCTTTCAGTGGCGTAACTAACCATCTGGGGCCCATGGCAAATTCTTTTGATGGGGCCCTATCAGTAAAAATAGGCTGGGGCCCTCTTGTGTTGGGGGCCCATGGCATTTTGCCAGCCCTGCCACCCTATTGTTACGCCACTGCCTCCTTTATGTCCTTTATGCTTGACCAACAGGCCAAACTACGGCAGAAGGGTAGGCATAGCCAATCAACAGCCGGGCTCGGAGGGTCTACATAGCTGCTCGTTTTCGCTCCCAATGGAGAGGACTCTTTAGAACAAGTAGTGCAGGCGAACGACTTAGCGAGAAATGCCAAACGGTATCGCTACGTAAATCCTAACTTATGGAAAGCGCGGTCTGCGGAGGCGCGAGTAGCTTAGTGGGTAGAGCGGTGACATTCGGTAAAGAAGTCGCAGGTTCTACTTGAGTTGGTGGTGTGGACTTCGTAGATTTGTGAGTATTTAGTAGCATACATATAACGGTGAAGTGAAGTAAAAGCAAGCAACTACCTTCCGATTTTAGGAGAATATTTTAAGAATCTAAGTTAATGCTAATGTCATAATTTAAAGTTTATAACTGAGGTTCGTAATTGTAATTGGTTAATTTCGCAGGATTATTCCGAGCATGGCCAAGAGCCAATCAAAAGTTTTAATGGTCATACGGGCGAGCGGTCGAGCTGACCCGGACAATGGAGTCCCATCCACTGACTCACGCAGTCATGGCATGACCGCGCTCGAGCCTTAAAAGTAGGCTGTTCGCTGTAATCGATTCACCTTTGGAGCTGGCCAATAAATCGTTACAAGCCTATACAGGGTGTAGTAACTCTGAATGATTCGCGATATTCACAGAAACCCCCAACCCGGACGTTTTGACCCGTTTCGAACCAAAATTATAGTATACAGAGTGTTTTGGACAGGTCCTGTGAAACTGAAAGGGGTCGCTTAACTTACCAATACAAACAACTTTTAATATTAGCTCCTCCATTCGTTCGAGATTTTACCCTTGGTCAGAGGAGCTTTCTGAAACACCCTGTATTTTGACACTGCGCAAGTGGAGGGCAATGATTTCCGCGCGTATTTTTGTACGCAACTTGCCAACGACATCATCACATTGAGCCTGGACGACATAACTTACTGTAATTAAACTTGTAAAAAGTTATGGAGGTGCGATGCAAGTGGCAGAGGTTCCTAGGTTCCAGGGAATACCTACACGCGACGACTAGATATCGATATGAGGAATTTCGCAATTCTCGAACAAGTAAAAGTTGATCGAAGTGTTGAAGCGGCACCCGATCTCGCAAAAACCAGCCAGTGGAGTAGATGGGTAACTTAATACATACACGCGCCTCGGATATTGACCATTCTCCGTAAGTATGCAGGTCATCGGTTCACTGACCTCGGGCTGTGCAAAATCGCAGGGAAGCCTCTTGCTTGACACATACGTGTATGACTGAAAAGTGATTTGCATCTGGGGGCACGGCAGTGCCCCCGCCAGGTCGAGCGCGAAGCAAACACTGCCGTACCATCCTTTACTGGAACCATTTCGCCGCATTTTCAGGCCCCTATTTGAGAACCTCTGGATAAGACCAGAACGCGGAAATTTTCGTCATCTAGTAAGCTATAATCACATACTTAAAATCCAAAAGTTCAAGTCTGTAGGTCATTTAGTTCCGAAGTTAAGCGAAAGCAAAGTTTCGCATTTATGACACACACTCACTCACTCACTCACTCACTCACTCATGATCATCATAATAGAACTAGTACTTCCCATAAACTCAGAGAGCTGAAATTTGGTACAGAGTTAGGGTTGAATGGCCACATAAAGGGAAAACTATAAAAACTAGGATAATCGAAGATCTGGAGTACCTGGTGACCCTGATTAGAAAACACAAGAGCCCTAATAGAACTAGTACTTCCCATAAACTCAGAGAGCTGAAATTTGGTACAGAGTTAGGGTTTAATGGGCACATAAAGGGGAAACTATAAAAACTAGGATAATCGAAGATCTGGAGTACCTGGTGACCCTGATTAGAAAACACAAGAGCCCTAATAGAACTAGTACTTCCCATAAACTCAGAGAGCTGAAATTTGGTACAGAGTTAGGGTTTATTGGGCACATAAAGGGACAACTATAAAAACTAGGATAATCGAAGATCTGGAGTACCTGGTGACCCTGATTAGAAAACACAAGAGCCCTAATAGAACTAGTACTTCCCATAAACTCAGAGAGCTGAAATTTGGTACAGAGTTAGGGTTTAATGGCCGCATAAAGGGAAAACTATAAAAACTAGGATAATCGAAGATCTGGACTACCTGGTGACCCTGATTAGAAAACACAAGAGCCCTAATAGAACTAGTACTTCCCATAAACTCAGAGAGCTGAAATTTGGTACAGAGTTAGGGTTTAATGGCCACATAAAGGGAAAACTATAAAAACTAGGATAATCGAAGATCTGGAGTACCTGGTGACCCTGATTAGAAAACACAAGAGCCCTAATAGAACTAGTACTTCCCATAAACTCAGAGAGCTGAAATTTGGTACAGAGTTAGGGTTTAATGGGCACATAAAGGGGAAACTATAAAAACTAGGATAATCGAAGATCTGGAGTACCTGGTGACCCTGATTAGAAAACACAAGAGCCCTAATAGAACTAGTACTTCCCATAAACTCAGAGAGCTGAAATTTGGTACAGAGTTAGGGTTTATTGGGCACATAAAGGGACAACTATAAAAACTAGGATAATCGAAGATCTGGAGTACCTGGTGACCCTGATTAGAAAACACAAGAGCCCTAATAGAACTAGTACTTCCCATAAACTCAGAGAGCTGAAATTTGGTACAGAGTTAGGGTTTAATGGCCACATAAAGGGAAAACTATAAAAACTAGGATAATCGAAGATCTGGAGTACCTGGTGACCCTGATTAGAAAACACAAGAGCCCAACCAAACTATTATAGATCGACATATACCGCCCTTACAAAAAATATTCAACTTGGTGGGCCGCTTCATTTGATGTCAAAAATCTAAGGTCTGGAGTATCTGATGAAGAACCCTCAGCTGGTATCAGCTTTATTAGAGATATTATGGTAATGCCCCTTCTACTATTGGTACATAAAAAAATCGACTGTCATTGCAAAAATCCAGCGTAGTGGGACACATCTTCATTTAATCTAGCTTATAGCGTCCCAATAGTGGTTCGCTCCGAACTATGAACTCACGACCTCAGTTACAGATGTATAACTTTGCTTACGCCATTCGTGCAGGCGAGCGCGCGCTTTGCATTTAAACTATACAACCCCATATCTCGGCAACCCATTGACCGATTTGGCTCATGTTCGAATTTAAAAATTCTTTTAATTTGGTTTAAACGCCTATCAAATTTCATAACGATCCGACCAAATTTACTCAAGTTATCGTCGAACAAACATTCATACATACAAACGCCGGATTGTTCCAGCAGACTCGGAGGACTTCGCTCGCTTCGCTCGCTCGTTCAACAAGAAATAGTCCGACGATTAACTTTATTCTACTCGAACGTTACACAAATTTAAAAACTGTGTCAAATAAGAAAATCTAATAAAATTAATCAATATGCCCTCGTTCCTACAAAAAGAAGTGAAATCCCACCAAAAACATTCTGTAAAAACTAGCCAGGTCTCGATGGATCTGCTTGTTTATCTCTAAAAAAGTAATGAAATCTAGACAAAGTCGTGCCAAGTCTAAGGTTCCTTACTGCGATTTCTTTATTATTATAGTTAATGTTGTGAGACTTGGCTGTTGAAGGGTACACAAGGGTACAAAACCAGGTGCTCCATGACACCTTTGCACCAATCTGTCGCCAGAACCGCTTGTGTACCCTTCAACGGCCAAGTCTCACAACATTAACTATAATAATAAAGAAATCGCAGTAAGGAACCTTAGACTTGGCACGACTTTGTCTAGATTTCATTACTTTTTTAGAGATAAACAAGCAGATCCATCGAGACCTGGCTAGTTTTTACAGAATGTTTTTGGTGGGATTGAATTTATGAATAGGTAGTAGAGAACTTAAGACCGAATGTGCCGTCGACGTCACAGAGAATGCTTCTTAGCTTAGCAGTCTAATTGCCTATTAGATGTAACTAGAGAGTCAATTGAACGAAAAAATCGGCCACAATATTCTTCAGGGATTCAAGAATGGGAGAGAGGAGGGTTCCAAATTTCCCATGTATTACGAGATATGTGCCAGTGCCATCGATATTTCGGGGATATAAAAGCCCATATCTTTAGCAGGCCAGAAGAACCGCCAATATTTGCGATTAAGGCTGAGATAATTTTTAAGTTTTGACAGTCCCTAGTTGAAAATTTATTCCCCAACTGGTGGTTCGTAAGAGCCTCGAAAGCCTGCAGTCCTTCTTGAATAGGCTTCCTTTAAACTTTGACGCATGTATTTATGGCATGCCTCAATGCAACTTTTAGCTAGGAAGAAACTATTTGAGTGCCGCGCCTCAGCTTCATACAATCCTTGCCTTGATAGCAATCACACTGACGCCAATGTTGAAGGGAGCCATATAGGTACAGTCGGCCACAGTCTCAGATACCCCTTTTTGTTCGATTGGCGCCCTTATGCCGCGCGCGGTAATAGCTGCCATTGGGTATCTGAGATTGTGGCCGACCGTACCTACAATGCTTGATAACAAATGTATATTTTGAAAGCAATGTTTGAGTGAGATGGAATAATTACAATAAACTCTGTGGTCCCAAAAAAAGTTGGGAACCACAGATTTAAAGAGATTGAACGAATAAAAGTCCTGAAAAGAGAAGAACAAAAAGCAAGACTTGTCTGGACAGGAGGGATGGTTGGTTAAGGCCGGGAATATACATCCGATTTTTCCATCAGATTGTCTGATTCGATAGTCTGATCAGACTATCGGATGGTGCCGGCCGGCGCCATATATTTGTATGAACAGGCAATACACGTCCGATCCGATAATCAGATTGTACGTAAAAAAGCGTATGATTTTATTGCCGATCCCATTGTTTGAAGGCTGCATACTTCTGGATAGAGTGGGTCTCAGCCGATTATGTGATCTGGTCAACACAGCAGTGGCACTGCCCAAAAAACTAGTTTAAGACCTAATTGTGGTTCTGTTGTTTACAATAATGAAAAGAAAGAATACTATTTTATTGCTGTGAACGAAAAATCACTGAACAAAAATAGGTAGCTCAGTTTAGCTTCACAATTGAAAAAACTGAAAAAGTAGAATTTCCCACCACGCTGCTATCGTTGAACCTTAATTTCACGACACTTTACAACTCATAATTTTTGTCAGATTCAGATTTTGGAAAATAGTTTTTATCTAGTGTGCTTTATTCACAAGCATTAATTGTAAAGCGTAACCTTTTGCGCAAACGAACTGTCAAATGACTTTTAGAATGAAAATGATTATAGTATAGTGGGACAGGTACAATTATTTTACGGGCTACATCTCTCTTCAAACCAAAATGATTTTCACATCATTCATTCGCAACGGATGGGTGAAGTGACCACTCAAACACTGCATTGCCTAGGGCATGTTGTAAAATAGCCTGTAACGTAACTGAGTAAAGGGCCAGAGTGTAAAGGTCGACTTGCTGTCGAGTGTACATGTTCTATTTATAAACTGCTGTCAAAACTATAACTGTATTTTACATCAGCTATTGTTGAGAATATACAAACAACACTTTTGATCTGAATTTATACCGTTTTTCATCGTAATTTCGTGTTAGGCATGTTGAATATTGAGGAACTTGTGATTCTATTAGGTTAAATTTATGTGTACATTTTGGCTAAAAACAATCGATTTAATGCACAAAAAGTCGTGCGCTCCAGATACAATCACTGACGAAGAAGTACTTGAAGTAAGTGTATCAGGTAAATATGCGGTGTATTCCGTGTAATATGTTAAATATGCTAAAGATAAATTATATTCTTACCTCTTCGATGACATATTTTCAGTCATTTTTGGGATATCACTTTGTAAATCAAACTAAAATGAAGTTCATAACATTAACTACACTGTTTCTACAATTAACTTAATCATTTATTATTGCGTTTTTATTATTAAAACCACTTTATTTTACAATGGACAAAAAATAAATCTCTATCCAATCGTGCACTTTTTGTGACTGGTTGTGCACAGATTAGAAAACGGAATGAAGAAGGTTGACTTTTGGCACAGATACATACAAGGCTGCGTTCCTAATCGCTCAAAATGAAATCACTTCACATGTTCCAACAGCTTCATGACACATGTCTAAAACTATACTAATCTGACAGCACTAAAAGTGACAGATAATGTACTAAAGTGACAGATAGCTGTCATCTTTAGTACATTATCTGTCACTTTAGTACATTATCTGTCACTTTTAGTGCTGTCAGATTAGTATAGTTTTAGACAGAATCGCCCTTAATGTGACGACACGTCACAATGTGACAATATTTTCAAAAAAGTAAGTTTTTTTTATGGAAAAATAATTGCTTTATGAAACGGGGCCATACATTCACATGGACGTAATGTAACTGACTAGCCTCTGATATTATACGTACACACGAGTACACGACAGCTCGTTGACCCTTACACGCTAGCACTCTACTTGGTTAATTTAGGGGCGACTTTACAACAAAAGTGTACAGTCTGACGTGCTGTCGTGTGTACGTCGTACAGTCAGCCACAGTCTCGGATACCCCTTTTTGTTCGATTTCCGCCCTTAAGCCACGCGCGAGCTGCCATGGGGTATCTGAGATTGTGGCCAACCGTACATAAGTAGTACGTAGTACGTGCGTACGACTATGAAGTACTATGACGGTTGCTAGTGCCAACAACGTGTTAATGGGTAAAAATAAGGGGTATGATTTAAACGGCCGGCAGTATATTCAGGTTTTGGTGGGCTCTAAAATGTTTTTGGTTGGCAAAAATAGCTAATTGAGCGGCAACTAGTGGCCAGCAAGAATAAAAAAAATGGTCAGCAAGTAATGTCATATTGGGCAGCTCCAAAATTGGTTGTCTAGCTAATTAAGTATATGTTCAGCCATAAATGTAATTGAAAGGCAAATTGTGAGCTACATTTAATTCAGTTTTGGCAAGCTGTAAAACTATTTTTGGTTGGCGAACTAACATTATTTTTACAGCAAATGTACGCAACTTCTGTGCTGCATTAAGTAATTGAAAATCATTTAAATAATTAAAGATTACCTACCTTACCTACGGTTATTTTATTTGGTTAACCAGGTAAATAAAAATATTATGAATTGTATATTTAAATCAAAATGCTTTATTTACAAAAAATGAGCAGTAGGCAGGAACTAGGTATCATGGACTGATTATAAAAAAATTGTTACTTACGAGTAGGTATTCAATTTGGCAATAACGATAGAAAATATAGATAAAAAATGAAAGGTGCCAAATAAAAAAAAAACTTGGTTATTTCTTGTCTCCATCTTCTCTTTCGTCACTATAGGTTCAAAGATCAAGTACCTTCTGTTTTCACTGCCAAAAATCTGTGTCATATTACGTTAATCTTAATTCGTCGAATGACAACGCCCACAAGCCATTGGCTGCTCGTGTAACCCGCTTTTCCAGTAAAATCGCACATCTACTAAACCTAATGAAGCTCATTTTAATTTATTTGCTAACCAATACTTTAATTTGCAGACCCATCAATATTATTGCTCACAAATATTATTTTTGAGCTAACCAATTGTATAATCTTGCCGACCAATTAATTATTCTGCCTATCGTTTATTTATTTCGCAAACAAATTAATTATTAAGCTGACACAAAATGTTATTTCGTGCTGTTAATATTATATTTTTTTGCTAACCACTTATTGCAAATCATTTTGATTTTATTGCAGGCAAAAAAATTTTTCGCTGCTCAAATGAAATAAAAGCTGAAATTTCTTGCTGACCAAATAGTTATATTGCAGCCTGAAAATTTACTTCCAAATATAAGTCCACGCGAAAAAAGTCACGGACAAAAGGATTTCTTTTTTTTTTTTTCAGGAATCTAAGGATGTCAAAATGTTTTCAGATACGTACAGAAATTCACTGCCCATTAACTGCCCTTGACCCATCTAGTCCATCGTAAGTACTTACAATCTACTAGTAATCGAGGTGGCTGGCTCGACGGCTTACCTTTTACCCTCTATAGCATTCCAGGCACAGCCATTCTCAAAATAATATTAATCGACTAAAAATATCAAATGGACGTAGACTTATCTAATTTATCATTGCTTCATTACAAGTTCAGCCGCGTAGGTACCTATGTATTTTTAATCTAAATGTGGTGCTCAGCTAGCTAGCCAACCTGCTGGCTGGGTTAGAGCGTTTTATGGGTTTACTCCGTCTATCCCACTCTACGTCAAACAAAAGAGTGAGATACACTTAGTCATAAACCGG
Organism: Zelleria hepariella; assembly: GCA_949319315.1. Taxonomy (NCBI): domain Eukaryota; kingdom Metazoa; phylum Arthropoda; class Insecta; order Lepidoptera; family Yponomeutidae; genus Zelleria; species Zelleria hepariella. The sequence goes on from OX439382.1 coordinate 16,421,786, forward strand.
AATAAACCCTTATATACTGTTCTATCTTTGGACTTCCGCTTGACACTATTTTTTGGGAAACCCTGTATAGTAGAATAAAATAAATACGCTCTAACCCAGCCTGTGTGTGTGATTGGCAAGATAACGTAAAAAAATTACTGCGTCGGGTAGAATGGTGATAGGTTGTGTTTTAAGTTTGGGCGGCCTGCGCTATCGCTCGCACGATTTGGAACGCGCCACAGTAATCTGTCTTTTTAATCTGTGCTGTGGTCTCCATGGTATCCATGGCAACTGGCTCACGAAAACAAATCGTGGCCAATGGCCTCTTTCCAAATTTCTGTGTAATTTCTGTCACATCGGCGAAGTGCGGCTCGACAACCAAATATTTATCGACCAAACATTAGCAAATATTCGCTGCATAGATGTAACACTTGGGCGGACCTCTCGGCAAAATGTTTAAGAACACTTTCCAATCCGGCTTCCTGTCAATCCTTTACAGCATCGGGAGCAAACCATTGCAGATTTGGGACAAGAAGGTTCGAAATGGGCACATAAAGCGGATCACGGACAACGATATCCAAAGCCTGGTGCTAGAGATCGTAGGCACAAATGTGAGCACCACGTACATAACCTGCCCGGCCGACCCTAAGAAGACGCTCGGCATAAAGCTGCCTTTCCTCGTGATGATCATCAAAAACCTGAAGAAGTACTTCACATTCGAAGTGCAGGTGAGTGTCGCGTGATCTGTGACCTACTTTACTCACTTGCTATTACTGCAGCTATGCTTACAGCGATGCAAAGGTTTTAGTTTGAGGTTATATTGTAAGCAGCTTGTTTTCAGAACTGTTTTCCACAAGAAATAGCTAAAAGATAGTGAACCCTTGCATTCTACAATCCAATAGTACTTATTGCTGTAATGTAATTTATCTCCCATGTTGCAGGTATTGGACGATAAAAATGTGCGCAGAAGATTCAGAGCAAGCAATTACCAGTCAACCACTCGAGTTAAGCCATTCATTTGCACCATGCCCATGAGACTGGACGAAGGGTGGAACCAGATCCAGTTCAACCTAGCAGACTTCACCCGTCGTGCATACGGAACTAACTATGTGGAGACCCTCCGGGTACAGATCCATGCCAATTGTAGGATACGAAGAGTGTACTTCTCAGACAGACTGTATTCCGAAGATGAGCTTCCTGCCGAGTTCAAGCTATTCCTTCCCATTCAAAACAAAGCTAAAGCTGCAGTAGCAACATAAAAATCCTTAGTGCAAAGTTGTAAATGTCGTCGGTCACCAATAATTTTAAAGTAAATGTAAGCTTATAAGCTTTATTATCTATTATTCTGCAACATTTTGTATTTATAGTACCTTGTTATACATAATTATTGGGGGAATTCATAATGAAAATTAAAATATTGTGTTTCCTTTCGAAAAAAGATTAAATAAAGGACCAAAAGAGAAAGGGGTCTCTGGACATGATGGATCATTGATGACCTTTAAAGCTTGCTCTGCCTCACTCTGCCTACACTGCACAAGTGAGTAGATATGGAAAGCTAAAGTATCTGCCAAAGATGGCTCAATCAATGCAGATCATCTGCAGCATGCGAAAAGATCTGTTCAAAGCTCAAAAGTACTTGTATGTAAGCAAATGCAATTCAGTGCTCTATTGCTCGCTATCGTGCTTGATGTAGTCCCCCATAGGTATATATTAAAAACAGAAATAAGTTATTGATTCGTGCCTCTGCTTACCCCTCAGAACCCGGCTGTGTTGCCAGTTCTATGCCACAGATTATAGGGAAATGCATGAATGATCTTTTTTCATTAACTCTCTTATAACCTACCTATCTAATCTGTGACAAATGGCGAAAATGGCTGTCACAGGACGTGACAATTTAGGGTTTTTACTGCTATTTTTAGTATTTATAATAGGAAAATGTAGTGCAAATGATATTCTAGGATGTGGCGGATTTGTGAAAAGTCATGCCAGCTTGGATTTCTCTAAAATCGAGATCGGCCTGTAAGTTAACCTCTACCGACTTTGTAACCCAAATAACTAATCTAGTTAGTCCACATCCAACTAAATATTAATCCTACGGTGTAAGACTGCCGCGTATCTTCCTATTTACATTAATTAACACGAGATTTTCATTCTGAAAACTCCGAAATTAATTCCAGAAAAATTTCAGGTACACCAAGTCAGGTATCCTAAAAGAGAAGACAGAATGCGCTCCAACCAACGGATACTACTTCCTACCGCTCTATGAAAAGGGTGAATACGTTCTGAAGGTCCACCCGCCGCCAGGGTGGAGTTTTGAGCCTTCAAAAGTGACCCTTGTAGTTGACGGTGTTACGGACAAATGCTCCACTGGCACTGACATCAACTTCGCCTTCAATGGCTTTGGTATCACGGGTAAGGTGGTTACGGCGGGGCAGACGCAGGGCCCGAGCGGCGTCTCCGTCCAGTTGGTGAATGAGGAGGGGGAGATGAGGGAGACTGTCACCTCCGCCGGTGGAGACTTCCATTTCACTCCAGTCATACCTGGGAAGTACACGGTCAAGGCTTCTCATCCAAGGTAAACATCTTTTCTACTTTGACTGTTTAAAAGCTTAGTTTCATGATAGATTCATAGGCAGATGCAAAAAAGTACATAATAAATGTATGTTAAAAAAATCAGTAAAGAATATTCTATCTATCTGAGATAAACGATTTATTGTTTTAAAATTGCCTGTAATGTGCACAAGTAAACCAGTCCTCAGTTCACTGATGCTCATAAAAAACTGATTATCTTATCCTGGTCTTGTCACTCCAAATAAGCCTAAACTCTCTAAAAGACTTGTGCCCAATAGGACTTGTAAGGCTTCATTACCATAAGCCTATTGCCTATTGCCTTATTCAAACAAATTTTCTGTCTGTACCTAAAACAAACACATCTCCAATATCCAGATGGAAGCTGGAGCCTTCGCAGGCCTTGGTGCAGGTGAAGGAGGGCAACACGGCCCTCCCGGCCGGAGCCCTGGCCGTCCGTGGGTATGATGTGCGCGGCTCGGTGTTCACTAATGGAAACCCCATCACCGGGCTGCATGTGCTGTTGTACTCTAAGGAGGTGGGTCTTGTGTTTTCGTTCTCTAAGACTGTGATGCCATAATTAAGCGGTCGCATCAAATAATACATGTATAACTAAAAGTTGCCTGTGGAAATACCACTTCACCTATCCTGCCGCGCTTACGAAAAACTCCCTAAGTAGTGCGTAGCTTAGTGCGTTTTTCGTAAGCGCGGCAGTATCCCATTCTGGAGGTCTTTAACAAAAGACTTCAAACTAAGGGTCAATCTGCTTTTATCAAAATTAAAACCATATATGATGGAATAAATCAAGAAAAAATTCTTTCCTTTACCAAAGTAATACATTTTCACAGGACAGTCCAAAATTCCGTGTGGAAGGCTGCAAGACCGCTTTGCTTCAAGGAGTCCCGGATGCTCCCATCTGCTACTCGGTAACCGATGCCTCCGGAGAGTTCAGCTTTGGCCTGGTGCCAGCGGGAGAATATAAGCTGCTGGCACTGGCCAAGACACCCGGCCAGGCTGTTGTGAGCTTTAACGTGAAGCCAGAGAGTGTCAAGTTCAGTGTCGGTCACGACAGCCAGTTCCTTGCCAATGCTTTTGAGGTGAGTGTTTATGCATCTTACGGGCTCATTATGCTACATTGAAGATATTAAAAAAGAAAATAAGGTATAATTATTATGGTGTGGTTAATAGTATGTCACTGACTCACTGATGTTTATTCAAGCATCATATAATAACTTCTTCACCAATTTTGATAAAACATGATAAAAATTGGTAGCAGTTTAAAATCATCAAATGATGTGTGTTGTTGTTGTTCCATTGATGAATGCAAAACTTTTCAAGGCGTATCGCACGCCTTGATAAGTTTTGCAAGTTTTCCTTGAAGGAAGGCCGCCGTTTTCATTCTATCGAAAATTTTCCCATACAAACGTAGTTCAGGTTTAATTTCTAAACTACAGGCTGGATTTTGCTGAAACTTGGTTTATATCAGTAGATGACCAATATGGAGGTTTGCAAATAGTTTTTATAATAAAAAAAATAGCCTGAAAGAAATTAGAGCGATGCGTTTTTCGCGCCGAAAAAGGGGTTACTTTCAGCTGTCATTTACTTACATTATTACACTGTCTATTGGAGTCTAACTACCTTGAGAACATAAATACATAATGTGTTGTACTTGTCACAAAAAAAAATATTTTGAAATACCTAATAAAATGTAGAAATGGCAGCTGAACTACGAAAAAACTTGGGAAAATAGATCTATTACATTACAACTACAACTATAGATACTCGCGAAAGGACGCGAACACACGTAGACTCATACATCCGCATTGCCTCTCACTTTTCCCGCGCCTCGTCTAGCTCTGGGTGAAACAGCTATAGAAAATAGTGTTTCACGCGCTTGGCCGTCACTGAGTTCCCACGGTCCTGGAGGGGCCTCTTAAGCAACTTCCGTAATGACAACTTCACATTTTGTATTATGAAAACTGTCCCACGTATATGTGCCAATATCTCAACAAATATCTCGACCAATATCTGCCGGAGTAGTTAGAGGTTGCTCTGGGCCGTAAGACCTGGTCTGAAAGGGAGCAGGCCTTTGCCCAGCAGTAGGACACCCAACAGGCCAAGTAAAAAAAAACGGTCTCACGACCTTTTTGCCGCGGTGGCAAGAAGCAGCCGAAGATAGAGAGGAGTGGAAGAAAAAAGGGGAGGCCTTTGCCCAGCAGTCGGACACTATGGATGGAGGCTACTTAAAAAAATGGTTTCACTTAATTTTATTTATGTCGGGATAAAGTAACAACCTTCTCTGCCCTTAGGTGAGCGGATTCACGGTGACAGGCGCCGTGGTGACGGCTGCGGGAGGTGGCGCAGTTGCGGGGGCGGCGGTGCTGCTGGACGGTCGACCCGCGGGCACCACTGACAGTTCCGGCCGATACACGCTGCCGGGGCTACAGCCTGGCATCTACACTTTGGCTTTCAAGCACGGTAAGTGGCTAGGCACAGCTAGTGCGGTATCTAGCTATAACAAGGCGGGGGTGACGTAAGTACTACAGATGGGTCGATCTCATAGCAGTCAAACTTATAACACCCATGTTTTGGGGAGATAACCTCGAGCAAGTGCAATGGCACTTTGGTTTTTCGTCATCATCATCGGCCTTTTTTGGTCAATTTCTGCACATAGGCGTCTCCCAAAAATTTCCCGTGTTGGCGGGAAATTTTTGGGAGACGCTCTTCGTTTCTTATGCAGTCGTAGCCCGCTTGATCGCTAATGTCATCCGCCCAGTGCCTGGTCTGTACAAAAAAAATGTTTTTTTTTTGTGTTTTATTTCAGAGCAAAGCGAGTTTGACGACATAAAGCTGTCCATCGCGCCGAACGGAGCTGTCGCTTTGCCCGAAGCTCGTGTCGCTAGATGGAAGGTACAGTATACATTATTGCCCCCATAAACCCTATGAAATTAAGCTCTTGCTCGTATTTAAGGCGCGGCGCATAGTGAATAGCCCGCGCGCCAAAAAAAAATTACAAAATCGAGTCCTGTATGAAATACACTACACAAATCGAAAATTTTCACATATCAAACCCTAGAATTAGGTGAGACCTATCTAAAACAGCCAGTTTCGTGCTGACATTCATAAACGTTTTAAAGATATTTTGCTTGAAAAAAAATAGGCGGCGCACTTTTTTTCAAGAAATATCTTGCAATCCGTTATGGATATCAACACAAAACTGGCTGTTTTAGATAGGTCTCACCTAATTCTAGGGTTTGATATGTGAACATTTTCCATTTTCCGTGTTTTTGATACAGGAATCGATTTTGTGCATTTTTCTTTGCGCGCGGGCTAATTCACTATGCCCAGCGCCTTAAACCACTTCTAAAGCACACGGTATGCAAGAGGTTGCGGGTCCTGTCTCGAGCGATTTTTTTATCCTTATAAAAATAATTATTTCTTCTCTTTGTATCCCTTTTTGTTTTTTTTTCTGAAGCACTATCCCGTGCTAGGGCGACACAAAGTTGGCCGCGAGGGTTCAAGTCCCCCCTCTCGAGCGATTTTTCAAACTCTCGATACATCTTAGATCGCAAATAAAACGCGCGATATTGTACGTGTTGTTTTGTAAAGTGACACGAGACTCAGGGTGATTATTTACACGTTAATAAAGCAAACAAAAACCTTAAAAACTATTTTTAAGGTGAATAATATAACTTAATATTCTGTGGATATTTCAAGCGTCTACCTGTTACTGTTATCAATATCGAACAAAAACGAGCAAAATAATCACGTTTGTTGTATGGGAGCCCCCCTTAAATATTTGTTTTATTTTATTTTAATTATTTATTTTTGAAGTGATTATATAACTAAATATTCTATGAATGTTTCAAGCGTCTATCTGTCGCCGTTATCAATATCAAACAAAAAAGAGCAAAAAAATTCCTTCGGCAAAAATGATCGTTATGTTGAGGACAACACGTGGTTTCCCGCTTTGTTGGCGGTCTTTTCACAGCCTGTATATTCCAAATGTATGTGTTGGTTATGTTTGTTTGTTCGTTCGTGGATCAGGTTTGCGGCGCGGTGAGTCCCGCCGACACCCGTGACGTCACCATCTCCGCTGACCGGAGCAGTCTGGTCAAGACCGTCAGCATCTCTGAGGCGGGCGGAGGTAATACTCGAAATATTAGAAAATAATTGAAATTTCTTATACGATCTAGGTATAGCGCGCGAGAGCTTCCATGGAGTGCCCTAGCATGTAAACGTACAAAGAAAGTACTCTAGATTAACGATACAAGCACTCACCCATATTGTGTAAGTGAAGGTGCCATTGGACGCTGTATAAATCATCTCATTACGTAGATGCAAAGGCCTTTGTATCTTAATCATTGAAGATTGACAGTGTCAGTTCTCTCTCGCAGGTCAGTGGTGCACGTTCCTGCCCCCGGGTGTCTACACAGCTAGAGTGGAAGTGTCTGACCAGGAAAAGAGTGACGGCTTGCAGTGAGTGCATTTTACGAACTACTATCACGACAATGAGTCGTTTTGAAAGAGAACTTATTCAAAGCAGTTCACAGATGGCGCTTACAGGCGTGGCCATAGAAGAACCGGAACGCGACTGTCAAAATTAATCTGTCCTAAGCGAAATTTGACAGTTGCGTCCCGGATCTTGTATGAGCAAGCCTATAAGCGCTATCTGTGTAGTGCTATGAATTGGTGCTTTGAAAACGGGCCATAGTACTTGACCTGATAACATTAAGAATTTTACTCATAAACGCTCTTAATTTGGTCATTATTTTCACAACCTTCTTTGAGCAAAGTCGGACTTGCCGGCTACTTTGATAAGGCGCCAGCAAAGTTGTATGAAATTTAATTACTGTCATGTTTTGCGGCCAGCAAGGGCCAGTTTAGATGCACCAGAAAGAAACAAGCTTTTTTTATAGATGATATTTGGCTGAGTGAATTTTCAGCGAATTTACTTAAGGTTGTCCCTATCGCTCAATATTTGCGCAGGTCAGCAACCGATTTTACAACAGATTTGCCTGTATTGTTACACGTTCTTGAGAAGAACAACTCTCAAAGAACCCTTATGTCGGCAGGTTTTATCCGCTAACGCAGAAGATCACGGTCGGCGCGGCGCCCGTCGCCGGCGTGCGCTTCTCGCAACTGAAGGCGAAACTATCGGGCACGGTCAAGTGCGACTCGCCTCTCTGTAAGGGGTTGAAGGTCACCTTGGTACCGCAAGGGGGCGCGCCCGTCTCCACTACTGTCAAGGGTGAGAAGATACTTTTATTCCAGTGGTGGCGAACTTTGTTGTTGTAGTGAAAAAAATTGGCGGTCATGCTTTTCGCAACTGAAGGGCAAGTTGTAGGGTGCGGTCAAGTGCGCCTCGCTTCTCTGTAAGGGGTTGCTCTGATTTGTTACTAATATCTTTGTATAGACCAAAATTTCTGAAATAAATGTGTTACCTACAAGATCTGTCTAGTTTCTTAAGTTTTTGCACTAGGTAGATATCCCATGTTTTGTCTATTTTTTTCTACTTACATAATGAAATCCGTTATTGGCTCCATTAATAATTTACATAAGAAGCATTGTAAGAACTGTATTGCTGTGGATTTTTGTTAGTAAATAAAAATAAATATTATATTTTCGTTGAAATATCATGCTAGTTATATCTTCTTACTTTATGCTGGGACTTTTCTCGATTTGTACTGTTTGAGTGCTCACGGCGCCTTACTTACCCGGTACTTTTGTTCCCAGCCGGCGCCTACTCGTTCTCGGACGTGCTGCCGGGCTCGCTGTCCGTCCACCTGCCCACAGACGCGCTGTGCTGGCGCGCCGCGCGGCACCAGGTCACCGTCGCCGCCGCGGAGGCGCACGCGCCGCCGTTTGAACACTCCGGCTACAAGCTGCGGGTTCTCTCGCTGCACAACGACGTAAGTGTCACAAGGCCGGGTACATACGTCCGGTTGTTGTTTTGTAAAGTGTCACCCGACTCAGGGGTGATTAATTACACGATACTAAAGCAAAAAAAAAAAAACAGTGAAAAATACCCAAAAATCATCAAATTGTGGCCTCCGGAATAACTACTTTCCAACACTTCCGGCCGCACTCGCAATATGGGGTGCCACATCGCGCGCGTGCTTTAAGAAGGCCAGGGGTTTCCGGACATCGCGGTTATTATAGAAAAAAATATAAGAACAAAAGGCAATTTGTGAAACAAAAATTTAAAAGAAATATATCAAACTTATTTTTACTTTCGAGTGTTACTAAACCTATCTTCCCTGAGTCGAGTGTCACTAAGCAAAACAACACCCTGTATTTGATAACGGAGTAAAGTTTTTGTATTTTTTTTATTTTAGTTATTTTTCTCTTTCTTACGACCTATTGAAATGTGTGCCTTCTCGTCACCAGGTGGAATGGCGCAGCGCGGACGGCGCGGCGAGCGGTGTGGTGAAGGCATCCCCCACGGAGTCTTCCTTCTGCGTGCCCCACGCAGGGCAATACCACCTCAAGTCACGCGGGTGCTCCGTCACCGACCCTGAGGATACCACCGTCACCGTTGGAGAAGCCAGTGCGCCGGTTAGTGGCTTGTAATGACTAGTGGCTATCTGAGTTGTAGACCTCGCGAGAAATAGGTTTTTTTTTCACGTTTTAACCCCCCATACCTCCGCCATTTTGAAAAATGTCGAAGAACCGAATCGACGAAACAATTCCATATAATTATTCTTCCTAATCACAAAATTTCACGAGAATTGGTTTAGAAATGCGAACTGTAAGGAGAACAGAGGCGCATCCGAACATACGAAAGCATTTTTGCTTTTAGAATGGAGACGCTTTGCGCGCGTTTGCGCTCATTCGGTCAACTAATTTATAGCATTTTCGGCACTATAATACTATACGGTTAGTACCATCTGCCTACGCAGGACAATACCACCTCAAGTAGCATTTTCGGTACTATAATATAAATAGTAGTTCGCTCGGAACTGTTAACTCTTTGCAACCCCATATCTCTGTACTTTACAACCCCATATCTCGGCAACCCGTTGACTGATTTGGCTCATTTGCAAACTGATTTTTTTTTGTCTCATTTACTCGTGTAACAAATTACTTGAAGTTCCGATCAACGATACTCGAGTTATCGTCAAACGATTCATGCATAGATACATACTAACGCCGGATTGTTCGAGTAGACACGGGGACCTGCGCTCGCTCGTTCAATAAAATTAGTGAGTATATCCGAGCTTGAGATGAAGGCGGAAAATCGGCCAGATGGGAAAACTGTTTTGAGAGCCCTATGTCCCTGATCCAGGGATAACAGGAACTGCAGGCTCAGGACGCGGACGCAAATAAAATTACGGTGTTTTTTGCCATGAAGCCATCCCCATTTTTCCGCCTGCGGGTAAGACTTTAAACTGTGTTTAACCTTCGTGTTTGCACCGTCGAGAAGCTCTGTGACGTCATCTTAATACTGTTACAGGTAGTGTCACGAGTTATGAGCGCTGACCTTGAATGCGAAGAACTAATTTTTTGGGTCTGTTTGGCGGGGTACGCGGGGGGCGATGGAGCGGCGCGATCGCCGGCGAGCGCGGGCGCATGATTGGTAGATCAGTCGCTCTAGCCTCGGGGTACAGTTGCACATATCGTTTTTTTATTTCCTCGCAGAAAGAATGCCGAAACAAAATGTTTTAAAAAGACAGTTCAAAAAGATTTAAAAAAGTTATTGAGAACAATACATATTGGATTGAGATTATTTTTCATTGATTGTATACCCGTTTTATCGTAATGTCCGTTAAAATAATTGTATAGAAAACCATTTAAAATATAACGAGTGCAAAATCCGCAAAGAATACTTTCAATCTTTAAGTTTAGTCCGTTTCTCCGATTTTTATAGTATCTCACTCAACTATAGTTCAGCTCAGCGTGAGTCTTAGATCCCGCGTGGATATTAGCCATTTTGCGCGCGATTGTACACACTTGCGCAGAAATCCCCACCAGTTTCGTCGAGCGCTCATAACTCGTGACGCTACCTGTAAGTGGCTAAGATGACAGTTGAGAGTAGGCAAAATGGCCCGTGTGCTTAGCCTACTGATGATGATGAATTGATGATCTATCTTTTCTCCCCAGTTGGTTGAGTTCCCGGCGGTGTCTCATGGCGCAGTCGTTACAGTCCAGTCACCGTCACGCGTCACGGACCTGACCGTGCGGGTGGACGGAGCGGTGGTGGGACCACTGGAGCCTCGAGCGGTGCGCGATCACTGGGAGTACCAACACACTCTGCAGTTGGCTGAGGTGAGTGGGACACAGACCTGACCGTGCGGGTGGACGGAGCGGTGGTGGGACCACTGGAGCCTCGAGCGGTGCGCGATCACTGCGAGTACCAACACACTCTGCAGTTGGCTGAGGTGAGTGGGACACAGACCTGACCGTGCGGGTGGACGGAGCGGTGGTGGGACCACTGGAGCCTCGAGCGGTGCGCGATCACTGGGAGTACCAACACACTCTGGAGTTGGCTGAGGTGAGTGGGTCACAGACCTGACCGTGCGGGTGGACGGAGCGGTGGTGGGACCACTGGAGCCTCGAGCGGTGCGCGATCACTGGGAGTACCAACACACTCTGCAGTTGGCTGAGGTGAGTGGGTCACAGACCTGACCGTGCGGGTGGACGGAGCGGTGGTGGGACCACTGGAGCCTCGAGCGGTGCGCGATCACTGGGAGTACCAACAAACCCTGCAGTAAGCTGAGGTGAGTCACCGCGACTTCTTTCGCTGAAATATGTCGCAAAATCTAACATGGCCACCATCCGCGACAACTAAGATTTTGAAGGCAGAAGGAAGTCTAACTGTAGAGTTAAGTCGCGTTTCGCGGAAAGACATGACAGTTACGCGACTACACGTAGAAAAGATATCTCTCGGGTAAGCGTAGATAAAAGTCGCTTCGCGGCGCCCTGGCACCCTAGCCAGGCTGGAAGTAGCTAACTTTTAGTTCATTAATTAATAACTGAAACGATCTAGAACTAACACTAGACGCACACTAGTAGTTCAAAGCCAACGACGTTTCGGCTTCCTTACAAGGCTTGTGATCGCGAGGGATTCCGAAATGAAACAAGTTGTCAATCTCCATACATTTCCATTTCTTCATACAAACGTAGTCTCAGATTTCCTCCCTGGATAATGGCATTAGAGCAAAAAAATTTTTTTGGTATGCTGGGACATCTCCACCCCCGGCATGTCGGGTCGTTTAGATTGTTTCGATGAATTATTGTTTAGTTAGGAAAATGTAAAAAAAAAACAAAAAAATTCAAGCGGCGGCAAAAGACGTTTGGGAAACCTACTTAAGACGCCGTACGTCTCACAACTAGCGCCGCCAATGGAAAAAAAAATCATATCTTTTTCTTGGATGTGTTTTTAGCAAAAAACGCTCCTGCGATTTCTCAACGCGAGGCTTAACTATTTTTAGGACCTAAGGTTTGGATTAAGCCTCGCGTTGAGAAATCGCAGGAGCGTTTTTTGCTAAAAACGCATCCAAAAAAAAGATATGATTTTTTTTTCATTGGCGGCGCTAGTTGTGAGACGCATTTCATCTTAACAACTTTAAATTATAAAAAACAAAACAGTCCGACATCAAGTAGTTACTTGTGATATGAGTGGTGATTTTTCTTTTAAATTGGACCAGTTTTGAGGGAGGAAAGAGGGGGATACGAAACCTCGATGTTGTAAATTTTCTTCAGGTTGCCCCCTATCGCTCAGTATTTGCGCACGCGATACAGCAGCAGACTTTTCAACGGATTTGTCTATACTGCTACACGCTTTTAAGCTGGTTTCTGTTCACGTTTGGTGTTCCTTTTCCCAGGGAGCGGTGTCGGTGGTATCAGCCCACTCGTCCTCTCTACTCTTCTCTCCCGCCGACCCGCAGCAAGTGATCGGCGCTGGTCGCTGCACACAGAGCGCTCTGTTACTGCGGGGGCGCGCCGCCGTGACCCTCGCCGGGCACACTACACCGGCCGTCGGCGGGGTCACCGTCACGGTCAGCTACGGTCAGTAATGCCCGCAACAAGTGAACTATGAGCGCTCGTGAATGGTTCTGCGTTGATGGGCGCTATACTATTTGTCAGGTAAAAAAGTTTCAGCCTCAAAAAAAAAAAAAAGATTAAATCTAACACTGAAGAACAATTTGTTCACTTATTAAATATAATTTGTCCTCCTGTCCAATGAGCGTAACTTACTAATCTGCGATCGAAATGTATTTGCCTCATTCACACATGGTTTATTTTAGAGAAAAGGCTATAGGGCCACGTTCACAGCTCACGAAAAACATTAATAATATGTTGAAAAAGAAAACACTTTTCACGGGTTTAGAAAGTTTTAGTGCTTTAGAAAAAACAAAATATAGCTCACGAAAATTCAAAAAGTTGTTTTGTTCCTCGCTCTACAGAGGACGGCGAGACGCTCCGCATGGTGACGGGCGAAGACGGCGCCTACCGCTTCGGTCCGATCGACGCCTCGCGACGATACACGCTGCGGGCCGAGAAGGACTCGTGGCTCCTCGGGGCGCCACGGAGCGACGGAACCATACCGGCGCGACGTCTCGCCTCCATCACCGTGCGGGTCCACGACCAACGGGCTGTGCCGCTGCAGGTATGTACACTGTACAGAGAGTGACTCGTGGCTCCTCGGGGCGCCACGGAGCGACGGAACCATACCGGCGCGACGTCTCGCCTCCATCACCGTGCGGGTCCACGACCAACGGGCTGTGCCGCTGCAGGTATGTAAACTGTACAGAGAGTGACTCGTGGCTCCTCGGGGCGCCACGGGGCGACGGAACCATACCGGCGCGACGTCTCGCCTCCATCACCGTGCGGGTCCACGACCAACGGGCTGTGCCGCTGCAGGTATGTACACTGTACAGAGAGTGACTCGTGGCTCCTCGGGGCGCCACGGAGCGACGGGATCATACCGGGGCGATGCCTCGCCTCCATCACCGTGCGGGTCCACTACCAACGGGCTGTGCCGCTGCAGGTATTTACACTGTACAGAGAGTGACTCCTGGCTCCTCCGGGCGCCACGGAGCGACGGGACCATGCCGGCGATGTTTGATCGTTTGTTGTTTATTTATTGACCACCTTCTGCCTGAAATATTGCGTAAATGCTAACATGGCTCCCCTCCACGACTGACATTTTTTGTAGAGCTCTCAAACCTTTTTTCGCTTAACTTCCTTCAGCATTGGATTATATTCAGTTTTCATAGCATAGATTTGTTCCCCTTGTCGCTAGTGTGTGATTGATAACAGTGTGTTTGTTCCGCAGGGCGCGCTTGTGTCAGTCTCGGGCGGCTCGTACCGTCGCAACGCGGCCACGGACGCGGCGGGCGCTCTGTCGTTCGGTTCGCTCGCCCCGGCCGAGTACTACGTCAAGCCGCACCTGAAGGAGTATCGGTTCGAGCCCCCGCACGCGCTCGCCGTGCCAGCCGAGGGACAGGACCACGAGGTGCAATTTGTGTGAGTATCGAAATTAATTTCGAAAAAATTTTTTTAAGGGTCAATGAAAGGAGAGTGGCGGGAAAGCCTAAATATTCAGATTTTTTAAGTTTTTTGCTGAACTGAGAAATATTCATCAGCTATTTTTGTTTCACGACATTAAAATTGTATTATTTTCATTATTCTAAAGAACAGAACAATAATAATTAAGCTGATTTGTTTTTCTGGTTGACTAACCCTACTTTTATTGAACCTTAATTAATTACATAAAAGGCGCATTCTACTCTCGGTGTTGCCGTCACTTCCGTTACCACATTAAAAGGTTTTCTTTCTGTTATTATTTTGTGACCAAACAACATACGAGTAGCTTCTATGTAAGCTACTCGTATGGCACTGACTGAGATCGTTTCGTAAAATTAAAGCAGTAAATGAAAGATAACTTTTTGATGCGGTAACAGAAGTGACGGCGACGACCACCGAGAGTAGAATGACCCAAAAATATTACAAGTTTATCATTGCAGAAATTACACTCGTAAAGGTGATGGGACATAGTTGTACGAAAACGGGGTACTTCCTACTAATTACTATTACATATTATTATTTGATGAGTTCCCGATATTTCGGCAGGTCCATTTGCTTACAGATGTCGCTACGGTAGCACGACGATAATTCACCACGAAACATAATAATATGATGACATGTTTACATATTTCATGCATTTGAGACCTCTCTCGACCTAGCTCGTTTTCAATAATCGTGTTGTCAAATGCGCGAAAACACATCGATCGCTTCATCTACCCATCTCCGCTTTGGGCGCAATGTAATATGATTTTAACGTTGGTTTTGTCCGTAGCGGGACCCGAGTGGCGTGGTCTGGCGTGGGGCGTGTGGTGTCTCTGGGAGGCGCGGGCTGGCCCAAGGCCGACGTGCTAGCCGTGCCGCTCGCTCCCTCCGCGCACTGTCGCGCTGAGGGCTCGCCCGCTGACCATACCGGTGCCTTCAGGTATGTACCACTGTACGGCTAGCATGTACCACTCACAAAACACAAGGAAAAAAGGCAGCCCTAACATAGATCCTGAGGAAGCCCTCCCTGTGTTTATCTGTGAATAAGGTCACAAAAGTTTTAGTACAGTTGGACAAACTACATAGGTATTAGCTTTTCAGCTGGGTCATGGGTATACGCGCATGTAAAATACGCGCCACGAAATAATGAGACTAGGCAGCGCCTCCCGCACTCTTTCCGTCACCCCAATGACGTCCGATCGCTTCCCGCGCTCAGAGCTCAAACCGCTAAAGAGACCTATAAATCGTCACTGCGCATGTCAAACCACGTGGTGTTTCAAGTCTCTTCTTTCATGGTACGATTGCATGTTGGACAAGGACAACTGATAGTTTGTTCGTTTGACCCTGGATTGTACGAGCTTATACTCGAATTTTTTCTCGACGCAAGCTAGCACGAGCGGCCACTATACCACAGACACTGTCCAAATTGTGTAGCTACAAGCTGCCCAAATTAGGAACGTGTATTTTTATTGTTATAAATCTATTTTTTTATGTTTTCCAGGATCCGCGGTTTGTTACCGGACTGTCAGTACCGACTGGAGCTGAAGGCTTCAGCGGAGCCAGAGCTTGCGGGGCTGAGGCTGGCGCACCAACCGCCCGTCATTGAGGTGAAGATTGTTACTAATGATGCCAATTACTTCCGTTTTTTGTCGTTCAAAAAGCAAGTAAAATGCGCGAGGGATAAAGCTTACTTCCGTCCTCTGGGGGGGTAGTTGTCTAACTTTTGAATCTATCGCGATCCCTTTCGAATTGACGTTTGAAGAGCGCTGACGAACTTCAGACCGCATTTATTTGACACAAACTGTCAGTGAAAGCAATTGGGATGGGGATAGGGATTGTGACTCGATTTTGAAGGATGTTGAGTGAAGTAAATAGCAAAATCGTACACTCAATATCATTCAAACACTAGCGTTTAGACTCATCCGTTCTGTTAGCGATTGTGATTTAAAACTTAGGCATATCTCCCCATTATCTATCTTTGACAAAAACGGTCACTTGATCGCCGGAAGGATGGACGATTGGACGACTGAGTGATAGTAGTTCCGTTTCGACCTTTTGAGGTCTACAACCCTCCAAATTACCTTATAATAAAGTAGCTTTTGCCCGCAACTTCGTCCGCGCAGACTTAGTTTTTTTTCCCGTTATCACAATAAAAAATAGCCTATAGCACTCAGCAATAACATATCTTCCCATTTGTGAAAGATTTTTTTAAATCGGATGAGTAGTTTAGGAGATTACCCCCTACATACATACAAACTTTATATTATTAGTGTAGATACCTCAACGACCATCTCCCCAACAGGTGAAGGACAAGCAAGACATCTTCGGGCTGCGACTGATCGCTCACCAGCCGCACCGATTGACCGACGGAAACGTACTGGTCCGCGCCAACATCGATCACTACAAGACACTACGGCTCAAGCTGGCGCTAGAGTCAGCGCCGGGACACCCTGTATACAGCACCAAGCTGGATGCTACCGGTAATGACATAATAGATTCATAACAGCTTGGTTTTTTTAACCAGAACAGTACAGCTACCCAAGATACTGCCTCAGACTACATGGCACAGGGTGGGATTTTTAGCCTAGTAAATCAGCGCAAGCAAGTTATAAAGCCAAGACATAATATCAATGATAACTACTAAATTAAAAATAGCCCCGACATTTTAGCTTCAAAATAGCATATCGTCGGTGACACTCCCAGACCGCGTAACCAACAGTGGCTGATACCGCGTATCTACAAAAGTATCAAAATTGAAATTTCGTACTAACAGCAGTACTAACAGGCAACGGTGATGGGCTGCGGCGCGCATCGTCCGTTTGGTTGGTCGTCCAATCAGAGAGCTGTAAATGAAAGAAGTCGAAACCGCGAGAGTGGGTATCCTGCGTAAAACTCAAAATCAATTTACGCGGTATCTGCCACTGTTTGTTACGCGGTCTGGGAGTATCACCGACGATATCTATAAACGGCTGAACCGATTTTGATAAAACATATCTAAGAACACTCGCTAGAAAACCAGCTTTAAAATATAAAAAAAACCGCATCAAAATCCACAGCCACAGACAGACACACAACACAATATATCAGTCGAACTTAAAACTTCTTACTAAAGTACTCTAAACTAAAACTCTTTTTGCATCGGGGGTTAAAAATAGAACCCCATGCACACAAATACTGATTTTATTGCCCTGGATTGCCTACTGACTTCGATTCCGATCGGCCCGTGGACAGTGACTTTGTATTGATGTTGTTTGTTACTAGCTTGATATTCACCGGCCTCCTAGATCACTTTACAGCGGGTAACCAGCTTGCTATTTATTAGGTCTATCACTTAGCACATCCATTATAAACAGTTATCACCGAATGTATTTATGTGCAATAAACATTGTGGTTTTGCAGGCTACAGCGCGCATATAAACCCGGGCATCCTGAGCGTATTGCCGCGACTGCCGGCCGACAATGGTTCCTACATACTGACTCTCGACTCGACGCTGTCCAAGTCAACGCACTCATATGAGGAACCCGCCTTCTACTTCGTATCCGACGGACACTTCAAGAGTTTCGACATCGACTTCAAACCTAAGGTACATTCGACAATTTTCCGCCCAAATATTGTTTTTCTTTCAATAGCAAGAAACTTGATCCTGTAACAAAGCATTTAGTTCGTCCAGCAAATTCTAAGAAAATAGAAAAACACAAATACGAGAGTGATCTAAAACAATGTCCCAGGCACTGCAGCGGCGCCAAGTGGTCTCTTCCCAATCTAGTGTGATTGAAGGTGCCACTGGACGCTGTATAAATCGTCTCATTACGTAGATGCATAAGCCGTAGTTTTCTGAAGTCTTTATGAACTCGCTCTCTTTCCAGGTGAAAGGCACGGAGCAAGAGCTGCGCGCGGCTTCGCTGATGGGCGTGCCTCTGGCTGCACTCTGCGCGCTTTGCTACCTGTACCGCGCACCGTTACTGCAGCACCTGGGTACCTTGGCGCGCACCGGTCTGGCCGCAGCGATGGCAGCTGCCGCACCGCCGCCCCGCCCCGAGCCGCGCGCCGCGCTCGACCGCGCCGCCATCGACCACATCGTATCCAGCGTCGCCGCCGCCGGTAAAAAGACCGCTAAGAAGAAGGCGCACTAGTAGTCACTACGGACGCGTCACGTGTGGGTCTAGAGGCGAGGCTGTGTCTGGTGTTGTTTGTCGCTGAAATGCGTAAGATTGCTGATTCTGCTGACGATTCTGCAGAAGGAGTCCAGTATATCTGTATTGTGTAAAAGGCCTGTTTCTAGAAAGCGCAGAAATTTTATGTTTACTACAGCGGGACAGGAAACAGCGGCCTTTTTGTGAAAAAATACCACTTTTTAGTGTAATTCTTAAGGGAAAATGAACGAATTCAACGTTACCGATTTCATTATTTTAGATTATAGGTACATAGAGAAGTAATGAGAACGGTATACATAATTGTAAGTCGTATCGTATCGTTTTAAAGGTTTTGTGGGAGTGTAGTTTACATTAGATTTTTATTGTAATTAAAATAATCTTTTGGTACCAAACTAAATTAGCGATATGTAAGTATGTAAATGGAACAGGAATTTATGTGAACTCGATATGTAATGTAAGTACAATAGATGTTTTTTTAGTAAGTGGCAATTCCAAGTGGGATATGAATTTGGTGAAAAGAAAATGAGTTATAATTTATTTAATGTTGATTATATTAACTTATTTATGGTGCATTTGTGTTAAGATGGTAGACGGAAAGTATTTAATTCCTTATTATTATACTTATTTCAAATTAAATGAATTGTGGATTGTTAAACGGATTAGATCTTTTTTTACACAATACAATCTTGGACATCCAAGAATACAATACATAACAATTTATAGTAATACTTGATACAAAATAATACAAACTATATCTACTCGTGTTGTAATAATAGGGGGGGGGGGGGTTAGACACTAGACTAGAAAAGTAAACTAAAATAATTGAAAGCGTTTTAAACCATACTCTACTAAATATTTACATTGACAATGGTTGGGCCATTATCAGCACAAAAATAATCGTTGGCACTTATTATTTATGGGTTTTCAGCACCGAACTAAATCCCATGATCGAAGGCACTAGGTAGGGGTAGGTAATCGAATGAGGTAGTGGCCACCCCTGGTGTCAGAGTTTTTAGGCCACCCAAAGGGTCTCTGACATGGCTTAACGATTGTTATTAATCAACAACAACCGGGACCAACGGTTTAACGTGCCTTCCGAAGCACGGCACTTAGTACTTAGTAAAGTTATGTGGGCGAACTCAGTAAAAAGAAAACCACAAATCAAAAGTGCCACCGACATAAGGCAAGTTTTTTTCTGCTCATGAATTACCCGGTTACCGAATCATATTGATTTCGAATTTGCAACAAAATGAAGCACCTACTAAGGCCCAAAGATTCAATTGGTTGTGATGCCGCAGGAAATGTTTGGCTACACTGCAACCAAGTAGTTTCCTTTGTGCAGCGGTCTTCTACTGAGGTCTATTCATAGTCGTCGTCGACGAACTGGTACTGTCGCTGCGAGCGCGGCGCGGGCGCAGGCTCGGGGTTGCCATAGCAACCGCCGCCGAAGCGCCGCTCGCACTCCGCTGCCGAGCGCGCGTTGTTGTGGTCCCACATCTTCGCGTTCTCTTTACTGCAAACAAAAAACTATTATGAACATACAGGCATTGGTGAAGGGTTTTTAACTTCTTGGACAAAAAGCTAACGCTCATAAAGCCCGTCCAGCCCCTCTACCCTTGACGCATTTTTCCAATACGGCCACAATATGGCGCAATTAAAAAAAATTAATATTTTACAAATTAAGACGCATTTTGTGTTTTTATTGAATAAAACAGCCTTACCTTTGAATAAATTTTACAATGTATTTAAAATCAAAGCATTACTATGCGAATTCAAAGAGAAAATAATTTTAAAACTTTTTCTATTTGATCGCAATAGCGTCAAGGGTGACCTCCCAGGAACTAAAAAGACCATATTGCGGATGATTTTGGCAAATATTTCTAATAATGGCAATGTTTTTTTCAATTCATCCGAGTGTGATTTTAGCGTGTGAGTCCAGTCGGCCCTTTAGAAGAAGTTTCTGACAAAATCCTAAGATGAGCTCATACGCCATGCTTTTCTAGATTTTTAAGTGTGGCAAAAACGGCCGTTTTTGGCAATTATCGAAATTTTTTTAGCTTAAAAGTAAATTTCGAAGAGGGTATCTACACTTAAAAATCTAGAAAAGCATGGCGCATAGGCTCATCTTAGGATTTTTCCAGAAACTTCTTCTAAAGGAATATATGATTTTTTTAACATTGGTGGCGCTAGTTAGCCTTATACCGAGCCTTAAGCAAGATGGCGATAGCCGATAATGGGATAAAACTTTTATCGTGACATTGTGCTCCCCTAGCTGGTGTACCTATGCGGCGTGGGAAGACAGGGTGTGTAATTGTTGTATTATCTGTTACACCTTTACCATGTGCCGTAGGAGGACTGGGCGTGTGACGGTGTATCCGGATGTTATTGAGAAACGATTGCATAACGAGCACGGATTATTGATATTCGCTTTAGGGACGATATTTATCATGATGGCTATACAGTATATCTTCAAGCCAACAAATTTCGCTCAAAACGGTCACTCACTTGACAAAGTAGAGCTCGAATGCCGACACGAAGTTCCGGTTGGATCTCGCGTGCAGCTTGCACAGCTGCAGCTTCTCGCACGCGTCCTCAGAACTGCAACACACACACACACACAATGTCATTACCATTAAAGTTACACCCTCAATCGTCACTCTCTTATAAGATGAAACTATTGGAAGTGTGTAGTATTTACTTTACTACGTATTTATAGCGAGAAAAGTGACAGAGGGCGGAGAGCTAGACTTAGCAATAGCTCGATTCGAGGTGTATCGAGCTATTGCTAAGGCCCGGTTTCAGAATTGAAAATTTCACTAAGTAAATACTTACCTATCGTTGTTTCACGCTCTTTTGTGAGAAAACTGCAGAGACAGAGCGATATTTAAATAGTTGCTTAGTGAAACCGGCCCTATGTCTCTGACTTTTGAGTCTATCGCGATCCCTTTTAATTTTGACGTTTGAAGGGTGCTGACGAACTTCACACTGTCACGATCAACTGCCATTATTTGAAGAATTAAGATGTATAGAAGTTTTTATGATACAGCGTGAGTTCACGTACTTCTAAACTCTAATTTTTAAATCGAGTCCACGGAATGACAGTTGCTACAAAGGCTTTATCTGTCAGTGGCATACTAGCAACTGTCATTCCGTGGACTCGAATAAAAAATTAGAGTTTACACTTCTACGCTAATATTATAAAGAGGAAAGATTTGATTGTTTGTTTGTTTGATTGATTGAATAGGCTCGAAACTACTGGACCGAATTGAAAAAAATATTTTACCATTAGAAGCCGACATTATCCCTGATGAACATAGCCTCGTAACACCCAATGTTATCATGTGAATACATAATCAACACAGCCAGTACCGCCCAAGCATAAAATCCATTTTAACAAATTACCGCCCAGTGTAATCATCCGAAAACATATTTGAATTTGCCGCCTAACTTTTAAATATGCGGAAATGGACACGATATTTTGTGGAGATGTGATTGGCTTTAGTCTATGGCCATTTTTACCGGATGTCAGCTTAGAGAACCAATAACAGAAGTCCCATTTATTTGTGTCAAAATGGCGAACATGGCGAGGCGGCGAGGACGTGGTAAGTAAATCGAAATTTATTTCATTCATCTGTTGCGTTTATTGTATAAACTTAAGTATGCTTAGGTAGTTAGAATCATACGGTTTCGAGGTATTGAATATTTTTGTTAAAAAAACGGTGTAAAACGTCTAAAAGTTGCGTTCAAATAATATGTCATCAAGTGACAACACCGGGCCTTTTCGCTGCTTTGATTTTGTTATCAGCTGATTACATTGGGACGCAACTCAATAATTAAAATAATTCTCATACTTACCTATATTTTATTTATTTCATTGTTTTTATTTATCTATTTGTTGTTTAGTCACTGATTTTAGTAAAATATATCAATCAATAAGACGTGGACATCAAAGGATCAATATTAAATTGATTTTGTTTTTATTTCAGTACGCGACAAAAACATATTAGAGTTGCTGACCGAATCAGATGTCGAAGATTTTAGTCCCAGTGATGAAGACAATGGAGACCCTCCCAACACTCAGGATATGCCACTATGATTTGAGTCGTACCAAGTGCACCACCTGCAACATCAATTTATGTCCGACGAAGAACAGAAATAGCTTTACGCTTTTCCATGATTGTTAACTGTACACTCTGGTACCTACCTATGCATAATATTTTGAAAAAATATTTATGGTCGTTGTAAAGACTGAATCGTTATGCCAAATTTGTTCCAAAGTTCCTAATAAGTCCAAGATACAATAAATATAATTTAGCATGTTTTTTGTCTTTTTTATTTATAAATACAATATTTTATTTAACTATAAATATGATTTCTGATATGTAGGTATAGGCCCAATGTAATCACTTGAACTCATATAATTTTGAGGAGATATAGGAATTAAGGCCCAATGTCATCACACGAAAACATAAAAAATACCAGATTCCAATAGAGGAAACTCATTTCCCAGGGTCAATCTATATGACAAAAAATACCATGACCATCTGTGACCAAGAACACCTTTATTTTTTCACTTTTTCTATGGTGGGCTGTAACCACTAAAAAATATATGTAATCAGGTAACAACAATGGGCAGTAGTTTTCCTCTTTTTGTTTTAGGCTTGGGCCTTACGAGGCTAAGCTACTTTTTACCGCGGGAAAATACTTCATTCCTACGGGAAAACGGGTAATAGGACAACGGGTAGGTAGTAAGAATTATCCTTCCGTACTTATCTTTTTCACGTAACTTCTAAACGGCTGGACTGATTGGGTTAACATTTTATATGGGTATTTTGATGGTTTTCGGGAAGATTTAAAAGTACAAGTGGCGCTGCCGTCGGTATGTTAACTACTAAACGGCTTGACCGCTTGGGTTGAAATTGACGGGGGAAAAATAGAGCTGCAACCTTTTATCTTAGTCACCGCTGACGAAGTCGCGGACGAAAAGCTATATGTAATATACGCAGTCAAGATGTTCGTACCTCCTCTTAGTCCGCAACCTAGGCAGGCCCATGTCTGCGAAGCTGCCCGCTCCCAGCGCCAGCTCTGTGTTGACGAAGCGCCTCAGCCGCGGCCGCGCCCCCGCGCCCGTAGTTGCCTCGTCTGGAGGACGAGACAGGGTCATTCAAGTGGTTGCTTAGTCACAAACTAAACTATAATCATGTCCTCAAAGAATACCTACACTCGACTACCCGAGAGTAATTAGGTGTGGCACATTTGGAATACAAGATAATCGCAAGTAGTTGCTTGAGCTTTGAATTTCTATAGCCGTAAACTTGGTTAAGTACTTACCCTAGTAGCATTTTTGGTAGGCATTTGGTTGGGCCACATACATGTCTTTGGTTGGACAACGGTTAGATTTGGCCGCATGGTTTGCTGAAAGGCCGACAACGGAGGGCCTATGTGAAAACTCCTACAGAGGGCCACGTAATGTATTTCTCTGTAGGGCCTTTGAACAGGAATCCTACAAAGGGCCACATAATGTGTTTCTTCGTAGGGCCTTTGCATAGGAATGATACAATTAACCAACGTTGATGGGATGCTGGTTAGGTACCATGGGGAAAAAATCTGCAGATCCACTTTTCGCTCTTATTACAATCATAAGTAGAGCGAAAAGTGGATCTGCAGAATTTTCCCCCATAGTACCTATCCGGTAGGATTATATCTACCTATAGGTAGTATAATATAATTTTATTATCTCTCTGTTTTCAATCACTAACAATGCTTCATTGATTTAAAATATTACATTGAGCATACTTTCAAATAATAAACATAGGTACATACAGTGAGAGAATTATAATAAAGAAATTAAAAACATTGTTTATTGGGTCATATACTCAATAAAAATTTATTAAAAGTAGGTAATAATTAAATCTTACGTTGTATAAAATTATTCAATGGCATAAGTTTCTGTTCACAAATGGAATGCACACAAGATCGTTATCATAACAAAATATTAAAAATAGGCCGTAATTAGCTTATGTGTCCAATATATAAAATTGTTCAATGGCACATATCTCGGCAACCCCTCGACCGATTTGGCTCATGTTCGAACTTAAAAAATCTTTTAATTTCATTTACCCGCCTGCCATATTCCGTAACGATCCGACCAAATTTACTCAAGTATCGTCGAACGAACATTCATACATACAAACATACATACAAACATACATACATACATACAAACGCCGGATTGTTGCAGAAGACTCGGAGAACTTCGCTCGCTTCGCTCGCTCAATTAAAAATAATCAATCGAACTATGGTAATGACTACAACTGATTGACACATACAACTGAATGACACATGGAGTAGTATTTTTACTAGGTATAGTATACCCATGATTATACCATACCGATTGACGATGGTTTCTTTTTCTTTTCTTTGCAAGATGTTAGTTCTGGCTTAGGTGGATCGGGGAATTTGAAATTAATGTAGTTATCTTCTTCATCCTCGTCGTCCGTCACTACTGCTTATGTTTTTTGGCTTCCTTTTTCTCTTCCTTTTGGTTTGCTCAGAGGTATCTGAGACTAGGTCAGACTCATTTTCAGCTTTCTTGCACTTTTCCCTTGCCGATTTTAAATCATCTGAAAATGAATGTTTTACCCTGTTTCATAATAGTATTTGACTAAAAATCATTAGTGCTAGTTTGGGTTCACGAACAAACCGGCATATAAAAAGGTCAGAATGTAATTTGGGTTGGTGAGTAAAGTTGGGGAATTGTACAAAAGGTATATAGGTTAGTATGTAAAATCGGAACAACTTTATACACTTATACATTTGTCTTTCAAATCGGATTTGGTTAGGAAGTACCTACTTCACCTAATAGTATAAACTATAAATTATCAAAGCAGACTTACCAGTTTCATACATAATATGCTTAAAGCATAAATGGCCCATTTTTCGTCAGGCAAGTCTTGCGACACTAAACATTTGTTGAAATTACTTGATGTGTTGTATGGCGGCCACAGGCATTCTTTTTTACGTGGCGTCAACCAGCTTTCCTTTACTCCTTCAAACTCCACCACATTAAACATGAGAATCTCAGTGAATCACAAAAACTTCTTTACTTCACTCGCGCACAAGCTAACAACAGATTTTCTATTATTTCGCCGCACCACGTCGATCGAATTCGAAAATTAAAACACTACAAAATGGCGGACGGTCGGCGGCGGCCAGCCTGCGCGCGCGGCGACCACCCCTCCCCTGCACCCCTGCAATCCCCTCGCACACTAGAGGCCCAATGTTGGTACCTATATCAGTCGGCATAATAAACGATGTCCGATATTGAGTCTTGTTAAGCCTAGCGTCCATATGAGGCGGATCGGGGCGGGCCGGGCCGGGCCGCAACGCAACGCAACGTTGGGGTGCGTCCATCTAAGCGCATCGGGGCGGATCGGCGCATCGGCTCGGCGGATTTTTTGGTGTTGCCACTTTGTCTAATCACAAATATTGTAACTTTTGAGCCCTCGTTGTGACTTTTTGTGACATTGCCTAAATTGTAACTTTTTGATGCCTAGTCGATTGAGAAATTTTCAACAGATTGAAATTATTTTGTATGATTGAGACTGAAATTTTCTGACGCGCGCTCATCTCACTCTGAATATACTATGGGTAAAATAATTATAGGGTATGGTAAGTACCTACCTATAGTTTCAGGTACGGTCCGCTTTTATGCCATTTTGGCTCTATGTGGCCCTTGGCTGCAAAAAAATTGCCAAGCCCTATTCATTCATGCCAAAATTACAGACTATTTTATATTAGGGATTTCATGCACTTTAAACTAATAAAATTGATGATAAATACTCGACGACAATTTTTTTTTTTACTTACCTAGTGAATAACACGCAGTATACGTAATATTTTTTCATTTCAATATTTAGTTACAAAAAAATCCCGCGTTGAGTTACGTCCAACCTGCGTTCAATCTGGATCCGAAACGGAATAATTGAACGAGCGAGAGAAGCGAGCGAAGTTCTCCGAGTCTACTGGAACAATACGGCGTTTGTGAAAACCATAAACTTAACAAAACCAAAAATCAACTTCTAATACTTCTGCTGGTATTTCTTCATCATCATGATCGGTTAAGGGTGGACGATAGCAACGTGGCGGAAAATTCAAAATTTTCACAGATTTTTACATTTTGTAGCTAAACTGAGCTATTTTTGTTCAGCGATTTTTCGTTCGCGGCAATAAAACAGTATTCTTTTCATTATTGTGAACTACAGAACAACAATAATTCAGCCGATTAGTATGTGTTCTGGTCTATGAAGCAGTGGCACTGCCCAAAAAACTTATCGTAGACCAGAACACATAATCAGCTGAATTATTGTTGTTCTGTTGTTTACAATAATGAAAAGAATACTATGTTATAGCCGCGAACGAAAAATCGCTGAACAAAAATAGCTCAGTTTAGCTACAAAATGTAAAAAACTGTGAAAATTTTGAATCTCCCGCCACGTTGCTATCGTCCACCCTTAAGGTTGGACGATAGCAGCGTGGAGGGTAATTCAATTTTTTTACAGTTTTATTATTTTGAAGCTTAACTTTACTGAGCTATTCGTACTAAGCGTTTGTTCAGCGATTTTTCGTTCACGCCAATAGCATATTATTATAAACAAGAACAACAATAATTCAGCCGATTATGTATTCTGGTCGACAAATGGCAACACTCGCGCGCATTCGCATGCGCGAGCATGCTGTTGCCCCTGCGTCCACTAGGCGCATCGGGGCGGGTAATGCCGCCGGCAAAAATCCGCCGGCAAAAATATTGCGTCGCGGCCCGCCCCGCCCCGATGCGCTCTAGTGGACGCACTTCCATACAAAATATAGGCAGGCGGATTTTTGCCGCCGGCAAAAATCCGCCCCGATCCGCCTAATGGACGCGAGGCTTTAGGCCAATACAAGTTGCATGTCAGTGATTTAACTAACCACTTTTCAACAATGTTCCTACCGTTGGTTAGTTGTCTCAAATTTCTGTTGGGCCAACCTTTATTTACTGCAGTCGTACCAACGTTGTTCAGCCAACCGTAGCAAAAAATCATAAAGGCCCACTGTTGGTAATCAGCTCGGCATAATAGCGTTATTGATCTTCGTGGGGCCAATACAAGTTTCATGTGGGCGATTTAACTAACCATATCCCATCAATAAGCCTACCGTTGGCCAATTGTAGCCGATCAAAAATGCTACTACTACTTAATTTGACGTGGGGTAGCTTTGATCATGTTGTTATGTAATGCCTTATATTATAAAAGCAGTCCTACAGAATTAGTCCAATGCATACATAACATAAGAACCATAAATAGAAGCAAATGATTGTGTTGTGTGTGTGGACAATATTTAATTTCTCTATTTAGATAAACAGAGTGTCTGTATTTTTACCTGATTCAACAGCAGTGTCTAAAGGCTTACACATCACTGCACAAGCTAAGCACACGAACAGAACAAGCATTTGTAGCCGCGCCATCTTTCGGCGTCAACGCGAATATTTCACCTTGTGGAATATAGAGTTGTAGAGTTATCAAAACAATGTTTCAGACTGGGTGGCGAAGGTGCTGAAGCGGCTTATATTATGTTCTGCCAGCTTGAAACGGGTAGTGGAATGACGCGCATTACACTTGGTAACGATGGGAGCAAATATTATGTGGTCGAAAAGGATTAGTACTGTAAACGCGTGAGTCGGTGTTTGCCTTTGGGTATGGATGGACATATGGTTCACGTTCAGATGGGTTCTGTAGTCTGTCCAATACTTTCCAAGGTTTGTCAAGATGTAGGTCAGTGGTGGTTTCAATTGGGTTCTTCTTAGGAGTCTCTAGGAATATCAGTGTTTTCACAAGGAGTAGAGACTGCGGTAAAGCGAAGGGGTATAGTTTAAAATATACTTACTCGTAGGTACTTTTATCTATGATGATTTTATCCATATAATCATCCCAATACCTACTGAGGTGAGGTAGATGCGAACCTATACCTAAATGTTTACAGTCGTGAACTTCAGGGCGGAATTTTTGTAAATACCTAAGTAAGTTGTTATTGTGTGTAGTTGGAGGAAGATTTTATTGTTTGCCAAAATAATGTTATTGGTGTAGGCTACATAGGTTCTATTCAAAATAACAAGCCGGATGGATTATTTTTACTGGAATTATCCCCGATCATAGGTAGTAGGTACACTGAATATCTAATTAGGGGAGCAAATAAAATAATACTCCGCATTATTATTGTTTGTGCACACAATGGGCTTACGTTGGTACAATATCCAGTACTGACGCAGGTGAGATCTAATAAGTGAATGTATTCACTCATTCGTTGCTTGCACTAAAAATAAAAATAGGTACAAAGGTCCATTTATAGAGCACTAGCTTTTCGCCCGCGACTTCGTCCGCGAAGACTTATAAGAAGTTGCCTGGGTACATCTTTCACCATTATCAAATTAGCATGAATAGAGTCATGGGTGTGTATTTTTGTAAGCTATCTCTATCTCTATTAAAAAACGCATAACTTCTTTAAAGTGGAAGTGGGCAGGACACCTGGCGAGACGTACCGATGGCAGATGGACAAAGTCCATTGCGGAATGGCGACCCCGAGAGGGGAAGAGATCCGTTGGCAGACCACCAGCCAGATGGTCGGACGACATAGCCAAAGTAGCCGGAAAACAGTGGTTGCTCCTGGCACAGGATCGTGAGAGGTGGCGTGAGCATGAAGAGGCCTTTACTCAGCAGTGGGTGTTAACAGGCTGATGATGATGATGATGATGATGATCTCTATTCCAAATGTCATCCAAATCCGTCGTGCAGATTCAGCGTGGAAGTGTATGTGTGTGACCAAATTGGTAAAGATCAAATGAATCCAACAAAAAAAAAAAACATACTTTGAACCTTTTTGGCCGTTTTAGGTGTATCATTTTTATTGTTTTCTTCATGCTTAGTAGATTTGCTATAAAATGCAACTGTAGTTAAATGTTCATTGAATAGTAGTAGCTTTAATGGTTCCGGCATTGTTATTGATACTACATCAGGAAAACTCTTAAAATGTTTCCACCCTTTTTGATGCTGAAACATGTGTTTTATTATTATTTCTGATTTAATACACGACTACTTAGTTTCAAGGTAATCTGACCCAATAAAATGATAATTTCATACAAATTTTGAACCCCGTTTTGGCCGTTTTAGAGTTAACATTATTACTTTTTTCTTCATGGTTGGTAGTTTTGCTATAAAACGCAACTGTAGTTTTTCAAATTTGTAACTTAAATGGGTTGGGCCCAGCATTGCTACTACATCAGGGAAAAATATTCAACGTTTCCACCCATTTTAACCCTTCATTCGCTGAAATGAGAAAAATTCTGAAACACGTGTTTGATTATTTCTGATTTAGCATACGAATACTTAGTTTCAAGTACCGTAAACTGGGGTGAATAACAACATGTTTCAAGTTTTAATGCCATATATTTTTGCAAACCCGAGCTGAATCCTTCAAGTAATAACTTATAGATGCGAGTCTTGGATAGTTTTTTCGTTTCTAGTGACCCCAATACGTTAAACAATTTGTTTGAATAAATTGTCCATTAAAAGATTGCGTGTTGCAATTCAGACTTTGACTGGGGTCAATAAAAACGAGATATGGGGTCATTAGCAACAGTTTCAAAATGTATGAGATGTGTTGTTATTGACCCCATAAGTCGTTGGTATTCACCCCACATGTCGTTGTTAGTGACCCCACATGTCGTTGTTAGTGACCCCATAGCGCGTTGTTAATCACCCTTTGTTGTTATTGACCCCATAAGTCGTTGGTATTCACCCCACATGTCGTTGTTAGTGACCCCACATGTCGTTGTTAGTGACCCCATAGCGCGTTGTTAATCACCCTTTTGGCAATAAAATACTACCCTCTAACTTTAAGTGTACAGAAACTCCTAAAATACTCAATGTAAAGCTTATCTCTTTGTCGTATCCTGTTAACGATGAACAAAAGCCATAGAATACCACAGAAAAACTGATCTTGTTGCCCTTTTTCCTGCCGAAAACAATAAAGTTTTTTTCCACAAAATTTCGTTAGCAAACTGTCAGTTTCAAAATGGCCATTTTTTTTTACTTACTTTGACAGCTGTCATCAAGTAGTGTTGTCAGAATTAATAAAAAAAGTATTGACCATAGACACGTAACTTTTTTATTGAACATTAGGCATAGATTTTGCTTAAAAATCTTTCTTTACTTTATTCTTGAAAGTGTTGTTAAACACCCCTGTAGTTGCAAAACACCCCAGATTACGGTATATCAGACAAAAAAAAATGTATTTCATACAAACTTTTAACCCCGGTTTGGGCATTTCAAGGGTTAACATTATTACTTTTTTCGTCATGGTTGGTCGTTTTGCTATAAAACGCAACTGTAGTTCAAATTTCAAAGTTCTAACTTAAATGGTTTGGACCCAGCAATGCTACTATATCAGGGACAAATCTTCAACATTTCCACCCATTTTAACCCTTCATTCGCTGAAATGAGAAAAATGCTGAAACACGTGTTTAATTATTTCTGATTTAGTATACGAATACTTAGTTTCAAGTAATCGGACCAAAAAAAAATTTTTATTTCATACAAACTTTGAACCCCGGTTTGGGCATTTGAAGGATTAAAATTATATTCTTTTTTTCATGGTAGGTAGTTTTGCCACAAAACACTATTGCAGTTTCAATTTCATAGTTGTAGCTTTAATGGTTTCGGCCTGGCATTCATACTACATCAGGAAAAATCTTCAAACTTTTCTACCCCTTTTAACCCTTTAGTGGGCAGAATTTTGAAAAACGCTGAAACACGTGTTTAATTGTTTCTTATAAAATTTACAAATACTAAGTTTCAAGTAAATCGGACCAAAAATTTTTTTTATTTCATACAAACTTTGAACCCCGGTTTGGGCATTTGAAGGGTTAAAATTATATTTTTTTCTTGATGGTGGGTAGTAATGCTATAAAATGCAACTGCACATTCAATTTCAAAGTTGTAGCTTCAATGGTTTGGGCCCAGCATTGCTACTACATCAGGAAAAAAACTTCAACGTTTCCACCCATTTTAACCCTTCATTGGCTGAAATGAGAAAAACGCTGAAACACGTGTTTGATTTTTTCTGATTTAGTATACTAATACTTAATTTCAAGTAAATCGGACCAAAAAAAAATTTTATTTCATACAAACTTTGAACCCTGGTTTGGGCATTTGAAGGGTTAAAATTATATTTTTTTCTTCATGGTAGGTAGTTTTGCCACAAAACACTACTGCAGTTTCAATTTCATAGTTGTAGCTTTAATGGTTTAGGCCTGGCATTGAAACTAAATTAGGAAAAATCTTCAAACTTTTCTACCCCTTTTAACCCTTTAGTGGGCAGAATTTTGAAAAACGCTGAAACACGTGTTTAATTGTTTCTTATTAAATTTACAAATACTAAGTTTCAAGTAAATCGGACCAAAACATTTTTTTATTTCATACAAACTTTGAACCCCGGTTTGGGCATTTGACGGGTTAAAATTATATTTTTTTCTTCATGGTGGGTAGTTTTGCTACAAAACGCTACTGCAGTTTCAATTTCATAGTTGTAGCTTAAATGGTTTGGGCCCGACGTTGACACTACATCACGAAAAATATTCATACATTTCAACCTCGTTTAACCCTTAAACGGCTAAAATTAGAAAAAAGCTAAAACAGGTGTTTAATTATTTTTGATTTAATATACGAATTCTTAGTTGCAAGTAAATCCGGACAAAACAATTTTTTATTTCATACAAACTTTGGACCCCATTTTTACCGCCTTAAGGGTTAAACTTGAAGTAAATCTATCTTAACCCGTAGCGTGTCTACAAATTACAACTATTGACAAATTTTCACTGTTGTGGCATTAGCGGTTTTGTTCCAGCATTGATCGTAACTGGTGAAAAAAATCGAAAAATTTTGGCACCCATTTTAACCCTTAACAACATAGAAATGAGAAAAAATCTGAAATAGGTGTCAAGTCATTTTAAAAAAAAAGTACAAAAAATCAAGATTTAAGAAGATAAGACCAAAAAAAAATTTTTTCCCATACACACTTTGAGCCCTATTTTGACCCACTTAAGGGTTAAATAAAAAAAAATCGCTTCTTAAATGAACCCTCCACCATATAACGCAACTTTTGTCTAAATTTCATACTTATAGGTTCAGCCGTTTGGGCTGTAGCGTGATGAGTCAGTCAACCTAAGCCTTTTATATATATAGATTGAAGTATTTACGATGAATCAGGGCCATCGGACTAAGATGCACCCAGAATGATTTACTCCGGAAATTAATGCAACCCCAAAGCAAAAGCACTAATGAGAATAATATTATGACTCTACACTACAAACTACAGTGAAAGTTCCGCTATTCAACAATAGATGGCGCTAACCATTAATATTTCGGCCAGCCGCTAGCAGATGTCGCTACATTATTTTATTTTTACTAGCGTATTCGTGACGTTTCGAGATATTTCTCGCGCATACTCGTCGGCAGGGCGCGCCACTCGCGCGACTATAAAAGCCCGCGGCGCCGGAGAGATTGCATCAGTTTCGCAACAAACAACTGACTTTTCCAAGCAAAGAAGAGATACGAAACGAAAAATGTCGCTGGCACCGTATTGGTTCAGGCATCTGCGCAACCTGGCGCACCACCGGGAGCCCATCGCGAGGGTTTTTGAGAATCCCTTCGCCGTGTTCGCCAACGACCCTTTCTTCCGCGACCCGCTGAGGCTCATGCGGCAGGCGAGCGAGGCTCTCGAGAAGGACTACCACGGCATCGAGGGCGTCTTCTCCGACTCCGAAGTAAAGGCGGACGGGAAGAAAGTGGAGGTTCACCTTGACGTGCAGAACTTCACGCCGGAGCAGATCGAGGTGAAGACGATCGGGAACGAGATCACGGTGGAGGGGCGGCGGGAGGTGAAGCGCGAAGAGGGCTGGACGCGTAGCCACTTCGAGCGCCGCTTCCTGCTGCCCGAGGGCTTCCCGCCGGAGCGCGTCGAGTGCCACCTCGACAAAGGGAAGCTCAAGCTGATCGCCTTCCGCGCCGAGCCGCTGCAAGAGAGGAAGCTGCCCATACAGGAGAAATCCGAACCCGATAGCTCTACCGACGGAAAATAAATTGATGATGTAATTTTTTCTCCTAATAAGAAATGGTATCGAATCAGACTGATTAGCATAGGGTTTTGTTGTATAATTTAATTTAAACGAATAAAAGAAAATTAAATTACATTGTTGTTTTATTTTCAGAACCACAAACGCCTTTCAAATTATGTCGCAATGCACGATAACCTAGCCCGTTGCTTTAACAAAAGTTCAAGGCGCTTTGGGTCATATTTTACGTGACGCATTGTAAAGTCTGGGTCTAGCTTGCCTGCCGGTCGGCACATAGCTTCTGATGAGTGAGTTTTATCGGCACCTAGTTGGCTCACTAAGGGTCGTAATCATTCATGTGCCGGCGCGCCTATCTTAGCGGGGAGATAGCGCGTTTTATGGAGGAACTTGTGACCTTTTTTATGTGCACTTAGATAGGGAATTCTTGAAAAACTGCCGGCGAAAGCCTTCGCGAACCGCCGAACTGAAAACCCTGTAGTAAAATAAAATTATGTCATTTAAAACATAATGGTCTGTACTGGTACCACGAGTGCTTACTGTCAATGTCACTGAAAGTGACAAGTTGCATAAACAACCTTACTACTATAGTATTAGGATACATGACAGACGTCCGGCGGACGTCCGGCACAGCTTTTTCGCACTCTGATTTCAGGGCTTCAGTAAAAAATCTAACAATTTGTCCAAGCCAAGCAGTACCTAGTAGAGTTAGCTATAGGCACGCTATAGGTACTTAACTAGCTAATGATAGGTTCAGTTTCGTGCGTTAGTCTGGTAGCGGTCACCGGCTCAAGCCGACCGACCTACCTCGGCAATAAATGGACTCCGATAAAATGCTACATTTATAGCAAAATCGGAAGAGTGATGGCAATTTTTCGTGTTTTCCGGTGGTAAAAAATAGTTGATGTAAAGATATGACAGACGAGACTCTACCTTCAGGTAAGCTTTTTTAGAACCATAACCAGGAAAATATCGTGAGGAATCCTGAGCGTCTGAGGCATAATACCCTCAACGCGGAAATCGCCAATCCGCAGTGGGCACACGGAGAGAAGACTTTTGCCCAACTTCTGCATGGGACAAGTGACAAGGCACAGCCTTCTTTATCAACAAGGACTTCTCTCCTTTTTTTTTTTAAATACAAAATTTGACGCTGGTTGCTGGTTGCCGTAGGTAATTGACAGATTTTGTTTACGTTTACTAACCTAGTAGTAGGTGCATGGAACGAAATATTCACCAATGCAAGAAAAAACATTTACACCGCAGGGCTCGCGCCCCTGGGTACCGTGGACCGCCTGCGCGTGGTGCGTCAGACCAGCGACAGCGGCAGGTATACCGTGTTGTGTCCCTCGGGGCGAGCGCTGCTGCAGGCCCGGCAGAACCCCTGGGGCCTGGTGGGGCACCGACACCAACGGGCAGAAGGTGCGTGGCGATCAAACTTTCCCTAGTAACTTACAATGATTCGCGAGATTCACTCATAATGAGCAGTTTTCAGCACAAATTCACAAAGCATTTCATAGATGGCGTCTACAGGCGTGGCCATAGAAGAACCGGAATACGGCTGTCAAAATTAATCTGTGCTAAGCGAAATTTGACACCCATATTCTCAGCTTCTTCTATTGCCACGCCTGTAAACGTCATCTCTGAACGGCTTTGAATTTCTTCTTTCAAAACGGCTCATTAGGGCGCTTGTCCACCGCAACGGTTTCCTTACCGGCCCGGTAAAAATCCGTGACGATTTTTTTACCGGCCCGACTTTAAAATCGTGTCCACCCTGCTGACACGATATTTTTACTGGCCTTATTGTACACACGACAGCACGTCAGAGTGTAGATATACGTTTGTTGTAAAGTCTCCCGTAACGTAACCGAGTAGAGTGCTAGCGTGTACCTAAGGGTCGACGTGCTGTCATGCGTCGTAGCTCTTATCACAAGCGGCTATAGGCGAGATAATCACCACAACTCTGCTTGCTTGCTATACCATTAGTCCCTTTTACCGTTCTCTCTGTTCTTTACTTTTGTTTACTGATATTGACGTACCTACCTGGCCACCAACTACATTATTTTGAAAAAGAAAATAAACTTGCCTTGAGATTGAGACGATAAGCCTTCTCACTCACTAGTAAGCAGCACAAGAAAAAACGGTTCGCCTATTTTTATAATAAGTTATCGGTTTGCCATGTTCAAAAATACCTACTGTCTTCATGAAAAAACCAGGTAAGGTAGGTATAACCCGTGTCATTACAGAAAACATTTAGGATGAACTTCAAAACACTCTCCCTCTCGCTCTAATTAATACAGTCAAAGCGAGACAACGCTAGGTTTTTAACTCCGTCCTCAATGTTTTCTGACACGGGTTATACTAGCGGTCGCTACATGGACTCGCGTGAGCAACGCAAATAAATCGAACACCTTTCACGAGATGATAAGGTCTCCAAACTCTCGGAAACTTTTCTTTGACTTTGAAGAATAGGGAAAATTAAATAAAAGGTTTGTTGAACTTTGTAAAATAACAGTTATAAAATAGGTACCTTATTCTGTAAAAATAAACTGCACAGTTACTAGTCCTCAAAACCGGTTTATTTGCAGGAATATAGCTCATAATGAAGTAAACTATATCCCACCAAAAACATTCTGTAAAAAACTAGCCAGGTCTCGATGGAGCTGTTTGTTTATCTCTAAAAAGTAATGAAATCTAGACAAAGTCGTGCCAAGTCTAAGGTTCCTTACTGCGATTACTTTAGTATTATATTTAATGTTGTGTGACTTGGCCGTTGAAGGGTACACAAGCGGTTCTGGCGTCAGATTCGTGCAATGGTGTCATGGAGCACCTGGTTTTGTACTCTTGTATACCCTTCAACGGCCAAGTCACACAACATTAACTATAATACTAAATAAATCGCAGTAAGGAACCTTAGACTTGGCACGACTTTGTCTAGATTTCATTACTTTTTAGAGATAAACAAACAGCTCCATCGAGACCTGGCTAGTTTTTTACAGAATGTTTTTGGTGGGATTTCACTTCTTTTTGTAGAAACGTGGGCATATTGATTTATTTCATTAGATTTTCTTATTGGAAACAGTTTTTTAATTTGTGTAATGTTCGAGTAGAATAAAGTTAATCTTTCGACTATTTCTTCTTGTTAAATTGTAAGTATAAGTATAAAAGCCAGTCTAGTCTTATCCAGAGATTTACTTTAATTTTATTTATATGCGTATTAAAAGCAGAAGAGGAGGCATTCGCCCAGCAGTAGGACGCTATAGGCTAGATTAAATTAGAAGATGTGTCCCACTACGCTGGATTGCTGCAATGACAGTCGATATTTTTATGTACCAATAGTAGAAGGGGGCGTTACCATAATCTCTTATACAGCTGAGACCAGCTGAGGGTTCTTCATCAGATACTTCAGACCTTCGATTTTTGACATCAAATGAAGCGGCCCACCAAGTTGAATATTTTTTGTAAGGGCGGTCTATAATAGTTTGGTTGGGCTCTTGTGTTTTCTAATCAGGGTCACCAGGTACTCCAGATCTTCGATTTTCCTAGTTTTTATAGTATTCCCTTTATGTGGCCATTAAACCTAACTCTGTACCAAATTTCAGCTCTCTGAGTTTATGGGAAGTACTAGTTCTATTAGGGCTCTTATGTTTTGTAATCAGTGTCACCAGGTACACCAGATCTTCGATTATCCTACTTTTTATAGTTTTCCCTTTATGTGGCCATTAAACCTAACTCTGTACCAAATTTCAGCTCTCTGAGTTTATGGGAAGTACTAGTTATATTAGGGCTCTTGTGTTTTCTAATCAGGGTCACCAGGTACTCCAGATCTTCGATTTTCCTAGTTTTTATAGTATTCCCTTTATGTGGCCATTAAACCTAACTCTGTACCAAATTTCAGCTCTCTGAGTTTATGGGAAGTACTAGTTCTATTAGGGCTCTTATGTTTTGTAATCAGTGTCACCAGGTACTCCAGATCTTCGATTATCCTACTTTTTATAGTTTTCCCTTTATGTGGCCATTAAACCTAACTCTGTACCAAATTTCAGCTCTCTGAGTTTATGGGAAGTACTAGTTATATTAGGGTTCTTGTGTTTTCTTATCAGGGTCACCAGGTACTCCAGATCTTCGATTATCCTAGTTTTTATAGTTTTCCCTTTATGTGGCCATTAAACCTAACTCTGTACCAAATTTCAGCTCTCTGAGTTTATGGGAAGTACTAGTTCTATTAGGGCTCTTGTGTTTTCTAATCAGGGTCACCAGGTACTCCAGATCTTCGATTATCCTAGTTTTTATAGTTTTCCCTTTATGTGGCCATTAAACCCTAACTCTGTACCAAATTTCAGCTCTCTGAGTTTATGGGAAGTACTAGTTCTATTATGATGATCATGAGTGAGTGAGTGAGTGTGTGCAATAAATGCGAAACTTTGCTTTCGCTTAACTTCGGAACTAAATGACCTACAGACTTGAAATTTTGGATTTGAAGTCTGTGATTATAGCTTACTAGATGACGAAAATTTCTGCGTTCTGGTCTTATCCAGAGGTTCTCAAATAGGGGCCTGAAAATGCGGCGAAATGGTTCCAGTAAAGGACGGTACGGCAGTGTTTGCTTCGCGCTCGACCTGGCGGGGGCACTACCGTGCCCCCAGATTTTTTTCGACAAATAATACGTATTATTGGTCGTATTTTTTTTTTATTTGTATTTTTCCGCAAATAAACCAGTTTTGAGGACTAGCAACTGTGCGTTTTTTTACATATATTTTTTTGTAATATGATAATCAACGAACCGGGATTGTCCCGGTTTTAGGTATTGATGAGTTGAACAACCCCTCAAATACGACAGGGCCTTGTTGTAACATTCTGTATAACAGAGATATAAACTCTAATTTTTAAATCGAGTCCACGGAATGACAGTTGCTAGTATGCTACTGACAGAAAAGCCTTTGTAACAACTGTCATTCCATAGACTCTATTTAAAAATTATAGTTTAGTTCAAATTATACAAGATGTTGTTTTGTAAAGTGACACCCGTCTCTGAAGCAAAAATATAATTTAAATTAAAAAAATCTGTGAAAAATACCCAAAAACCATTAAATTGCGGTCGCCCTTACTGTTATGCTAACGCTTGCGGTCGCACCCGAAATATCGGGCACCACAACGCGCGCGCGCTTTGAGAAGGCCGAGTGTGTCCGCACGTCGCGGTTATCGCAGACAAATTGAACAAATTGATCAAATTGAACTTATTTCTAGCACCGAACTTTTATCCTTGATCGAAGATTTCTAGTTTCAAGCGTTACTGAAACTATCTTCCCTGAGACGGGTGTCACTAACCAAAACCATACCCTGTGTACAATCCCACTAATCTTCGCCAAAGTTAGAGGATGTGTTTGTTTACTCTTTCATTTTCACGATCAAACGGCTGGGCGGATTTTGATGAGGAATGTAAACATTGTGTTCCGCATCACACACAGCAATAACACATCGACTGTAATTTAATTTTATTTTGTCAAGATATCCGCCTTTCCAGCCACTTCGTCCACAGACATCCGGCTTTCCAGCCACTTCGTCGACGTAGAGAATGTTGACGAGAACGATGAATAAAAGTCAAGCCTAGTCAAGGTAGCCTGATAGTGATAAGGCTCTAAGTAACATCAAATGGATGATATTCTGCGTATGATGATAGGTAATGTGACAGCCCAAATCATTTCTACTGCCACTATTCCATTCTCACTTTAAACTATACGTGTAATATTATATTATTTATGTTCAATGAGTGTTTTTTTAATGTTTGTGTATGATCTATGTATGTTTATGATTACTGTTTACTTCTACGTAGTGTTTATTTTGTCATCAATTTGAATATTCATAAATTGAACCGACTGCCCGTCTCTCATCTCTTTAGCAATTCCTCCGTCAATAGTTGCCTGGAAGAGATTGCTATTAGCACTAAGGTCGCCAATCGTACCATAAATGTATTAATACTAGTACAATAAAGAATATTCTATTCTAGAAGGATGAAGAGACCACTCTGGGAAAAGTTTAAACCCAACTGTTTTCTTACCCTCAGGTGATGCAGGTGTCCCGCCCGTTCAGTCTGGGCGGCGAGGCGGCGCGCGTGACGGTGGGCGGGCGGGCGTTGGCCGAGCTGCGGCGTGAGCTCACGTTCTTCCGCCCAGTGCTGGCGCTGCACGACCCTCAGGGCGCCCTCATCGCCAGGGTCAAGGGCCCCATAGACACCTCCGGCGACTGCGACTTTAAGGTGCTTATAATACGACCACAGCGGCCAACGAGTGCGGTGCGTGGTAAATGCATTTGTATGTTCGTTAGGAAGTAGTCCGCAACATAACCCGCACAGGAACCTCTTCTTTATCGTTCACTCTGAAGCTTATTACTTACAATCACTAATACGAGAGTATGAGGATTATTCAATTGAACTGTGATTGATTTTACATAGGTGCTTTATAGTCATATTTTCGTGGTATTACGTCTTGTACCCCGACGTTTTACCAACGTTTTCCGATTATTCTCTACTCGTCTCTTTTATCTGTTGAGTTTTCCGGGTGGACGCTGCGCTCCAGCCGTGTGAGATGAGTTGACTCACTGGTTCACTGATTGACTCACTGTTTCCTTCACTCGGCAGGTGTACAGCGAAGCCAAGGTGCAGAGGGCGTGATATGCGCGCGGCGCGGCGGCGGCGGCGGCGGCGGCGGCGGCGCGCACCGATGGCACTTCGAGCTGCGTGTGCCGCAGGACTGCCCCGTCGCGCACAAGGCTGCCCTGCTCGCCGCTTGCTTCCTCATCGTACGTACCGTGGTCATGTTCAGCCTGCCAGCCTCCGCTTGCTTCCTCATCGTACGTACCGTGGTCATGTTCAGCCTGCCAGCCTCCGCTTGCTTCCTCATCGTACGTACCGTGGTCATGTTCAGCCTGCATACCTCCGCTTGCTTCTTCATCGTACGTACCGTGGTCATGTTCAGCCTGCATACCTCCGCTTGCTTCTTCATCGTACGTACCGTGGTCATGTTCAGCCTGCCAGCCTCCGCTTGCTTCCTCATCGTACGTACCGTGGTCATGTTCAGCCTGCCAGCCTCCGCTTGCTTCCTTATCGTACGTACGGTCAGCCACATTTACAGATACCCCATGGCAGCTCTTACCGTGCGCGGCATAAGGGCGTTAATCGAACAAAAAGGGGTATCCTTGCGTGTGGCCGACTGTACCGTGGTCATGTTCAGCCTGCCAACCTCCGCGTGCTTCATCATCCTCATCATAAAACATTCAGCTGTCAAAGAAAAATAGCAACAATCTTCCGCCTGATCCCAGGCTTACAGTATGTTTTCTTTTCAGGACTTCCTGTACTTCGAAAACTGAGGCCCGGTGCCTCGGAGCAATAAGAACCAGTGCAAACTTGATAATACAATACTTGTTATAATGATATTTGTTCTGTATTTACCACGATAAACTACCTGCAACAAATTCTTTCCCTGGTTTTCAAAAAAACATAACCCTCCTTCTGGGTAAGTCGGGTAAAAAAATACCTTTCTCCTGCCACAGCGCTTACTTTTTATTAATCTAAAAACAAACGGAATATCATAGAGCAAAAAAAAATTAGGGTGTGATACCTATCATATTACTCTGTAAAATAGGATCTTTTTTAACACCTTGTATAAATAATCATCGTAGCCCAATCGTAGCCACCTTAGCAATCATTGGCGATTATAGATATTTACGCCCTCTGTACAATCGTGCGAGCCTATGGTTCACGCACGAAACATTGAGCTTTGAATTCAGTGAAGAGTTCTTTAGGACTAACTGTTTTTCAGATGTTTCCCTAGATGGCGTTATTAGTTTAATTGTTTTTCTGCTTTGCCAAAGGGCGTATAGATTCATATAGCAAAGCATCCAGTGCAGCGAACTGGATAACAGTGACACCTTCACTTGTGAGTGGAGTGACCACTCGGCCGCTGCAGTGCCTACATTGTTTTTAGATGGAGTAGGCTTTGCAGTGTTGTTATAAATGACCTTCAGTAATTTCACCAGGGAACAAAAAAAAAACTTGGTCTTGAACGACTTTGTCAAACCTTTGAACGTAATTATTAGGTGCCAAAGCGTAAGCGTTGGTCAAAACAATATGTCTGATTATTTCAAACCGGGATTATTCCAAAACGACAAGCGCCAATTTAATATTGCGACGGAATAAACGAGGGGTGGCATGACGGTTGACAAGCAGTTTCTTTGAGAAAAACAGTCGCTAAATAAATAGAAAGGGGCCCAGCCAAGTTGGTGGAGCGTCCTCGAGCGCGGCTCGAAGCTTGCCCAAGGAACTGCAACAAGAAAATTCATTGATTACATTAAAAAGTTTCAGCGCCGCCGCCTTCGCCGCGCGTTGGTGCGACCAGAAGCACCGCTCCCACCGTCTCAAGGTATTCATTACGACTAGCTTTGTCTTTTGAATTTCGGCAATACTTTTTCACAACTCTCGCTGTAGCTAGATCAGCCGGTACTCGACATACCTACATACTTTAGGGACCTCGACATTGTGGCTCGCTCGATAGGCCCTCTGTCTCTTGCCGCGCTGTGGGCGCGCCAACTTGCGCCATAAACAGCGGCCTCAGTTAGCATATTTCTTGTATGAATCTTCCTATCTCCGTTATTAGTTATACTACTTAGTTTGTTTACTACGTGCCCCGTGACCTCAGCCTAGCTAGGTAGGTATGTGTAGATCGCATGTGAGATATTGTAGACAAAGACTAGATTGGCACCGGGATTTATTGAGTCCAATAAAATAGTATTGTATACTATGGAACTAGGGAATTTGCAGTAACACGATGCCCGAACTCTCTATCTCTTTGACTCTGATAAAAGAGTGCCTTGCAAGAAACAAATGACGCGCTGAAATGGCCTGTAATGATGGTCACGTGCGTGACGGTGGGCCCAGCTCACGCCTCACTCTCACTGCCAAAGAAACAAAGAAACAGTTGACACCCTGCCCCTACTTTTTGGAAAATGACCTGCTAAGTTCACATACGTCCCTGACAGAGCTTCAAACGATAACGGACGATCTAGCGCGGTCCGATCAAGCGCGCAGGATTGATTAAGGCGCTGGGCATAGTGAATTAGCCCGCGCGCAAAGATAAATGCACAAAATAGATTCCTGTATCAAATACACAAAAAAAATGAAAATGTTCACATATCAAACCCTAGAATTAGATGAGACCTATCTAAAACAGCCAGTTTTGTGTTGATATCCATAACAGATTCCAAGATATTTTGCTTGAAAAAAAGTGCGCCGCCTATTTTTTTTTCAAGCAAAATATCTTCAAAACGTTTATGAATGTCAACACGAAACTGGCTGTTTTAGATAGGTCTCACCTAATTCTAGGGTTTGATATGTGAACATTTTCAATTTGTTTAGTGTATTTGATACAGGAATCGATTTTGTGCATTTTTCTTTGCGCGCGGGCGATTCACTATGCCCAGGGGGGTTACCTTGACGCTATTGCGATCAAATTGAAAAAGGTTTAAATTTAATTTTTCTTTGAATTCACATAGAAGTGCTTTGATTTTAAATACTTTGTAATGTTTATTCAAAGGTAAGACTGTTTTATTCAATAAAAACACAAAAAACGTCTTAATTTGTAAAATAGTAAATTTTGTAAATTGCGCCATATTGCGGCCGTATTGGAAAAATGCGTCAAGGGTAGAGGGGCAGCGCCTTAATACATTTCGCGCGCGATCGGAGCGTGCTAGTAGAGTGGTGCTAGATCGTTCGGTGTGGACCGGCTATTGAGCCCACCCAATAAGTTATTGGACACACCCAATAAGTTATCTAGTAGGGGGTTTCATCATGCATTTATGAAACGGTAATCGGAGCGAGGTTTTAGATGAAACATCTCCGCTTTGTGTACTGTGGCCACTGTGGGCTTAGGATAGAAACTGGAACTTTCAATTAGAAGAAAGACTAGAAGTTGCCGGAGCAGGAAAATTTCCTATTCCCTCGAGAAAATTCGCAAGCCACGCGAGAGAAGTCGAGGGCAAAAGCTGTGTAGTGTAGATGCAGATAAGAAATCAGTGGTTTCAATGCAAATTCATCGAATAACAATGTTAGGGTACCTGAACATAATCTAGGATTACAGCTTGGTCCTAAGCCTAACCGAACCCATGTCACAAAATATGACGTGGCGTAAAGATATGTAGATGTGATTTATTATTTGGCGCGAGGTGGGCTGTGACAAAGAAAGAGCGAGGTTAAGCACACCCCTGCTACTCCATACAAAGCAATCTGGTTTACCACTATTACCAAAGGACAAAATCAAAGCGATAAGATCACCAAACTTTAATTTCTAATTGCATTCAAAATTACTGTAAACATTGTTTGCTCTACAATAAAGAGTAACCTAGAGGTATGCTCCAGCCAGTCAGGGGGGTACTCTTTTACATTGCATTGTGATCTTTTGATTTTATGTACTTCGTAATGTTTGATAAAATGAGTCTTAATTCGTGAAATATTTAATTTTGTAAAATCCGCCATATTGAAAAGAATGCGTCAAGGGTCAAGGAGGCAGCACCGCACAGATTTGTGGGTGATCGGTTCACCTCCCAATTTGGCAATAAACTGCTGAAGGGAAGCAGACTGTCACTTCTTTTAGTAAGTATTCTTTGGTTTCAGGCAGTAGGACTGTCGGTCAATGCGTGGAATTTTAGTGGTTTTAAAGCCGAAGGTATTTAGTTGCACTCG
This sequence comes from Zelleria hepariella, assembly GCA_949319315.1. Classification (NCBI taxonomy): domain Eukaryota; kingdom Metazoa; phylum Arthropoda; class Insecta; order Lepidoptera; family Yponomeutidae; genus Zelleria; species Zelleria hepariella. The sequence goes on from OX439382.1 coordinate 16,465,891, forward strand.
TGATTCTGAGCCAAATTCCAAAATTTTACTTCAAAACGAGCGAAAAAAAAAACACTTTCCAATACAAACGGCCATCGCCAATCGACACCATTTGTATAAAGAAGTGAATTATTTATTCGCGCGTTTTGGAATGAAATTTTGTAATTTAGCTCAGAATCACCAGTGCAACAAAATACCTTCGGCTTTAAAACCACTAAAATTGCACGGAGTATAACGTCTCAGACGCATGTCGAGGCGGACTCTGGACAGGAAATCGGACGCGGACCCTCATCACCCGCCGTCGCCTTTTTATAAGACATTGATTTATTGCTAATCACTGGCTGCATAATTAATTGGTCAATCTATCTATACGAATCACTGACGCTAATGACGTCAGACCGTGCCCCGCGATCATTTGTTTTTTGTTTGCCTGAAATAGGTTACAACTGGCGTATTCCGTCCCCTAATCCTTTATGCTAATAATACTTTAGAAGAAGTCCTAGATAGAGACGAGACGAATAAATAAACAGAAATACGAAGGTGGAATTTTATTAAAATAAACGGTGTCGCAAGACGGAAGTCGGTGCAAACCGTGCAAACTTAGTTAGATAATCAAGTAGCTATCTCCAACGAGGCGCGCTGCGTTATAAAGCCTGAACACGGAAAGAAAGAAAATAAAAATTCAACAAAATACGAGTAAGACCCTTTTCTGCCCAATCTAAGTCAGCATAATATCGAAACCTAGGGGTAGCTGGTGGGCCATATGGGCGAATTTCCATTTGCAAAATAGATGTAGGTATTGTTGTGACTGATACGCTGAAATGAAAAGGGATATTTTTCATGGTAGCACCATGCGGTACCCCAGCGTGACCGTTAATTAACAAATTGTTTATTGGTACTTACCTAAGTTTTGTAAAACTTTAAATCATGCAAATTTATTCGTTTGTGAGACTGTGTTTTATTTTCGCAAGGGAAAAGTTAAACCATTGAAAGTGAATTATATGAAGCCCGCGAGAGAGTGTAATGAATGTGCCGGTCCATGATTTGTCGTGCGGACGGAGCGGAGCGCATAGAGTATCTGTTCTATATAACCCGTGCCATTAAAGAAACGATATATAAATGGCGGACACTCTCGCGCCCTCTCGCTTTAATCATATCTCCGTCTATACTCACACGTAACGTTAGCAAAGTCATTCAGGCAGTCCTTATTAGTCACCTACGCTTGGCTGATAAAACACGCCAAAATACGTTCGCCTCTTATTGATTTTTTAATGTTTGTCGAGTTATTTCAATATTGTAGTTTACGTTAAGTGTTGTTATTTGTTGAGGTTTGTATTATTTACTACGTTTTAATAATTTTGATCTTATTTTCATAAAGATTGTTGTTTAATCACAAACCCAACGTGGAACAATTACCTAATCAATAAAGAAAGCATCGTAAAACAATATTTCCTAACCAAAAATGTAAGAAAGTTTTAGGTATGAACCGAAATCGTATTTTCGTAACCTCTTTTTCAGACCTTACCATAGGTATCCGCCGCCATTTTCATATCGTTTCTCTATTGGCACGGCTTATACTCGTACTATAGCATTACTACACACGACAGCACGTCAGACTGTAGGGTTTTGTTGTAAAGTCACCTGTAACGTAACCGAGTAGAGTGCTGGCGTGTAAGGGTCGACGTTCTGTCTTGTGTATGAAAATAGTACCTATAGGAGCAGCGGGTGTAGAGCGCGCTGGCGCCCCGGATACCTTTCGCGAAGGGTATAGTACGAGTATACTATGAAATAGAGTCGCTTGTGCCTTGTGCGTCGCACTCAACACCTCATAGAATTTGTTTGAATGTTTGTACAGATGCACAAAAAACTGCTGTAACTGCAGAAGGGGTATGGTAAATAAAATAAACAAAAAAGAAATGGTGATTAAAGAATAGTAAGTAGGTAGGTACGAGAGAACATTGCATCGCGCGACGTACCTTAAGCAATTAACCACAGATTGGAAAAATGTCTGCGAAAAGTGAGTTTAAAGTTACCGAATGTCATTACAAGTACATACAAATAAAGCAAATTCGTTCAACACATGCATTCAGATTGAGCTGCCGTAAAAGATGGCGAGGTAAATCTATCTAATAAGCATTGTCACCTACACCCTCCCGATAACAATTAATCCATACGCTGGCCTCACGTCCGTGTCCATCATAAATGCAGCCCTAAAACATAATAGGCTCGGGCGGTGATGTCCGCTTGGCGTCAGGCGTCAGGAACGGAATAACAAGTTGGCTCCGGGCTGGCGGCCCCCCGAGCCAGGCGTCGGCGGATGCGGCATTGGACTGTCTTCTGTACGGGCCATGGGCGCCGACAGGATTACTTACAGGGGGGTGCATAGTAGTGCATCTTCATCCAAAGGCGGTTTTGCAGTCTTGGCCACCCTAGGCCGTATCGTATAGTACCAGCTGCCCCCTTCTTTGTAACGTTCGTTCACGGAAACACCCGTTGTCATCTTTCGATATTCATGATCTCTATCATGGTACGGTCGGCCACAATCTCAGATACCCCGTGGCAGCTCTTACCGCGCGCGGCATAAGGGCGCTAATCGAACAAAAAGGGGTATCTGAGAGTGTGGCCGACTGTACCTAAATCCGACAAATGCAGCGCGCCAGAAATTTCACAAATGTTGCCCTTTTATTAATAATAATAATATTATCTATTCTATCTAATGCGCGCTTGAAAATTTAACGATTTACACGCCTTCAGTTTTTATTCAAACAGAAAAATATGTATTTTCTTTCCTGTTAAGTTATGTCAACACCATTAGGTCAATAGCTTAATAATTATACGTCAATAATCTACTACTAAATAAAAAGATTTTGATCCAAACTTAGAGAATTGGAGATATCACTCCACGTGAGAATCTGAAGAAAAATTAACTCTGTTTTTTTTTTTTATTATTAGATTTATTTTCTACCCTCGTGCTATTCTCTGTGATTCCGTAGGCATTGCCTCCTTCACCCTCGCTCGGAGGAGGCTCGGGGCTCGCGGTGCGTCTGCCGCATTTTTAACTCCAGCCGGTTGTTTGCGCATTCTGCTCGGCTCAAACTTATAATTGATGGTCGAAGTTGCCACGATCCGTCGATTGTAAACACAAATAAACAACAAGCCACCTAGTTTGCATAATTTCACCCTCGGCTTGTCTAATAGATTCAGCCAAGACCTCGCCCCAAGTGTTAGAGATCTTAAAAGCAAATTATTCGGAAAGGTATTGGGCTTAAGACTATCGGTTGTTTTCGAGACTGTTTGAAATTTTGTAAGTTGCCTGAGGCCGAAGGCTTACGTAAAACAACACGAACATTGCCTTTGAACCTGCGAGAAAAGCTGGATGGGGGCGCTACGTACCTAATGCAGTATCGGCGCCACCATAAAGCTGTCTTTAATCTCTCAACATCGTACGTAAGCGAAGGTACACAATTCAACCGTAGATTGATGAAAACCTATAAGTAGGTACCTACTTATAGGTTTTCAGGTAGCAAAAACAAAAATGCAAAATCAATCAGTTCATTAACTCGAGAAAAATGAACAGAATTGGTAGAGACCTAAGTTGTAAATAAACACTTGATTAATGCAGTGCCACTTACACTGGGCCAGGATTGTGTAGTCGCCAACCTTGATTCAGTGGTGACCTCAAGTCCTATACAATGCTTTTGAAATCCAGTCAGTCAGTCAGTCGCCCAATATCTAACTATAGTCACCTAATTAGTGATTGCATGCGACGCGACGTTGGCAACTAGTAAAACAATGGCCAATGAATGGAGGCCAATGTGTAGTAATTCCGCTTAGTTTAGGCATTCAGTATTCAATAGCACACAGAGGAACACTGACATTGTGACCTACGAATGGGCTTCTGAAATTGTGAATCCCACCAAAAACATTCTGTAAAAAACTAGCCAAGTCTCGATGGAGCTGCTTGTTTATCTCTAAAAAGTAATTAAATCTAGACAAAGTCGTGCCAAGTCTAAGGTTCCTTACTGCGATTTCTTTATTATTATAGTTAATGTTGTGTAACTTGGCCGTTGAAGGGTACACAAGGGTACAAAACCAGGTGCTCCTGCAAAATAAAATACTTATATTTTGTTTCAGCCTATACATAAGTATTATTGAAATACGCAGCTTTATCAAGCCTACAATTAACTGGTTATTGAATCAACGTTTTCCAAGTGGCAATTTTCCATCGTCAATGGGTACCGGTTCTGGCGACAGATTGGTGCAATGGGTTCATGGAGCACCTGGTTTTGTACCCTTGTGCATCCTTCAACGGCCAAGTCACACAACATTAACAGTAACTATAATAATAAAGAAATCGCAGTAAGGAACCTTAGACTTCGCACGACTTTGTCTAGATTTCATTACTTTTTAGAGATAAACAAGCAGCTCCATCGAGACTTGGCTAGTTTTTTACAGAATGTTTTTGGTGGGATTTATTTTATTACATTTTCTTATTTGACACAGTTTTTTAATTTGTGTAATGCTCGAGTAGAATAAAGTTAATCGATCGACTATTTCTTCTTGTTAACTTGTAAGTATAAGTATAAAAGCCAGTCTAGTCTCATCCAGAGTTTTCCTTTAATTTTATTTATACACCGTGGAATTTTAGTGGTTTTAAAGCCGAAGTCATTTAGATGGACTGGTGATTCTGAGCCAAATTACAAAAATTTATTCCAAAACGCGCGAAAAAAAAATTCACTTCTCCATACAAATGGCGTCGATTGGCGATAGCCGTTTGTATTGGGAAGTGTTTTTTTTTTCGCTCGTTTTGAAGTAAAATTTTGGAATTTGGCTCAGAATCACGAGTGCATCTAAATACCTTCGGCTTTAAAACCACTCAAATTCCACGGTGTATGCGTATTAAAAGCAGAATTCGCCCAGCAGTGGGACGCTACAGGCTAGATTAAATTTGAAGATGTGTCCCACTACGCTGGATTTTTGCAATGACAGTCGTTTTTTTTATGTACCAATAGTACCTCTAGAAGGGGGCATTGCCATATCTCTAATACAGCTGAGACCAGCTGAGGGTTCTTCATCAGATACATCAGACCTTCGATTTTTGACATCAAATGAAGCGGCCCACCAAGTTGAATATTTTTTGTAAAGGCGGTATATGTCGATCTATAATAGTTTGGTGGGCTCTTGTGTTTTCTAATCAGGGTCACCAGGTATCTTCGATTATCCTAGTTTTTATAGTTTTCCCTTTCTGTGGCCATTAAACCCTAACTCTGTACCAAATTTCAGCTCTCTGAGTTTATGGGAAGTACTAGTTCTATTTTGATGATCATGAGTGAGTGAGTGAGTGTCATAAATGCGAAACTTTGCTTTCGCTTAACTTCGGAACTAAATGACCTACAGACTTGAAATTTTAGATTTTAAGTATGTGATTATAGCTTACTGGATGACGGAAATTTCTGCGTTATGGTTTTATCCAGAGGTTCTCAAATAGGGGCCTGAAAATGCGGCGAAATGGTTCCAGTAAAGGATGGTATGGTATGGTATGGTACGGCAGTGTTTGCTTCGCGCTCGACCTGGCGCATTTTTGCATTAATTTATAAGTATTTGTGGGCCACCCAAGTTTTACCAAGGTCCTTAAGCTTGGCTTAAGTGGCCGCTGCCGAAGTTGCTTTTGCGAACTAGCGCTTCTTAAATAACGGGAAGAACCCGCGATAGGCATACATGTTGTTATAATAATTTATTCGTAGGAAAAGCTGTTCCTTCAGGAGGTATAAAAACTCAATTGATGACATGACATGTATCTTAGAAGTACAATTCAAAATCTCAGAACTCATGGTAGTTAAATACAAGGCCTGATCTAATATAATATGGCAGCATAAACGCTATGTGTTTGAGATAAATGCATAGCGCTCATGCTTCATTACTGTGTTGATAGTAACACGAGGGTACTTTGTCGTCAATTTACAGCAGCCTATGTAACGTATACGGAATGGCGACTTGGGCACAAAATAAGGAGATGCGCAAGGCGTATTTTGGTATTTTCCTATGAGTTCCTCATATAAACACATAATAGCAGTAGGTACGCCGTATTTCCTTGCAACTTGCAATGCCAAGTGATATTACTCTACTATCTACAATCCGACGCACAAGAAGGGGGACTTGTATGTGCTCCTCTCTCTCTACGCAGATTCATCTAATCAATCTAATAAATCTGATTGCTTTCGAGCCAATCTAACTACGGTAAATAAAAGTGCCAAATATCACCCAACTTTTGAATGCACTTTACTGTTTACCAAAAATTGAATTATTGCCTTTTTACGCCACCGCTTTACTTAACTGACTAGGTAGCAAACGCGACCAAATACCTAAAAGTAATTAATTCAAGACTCTTTTTCGCCGAGTGGCCCTTCTCTACATCCCTCTATTGCGGCTCGAGCGTCGACTAAACTAGGAACTATTTGTCAACGTGACGTGACGTCTGTTTGTTAGATTCATGCGAGATTTATCGACGCTCCCCGCGCACCCCGCGCCGCCGTAGCACCCGACGTATCAAGTGACAAATTTCATGATATATCGACCCAATAAATGCGGAATTGTGTGCCTCCTCCCGGGAGACGCGAGACGTCCGACACACAGACACAGACACACAGACACGCGCTGTCCGGCGGCGGCAGCGGCTCGTTAGAGCCTCCTTTATGAACAAAGTGCCTTCATCCGCCGCGCCACTTTCCTCAAACTTTTTTCTTATTTAACGTGTTGGTCGTCGCAGAAACGCTACAGCGAAAAGGCTCTTTATCAAAATAAATTAATAGTAAGGACGTTTGTTTTCGAAACGTTTTCGTTCGCCTTGACAGTTCCAGAGTTTTCCCCCCAATAAAATATATTCATGGAGTGGGGAATACGTCACGACTCACGATATTTGCCTAACACTCATTGACGTCTTTAAATTTGAATATTGTCGCCGCAATCAGCTCTACGAGTATATCATCCTACCCCTTTGAACTCAATTAATATTAATTATTTAGAACCATCTACACTTCCCATTTCACCTACCTACTATCTTTGAGTTAAATTTTCTCACTTTAAATTCGTTTTTCTCACAATAAACTTTCCAATTTAAATGGCAAAAGAACTCGACAAGTGACTTTATTGACCTGCGGTTTGTATCGCAGCTCATTAGCAAGTCCGAGGTGGAGACAATGTGACCGACCGAGCGGCGCGGGCGCAGCCAGTCAGGATCCACCGGCCGGCCGAGCCACTCGCGCGCAAACAAACAAACAAACCAACAAGCAGACCAAGCATGGCTGAAGCCAAGTTCACGAGGGCGGAGCTGGAGACGCGCAACACGAAGGACGACGCCGTGTTCGTGATCGACAATGTAGTGTACAACGTAACAGAGTTCCTGGACGATCATCCGGGCGGGCTCGAGGTGCTACTGGATAACGCGGGCAAGGACGCCTCCGAATGCTTCCACGACATTGGGCACAGCCAGGACGCCAAGGAGTGGATGAGGAAGTTCGTGATTGGTTCAGTGGTGGAGGAGGACGTGCGGGAGGTGCGCAAGCGCGACGCGTACGGCCGCGGCGGTGAGACCCAGCTCACGTGGCGCAGCCTGGTCGCGGTGTGGCTGCCGCCGCTTGCGCTGGCCACAGCCGCCATACTCCTTTACAACTACCTCTTCGGATAACGTGGAGGCTAACGTGCTATTAGTGTAATGAAGTGGTGGTGGACTCGAATGTCAAACGGACGACGGTGTCGACGATGACGCAGCGAAAGGTGTTTTTTGTTTGCTAAGTAAGTTGGGTCCGTTGATGGGATTGTAATACCGAATGCGGTCGGGCAATTACCGCTGTGGTTGCGAAACTTGTTGCAGTGTCGGGCCTAATGGGTCGAGTCACTCAGTCGGTGCGTGCAGCTTATCTGCATTCACTGCGTTTGTTGTTAACAAACGCAGTGAATGGAATGTTGTTAACAAGCGGATAAGATTTTACCAAGATGTTTAAAATCTTGGTGACTATTGACATTTTGATTTACTTACTCGTAATATCCATATTTGTAAAGAGCAACTCTAGATAATATTAGTTCATGGAATACCTGCGTCTACCTACTTACTCGTTGAAGTATTATAAATGTGTAACGATTACTCTTCAAGTGCCTATCGTTTTGCTTCATCAAGACTACACTTAATTATGTATAATGAATGTGAGTTCCTAAGATCTGAAAATTGTGTTTCAGCTTTTTTTTGCTGGCTGTGCAAGTTTGTTGTCGTTTGATGTTGAATAATTTAAAGAACCTTATAAATATGTAAATACTTATTTTTAGTGGAATAAAGGTTTATATTTTAATATAGCACGTGCAATTTTACTTCTCGAATCGTTTTACGTAAATCTTTCGTCCGTCACCCACTATTACTACGCGACGGGCAACATTTGCATAACCGGTGCGCGGCGAATAGCGCGTGTAGTGTAACCACCTAACCTACAGTCCACAGCTCAAGGTGCGACCTCCGACCTTGCGCGAATGCGCGCGCTCCTTCCGCACTAGGTAATATCAGCTATAATCCCATGGCCAGTCCACCAGCCCGGCAGGTAGGCTTCGCTGCCAAATGATAATGGCTGATCATAATATCGCGTGCCGGCGAACTACATCTTGATGCATAATTTACTGCTAAAGGAACTGCTTCCGTCTCAATGTCATAACACTGAATACTAAACAAAAGCGCACGCCTTGATATGCTATCGTTGACAATAGAACATTGAATTTTGGACGCCTTTGCGTGAGCTTTACGTATATTAAACATACAATTCTGTAATTTATGTGAGGTCTTTTTTATATTGAGGAGTGAAAGTAAAAAATAACCAAAACCAGATAAGAACCGTCGAGTCATCATCAGTCAGCAAGTTGCAGAGCAAGTCTCGCTGCGCCCGCGGCGGTCCATCGTACAGCCGCGAAACGACAGTTGTCATGATGACGCGGCACGAAACGAAACAACAAGTCACCACCCACACCGCCAGCCAGCGTATCAGCCGGCGAGATAACGTGTTCCATAATAACCGGACGCGCGGGGAGCACGCCAATCTCTACGGTCCGCGAGACGCGCGCGCAGCCGGCAGTCAATCAGTCAGTCAGTCCGCACCCGCCGAGTCAGCTGCTCGCTCGCGCCGCACACACCATGGCAGACAAGAAGTTCACCAGAAAAGAGATCGCGGAGCAGAAGACGCGCGACACCGTATTCATCATAGAGAACGTCGTGTATGACGTCAGCAAGTTCCTGGACGAGCACCCGGGCGGGCACGAGGTTCTGGTAAAGGCTGGCGGCTCCGACGCGAGCGAAGACTTCGCCGACGTGGGACACAGCCTGGACGCGCGCGAGCTCATGAAGAAGTACCAGGTGGGCGAGCTGGTGGATGAGGATAAGGTGGAGGTTAAGCGCAAGCAGGTGGTGTGGGATGCCAAGCCCGTGGATGAGCCCGGCTTCTGGAGCTCCTGGAAGCTCCCCGTGCTGCTGGGCGTCGTGGTCACCCTACTCTACTCCTATCTTTTCGGTTAACACGAACAAAGACGTGCGATTGGTCGAGAATCTTTCACGTTGAAACCAATTACTTTGAAAGATTCGGCGGCCTTGCAAGTGAAGATAATGAGCGAGTGCTCCAAGTGGAGGATTATTAGTTAATTGAATTGATGACGACATCTCTGGTGCTGCGACATTCGATGCTGTGAAGTGCTGTGTAATCTATAGCAATTCATAGACAGACGAGTTTCAATGTCAATGTGAATTTAATTACGGGTTTTCCTATCGGCTGGCGCCGGCCGCTCTATTATAAACTGAACACGACTCGCAATAGGGCCGCATTTACCGTAACGCTCCGACCAAACAAAGTTGTTGTTTTGTTTAAAACTCTACAGTCTACACACTACGCGCTAATAAACGTAGATAGAATAAATCTTATACTGACCGACTTGACATATTCCGAGTGGTTCCTTAAGTAAACAAATAATACTTTTTCAATAATTTATGAACCTGCTGTTTTTACTAACACCACGCACGAATCGCGATAATAAGTTAGTTTACTTAGTTGGTAACAAGGTCATTACTAAAATTAAGTATTAATTAGGTAACTATCCAGTTACATTGTACACAAGAAGTGCCTATATTTCCAAACGCCAAATAATGCCTAATACGATTTATTCTAGAAGCAACATTGGTTTATTATCTTGTTGTGAACAGATAAGATACGACTCGTATCTTTAAGTAGAGCAGCTTATTTGTAGATACAGTCACCAATTATTGCTATTTAAAACTAAACCATTATTATCATTCTTGTAGGGCCAAGGAACACCTATTAGTGAAGGCTAGACTTGTGTGCAATAAAGCCATAGCTAATAAAAAAATAATGTAACTTATTTTAAAAACATCATAACATTCCATTTATTTACATTGTGTTGTTGAATATAACTTTAATAGTTGTAAGTAATATAAATAAGTAGGTAGTAATAAGTGAAGTTTGTTGTGTAATTTTTATTATATTTATATTAAAATATTAACTTTTTCCATTCCATTTAACTTTATACATATTCAAAAGGAAGCGCATCGACGAAAGGTAGAGCGCGAGTGCACTCTGCTCAGGGCGGTTACCCTTGACGCCATTGCGTTCATATTTACAAAGATTAAATTTTTTTTTCTCTTTTACATCTCAGTCATCCTTTGATTTTATATACTTCTTAATGTTTATTCAAAGTTAAAACAATTTTGTACAATACCAATATAAAATGAGTCTTAATTCGTAAAATATATAATTTTGTAAATTCCGCCATATTGAGAGGGGCAGTTAGGTTCCGGGCGACTTTTCAACGAAAACATAAAATATTTACTTTATTAATCTAGGTACCTGATGACTGTACATGGTGCGTACCATGTACATACAGTTGAAAAGATTCAGCTCTTTTACGTCGTCGGAGAAGGACCTAGGTACAGTTTGCCATAGTCTAGCTAGGATATCCTTTGGTAGCTCTTACCGCGCCCGGCATAAGGGCGCCAATCGAACCAAAAAGTGTATCCTAGCTTGTGGCTGACTGTACAGTCGTAAGAGCTACCATGGGGTATCCTAGACTGTGGCCGAAGTACTTATTTAGTTAAATGGAAAGACAAAACGACAAAATCCCGTCTGAAAAGAGCTCAGGGAGATATTTTCTCCACGAAGTTTTTGTTTAGTTTTCTGTCGGTTCCCGGAAGGAGAGCCCCTCCCCCCCTCCTCCCGCCCCCTTCTCTGAACCCTTTCAGCTCGCTGTCGCCGAGACCTCGGAATTTGCCCTGAAACTGAAAGAATATTATAAAAACATGAAACCGGCTGAGTAAATAACTACCCGCATCGTTTCAGAGAGAGGTATTCGATAAATTGAAGAATGGTCGTGGTGTGCAAAAAATATCGGTAAGATAATACCCAAATTAGCTACCGTAAAACCTAGCGTCATGCGGTCATGCCTCATCATCATAAAATAAATCGAGAGGTAACTAAACAAAAAAATACCTACCTTATGCATTATCATTGACAAGGTCGTTTAAGTAAAACGAAGTGTTTTGATTTGTATTTTTTGCCATTTTGTTCGTAATGAAGTTGCTTATGATTTGGCATGGCATTAAAAACCTAGTTACCTGCAAAGTTATTTGCAAAGCCACTAAATCTCATGACTACCGCTATGCTACCGGTTGTAGACAAGGCTCGGTCGTCACCATCTCGTTCGCGGTCGCCATGCCTGTATGCTTAGCATGGTCGTTTTGACACTCTCTCGAACTCGAGTGACAGACGTGCCAAATCTATTGTGCGAGCATGGCAGGCGGGACTCGAGATGGCAATAGATTAGGGTCATGTCGAGCAAAAAGTAGATATTGACATTTTAATAAAAATGTTGTATTTTTGTCTCAATCGCCATGTTGGCGTAGAGCCAACTCGAGCCCGACCGACAAGTTGACAGTTTTGCATAGAGAAGGGTCTATCTCGGGCTTACCATGCTGCCCGTACAGGGTCGAGACAGCTCGGGCTCGATAGAGAAATTGTAATTTTTGCTTAGACTGGGCCTATTTCGAGCGTGGCATGCTAAGCGAACTGGACAGACAGATAAACACGAGAGTGATTGCCAACGTTCCTTGTCTCACCTGATGTACCTACGCAACCCTAAAAATCTAGTTTCTCTCCGATTTCGGGAACCTTTTGTTTGGCCCCATCAAACAATTACATCTAATGACTGTTTACCTTGAGCCCGACTGGCTAGACTAGTTTTTTTTGGATACAAATAAACCGGAGAGACTTGAGGTAGGTATCCCGTCACTTTTCCTGTGACACACGGCCTTGACTCGAGCGTCAAATGACAGCCCCCGCCCTCGTCGGGAACAAATAAAACGTAAGTTTTATGTGCCGCCGCCCGCGCCCCGTAGGTACTCTTTATAAAACGTATATAAAAAAGGATTAACAGAAAGGCCGGCTTGTCGTAAAAAGCCACGTAGTATACCGGGGGTCGGCTTGTTAGGGCGCACATACACTGCAACTTTATACACCTGTGGGAGGCCAAGCGACTCCGCCGCAGCCATTAGGTATTTACTTATGGACAAGACACTATATAATTGTATGTTAGTTGTTCGCCCCGAACTTTGAACTCGCGCGATGTGTAACTTATTGCTTACACCTTTCGCTTCTCTCGCTTCGCTCGCTCGTTCAATAATTCCAAGGTAGCCTTCGATTAAGTAAATGATCTTATCGTTATCGTGGTCATGTCTCGTACGGTGTAACCACAGCTTTACGCGCAGAGCTCAGTTTATATGCCATCGTGGTTAAACTGTCAAACAAAATAGGTATGTTATTGATAAATGGACCGCGCTGAACGGTAGGAATGTTGGCTCGATCGACCCGATCGACTCCTAAATTAATTCTGAGAATGGTTGTACCGTCCAATATTATGAACAATATGTTAATTTGTAGTAACCTTGGGTTTCCACTAAGGATAGCAAGATTATATTTTGCGAAACACAAAAATAATGACAAACACAAAAATAACAACAACAATGACTCGCACAAACATAACAAATAAGATAAGATAAAAAATATATTTAAAATACTACATAAATTATACAGATAGTTACAGTTTCAGTAATTGTAATAGGTAATGGTTAGAGTGCTGTACAGTATGATTATTTATCCGTTGGTCTCCACGCTGGATTTAAATTTATGTTGTGAAGGCCTAGATTGACTAAACTTGACTAAAGGTTTGGATGGCGGGTCAACTAGGTAGGAACTTTTTCTTTAACAGCCTAGTTTGGTTAAAATATTAAAATATCAAGTTGATATAACTTTTCCTTTACATTCGAAGTTATTCGAGTGAATGCACACGGGGCCTGCTAGACGGGCGAAGCCGCGAACAAACCTTGCCGCGGTCTGCGCCGGTCGTCAAACAAACATCATTAACCACTTTTTGTATTTTCTAAAGCACTAACCCGTGCTATAGAACATTATTAAATAAGTAACTGTCGGTAAGAAATTCGCATCGACAGTTACTTGGCTCGGTAGCAATTGGTAGAGCGCCTGCACGGTATGCGAGCTATTTTTTAAAACTTATAAAAAAAAATCTTTAAAACATCATAAAATTCGTTCAACTACTTGATACTCGTAAATTACAATTTCGGCCGCAACTTTAAGTAAACACACATTAATTTATTCGAATATAAATTAACCTGCGGGTTTGATGGCGGGGGCAACATCTGTCAGAGCCACAAGTATTTATGAGGCCTACTCGGTAATATCACATTACACCTCTGGTTATGACTGCCGAGTGTTAAAAATCACCTTATTTCACTAGCTGTGGACTAACCAAATTCGTATCATGCGTGACTGAAGGTAGCATCTCAATAAAACTTGTTGATCTAATCTACTCTTTCATATATTTGCGATAAGACTCGGTTTCGTTCGAGCGTGTTCGCTAGTTTATAGTCCCAGGTGCGGCCGAGGCGGCAGTGGGTCGGTCCGAGATATTAAATCATCAATGTTTGCAACTGAAAGCAGTTTTTCGCGGCCGAATACTCCACGTCCTTTCCCTTCATTTTGGATTCTTAATGGCTACCTCAAGTTTGTATATTATTGGTCAAAGACCTCGAGGGATACCACTATCTATAGACTCGCCTGCAACTGTCTTTACTACTTTCGATATCCTCTTTAAGACTAGTTGATCATGCGGTCCTTTTAAGTCTAATTTTACTCAAACGATCTTAAAAATTCCACCTTACTCGTTTTGAAATATCTATACATGTAAGTACTTGTACAGTCAGCCACACGCTAGGATACACCTTTTTATTCGATTAGCGCCCTTATGCCGCGCGCGGTAAGACCTACCTAGACTGTGGCCGACCGTACCTAATTATTGGTAAATCTTGAGCGGCATATTAAACTGAGATCAGGTAGGGGAGCACAACTTCAAGATAAAAGTTTTCGTGTAGTGGCATCTTGCTTCACGTGGTGAAATAAAGCAAGATGGCGATAGCGGATGATGGGATAAAACTTTTATAAATCGTGACATTGTGCTCCACTAGCTGGTGTGGGTACTACCTCATACGATGCTTAACAGTATTCAAATTGGGTTTATTATGTTCATAACAATGCAGTCGATCTTACAGAAAGCTTGGGCATTGCTTCCGTTACTAATATTTTTAAAAAAATAATGATGATGCTTGCCAACAGCGAAAGATTGTTGAAAAAACTCAGTGTACGTCGGTCGCCGAGTGAGTGAGTAATTATGATCGCATGCGCCGCTGAAGCGCCCCGACGTCGCTTCCGGCGCGCGCGCTTCCGTGATGGCATCGCGGCTTTCAGCGCCCGCCCGCCCCACGCCGCCGCCGCCGCCGCCCGCCCTATCGCGCGCATCGCTGGGCGGGCGGGCGGCTGGGCGCGGCCAGATCACTATCGCCATTTAAAAAGTGCTTTAAAAACCATTCCAGATTAGGCGCATAGGCAAATAAATTTGCAGCTAGTTTAGTAGTATACCATAATTACTTTGCCCATAAATACACGTACCTATCGAAGAGCAATATGTTTTTCTAATCACACCATTTCAATCTGTCTGTATACCTCCGATTTTAAAGGTTACCAGGAAAGGTTCAGTTTCTGCCTATAACATAATTAATTAAGTTGTGTAACGGGAAAGAACGGAGTGGTCAAATGAGGTAGGTAGTAAATCCTGTCACAGTCACGCTCCGGTAATCAATCACTCTCTCTATTATTTTCTTTCTTTTTTCTATATGGGTCCTTGTAATTTTTTATTGCCTTCTTGTTCGGGCCACTTTATAGCTGCGTAGTAAAATAAATTATTATTGAATACACGAGGAATTAATTGTATACGTGATTTGACTCTAAAATGATGATTACTAAATCTAATCAGTGATTCTGAGATGTTTCCTTGGCCTTAATATTAGGTTTTTTCCACTGACAACTACATTCAACATAAAATAGTTAGGCCTAGGAACTCTCATTCAACGGCTCGTTTTTAGTAAAAAACGAAAAGAAGATTTTTTTTCATTGTTTTAAGCAAAAAGAAGTTTTTTTTTTTCATTTGCCTACACCTCTACTAAGCTGTCACTTGACAAACCGTCTTCTACTACGAGTACAACGTAAAAATACGAGTATCATAAAAAAAAACTACCAACTTTCACCTTGTAACCCTACCGCTACCTACTTGTTATTTATTTTCCATTGACATAACCATACAACCGCTTCTTGCACCACGCGAGCCGTGTGCCGGCGGTATACTGCGGGCGTTCCTGGAACACCTACAAACGGAACCCTATACCATTACAAATCAAAGAAACGGTGATTTCCGGACTGAATTCTCGCAAACTACCTGCCGACTTACATAACAGTAACTTAATGAGAGCTCAGTGCTCAATATTTTGCGCTTTTTAAATTTGGTATTATTTTAAACGTGCCAAGATGTCTAGTGTGAGTGACGCTTGTACCACTGGACGCTCGCTGTGTAAAATCATCTTATTACGTAGATGCCTTTATTTATTTTTATTTTAACAAATAAATAATTTCGCGGAACCCTGGTGATTTTTCTATCGAACCCCTCGGTTCCACGGAACCCGCTTTGGGAATCGCTGGTATACAGGGTGTTAAAAGACCGCCAACAAAGCGGGAAACCACGTATTGTCCTCATCATAAGGAACATTTTTGCCCAAGGAACTATGCCTAGGAAATCAACGGTTTCCGAGATAATGAGGTTCAAAGTCGGACTTTTCAAGACTTTTTTTTTGCAGAAATGTATTCAGTATCTAGTTCTTAACATACCTTCTCAAGAAGCCATATCAAAATTATGAATATTTCTTACAAAAAACGACGTTAAAATTGCAACCCGCAATGTATTCTAAATATCGGTACTTCAAGCTTAAGTAACATAAACTTATACCTACGCTTGCGCAATATGACTTCTGTGCGTTACAAATCCATTGCGTGATAAAATATTTTCCAAAATTATAACCTAAAAAACCAAAATCATTTCCCAGCAATAATTTAACGAAAAAGTACTCTGTTTTGGTGTCTAGTATGCGTACCTTTCGGGTCTGTTGGCGGTCTTTTAACACCCTGTAGTGTATTTATCCACTCTCGGGTGCACTCAGCACTCCGGGCCCGCCCCGGAGCCCCGTAGCTAGCCCCGCAGCCCCGCGCTGCGCACACGGAAGTCCCATTTCCTTCCGCAAACAGGCCCCGACTGTATCGATGTCGCCTCATTACGTTACATGCCTGTCCTACCAGATTACGTTAATTCAATACGGCTGAATGGACCGGGATCGTATGATAGAGCAGATACGTACTATGTAGCAGATCTACCATTGCGTTACCGGTAAGTATATTACCAGTGAACAGTTTCCTCAAGAAATACAATACAATAATATAAAACATTTTTATTTTTTCGGCGCAGAATTAGTAAGTCGAACACGCTGACGCGGCACGCCGGAGGTCGAGGGTTCAAGTCCTGTCTCGAGCAAAATTCCTAGTTTCTCGACACATCTTTGTAATACTTAGTGAAAGTTAGCGTTATCTCATTGGCTTTCTTATTTTCTATTCTACAGAGGCTTTTTTGTTTTTGCCAGATTTCCAGAAGTTTGGTGGCCTATTTAATTGTATTCATGAAAGTAGGTTATACGGTTCGAGATTTTGAGATCAAAGGGCATCAAGTTTTTCATCCGTCGTCAGATTACACCCGGCAGTCGTTGGCTTCTTCGCCTGTAGGCAAATAACGAAAAAAAAAAAGTCTCACAAAGGGCCGGCTACACTGCAGAAAAAAGAAAAATATCCGGTACAAAAGCTGTAACGAACTATCCAATTGGCATTATTTGTACTTTTACACGAAAAAGGTGAGGCCACGGCCAGGTTCATAAGTATACGGGCTTTTAAAACGCGTAGCAAATAAAGCTTTCCGCGAGAAGATTTAGGGGATATAATAGCTTCGCTTGGCGACATGCCCTTTGAGACCCGGTCCAGCATGGAATTGTTTGAGGAAAAGTCGGAGAAAAAATATAAAAAGACAAATTATCGGCTGATCCGATGCGATGTACGGATTATATATCTAATAAACCGGATGTAACTATTAATTCGCTATTTCGTTGAGTTGTTTGTCTCTGTGTGCTCCCAGAGGGCTCATAGTCGGCTTAGGACTTATACACTCCAGAGAGAAAATTAAGGAGAATAATAAATTAAATTTTGACATGGCAACGTGAAATGAGGGGAAAAAGCGGCGCTGCAAAAGTGCATATTAAATATTGTGGTGTCGGCGAGCTTTCACATGTTAAGTATTTGCAGGCGATGGACGATACCAAGTTCGTCAATCGGTGAAAACTGACACTTGTTCTGTATTTATAAAAAAATATTTATAAAATAGTACCCAGAAAAAAAAACAAAATAAGCCACTAAAAACAAAAATAATACATCATCGGTATCAGAGTACCTATTCAGAGTCGCTTTTTGTTTCAGACACCTACCTACACGCCATCGCCAAAAACCCGACTACTAAAAGGCTTAAAACAAGACCTTCTTATCCAAACCGATGGCCTCCGACTACGATTAATTATAATTAATCGTAGTCGGAGGCCATCGGTTTATCAAATGCAAATGTGGTGTCCTCCGACTACGATTAATTATCTATGAGTCTATTTTAAGGATAAGAAGGTCTTCTTGGATAAGCCTTTTAGTAGTCGGGTTTTAGTTTTTAACTTCTATTTTTTTTGAGCTTTTTAGTAAATCATTTTGGACGATCATCCAGAACAGAACCAAGAACGGCAAAAAAATACACGTTTTGGTATTTTTTGTTCTATTTGTTATGTTGACGGTACATATGTTATACATTTTTGAAAAGGTATTTTAAAGCCCTTTCATTTGATATCCATGACGAGGGTATTCGATAATTTTTATTTTTATGTCCACCACTTTAGGGCGCAGCACAGCGGCCATCTTGTTTTTTTCAAAATTAAACTATCCTATGTTACCTGGACAATTGAGACGAATCCAACAACTCCTCATTTGTTGAAATCGTCCGAGTAGCTTAGGCTCTACGAGGGAACAGATGGACACACAAACATACCCACATACATACCCACATACAGACATACATACAGACGCTGCTAAAATCATAACTCTCCTTTTTGCTTCGCGTAGTCGGGTAAAAAATGTTATTGACACTAGCCCACAGTGCACATTGTGCTTATTCTGAAAAAATAAACAAAACCAAACCGACCCGTTTTATTGCGGGGAAATTGGTCTTATTGAAATAAACAATCTTTTTTCAAAAATATTAAGTATTATTTGTAAAATAATCTTTATTTATATTTTCCCACAAATAAACCGGTTTTGAGGACTAGCAACTGTGCGGTTTTTTTTACAGAATAAGCACGCTGGTTACCCAATTTTGCAACAATCTACCATCTGTTGATAGTACCGTGGCCAACGGCAATACACAGGCTCTGTCCACATCAGACGACACTTTCCACGAAGGCTCTCTATGTGGAACAGAGACCTTAGTCTACATGGCACGAGCTACTTTCGGTTGTGGCATGGGTCTCACTTTTGTTTTGTTCCCTGCCCTTGTGCTTTGTTGAGAGGCCGCAGCCCCGGGGCTCCCCCGCCGCTCCGCGGACCCCGGCGGAGCCCGAGATAAAGGAAAACAATCCCGGCGCGAGATTTATTCGATCCTATAATTACATTAAACACTTCCGCTCCTCTCTGCCTCTCATTTACACTCGGCACTCGAAATGTTTGTTTTTTTTCAGCGGGCTTCAAAAGAGTTGTTCTGTATCGTACCGAATGTTATTTTGAATCAGCTCTCTACAAATTTTTTGAGTGTATTTTGTTCAGCTCAGTTTCAAAAAAAGACCGCCGTTCATGCAATAACACCCTGAACGGAGAACTCAAAACTAAAATAAACTACTTTAAATTTAATTTATTTCAGTTGCGCTTGTATTATAAACGCTGCTGAATGCGTTTTTTGCCAAACCCAAAGTTACAAAAAACCTAATCAGCAAAATAATTTGTGTTTTATGCCGCCACCATTTCGAATTCCTTTGACAAAATATTGCAATGAATAAATTGAGGCTTTGTTCGTCTGATGCGATGGGCCATCCTTGTAAAAGATTTATTAATTAGGCCTTTTATCACTGCGCCGAATTAACAATGACACCAATTAATAAAAAAAAATCTATAAAGCATCGGAAGACAATAAGGATTGCATTAACATCTGCGAAGAATCTGCAATATCATTTGGCTCACCACGAGATGAGTTTGGCATTGTGACCCGCGCCAAACGCGAGTCGGCAGAGTGCTAATATGATTAGGCCCAGTGAGTGGACTGCAGTTTTAATGTGGTCGGTCGCAGCGGCGGCGGGCGACAGTTGACAAGGCTCTAGTAAATTCAGCATTATTAGGGCGGTGCACACCGGGCGCGGGCGCCCCGCGGGAAATCTCCGGCTGCGACCGCTTTACGAATTTACAACGCTATTACTGAGCGCGCCCGCGCCGCCGCCGCCGTGACGTCACGCGACGCGCTTCATTTACATTCGCATCTATTATTTACTAGCCAGCGGCCGCGGGTTTGCCCGCCTCGCTCGTTCCCCGGGGACCCCACGATTGACAGTGCCTACCAACTACCACGCCAATTTTATATTTACCTTCAATTGGCAACAGATAATAAACGGCTGCCATGTTGTTCTGAGCCCTGCCACTGCCGTGTTATATATGGCAATATGCACACAGCAGAACCGTAGCAAATTAAATGTTCATTGTTCCAATTCCGGCACCTGCCCAAACACGTCGGCTGTACATATTTCAGGTAAGTTTACGCGAGACGATTTCGCCGTTTGTTCTGTTGTGGTTGTGGGTTCACCTGGATGTTTTATTCAATACACATTTGCGAATTTATTATTTAGCGAATTCAAAGAAATTATTTGGGGCGTACGAGCAGCGTCAGATTTCCCTCGGGGCGAGGCGAGGCATGGCCAGAGATGGGTGCGCGCGGGAAATCTCAAGCAGAACCTAGTATAATATCAGCTCACACACCGAGCTACCCAGATAGCAATTACAATTCGGCTTCCTTCGCAAAGCTTTATTTCCCAGAGCGAATACACAGCCGTAGTCCGACTTGTTGAACGGAGTTTCTTCTTAATGCAAATGTAAGATCTGAGGAAACTACTGACGGTGGAAAGTTTCAAAAGAAAGCGGAGGACCATAAAGGCGCGGCTGTGATGCAAGAGCCGCGGACGGTCGGCAAGCACCTTAATTATCGCGTAGTCACCGAGCGGCTCGCGGGGGCACATTACGTTTGATGGCCTCGCTCGCCAATTGTCGACACGAAAACAACAGCGTTACTGCAGTTGTTAAACTCGAATGTTCAATTCAGCTATTACATTTCACGAGCGCGTTTACTATGTATGCCGAGATAGAGTACCATTTAAATCTATACGAGGGCTACGTAATTAAAGGCAGGCCACCTCTAAAGTTTAACAATCAAGTAACGAGTTAAAGGGCCGTCGCGTTGTTTCGCCGAGTTAAAAACGCTGAAGGAGGGCCAGTAAAGCAGAATGAGCTATAAAGGCTGGCACTCACGCGGCTATGGTGTGAGATAAGAGAGTTGCGCGAGAAACGACTGTTCAGACGCGCGTAGCGCGCGGGCGGGCAGGCTATAGGGGCGGGCGGCGGCGCGCGGCGGCGGCGGCGATGGAATAACTTAGCTCCATCCCACAGGCTTCGCTAATTACCGAAGTTATCATCAATAACATCGTTTTAAGCCGAGTGAGTAGGAATATCGATGGATCGCTGTCTCACCGTTTCTTTACCACAGTAAGTAATGCGGTGTACGATATCTTGTCTGGTAACTGCTATGAAACTTTCAGCATGCATACGATATATCACACGAAAGAAAATACTCCAGATTAATGACCACGACTCTATGAGGATCCTCTGAGAATAAAGATGGACTTTATGAGACAGATAACACAAAAAACCTGGCAAAAATGGTTGCCTGGCGAGATCGCTTTTAGCGATAAGGCCGCCAAGCGAAGTTCTCCGAGTCTACTTGAACAATCCGGCGTTTGTATGTATGTATGTATGTATTTTTTGTATGTTTGTATGTATGAATGTTCGTTCGACGATAACTTGAGTCAATCTATTCAGATCGTCATGAAATTTGGTAAGCGGGTAAATGAGGCAGAGAATTTTTAAGTTCGAATATGAGCCAAATCCGTTGAGGGTTGCTGAGATATGGGGTCGCGAGTTGGAAGTTCGGGGTGAACCATTAGTCTTCTATTCTAAAACCTTTGTGTATTAAATATGTGTTTCAGAAATCGTGTTGTCTATAGGCTATTCAAACACTGTGAAGCCTCATTCACCAAATCACGAAAATCTATAACTTGACGATGAAACGCCGCTCCCTGCCATTGTCGATACCGGGGCCATGCTCACGTGTTTTGTACAAAGAAAGAGATTATTATCTAATAACGGGTCTTTGTTTCCCGGATCGCTATCTGGCACCAATTAAACGGGCCCGTACCGTCAGCAGCGTCGATACGGGTGAGGGACGTCCCACGCGTACCGGTAGCAACGCAAGCCGGGATTGAAACTCAGGTCAGAGTAAATCTTGAACGTCCGCGCTTATTCAGAGTAAAGGCACCAAATTATAAAATTTCGCTCAGATTTACCGGTTCTTCTTTGGTTTTTATTTGTATGGATATTGCAATTTTGACAGCGACTTATAAGCTTGCATGAATCTCACATAGTCAGTGGTCTCTCGTGCTAACGCTACCGATACATAGGGCGGGCGGCGCACACGTAAGTGCAAGGTAAGTGCCTAGTAGGGAGTGTACCTATTACCGATTTCCTATTATCCGCAGGTGATTTATTTAACATCTTACCGTACTTAGATGTACTTCACTATTTATGTAGGGACACTCATCTGGCGCTTAATATTATGTAACTACCTTATCTGAATTGTGCCGATAGTTCAACTTCCAATAAAATAATATGAATTAGAATAATACAATAAGGTACATTGGAACCTGCTTTGTTGACGATTTTGTTTTGTACATTTCACATTTGAGTGATGGTGGGTTACTTTTATACTTGCGTTTTTTTATACTTATAGTCGAGCTTATGCTGTACTATGCTCGAATTGAGCTATGACATTGTTAAGGGGATGACGTTTTTGAGTAAAAATACAAAAGCGACTTTCACTCCACACAAACAAAGAAGAAGCCAGTGAAAGCGAAGGGTTCGCGCAAAAACTTGCCGCGTAAATTACATCTTAAATGTAATTAGCAAATAAAGACAACCGGCGAGGGGCGAGAGGTGTTTCATTAACGTTTGAGATCAGCGGCTTTGCTCAGCAGGGCAAGGGTTGAGTTAAGGCTGCGTGACACCCATACCGCGGAACATCCGAGCCACATACCGCCGGTACTTGACCGATATACACGGAAAGTGAGTTTTTCTGCGGAAGTCGGGGCGAGTAGGCGCGGGCGGGCGGGGGCGAGGGCGGGCGGCGCGACCCAAACTTGTTCAGTTTCGTCGCGGAAATGCTAAAGCTATTTGCGCCCCCCTTCTAACCCCCCCCCCCGCGCTGACACTCGCGGATAAGAAAAGGAGACCTCCTCTCACCTTATTTATAGGTGGAATCGGACTCCTGAATAAACTTTACACATTTCCCCCGCGCTCGAGAATCAAAGCTAAAAATACTACCTACTCCAGATTTTTTCCCTTCCGTTTCGCCAGCTTTGTTAAGAGTTTTCGAGATGAGGGTCGAAAAACAGGCGTGCATTGTTTGGGAGTGTTTTGGAAACAACAAATTAAGAAAGTCGTGAATAATGAAGTAATTGGGATCTCGCGGCGGCTCCCGTCACCCCTGTGACGTCACGTCCGCCGGAGCCCGTACAAATGTGTCGATCCGATCGTCCCCCGCGCCCCGCTCCCCGCGCCCCGCTCCCCGCGCCCCGCGCCTCACGCCCCGCGCCCCGAGTCGGCCGCTTGATCGACGGCGGCGCCACCACGCGGTTATAAACATTAATTAATAACTGGGAACACATTAATACAGTTTCCGGGAGCATTAATTAAGCAGTGAAACAAAAAGGCCCCGACAACAACACGGCAAATTATGCTCGCCAGCCGCCAATTACCCTCACCAGTGGGTTCACTGTTCAGACGGCACGGAACATTGCTACTTCATTGACATTAGTGAAACTACTATTTTTGTACGGTTATTCTACTTCATTGACATTGTCTTTCTTGTGGACTCTACCTAGTCCTGGGAAAATCTACCTAAACCATTAAAACAAACTGCAGCCACTATGCACTCGTGTGAGTCGAATGATACTAGACTAGACACGTCTGTTCATCCAGTTCTACTGATAGAACTAGCCGAAAAAAGAATAATAATTCAGTTTAGTTGTATCAGTAGAGTTCATGTTGTAGGCATGTTGTAGGTTTATTATGTATAAAGATAATAATTAATATTTCAAGTCGGTAAACAGTACCACCTGAATAAGTAAATGTAGTAAGTAGGTATAATAAGTCAGGCTGATCGGCTACATCCCACTTAATTGGGGTTCGACTGAAGCGGTACGGGCCGCATCTACAAATTAGGTAAGTAAACAATTTTAATTAACGACTTACTTATATTTATATCGTTTTCAGACAAGACAATTTGTTAGAGAATTTTCGGGGACAATATAAAATGGTAATAAGTTGTCTTGTCATATGAGTATCGAAGTTTTACTAACCATTTCAAATGAAATGCGTTACATTGGTGGCCCCCACACTTAGGCAATCGTGGGTGCCGGATAAAATATTAAAAAAAATGGTTATGTTCATCATAAGCACGCGGTGTGTTATTTTGACTCACTTTTTTAGTGATAGTAGATAACGGGTCGAGTGATTCTACGGAATGCGTAATTGTCGGCACGAGGCGTCGCGCTCAAGTCTTCGCCCGGAAACATACAATAACAACATGTAGAAGTTCACCAAGTGGTGGGAGCTTAGGGCGGTCTAAAAACTCTGACACCAAGGGTGGCCACTACCTCATACGATTAACTTACTAAACAAGAGGTTACAGTACGAATCCTGGATGCAACACGTACTAAACTGACTGTCTAAGATTTTTATGTAGGAATGTATTTAGATTCCTTACCCGGACTAGTGTGCTTATTCTGTAAAAAAAACCGCACTGTTGCTAGTCCTCAAAACCTGTTTATTTGTGGGAAAATATAAATATATTTTTTTTAAATACATAATACGTATTCTTTGTCGAAAAAAACATTTTTTATTTCGGTAAGAGCTATTTTTCCGCAAATAATCCTGTTTTAAAAGCTAGCAACAGTGCGGTCTTGTTTAAAAATCAGCACACAGTTCTATATTTTGTTTGGAAATTTCGGAGGCAGAGATCGTAATGATAGGAGACGGCGCACAAAGAAAAAGAAGTGATACGCCAGGTCTTTCTCTCGAGCTAAGCAGATCTTTCTGTGCCTTCGTGCTCTGTATCAGCACAATCTTTACAGAGACGCTTCAGCTTCACGGGAAGCCGTGCAATAACGCCGTGCCCTTTATTTCCGGAGGCAATTATGATAATCCGAGCCCTCCCCCCCTCCTAGCCCCTCCCCGCGGCGTCTTCACGCGATCTTTGTATCGCCGAATGAGAGCCGGTAATTGATTAGTGTCTGCTTACTTGCACAAATATTTTCAAGTCAAAGGGTTACGTAGAGGCCGCTCGCTAATGCACAGCTACTTGAGAAGAGTTGCCTTTAATTAGTTTTCTTGTGATTTGGGTTTTGGAGTTCATATTATAGATTTTCGTTGTTGTTCTTTTCCGTTAGTTGGTTTAGGTCCGCTAAACGAGTCGCGAAAACTAAGCACATACCTTCATAATAATTAGCGTCGTTAATACTTTATAGGCAATTTGCCGCGCGGCAATCTACGCCTATTAGCCCTAGAGGGTGCTTGTAAATTTATAGTCGGCGTAGTTACAATGAAATATAAGTACCCGCGTTACTTTAATTATGTACTGAAAAAAGTTGATTACCCTGTAACCTTAGCTAATGGGGTCATTAGATGCGAGCGAGCGCGTGTGAAAGGAAGCGCGTATCGCGACATCGCTTGCGCGTTAGCGCACACGCGCGCGATAACTGCGCTGGGCGGGCGGCGCGGTGGCGGCGGCGCGCGGGGGCGGGCGGACTGCTTTGACTGATAACTCGCATTTTTCTGACGTCCGGGCAGCCCGGAGATCCATCACGCGACAACACAAGGGGCCACGGAACTAGCTATACACTTTACACTAACTGTTACCTCCAGTGTAGGAGCAAGTTGTGCTAATGTCGGCAGTTTCGTGGCCACACAGCCGGTCGGGCGGGTGTCCGTTGCTTCATCAAGCTCGCTGCGTTGTGACACACCCACGGGGAGCTAACGGAGTGGATGGGCTCCTCCGGGTTATCCCTTGAGGAAATTTATTTCATTGGTTTAGTTAGGCGACCTTCCTCGACCTCCGTCACATTATGGAGAAGTAGCGAAGCCTGCAACATGCTCTCTGCTCCGCATTAGCGGCGCGGCGGTAACAAGCGGCTCATTGGTATGCGGGCGGCGGCGGGGCCCACTGCCGCGCACCACGTGGTCCACTCAGCGCCTATCTGCCTGCTTTGTTTTTTTTTAACAAAGGACTTGGTATATTGGTGTCGGTCGGTGAAATATGAGGGGAGAAAATTAAACAAACAAATAAAACGACGAGGGGCCCGCGCCGTAAATAACTTGCAGGAAAATGTTCGACAATTTTTTTTATTAGGTTTTTTCCGGTGACCTTGAATACTTAGAAATTGGAACGAAGATGATAAACAAGAATGGCTGCTTAAATTGAAAGATTATATTTCGTGAAACTGTCGTTTCTCAAAGGGAATCTACATCTTGGACAATTTTTAATCGCGCTACATTTTACTCTAAGCACGACACCCATGAGAGTGGTCTTCCAGTAACTTAATGGCGCCAAAAGTATGAGCCCTCGGGCAGCGAGCCGGTGGCGGCGGCGGCGGTGGCGGCGGCGGCCGAGTTGGCGGCGTATAAATTACAGGATCGCGCGCGGATCGTTAATATAGTGCTCGAGATTTAGTGCTCTCCCCCGGCGCCGCCTAATAGAAAACTTACTTCAAATAATGAAAATATTGTAGACTGCCTTGCACGCCATCCGCCGCACCCACTCGCCACTATTAGCGGTTTATTCACCCTAGGAAAAGCTGCGGGTTTACGGCCGAATTTTATTTCACCGGGGAGCAGAATAAAGTAATCCAAAGGTACATTGTAACGAAGCAAAATGGTGACGTAAAACGAAGCGTCCGTCGACGCATGAGAGTCAATAACACTTGAAGAGCAAGTAAGTAACGTGAGAGCTAGCTGGCTAGCTGGCCGGGCCACGGAGCGCCGCCGGGGGTGGAGCGCCGGGGACGGAGCGCCACGTCGCGGCAATAATCTGCGGCCGCAGCGGCGCGCGGCGCGCATACTAACCACGCCATGGGGAATGGTCGGAAGTGTCGAGTGTCGCGCCGAGAGCGCCCTTACACTAATATGGGCTAAGCTTCTTTATAGCCAAGCATTATTATTCAGTGCCCGCCCGAATCATAAGGTAAAATAAATGGAACTCATTGCGTTCGAGTCGTTGACTTCTGTTTGCCGGCTCGCATATTAGCGACCCTGCGGGCCCGCCCAAATGTCCGGCTAGGTCTTATTCTGTTTCAATCTCAAAGCAAAAGGTAAAATACCACAGAATTACGGCAAAGCTGCTTATGATCGCTTTTCAACATTAAAATGGATTTGTAAAGTTCATTATAATATAGGTTCGTGTATTCCCCTAAAACACCTACTTACCTGAATCGATTAATAAATAAATCGTCGTTAGGGATTCAAGGAATTGCCTAAATAAAATGTAATTTGGTAAATCTCCCCAAGTCGTTCATCGTGGGTCGCTCTGTATCTCATTTCCTCTGATCCGCCCTCGACTGCCAGCGCGTTAACAATCCGACACTGAGTTCAATCGCGCTTTTCAATCCGCCGCCGCCGCCGCGCCGCCTGCACATTTACATTTTTACTGGCTGCCGGTGCCGATGTTTTCAGGAAAAAATACGCGAAGG
Source organism: Zelleria hepariella (assembly GCA_949319315.1). NCBI lineage: Eukaryota > Metazoa > Arthropoda > Insecta > Lepidoptera > Yponomeutidae > Zelleria > Zelleria hepariella. The sequence goes on from OX439382.1 coordinate 16,493,540, forward strand.
GAAAGTTATTCGCCCCAGGAAACTGCATGTCATTGGCGGGAGGCCACTTTGTCTCTATCTATCATAAAAAGAGAAGATGAATGGCCGCCCTGTATCTGTGTCCCGTATGCAAGTGCGGTGCAAACAGTCGGCCCTTCGGCCGCAGGTGGCGAGGCCGAATGGGCCCATTTGTCAAATATCTTCTAAATGAAAACCCGTCGCGGAATAAACAACAATATAAATTGCCCTTTCGGAGTTATTCGGCCGGAACTGGCCGTCCAAACAACAGGTTCGGGCGCCGCCAGCCGCGCCGGATCACGCCGCTTCATATCCAATTTGCTTAATTAATCTCAGAAACGCCCGCTAATAATAGAAACCGGCTACTTGATCATTACTGTTGCATGAATACCGTTGCTAGCTCTTTGTTTGCGAGTCGGCTGGAAGCAAGTCCGGAGTGGAAGAGGGCAAAAGGGGAAGCTGAAAATGTTTTTCGTTCGGTAAAGTTTGACCGTCAAGGCACGGCGATGTCCAATTATGCAGCTACGGGGACGTTTTGGAAGTTCCCGTCGCTCCTGCCCCTCTACCCTTGACGCATTTTTCCAATACGGCCGAAATATGGCGCAATTTACAAAATTTAATGTTTTACAAATTAAGACGCATTTTGTGTTTTTATTGAATAAAAAAGCCTTACTTTTGAATAAACATAACAAAGCATTTAAAATCAAAGCATTACTGAGCGAATTAAAAGAGAAATTAATTTTAAAACATTTTTCAATTTAATCGCAATAGTGTCAAGGGTAACCCCCCTGATCTGGCAAATAGCACGTAAAGGCTTGTTTTTATACCGACTTAAGGAAATGATGAAAATACATTATCTGATTCATTCATACTTTATGAAATCATAGAGAGAGATGGCAGACTGCAGGCAGATGATAGGTTGATTGAAGGTCAGATTTGTTGGTGACGCGATCGGCGGCGATCGGTCGGGTAGGCACGCATTTGTAATTATTAATATCTTCTTCTATTTTTGTTATTGTGTGGCTTCTTAGATAAAACGTGGCATTAATTAGAAATGTAAATAATGTGCACGAGGTGCTGTACAAGTTTAAATTGGCGCCAGCGACCGCGGTTTCCGGTAAAAACAACAACAACGCCACCGGGCGGCGATCAAACTTGCAGAGTGTTTATCGCAGCCTGTGTTCAATTAATTAATGCGCCCGTTCTACGTAAAAGTAATAAACAAGTTTTCAGAAAATGCAGGATTTCCTTTCTCAATTATACGCTAGCAGAAAAACGATATCCGAGGCAACTAAATTATCAGAACAATGTGCCCGATTGCATATTGTTCAGCAAAAATCCACTACGCAAGCTTTTTATTAGAAACGTTACACTCACATGATGGCACATGATCTACACACACACAAACACACCCTTAAACGTGTTTATTACGAACCGAATGTTACGTGTAATTAACCTTTGTTAAATAATAGTATAATTATGCCAAATCCTGCCATAAAATACCTAATTGTAACGGCTTCTAGAAACCTAGATATTTTCAGTACGCAACACAGTCCGTGGTAAGAAAGATTTATAGTAAAAAAACTAAAAAACTAACCTTATTTATATGTAGAGCAGCAATGGGCGTAAAGTCTAACAATGGCGGTGACTTCGTAAAGAACAAATAGACCGCGGAAAAGGGCTTCGATTACCGATCATTATTGGAACAGTTAAAAAGCCCTGCTTTTGGGATTTCTGGGAAAGCCACAAAAAGGCTTTGTGGCCATGATTTAGTTGCGATAGAAGGACTGGTGCGGCAGTTTTTTTACTTGACATACAAGGCGCACTTTATGGGTCACA